>OZ020502.1:25194215-25880737 GCA_963971365.1 Lasioglossum villosulum
AATTACGTTATTTGATCGAATAAGATTATAAAATTTCCCGAGCCTATTATTTTCGATCCATGTAAAAATAAAATGATTTTGTGGATCGGTCGCAACTGAAACCCATCTTCCGAGATTCCGCAGAGATTGAAGCCTAGCGTTGACGTTTACGAAGCAACACGTGCCCCACGAATATGATTAGGTTTCTGAATATTATTGTACACTCCGGCCAAGTGACTCTCCTGAAACCGCCCCGAGTACAGGGTGCGAACGTTTACGCGTCAGCTCATTATGGGTTTTTACTGCGGCCGTTTCCTCGAACCATTAGCTCGTTACTCGGTCGCAGCTCGCGGTTCCGGCAAGTCGCTCGGCGTTTCGTCGCTAGTAAAACCCTTTCAGCGTGCTCCGGCGAGGCAGTAAAGCCGTGGAAGAAGCCGCGGGACAAAAAAGATTGATAAGCGAACAGCCAATCTCCGCCGTAGCTACACATTGTATCCTATCGGGACGGTCCTTTTACGGGAAACCCGATAATTCATAACCGAATGGTCTGGTTTCTCGATGGTTTCCACGTCCCAGTTAATTCCCCGTTTCACCGGCTAACGAGACGCGATTAGCGTTCGCACGGTCCACGGGGCTGCCTCCTCTGTTTGCTCATAATATCGCGTTTAATGCACGAACGGGGGGAGGGGGAAAAAACAGGGAAACCGCTCTTCCAAGCTCGAAAAGGGATTTTACGATGGCGATTCGGTATCCGCGGCCATTCGTCCGCGTTTATCACGCGTGTCCCCGCGGTTTCCTTTTATTTCGGCCGGCTTTCTGAATCATTCTCGCAGCTCTTAATGAACGAACGGAAAGGGAGGACGTTGAATTAAAGAGTCCACAAGCCGGACCTCTTCGCCGCTGGCGACGTAATGCGTCGGGGATCGTTCGCTCGCATGTAATGCCGCGTCATTAGTCGCCCTGCGAGAAGAAACGAACCATCACGCTTATCATACCCCTCTATTTCTCGTCCCTTCGCCTCGCCTGGTAGCGTGATACCGTCGCGGATTAGCGACTTTTACGACGTTTTAACGCTGATGCGACCGGCCAACGCGGACGAGTATAAACACCGAGGAAATTTGAAAAATTCTGCGTGACCGCGGATCGCGCGGAAACACCACTCTCCAGATTGTTTCCTTGAGAATTGTGCCGCAGCTGATAGGACAGATGGACGCAACCCCCGGATCATTTAGGAGTCGTTAGAGGCCATCGCGGATACGCTTGCAACCGCCACGTTGGGAGACAAGGTGCCTTCGAACAGCTAAGGGACGTTCTGCGTGGATCGAGGTAAGTGATAGTTTAGCTATTCAGAAAAGAACAGCGGTGGCTCTAGTCAGAAGCAGTCTCCTCAAGACTTGATGCAGAAAGTAGGTCCCTGAAAGGGACGATTTTAAATCATGACAAATTTTAACCACTGGACGAGGCACGCTGTTGAATATTTAAGGCATAGATCTATTCAAATTGTTGCGTATCGATTTTATTTCACATTTTTTCAATCTACCGTGCTCTGAGACGAACGTTAGTTGCCCTACTGGACCTTAATTATTAGAATTTGGAGAAGACAGCGGATCTTGCTGGAAAATAATGATTTTCTACCTCAATTACAAAATACTGGAATGAAATAGATATTTATTTTCTTCTTTAGTATGTTCAGCAGGTTAAAAATAATATAGCATTATTTTTAAATTCTTCTAACGTTTTTAATGTTTTAAATTACACCTAAGATGTTTGCCACAGATGCATAAAATCCGCTATTTATTTAAAGACAGCAGATTGTAAGGAAATAGATATATTAATTTTAACTTTTCAAAATTATTAATCCTTGGCGGGCTATGATTCTTTGAAATAATTCGAATATTTTCCTCAGAGGACTAGATTTTGTATCAAAGTCATAACTAATAAGAATAATTAACAATATACTAGTCTTTGTTACTATATAGTATAATGAAATTAGTTCAAGAAAGAGCAAGAGCTCATTTCTGTTTCTTGCGATGGATGCATAAGATTTATGTTTCACAAAGCTCTTGAGGATCTTTATGCAAAATAAAATGTTTTTACTGCAATTTCGAGACACAGGAGCTAAATATTTTATATTTTTCTCTAATAATATTCCTGTCTACTTATTTTTGTCAAAGATACATCTAATTCGAGATCTAGTCATGATATACAGATCAAGCAGCAACGTGTCGAATTTTATTTCTCAAGAATTAGAACTGCGGTACTTCATGTTCAGTACGAATTACTGTAAATTTGTTCACCGCGGTTGGATCTAATACATAAATACAAAACAATACGATCGATTGGGCTCGTAATGTACGATTCGAAAAAAACTGCTATCTGGTTGACAACAGCTGCTGAAACACGATTCTTGACCAGCGCAGTGACGTTCGAAACGGAGTTTACGTTTTCTTAGAAAGGACTGCGGCAAATAGACCAACGGATGGCATAAATGTCCGTTCGAACGAGTCCGTTCTGTCGATAATTGATGCAGTTAAATCGTAAACGCTGTTTAATTTTCATCGGTGCCCGCGAGACCAATAACCATAGGAAATTGCGCAATCGTAATTTCATACGCTGTTTAACGAGCATCTATTGAAAGTCGGCGCGGTTCGTTGCACAATCGATTAGTTTTCTTTGGCCGGCGAATATCACGGGTTCCAGTCTCCTTTTTAATAGCAAACGATACCGGCATTTTTCACCGAACTCGCTCCCAGGCTATTTTCACACTCCGTTGAGCCGACTATTCTTCAAATTACCGGGAAGATTTCCAGGCTTTATCTGGTCTATTCATTTCATAGGAATGAGGTGGCTCTCAATTAGCCTTTCATTCCCAGTTCGATTCTCTTTATCGCGCAGTAATGCTTTATCGACACTTTGTAACGGATTCAGATTCTTCAACCGATCTGTCTCGCATAAAACTGCGGTAAATCATTTAATCAGAATCGACTGTACTAGAAACTTTTACAGATTCGTAAATAATCGCACAGTGAGTTTGATCAGGCTTTATAGACATTTTTAAGGACGCTTTTGATATCAACCGATCATGGTCGCGGCGCATTGTCTGTTTTCCAGTTGTGCGTCAGAAACGCGCACCTGTCGACCCGTACACGTCACGGAAGGTAATTATGATCGATCGGCATGATTTCCGATGCGTTGCATTCGTCGC
Source organism: Lasioglossum villosulum (assembly GCA_963971365.1). Lineage (NCBI taxonomy): Eukaryota > Metazoa > Arthropoda > Insecta > Hymenoptera > Halictidae > Lasioglossum > Lasioglossum villosulum. The sequence goes on from OZ020502.1 coordinate 25,197,400, forward strand.
GTCTCATAAGTCAGCCGGGAGTAGGTGCAGAGCAACGATTGTCCGCGAAGTTTGCGAGATCATATCGATAATCGGCTCGACCTTCGTCGGTTACGGTTTTTCCCCGTTCAACCTGCAGATTGTTATCGATTGCCGCACGAGCCACGTTTAGATTTCTCGTACTTCACTATAATTAAACCAGCTCGCATGATAATACCAGATAATGACAGACCGTGCCGCGAAAGTGTATTACAGATTGTCGACTAACGATGATCGATTTTTCTAACGCCGTTCGTAATCGGGAAATCGCTGCAACGGACACGACCGTTTACTCCGCGTGTCGTTTACTTTCATGGATCGTGCGTCCCTCTTTCCCGTATGGGAATATAAGCCCGTTCGTGGGCTATCCCATATTTATAGTCGCCGCTAACGTACAAACATTATGGTAATATTTGTCCAATATTTGTACGGCCCGCGTGGGCGTTCGGTGTCGCCCACGCACGTGCCTGCGCGCGTGTTTGCTCGAAAAAGGCGACGCGAGCCAACGCAACGGTGCAACTCGTCGCTGAAGATGTCCCCACCATCGATGGCTTTCTTTCAGCCACGGGAAAAGGAAAATATTATTTTGACGTAGTGACATGTGTAACATTGTCACTCGGGCTTTGCCTATGTGTGCGCTCCTGAGTAGATGGAATTCCGAGGCGACACTCGAGCGACGTTGTAGCAAAACAATGTGAGAAGATCGTGGAGTGGTTTCTGACAGTCATCTGGGTATACTTCGTCGGAGATATCAGGTATCGTTTTACCAAATAATATTTATTAATTTAAATCGTGAGAATATTATTGTATAACTCGTGTCTCCTCGTATCGACATATTTCTAAAGACAATACAGACGAAACATATATTTTTCAACAAAATCCAAATGTTATCGGCGCGTTGGTTCAATCAAACCACCAACTTTGATCGAACCAACGCGCCGATAACATTTGAATTTTGCTTCAAGCTTATTACGATCGCTACACGTTTAACTGATATATTTTTAAACTTTGATTAACACGTTCGTGATAGTTTTTCGATTGGAATGACACCAAACACGAAGTAATTTGGACGATATTTACTTGTTTAATCCACGAGACTATAACACCTACATTATTCGAACTAATCGGGAGAATATAACTATTTACAACTGCATTTTGTAACTCTTTAACGTACTCAAACGACGGAGTGGATTGACTGCTGCACCTAATATTTTTGTAGAGAATTATTATTTATAGTATGAATGGTTTTCTTATCTACCCAGTACAACTATTTTATCTGAAAAAATTAAACGAACCCTACTTATAAGATTGCATGACATTTACCCACGATAGCCTGCAACGTTCCGCATTCAGACTGTAATTACTGTTTCATTCGGCGAAAATCCAGTGGAGAAAGCAACGATTACGCCGACAGTGTTGATAGCCCGATAATGCCCATTGTCGTTAGCCACATTGTTCCCATGACCATGCGCAAGGCACGGCTCCGTTGACCCCGTCCCTTGTTCATTGAAATCGACGATCGAGTGCATTTCGTCGCGTTTTCACTCGCACGTGCGAACGCGTGGGTGGTGCGTGATATAAACGTCTCGACCGGGTCGCGTCACGAACGATTTTCTTGATCCGGTACGAATCGCCCCCGTCATTACGAAATATACTTGCCGCGCATTACGCGAAGTTAGCCTATTGATCTGACCACTTGACCGGCCGTGCTCGATCACGTTCATATACCACCAACATTTGTCAACGCGTCGACGAGCGCCCTCAATCTTCTTAATCCCTTCGCGGTTTTCTATCAACACTTTGCCCAGCACTCCGATCACTAGACTTGCGAAGGTTTATGCATTTTCCAATTTTTGTCGATAAATTTTAAGAAAGTGAAATTAAATAAAATCATATTTTTAGTGGAAACAGACTTTGCAGGTCCAAAACAAATGATAATTGTATTGTAGTCTTTTTTGAACATTTTCATAAGTCATAAATGCCTAAAGATCCGCAGTATAACGATCACGTGTAACCGACGTCATATTTTTTGACCAACCGTGAAAATCAATTCTTACTTCAAATATATGTTTTTTAAATTTATTTTACGTCGCTCTGAACTCGAAATAAACATTATTTATATCTTTTCAAGGATCACTTTCCCAAATAAAATACACTAGAATATGTTAGAATATATTGAAATATACTAGAACATACTAGAATACACTATATTGTAATAAAATATACTATATATTATAGAATGTAGTGGATCGTACCAAACAAGAGCAAACTAAAACATACGAGAACACACTAAACTATGTATAGAGCATGCTAGAATATACTGCAATATACTATAATATAACAGAACATACTGGAATATAGTATATTACACATAGTAGAATATAGTGTAACTACTACTAGAATATATTCAGAACTGTAATGGACTAGAATATACTAGAATATATTGAAATACAATAGTCTATGTATACTAAAATACATAAAAACTATTGTCACGATAAAATTCTGTTTTTTCTATTCCTGTATTATTAATAAACTGCAGAACTTTATGCATTTATGAAGAAATCGGTTGAACAAAATGTGAAACAAAATCAACAATTCAATCCTAACAAAGTCGTTCAGGGATAAAATCAATTTCTATGTTATTCCTGCTTCTCACACCAATGCAAAACATTTTTATTTTGCATGAAGATCCGTAGTCTAATTATTAAATACGTGGTCTTGACGTTGTGTAACTTTTATAGGCATTTATGTGGCACTCGACTCTCGACTTCGAGATTTTAATTTGGCGTGATTAGTTTGGTCATTAGTGTGGCAGCCAGCGTGTTCATCGTTGCTTCGAGATTCGTATTAGGTCAAAAGTTCAGCGACGGTATCAGAACTGCGCATGCAGTAACCTTTATATAGAAATTTAAGATGACGTCGCTCCTAATTCGTTTAGGCCACTTATCGACAACGTCGCGATGGTAAAAATATCGCTGTTTATTGAATTTGACGTGGACCAATCGGTTGCTTTTAACCTAGATAGAATTGCACCGATTAATTATTAATCACTGTGTGGCGTGGCGATGTATGTCATTTATTTTCGGCAACCCCTGAATTTTAATACGCCCCGTTCGAGTTTTCTTTCCTCCAGCGACACAGCAGCCGTACCAAGCTGCCTGGCATCCGGAAATCTCGTTCTTAGGTAATGTCAATTAACGTACGAGGATAATTTCCGGTGGACATATTGAGCACGGAAATTCTCATTGACAGGTGTACCACGCGTCTCGTTTTTCTCCCATGCGTGATCGACAGACACGAACGCCCGCTCACCAGCCGACTACCATCTTTAGAACCGGCGAACCATGATCTTTCAGCTGTAGAAGATCCACCGATACAAACGTCGATGCAAACATCCTGTTATCTCGGAGAAAATCATGCAGAATGTCTGCGGCTCTTTTCTAGCGTCTTCTTCGATAAACTTCCTCGGCATTTTCACAGTGAAGAGTACATTTAGATGTACAGAGATAGAGTGGATGATGAAATGCTTGGACTCACAGTATGAAAAATATATTTATTGTCCGCATGACGAATCTCTAATGTACTTACAATTTTTAGTTACACCTACTCGGTTTCTTATAATTATGTGCATAAAATCCGCAGTCTACTCATTATGATTATGCAATGAAAAGATGTCCGTCGTTTCATGCATTGATTTAATATTATGTCGTTGTTATATTCATTTAAGAAAGTCTACCGTACATTCCCAAAACCTCACAGAAAATCATGCATTCCAATATCATCAGTGGCAGGAATGAATAAGAGAAATGCATTAATATGAAGATTAAAATTATTATAAAAGTAAATACGTCTTCATGTAACTACTGTCCTTTGGAATTGACTTACGTTTATTTTGAAAAAAATCCGAGGTTAATAATTAATTTCACATTCTTGTAACATTTGATATGAACGAATAGCGTTTTCTCGATAAAGATGTAAAACTCATGGTAATCCTTCGAGTACTTGATTTGGACTTCGACTGTCACAGAATCGGGCTACTTGAAAATCCCAATTTCACAGGTTCATCGACCCAGTGTGCTATGGACGTCCTCTAAAGTTAGCTAAAGGTTCGCCGCGTCCTCGATCGTTATTCCCCTGGCGAAGATCGTTGCCGTAGTCGCTATATTTAGTATGTAGACCGTGTGTGCAGGTGACAATCATTCGTAGATAACGTATCTGATGTACACGCGTCACGGATGAGTTAAGAATCAGGAATGGCAGTGTGGAAGTGGAGAAAACGGTTAGTTAATCGACGGCGCTAACAGGCGCCAAGTAATTTTCTATTCGCATGGTCGTCCTTTTGACTTAATCACGGGCTGACGAGTTCAGCCGAAGGCGACCGCTTTGATCACCGTCCTCATTAGCGAAATCCGGAACGCCACTTCCGCCGACTAATTTACACGAAAAACCGGAACGTTTGACATAATTTCAGCATCTGTTCTCGCATCGAACCGGCTGGATCCCCTTGACGAATGATTTTTACGCTGGAAACCGCCAGCAATGGTGGAAGAGGACGAAGGATCAGTAGAGTGATCAAGATACGGGAAGAGAATGCTGCGAAGAGTAACCACGACGATCTATAAGTGGCCCGGCCTATTGTGCTAGCACGTAACAAGAAGTACGATCTTGTGTGGTGAAAAGGGCGCCCGGAAAAACAATTAATCGATCGTGGTACCTAACCAGGGCATAAATTAGTTCTGCCATCAGTCGGCTACTTTGAACTACTTTGAAGGCGAACAAACGCGGTCGCAATCTTCTATCTGTCATGGCGAGCGTCTCCGTCGACAACGAAGCAAATCATACGTTAATTGCCACAAATCATGGGTCACGGAACCTAACAATAGGCTGCTCGATAGTATTTATTGGAGCCTTGAGCAGCGGGTGGCGCTAGGAATCCGAGCGATGCGCTAACGTCGTGTTGAGATCGTAAAACGAACTTGAAGAGACAAAGAGGAGGAGAGGACATATCAAGCGATGCAGCCATTGTTCTTTGTGCAACATTTGCTGCATTACGTGCGAGGACACTCGCTTGACACGTCTGGGCGATTGCGGTGAAAAATAATTACCCAAATTCTTCTTTCCAGTTGATGATACAAAGATTACAAAAAGTATCTGAAATTTACGAGTTTCTGCTATCATTTCGGAAACGTGACATATTTTTGTATTAGTTTCAGCCTATTAAAGACATAACAAAAGAAAATGAATTTTATTTCACTCTGGTTTGTTGCAATTCAGGTAGAACATTTTTATTTTGCGTAAAGATTCGCAGTCTAATAATGACAATTGACTGTAAACGAGAACACTCACTTCAGCCAACATACATATATCATATATACCTTGCACCGATTATGTAATTTCTATTGGTTTGCTATTGTTCGATACTGTTTTTATAAAATCTTGGTTATAAATGACTTTGGCAGATTCGATTTTCCAAAGACAAGCAAATAATTATACAATGCCACGATGTTTAATTATAGGTTGATTTCTCATTTTTCTGATTGCTAATTTCCGAAATACCTCGGTAACCACGAAACGCTTAATTAATTTTCGGCTGGGACGGTACCAACGGGCGTATTGCATAAGAAAGCAAGTACGCATAAATCCTTTGAGGGTTCGCCATTCTCGATCGCATGACGATCAATGATTATTCAAATCTTCCCGTCCCATCGGCATCGACTCCCGATGTTATCCATGCCTTTCGGATTCGGTTACGAGTATCGGGCCGTCGAAAGCCCGCGGCGAATATCGGACACGGTAAAATATGCCCGACCGGCATCCAATCCAATTAATCACCGTTAATTACGAGCGCGGGGGCAGCGCCGATGAACGAGAACGATTAATGAGTAATTGATTTCGATCACGCCACTCGCCGACCGAAAACGAACGCGCTGCGGACAAAGAAATGCTCCGCTGCAGATCATACCGTTCTACTTTGCTAATTCTACTCGAAAAGAACCATCCTAATGGAAAACACCTTAAAAACTGCATTCGACTCGAAATTCGTAAAAATTTGCAATTAATCCTTTCCAGTGCCTTCATGAAGACTGAGGTGTATTTTACTGCAATTACTGAGCACGTTCGCTTTCATCGACACCGAATCGTACACTGTATTCGATTAAACATTTTAACAATGAACGTAAAAAACAAAATAAATAGGGAACATGTTAATCTTTCAAGGACGATGCCTATACACTGTACCGACTCAAAAATTTATCTCACAATTCATTACAAACAATCAGCTTTTTAGACACTTTCTAGAGTCGAAGAATACGAAAAAGTCTAAATCACTAACAGGTTATGATAACGTCTGTAACATTGTATCATTGTTACTCCTACAAAAAGATACTTACAGTCGGTCGACATCCGTGGAAGGTTAATTTTACAATGAAATTGTCGATGACATAAATGAATTAGCAAATTCCAAAATAAAAGTCGGAAAACACTCTGCCTGAAAGATCTAATCAATCTACTAAATGTATAAAAACTTCGCGTCAAGGTTTATTAATCTTATCAAATTTCTCACCAGTCAAATTTCGCAGCTGATACCGCCACGCGATCGCGAGCGATTAATTATCATCATTTGTCTCGCGCGCCAATAAAAGACGCAAAGTTATTCGCGAAGGGGAAGCTACTCTCATGTAAAGGCGATCATCGGCGGCATTAAAAAAGGCATCGGCCGCGAATAATCGTAATTATGTTCTCAAATATCAACGAGCAGGATGTATTACGTTGGAGGCAGCGGACGCATTAATATCGAGCATTTCGCGGCTCGCAAAGATGTGCCCATAATTTATCGTCACTTTGCCGGCCGCATTATAGAAGCGTCCGCTATTAAAACAAAGCGTGACTCATTTTTTATCGTCCCCGAGGTAGAATCCTGTTTCGCGATAAGGATCGCGGTAGCTCTATCACTTTCTAATTATTATTTTAATCCGGACAACAGATTTTCTGGCTCGCGAAGACGTGGTTTAAACTGGCTTCTCAACTTGCCCTTCAAAATACGTTGTGCATCCTTTTTCATTAAAATAAAATTGTAATTAAATTTATACATTTTTTGAATACAGTACTAATGAAAAGTGGGCGATGAAAACAAGTGTTTAAATTAATTTAAATGTCTCAGTTAGGCGATATCAGGGGCACTATTTTAAGAAGTCTATGATTACTCATTTTCTTAATCTCAATTTAGAATCATTACTTTTCAACTGTTTTAACTTGATTACTTATGTTCCTTATGTGGAATCATCCCGTTCACGAAACTTTCAAATGGCTTTTCTACAGAACGGTTCATTTGTGACTTATTACAAGAGAAGTTGCAAAATATGAGAAAACCCTTATATTTATTATTATACATAATAGTACTAATCCTAAATTATAAAATACTAATGTAAAGTATATTTAAAAATTTTTTAGAATCCTCTGTTCCTCTGGTCGGATCCACGAATTATTTACTTACGCGAATACTTTTTCTGTTCTCGATAAGTAGTGGGTGTTGAAACAAAAAGTAACTTCAACAACAATTTTCTTCGTTATAAATAATTTTGCGATAATTTTATTTTACAAATGACCATCTCTGTATATTAAACACAAATTAATGTCTCTTCTGTTCGAGACTAGTTTGGTATTGAAATGTCTCTTACTTTTTTACTCTTACTTTATCTGAGAACAATTTGAGATTTGTTAAGTGATATTAGGTGTGCTTACCCTATAGACAGACTAATGCCCTGGGTCAAGCAATTCTCTTACGCTTCTTCTTCTACCTGGCCCTCGATTAACGACCGTTTCTCTCACCTGACTCGCAGTAATTCAAATTCGGAGGAAGTCAAAGGCCCGTGCGCGTACGTGGTCTCGCGTTGCGTGTCGGTTCGTGGGCCTTGAAACTATTAATTCCACGATTGTCGTTTCTTTATTTGCTACCCGCTCGCTGATGTGGCGCACAGTTTCATCTTCGGGGCTGGGCCTCCATTCTCGTCGAAGCGTGAAAACGAACGGCATCCTTGTGAAATTGCCGCTAATCCCTGGCATCCTAATTTTATGGCATTGAACGTTGCTTACGCGCTAATACCACCACCCCGAAGTGATCTAATTTAATCACCGTTGGGTCGTGAACACTCGATGTCGGAAGTCTTCAGACTGTAATTTGCTGTTTGAGAACGGACGGATCTTTTTACGCTCGCCGCGTGTAATTATCTTCTTGCAAAACGCACGGTTTGTTGGAGACTAATGGCAGTTTACTTTGCTTTCGGTTCATTGAAATCGCGGATGAAGAGGATAAATTTGATCATGATTCACGTCTTGTGAATTTGTCGAAATATTGTATAAACTTGTAGAAATGTTTTACGATCTATTTGCGAAAATTTGGGTAAAATGTGTTTTAATGTGGCATGAAACAGGAATGAAGAGAAAAGGAGCACGATACTACTATAAAAGCGTCTGCTACATTACTTTATTATACAGGATGTCCCAAAACTGTTGTACTTACGTGATGGGGGTGATTTGAAGTAACTATTTTCTTTACCAAAGTGTTTTCAGCAGCTCCGCAAGGAGTAACTAATGAAAAACACGGTTCAAAAATAGCATGATTACTCGCATTGAGCCTGATGTTGGTATTGTTCGAACCGAAATCTGTCCTTTGTAGCTGCGCTCGGATTGGTTCATCGTTAATAACTCGAAAAGGAAGCTGCGGAGAACTTTTTCGCGTAGGAAGAAGTTACTTCACATCATATCGAAATCGCTCCCTTCATGGAAGTACAACATTGTTAGGACTAATTAAGAGATAATTAATAAGACTTTGTGACCTAATACATAAAAACAGCTCTGGTAGTTCTTTCGACAATGAATTGACGATTCACAGCGAATAAAATAGCGTGCGACACTGAGTCCAACGGGACATGAACGGAAAATTATCCCAAAACAATGTGACTCATGCTACATACCGTTGTTACTTCAAAACGCTTCCTGATATGAGAAGTTCCTTTTCCAGGCAAGATTTCTGCGGTAACTTCGCCAACCGAGGTCTGCGAAATCATCAATAAAACTACGACGCACCGCGTGTCGTTATATTCTGCATAAATGATGCTCCAAGACGATCACCGGACAAGATCTGCCGGGAGATTCTGGCAGATGAGGAGTAACGGTTGCAAAACGTAGATAACCGAGTACAGAAATTTACAACATTAGGGAAGTGTTCTGCCATCGTTGTGTGCCAGAGGTATACGCTGATGGGTGAAGTCCTGATCGATCATCCGGCGGTTTATCTGGCGATAACGAGTCGCGTGGCCGCGTATAGACTCCAGCCTAGCTAATTGGACGCTTAATTAGACACGTGGGCAGGCCGATGGTGGGGACGGGAGTTGTTGCAGGTGGTTTGTTTATGATGTATTAAAGCGTGCCCCGTTTAGCGGTCTGGTTCCCTCGACTCGCACGGTTTGCCCGTAGGTTTTTGTTACGAGCTGTATATCAACCAGCCGGAATACGACGATCGTGAGCGTTGCATAGGCACGCTAGAGCCTCGGCGGGACGCGGTATATGTATGTACGTGCCGTAATTCAATGACATAATTTTTGCAATCGGCAGAAAAGAGGCGACGCCGTAGTCGCCCGGCTTCCGGTACGATCGAACCGGTAACCATCCGCACGGAACCACCGGGTTACCGGTCATGTATTTATATAAAGTATAAACCAACAGCGGTAAAGTAACGGGACGGGGTGCAGGGGGAGATGCAGGGAACGCGATGCAACCGGCGCGAGGGAAGAAACCTCTGCCGAGTTCTTCGAGTACCCACAATGGGTCCATGCACCATACAGACGGCTCTATTCAGCACCAAACAATGTAATCACAACTCAGCGCTTTCCGCGCCGTCTGCGACGCTCGCCTTATCGACCGATGAATCGATCGTTGATCGACGGATCCCGGTTCGGATTTAACGTCTCATGGTCCGTGAATCTTTGCGTTAATTAATTAACCGCTTGTCCCGGAGTTCGATTGCCGACCCGAATCGCCGGGGCCAAGTACGCCCCCTACCCGCATTTTGTTTTGCGAACTCGGTTTGCAACGCGCGTGGGAATCGGTTGTGAAGGATCACGGGAAGTTAAGGGAACTGTTTCTCTTGTGGGTGGACAATTAGCACTCTATGGAACACTAAAGGTTACTCTTTCATATTGCTGCACGTGAGCACGGTACTCTGAAGTCTGCAAATGTGATACACCCATAACGTTAATGGTACGTTTTACTATATTTTCAATTTGTTACTTAATTCCATCAATTCGGTGAATCTTGTAATAAGGTAACAAATTCACCCCTTAACATACAATCGCGTCTCAAAACGCGTCTTCTTTATGTCACTGTACACGTTCAATTAAAATATTGTTTAATTTGAACAACACCTATTACCAACAGCGCGTCATACCTTTTTAACCCTTCAGTAATCAGGTCAAAAGTATCCATCATTTAATTGACATTTCTTTTGAAAATTCAGAGCTTCTCCTGCGTAATTCTATTGTTTCTGTATTAGATGAAACTAGTCTTACTGAAATACGAATTCAATGAAGAAGTTCAAAATCATTTAAACGAAATTAAAACAGTACAAATTCAATTCCTGGATCTCACAGATTCAATCCATGTACTGAAGGGTTACGCTTAGACATATGTCGAATTAGATAATGGTACATTCGATTACATCGAATTTTAGATAATTCGTGTGTCAAGGGGTGCAGAGAACTTGAAATATTTTTATCAGTTAATCCATGACAAAATTTTCAAATAGAATTCCAATTATTGTGTATAAGTGTAAACCTCGAAATTAGCTATCATGAATAAGATTAACAGATTTAGTTTCTTCCCTCCTACTACTTCCCTAACTGTATACAGGGTGTCCCAAAAATGTTGTAATTCCTCGAAAGACGTGATTCCCAAGGTCATTTGCAGTAACTTGGTCCTTGTTTTCCCTTAATAACTTCTTAACAAATCCGCGGAGAACATTTTGAGTAAAGGAAAAAAAGGCTTGAAATTACCTCAGTAATCACCCCTTTCAAGTACAACGTTTTTGGGACCATCCGTAGGCAATTGTGACATCTTGAATTAGTGTGATGAAATGGTACTTTTATTTAACTGGAACGTCAAGGGGTTAAGTAATGTTTCCAAATTCATCTTGTGGAATGAGGTGGTTGGAACGACTCGAGCAATTAAATATTGGTGGTGCAAGACCGGTGAAAAAGAGAGCGGTCAGCGCTATCGACGCCGAGATCGGCAGTAGGGCGAGTCCATCGTTAATTAACGATGCAAATGCGATTCTCCTCGCGAGGAAGAGGACGAAGGATAGAGGGAAACGGGCCGGTGCACCTCGAGGACGCCTACACCTAGGTGTGCAAAAAACGGCAACCGTGCGTATCCGTTGAGTTGCGCCTCGCAGGTGTAACTCTCCTTCCGGCCAATCGTCGCGCGACTCGATCGCGTCACGTAATTTTATCTCCGGCGACGCGAAAACCGAGTTCATTAAGGAGCCAGATAAATAATTATCGATACCGCTTCCGGTCTGCACACGCACGACATCCGGGGGTGGTGCCAGCTGTCGTTACGCGGTCAGCCGAATGTTTCCCGCTTCTGTTTCCTCGGTTCCGTTGCTTGCGAAACGATACGCTCACTGTATTTAACACTCTTTTATTACTATGTCGGTCATAGGTATCACATGATTCTTTTAGGAAATTTCAGAATTTTTATTACAGTCTATTCGGTAAATTTTGGCAGAATCTAGGAGATGTAAGATGATAAAAAGATTAGGTGTTGCAAATAGGATTTATAAACATTTATACGCAATCAGAAAACGTTCTACTCTTCAAAATAATCTTCGACACTTTCTACATATTTACTCCATTTCACAATTAACGAATCTCCAATGGTGGATGAAGGATTTGAATTTGAAATTATTAGATACCAATTAACTTGTATCTGATGTGACATTTGTACTTGATGCATTTACATGTATCAGTCATGGAAAAGATTTTCCAATGTGTTCACAGACGTTTCAATGTGTAACATTTTCGAAACAATCGTTGACAGAACTGAAGGATCTATTGAACTAATTGTTTAAATAATCACGATTTCTCGAGAATCGGAAAAGTGTAAGAGTACTTGACATGCACTGTACGTGAAGCGTTTACTATATGAATAAATGCGAGTTCCTTTCACGAAATCGAACGTTACATGGGTTGCCGTTCGTTTCTCTGTAACGGTCGAGAAAGTTCACGCGGACACGAAAATAATCCTAATGTTGGGCTTACATGGTCAACATAATCTTGGCGACCATTATCGGCGAACACACTATTAACGGGCCAGCGCGTTGGTAGCCCTTGCCCAGCCGAGTGAACCGTGTACCAATCTAGACTCATAAAACTGGCCGTGTGTCCGGTAATAACGTGCGAACGCGCTATCCATCAGCCGGGACAAAACAGTTAAGCGGTTGTACGGGTCTGCGGAGCAACGCCGTAATGAACGCCGGCCCCGCGAAATGTCGGTGAAAAAGGCTCCGGAACACGCGCTAAATCTTCTTCCACGCGTTGCTGCTGCGAGATTGGAACTCGCCAGTCCCCGGATCCTTGTTCGAACCGTGTAGAAATTCTTTGGCGAACAGGGCGGGGATGGAATCGAGTCGAGAGTCCTGCCTTCGCGAAGTTCGCAGGATCCGTGGCAAAAGTGCACTTCGGTTCGATGAAAGCGTCCATTGCATTCTTAACTTTTATGTATTTTCATATGCTATACTTACACAGATAAATTGGAATGCATATAATTGTTTTTATATTATCTAGTAATTTTTGAAGCACGTGAAACAAGTGCTACAGTACTGTAGACTTTGTAGACACGGAAGTAAAATTATATACTTCGTGATCAGCGGATCTTTATGAGAATTCTCATTTGCACACGTTATTTAATCAAAATTGGAATTAGAAAGAAATTTTCTTTGTCGACTAAACCGTTCCTGGTTGTAAAAATAACAAATGCTATTAGTTCTTGTTGCGTGTATACGTATCGCTGAATTATACAGGGTGTTCGACTACAGGTGGGAGAAAATTTAAGGGGTGGTTCTTAACGATGATATAAGACGAAAATGAAGAATAAAAAAATTGGTATTTCCGCTTCATTATTTAGCTATTAACAATTAAAAGTCAACAACACGTCTAACAAAAGTGTATTTTGTGTACGTCAAAGAGCTCAACGTTGTCCAACGATTTATTAAACATGGTCACCTCGTTGGGGCTCCAAATGAGAACCAAGGTAAATATGCATGCATCTGTCACTTGATACGTGATTGTCGCGTTGTTAATAACTAAATAACGAAGCCGAAATCGCAATTTTTTAATTCTTCATTTTCGTCTCATATCATCGTAAAGCACCACTCCTTAAATTTTCTCCCAACTGTAGTCGAACACCCTGTATAAGTTTGCACATGCTGGAATCACATTAGTACAAGCAGTTTTTTAAAGATTTTCGGACTCTGAGAAACGAACGAAATATAGCACTGATGCTGCATAAAATCTCTAGACTAAGTTGAGCAGTTCGACATTCCGTCGGAAGCAATCCAAATGCCTATTATCTACACCTCGTTTCTAGCTACCGATTGATCGATCAACGTGTTCGACAAAAGAAGGGCCCGACAGGGATCTGACGATCATCGATAGGACCGGTTGAGTAGTTCAACCGGAAGTGTCGTACTCGTTAGCTGGCGTTTCTTGTTGCGAAACAAAGCGGGAAGGGCTGAGGTTTAATCTCGGCATCTGGAACGTAATTAAGTACGGTCACCTTTATAGGTGGCAGCGGCGCTACGAGATCTCTGCGCTAGTTACCAGGGCTACGAGAAAGGCAGCGGGCTAACGGCGGGACCACGGGCAGAGTAATCGGATGCTGAGATCGCCACCTGCTGATTTCGTATCATCGGCGTAGCCTAATTCGAGCACCCAGTAGTTTACAGTCGGTTATCAACTGCGCGGATCGCTCGAATTAAAGTTTCTCGCATGTGGTCCCCGGTCTATTAGCCGTTGAAGGTGGTGACTAATTAAATTCCTCGGCCTGGACCGGATTAGGTACATTCACACGGGACGGAGAGACCTTCCTGCCTCCGTTTTGTCGTACACGCGGCCGCCACGTGTACATGTCAACGTCATTTGCACCGTTACGCTGCCTCATCTCGAAAGACTCGTGTCGAGAATCTTGTCTCAAAAGGTCTAATAAAATTCAATTAAAACGACTTCCTCCTCCCCTGCATTTTGCATATGCACTGTATAATCGACGTCCATGATGAATACCATTCGCACGTGGTGCAGTCTGTCAGGTTTCAATGATCCAGCTGTTTTCTTTTTCACGTTTTTCACTGTCGGCAAAAATATGTAGCATGGGCGCTAGGTAATTTTCTTTTATGTAATACAGGTGTCCAATATTTTCGCAATTATACATTTCTTATTGACCAACGCACAGAATGCACGTGTATGGTTGCGTAGTAATACTGGTTAACTCGGTAATTAGATAATGAAACTTGTATATCATACTTTATCAATCTTACAAATCTATATAGGCATGTGGAAAAATGATTTCAAGTGTTGCATAAAGGGTGTCACTTGTCGTTGCATGAAATACGTACATGTACATACTGTTAGTATTCAAAAACATTTTAGTTGAATGTGTACAAAACACCTGAGACGCCTTTGTACGCCAAGGGGTTAAATCGATCATTCGCATGCGCCAATATATTAGAAAAGCTCGATCACCAGAGTGTGAAATGCTAATATCGAGCCGAAATTTGAAAAATGAAAGGACATCAAATGTTTAAATGCCTTCACCTGGAAAATTTCCAGTCGTTCCGTGCCAGCTCTAAAAGTCTACAGCTCCACATTAGGCGCTTTTTCTCTAACAATAAAGTCCGCACGTCCCAAGGTGATAACATCAGGCGAGCCACCCCGTGCATGTACACGGTTTGCATCCAATTCAGGTGGACCGTAACTGCGTCAGTGAATAGTAGTGACCAAATAAAGCGCAATCAAAGTGTCTTTCACTCGGCAGCAATTGGTCGCGGTCCACGCATACTCGAGCTTCCACGTATCCAGGCTTACGTAGCGTATAGGGACTAACGTCTAACCTAACCCCTCGCGGCCTCCAGTGCGTACAACATAAATCTACCTTAATGATATCGCACGTAATGCCAGGGTGACGCTATCTCTCAGGTTGGTACACGTGAGAACACGGCTGACACCTCGATCCACCGTTTCGTAGCCGCGGTCGTAAGAGCAATCGTGCGCGAAAGATCGTATCGCCGAGATTTTCTGCCGGCTCTTCCTGCCCTGGCTCTTCTCTCGTCGTTTAGGAGGATTCACGTCGCGATGACTGGCCAGGACTTCCCGTGAGACTTTGCTCTCCTCTCCACCGAACCCACGAAACTTCTTCCTATCCACCGTTTCGTGTTTCTCCTCGTCTCGAAAGCCAGAAATGATTCCAACCGCGATTCGTCTTCAGATAGGTCAACCCTCCGCGCCAAACGTGGTTTTTGCCCAGCTCGCTGCAACACTTCTTCCATTTTTGCGCTCTTACTTCACACCGCGCGCTTCGAGATCGGCTGATACCTTCACGCTTTCTTCGCCCTCGGTTTCCCAGTTTCTTGCGTGTTTTATTGAGCTTGTAATGTTTTAACACGTTGCATGAAGACACTCTCACTTCGTTCGAAGATTCTGTGGAGGAACTGATAACTCAAATTGCCCGGTTGGATTGCAAATGTTGTTGATACCAAGGTTTCTACGTTTATTTTTCTCTTCAGTGTTTCCAGCTTCGATGAATACAACTGCTTCATTGCAGTATTAGTTCGCGGCATTTTTCTTATTGAAACGACTCCAATCACGATGCAATTTATATCATCTTCGCTTACTTCATCCACGATACAGTAAAACCTCGATTCTCCGAACTCGTTGGGTTGATATACACTACTGTGCAAAAGAAAGAACCATCCAGTATAGTAATAATATATAATGACAAACAATGTCTTTATGTAGAAATTGAATTGTGCAATGATTGATTTATTGCATTTAATTAAATAGTGGAATCCTTTTTCAAAACTGATTGTGTTCTTCTTTGAATTTTTTCACTTTTCTGTTAAATATGGCCAGGTGCTCTTTCTTTTGCACAGCAGTGTACGTATATGTATAGTGTATGTAATTTACCTGGAGACGTGTAAATATCTCGAAGTATACGAATGACACTAATATTTTAGGGTTTTGGGAAGAAAATATGATGCTCGAATGGAATAATAGAACAATTATTTAGCTATAATATCCGATCAAATCTTTGCTGATTTGTACAATGAATCGCCTTAGGTTGAACTGTTTAGACATGAAACACGTATGTGAAACGGAGATTCTATTGCATCGTGAATTAAATACTCAAATATGGTTCTATTTGTGTCGTGTGTCTGGTCTCGTGTTAACCAGAAAAATGTCACATAAATGTTGAAGAAAGTTTGATTAAAAAATAATTTCAGAAAAACAGTGTTTGTTTCTGTTCTTCCGATCATGAAACTCCTACTCTTGATCTGTTTGTACTGAATACATTGTAACTGGTGAAGATTCGAATTTCATCGACGTCTTCGGGCAAATTAGTCCGACTGGGATGACGGAATCCGAACGGAAATCGAAAAAAGTAATTCCGTTAGGAGACGTAACAACCTGGAAACGAAAAGTTTAATTAAACGGGTAATTAAATAGCGGATATGAGCACGGAGATTTGAGCGGCGTGCACGCAAAAATTGCATAGTCGCGGCAGGTGGAACACGAGGGGGCAAGGAGCCTAAAAAGAACGGACACCATCTTCTCGGAGCCGCGTTCCCGCGAACTAATTGTGAGATCAGAGCCGAGGAGAAGGACCGGAGACCGAGGGACACGAAACGATAACGGGGCTTTCAGCGTGGAACTCGTAAATTTGTCGGTGGCGTGTGTTGCCGGTGCGGATTTTTAGCCCACCACCCTCCTGCAAATTGTCCCCCTTTCAATTTGTCCGTTCCCCTCTTATCGGCGTTTCGCGTTCGCTCGCGAGCCGCTCGTTAAATAGTAAATAACGCCGCTAACGGGAAGAAAAGTTCGCCTCCCTCTCACATTATCTTATCGAGCGCTGCTCGACCCTTGACTTATGTGTCGAGAAACTATCCCGTCTTGCGGGATATACTCCGCAGAGTTTGTTACGCTCTGGGCGGAATTACTTCACTCTATCTTGATCTCTTCATAGAAATGCTGAAAAACTACATGCTACCGCAATCTGCAAACCTCTCGACCGCGTGTCGCCCAGAAATAACAATTTTTTTATGATGATAATCTTGCTGTTTGTTAGTTAACTCTCTGTGGTCCAAATTGTTCTTCCTGTTTTATGTTAATGATTTCGGATGTTGAAACTGTTACAATTTCGGGACAAAAAGTTGGACTTGTTACGAGGAGGTTTCTGCATTATGCAGGATGATAGAGAAGTGAAAATAACCCAGATCTATTAAGACCATACCTTTTGAAAATTATTCAGATTCAGACAATTTAGCTGACATTCTGTTGGACACCTAAAATTACCATAGATTTGAAGACTGACCTCTCTTCTTTACAACGATTCGTTACAACGAATATTGTGCTTTTTTTCGAAGTAAGAAGAGGATCACTCTTCTTATCATATTCTCCTTTTCATATCTTATCATATTCAGTCGTATTTGATTCTTTTTTAACGAAATTGATTTTCTTCGTTAATACTTTTAAATTTTTCTAGTGTTCGTACCGTTTTAAATTACACCTATTCATTTTTGTAATAAATGCATAAAATCACATTGGGTATTCTCTGCCAATATGTCTAGGAATATTTGATGCATGTTACCGTGTATACGAAGAGGCGCGTGTTTCTTCTCAATAAAAGTAGGCGCGCAATAAAAATATGATTTATCACCTGGAGTTCACAAGCAGCATGAGACTTAACGAATTCAGAATCGACTGATTCGAGTACGCCGGTCACGAACACCGCGAAGACACCTGTTGGTTGAGAGAGCGGTGCGTGGGCGTGAGCGCGGCCCATGATCGCGTTTCTCAAGACTGTAATATCGAGTTATCGGGCCCCCATAAGTCCGGCCGGCTCATTAACAGCCAGGATGCCCCCCATTGTTGGTTGCCCTGGATCCTACGAAATAATAAGCCATGTTATGGACAGCACACGCAAGAGAACGGTCATAATGCGTGGCCGCTTACTCGTTATCGCTCACAATGGGTCGCACGCTGAGACCCGAAACTACCGGCCGACGGACCTAAATTAAAGCCGCTATGTGTTTCCTTCGTTATGCGTTGCCCGTAGCCACGAAAGGCACCGCCTGTATGAAACACCGATCATGTCTCGCTGCTGCTCTTTAATACACCGACCGCCGTATCATTCGTATTCTATAAATGACAGAAAAGATGGCACGTCGGAAAATTAATTCTAGAACGGCTAAGCCTGCAATTTGCGCAACATATCCACCGTACTTAGCTATTTACTTCCAACATTGGTGTAACAAAGATGTGACATCCTTGCTGAAGTAACGACGATTCACCAGTATCGATTCTGACGAGATAAATTTAGTATAGAGATAGTCTTATACATAGATTTTTATAGAAAGATGAGAAATTGGGGGAAATTGTATTCTAGGTGAATACCAGAAGTGTGTCTCTAGATCATGTTAATCCCCAATACCATGAGGCGATGAAGAGGGACGCCACCAACATCCGGCATCCGGTGTGGGAGTATTCTATCTCCCACATCCTTTAATTAAAAAAAAAAGTATACAGATAGTATTTTTTGACATACGAAGGCAAGTCAAACTTTTTGTGTGAACATATTTCACATTGCATTGAATACCGTCGGTCTTCAGGAACTGACGCAGCAACGTGTTCAGATTCGTACGGGTAAACGCGCTCAATTTTTTGTGTACAAAATTAAATAAATCGTGTACAATGAAAATATTCTAGGTCGAAAGAAATCAAAATAATTTCGAATCGAAGTTTCGGCAAACTTCTCAAGAAGAGTACCGATAGCTGAAACCACTTCCGATTCTGTGATTTTTCAGCTGCCATTCTGCGCGTCGTGGAAGAGGGAGAACGCGTCGCTCACTGGTAGGGTTCTTCAAGATCGCCATTCGTTACCGCGAGAGACAAATCGGCGTAGATCGAGATAGCCCCGGATGGACACTGCGGGCCTTTTCATCGGGGCTATCCTCGGAGCTGGACCTCCGATGAAGTTTGGGACCGGATGGAAACGGTTCTCCGTCGCTCGAAGAGAAAAGTCTTTTAATGCTGACCGTTAGAATCGCATTAATATCGGCTGATGAATCCCCCCGGTAGTGTCACGACGACCTCCGAGAGAGTCCTGCCGAATAATAGGGAGCAGTTAGATCGCAGTATTGTGACGCGTACGCAGGACCCTGCGGGACGTCCGAGTGGTACCGAGAATCGGCAGGCTCTCTCTCAGTGGGGACCGGTAAATACCACTAATCACTTCTCGATCCTTTCTAACCTACCTTGACCCCACCACCGGAAGAGTTATGGCCGTTGGTTTTATTCGGGCTACCTCAGTCTCGGGACCCTGACCCCCGTTCGCGCCTGAGACCCATACCGATGCAACCTGCTCGTACACACTTGTGAAAACTTGCTCCGAAAAAAATTGGCGACCGGGAGAAACCTTCGATGATGATACCCAGGATCTGCCACAATCGCTTTCTTCCCTGCGAACGGCGCTAAAATGCCGATAGTATTAACCCTTCGTGAACAAGGTTTCTTTTAAGTATTAAAAGTATTTTCCTCGGAAAGATAAATTCTGTATCAAAGTCTTTAGTTGGAGGAAAGAATGAAAATATATACTGATCTTGTTTTGTTACAAACAGTATTTTCATCTAGTAAATTATCTGAAATTGACGCCTTTGAATAGGATCTTTAAATCACATTCGTCTGAACAAACTATTTTTCTAATCATGTTACAGGAAATACTTGAATGTGACAGATAATTGAATTATTCAATCTTTTCAATGAAGTACTTTTCAGAAACAAATCAGACGATTCTAGTGTCTTTATAATTATACAAACATGAGAATAAATGTAAATGCTTTAGAAAAAGGTAACGTCAATGTGTACATTAAAAAATAAAATTATTTGCTGCTATCCTGAAGTCTTTTAGTAAACTACGAATCATCATGTATCTATAGCTTACGAAAATTCACAAAATAAAAAGTACTTCTTACATATTGTACTGTACTTCTAACATATTTGCTGCAAGTAGAGCAAGTACAAAAAGTAATAACGATCGAACCTAGGCGCCGCGAAAAAATTCTAATTATCCAATATTGCGATCGAGAAAAATTATAAACTATTATAAACAATTATAAAAAGTACTGTTTGCTTATGCGAAAGCATCTTAAGAGTAATGCAGCATAAAAATGTTCACAAAAATATATATTAATTCAACAATGTCCGATTTAAATTGAACGGTTGTTTCAGTCATCAATTTAGACAAGTGGTTTTAACAGTATGATCATCCCTAGTAGTAGAAGTAGTCCTTAATAGTAGAATAAAATTATACCTAGCCTCGCATTTCCAAAATCACATGCTCTCCCTCTCTACGATTAAAGTCAGGAGGAGCGTTACAAAATAAATTTATTACAAACATAGACGAGCACAAATGAAGCAGGTAAACGATTTAAAAAAAAATACATGTGATTGGTTGGCTGAAATTTTGGAAGAGGTGCTGAAAGGGGGTCAATGGGGAATGTCGATCGGCGCCGACAACTCGCTGAGGGATTGTCGCCGCTAACGATGCTCGGGTTCGAGGCATAAACCAAACTGTTCGGCCGCATTAATCTTGATCACGAGTCGCCTGTCGATCGTCGGCCGCGGCATCTTGATCGCTGTTCAGAGATGATCGACTACGGGTTCCGCTGCGGTCCCTGCTCTTGCTGCGGCACTCCGTGTCGCTTTCCTTATCGCGCGGGTCGTCCTCGATATTCTGTGCCTCCAGCGGGCTGTCCTTCAGTGTCTGCAGTTCCCTGGCCCTTTTGATGCACCTGCAATTGGTGCAACCAGCTCGCCTGGCCCTTACACTCCTCCGCCTGCTTCGCCTCCTTCCTCTGCGACTTCTCCTACGACCCCTGCTGCGACGGCGACCTCTTCGTCTTCCGCTTCGACGACGTCTGCTTCTCCGACGTCTGCTTCTCCGACGTCTACTTCTCTCAGTTGGCATGTTGGACGGTGCGAGCTGTGATATGTCAGTCTCCGTGTTCAGATAGTAGTGGCCATTGTTCTTCTTGAGGATTCCGTAGTCCAGGCCGCGCTTCAATGCTGCTTGCATCTGTGGAAGCAGATCGTATCGATAACTAATATTGTTTATGCTAAAATTAATTTCTTCTAGAGTTTTCTGTACTGCTTCTTCATCTGCGACGAGCTACTGCCCTGGGATCTTTTAACAAAATTTTCTGTAACTTGTTTTGATTTCGATTTTTGTCGTTCGAAGGAGAAGCGAATTTTATATGATTTTTATTTAATGAATTATTCATTTTTATACAAATCCATCTTTCAATCAACTCATTTAGATCTATTTGATGAATTGTTAAGGATTCTATTTGGATAAAATTAAATTGTAATCGTTCTCAAATGCAAGAAAAAACTAGCTGGTTATTGTTGCTCGCTCGCTTCGCGAGCTTCGCAGGTGGGGGTGTTGTAGCTCGCTCGCTTTGCGAGCTCGCGAGAGGGTTAGTGGTACGGATGGTATTTTGTGTGTGACTCTCCACGAGCCACACAAAGAACTTCCCGATTCGTTAGTTGCAATATATTATTATCATTATTTATTTAGTATACGTTTTAAGAAGATTATACATTCTTTGGGAAGTTCAATAGTTTTCTACTTATCAAAATGTTTGAACCAACATCGTATGCTCGTTGCTCGCTTGATTCCTTGTTATAGCATAGTAATGTTGCAAAATAAATTACAAATGCATTTAAATTTTTTTTAAATTTTTTTTTAAATGAAAAAAAAAAAAATTTTTTTTTATTTTTTTTATTTTTTTTTTTAATAAAAAAAAAATAAAAATTATATATAATTGTTACGTTTGTTTCTTCGGTGGAAAATTTCCGTCCTCTCGTATAATTTGCATTGTTGAATGAACTTGTTTCGAAAAAAACTAAAAAATCTAAAAAACTACTTGACCAATATGGACCAAAATCTAATCAGCTCTAAGTTACAGCGGGGCACATCGATTGCATCATTCATTATTCTGATCGCATTGTTATTTTTTCAGAAAACGTTAACGAAAAATTTGATACCATACAAACGGACATACGCACACACACACACACACACACACACACACACACACACACACATACGAACATTTTGATAAAAATAGTCTAAAATGACTCCAATGACCATGAAACGTGAAGATCTGCTAAAAAATCAATTTTCGATTTTCGGGGTAATTACAGTAACTTCCCTATGAATCGGGAAGTTAAAAATGATCGGTAGATGAAAATTTCAAATGCAACAAATGACGTATCGAATGAAATATTTAAAAATACGCACCTGTCTCTGTATTGTCGATTCCGGAGCAGTATACTGTGACATGATATAACTCATAATTTCCTTGGACGTGGACCCGTGAACTTCCCGGAGATTCTTGATCGCGTTGACCACCCGGGCCGACATTTTCGGTATCTGTTTCCCCATTGTCTATCTATTTTTCCGTTACTTCCAATAAACAATCACCGAATTGTTGATAATTATTCAGTTTTGATCGACTTTGTCCCCCGGCAATTTCCAAGACACAGACCTTGTTAATGATCTATTCAGAAAATATTACACTTTTCCGCTCACACGAAATTTTGAGAACATTTGACACACTTGGCGACGTTAAAGCAACTCCAATCACGACGAAATTTTAAAAATTGATTACCAAAAACATCGTAATGCGACGCGGCCGAAATTACGCGTGACTCGCAGGCGATTTCGATTACAAATGACTGCATTGTTTATAGTTTCTATGCGTTGCTCTTGTCATCGATACTATTCGATCGCGCTCGGTTGTATAGTGCGCGATGCTTTATTGTACAATCCTGAATATCAATTTCTATGAATACATCGTGAACTGCAAATATGTCTAAATCATGCACGATGATAATAAAACGAAAATGATTAAAAAAATTATATTGACGTTGACGATTAATCATGTTTAAATATTCAGTAGAGTTGTAAAATGAAATACGGAATATCCGACAATTATCCAAATAATATTTTAAATATTTTCTTAGTGCAATATTATTTCTGTTCATTAAAATTTTCGATCGAGAAGAATACACCTTTTATAATTTCTGTTCGTCTGAAAAAAGCATATGTGTTGACGTAGTCCATTAATCACTTTTAAATATCCAGTAAAATATTTCCAATGACGATAAATAATATTTTGAATATTTTCTTGTGCAATAAATATATTTAGTACGATATTTTTCTGTTTTTGTTGTCGGTTGTTCACTTAAAACGAAACTGATACATTTTAAACGGCGAAGAGGCTTTTTATAGTGGCCATAAAATTGTAGAACGAACGTTTATGGACTATCTGCAGGTAACTGTCACATTAGGCTGTCCGCGAGGCAATTTTGTCAAGTGTGTACAACGTTTAAAGGGTTGCTCCGATGACAATCCGGAACCGACATCGCGATTTCACCCGAGTGTGTCTTACGCTTCGATGGAATCGAAGATAGTCTCGTCTCGGACGATGGCTTATCGGTGCTCGAACGATTTTTCGAAAGTCCGGGCCGTTGCACCGAATCGCACGGTTGAAATAGTGAGGAAGAAATCATGGAATCGTAAAGATACCAGCTTAAGTATCCATAGGTTGTTTCTCAATCTTCCACCGTTAATTCCACCGTTGACGTTTGTCACTACGCGATACGACATGTCTGCTCATTTCCGGTCCAGCTATCGGTGTGATTGCATTTTATCAAACCATTGAAAGATTCAACACGATATATACGCATGTCCACTGCCGGCGATGATGGGTAGATAATTTAAATCCGTCGTCTTTTACGTGTTAGAACATCGTTGAAAAGTGTTCGGAAGAGTGTGCTTGTCTCGTGAAGATTTCTTCCGCAGATGTCTGCCGAGATAATCGGATCGTTATCTCGCACTAGAAGGATACCTCGATCATCGTTTTCGTAGCTAACAGATACTGAAATATGGAGTAACTTTTACGGAGAAGAATTTAACTCGAACCAGAACATGATCGCGAGATGTTGCGACTAAATGGAGCACATTACACTTAGACGGCGCCACTCGTTGAAAAATAGTGTGAAGAATAAAACTACAGGATGCTCCAGATCGAAGCTACAGATTGCAGTTTGCGCTTGACAACGTTAAATATTCATTTTTCTAGCAATACTTGCATTATGTCCAGCTGTCCGCTGCAATTATGTCGCTTTTGTGACACTGTATGCGAAGTAAAAAGGTGCTTCAAGACTTTATCGATCTGTAACTCCAATTTACGCGGTGCACACGGCGCTGCGTAAAATTCATACGAATGTTCATATTGTATAAAAAACGAAAAGTTAAACGCAGTCTCAAAGTATCACTAGGACGTAATGAAAATTTATGGATAGGACGTCTCTATCGTTAACACCTGGATGACAGGTTCCGGGCTCATTTAGACTCAGCATTTCAAAGACATTACGTAGCTACCCGACGCACAGACTGGTATTTGGCCGATCTAGCTGGCCAAAATTTTTGATTGCTTAAAACTGATTCAATTTATTATGTTTCATTAAGTTATGCTTACATTAATGAAAAAGAACAATTTGTACATTATAAACAATGGGGTCGGTTCGAGGGACTACCTGGCTCTCCCAATAACAATGTTATTTTTTACCTGGGGGTAGTTCTAGGAAATCGACTTTTGGCCAGCTAGATCGGTCAAATACCAGTCTGTGCGACGTCTAGTAATTATTTCAAACTGAAGTCAAATTGTTTTTTTTTAATTGTTACTTTGTTCATAAAAGACAAGAAATATTAAAAATCAAAAAAGTTACCTCGTTCTAAACAAAAGTGTCCCTCTCGTTCCTCGTTCCCCAATCATTCGATGTTTACAACAAAATACCTTGGAACCGTCAAAACACGGTGCTCAGTTCACAAATTAGCACAGCTCGGAGCGTAACAAACCTGGTAATCGAGCGCTATTTGTACAAGCGCGACAAGAAGGTTCAATTAAGGAATTCGCAAGGTCCTGTAGTCGAACTCAACAATTTCCTGTGGGGACTTGCTCTTAAAATCCCTCGGGGCCGCAGCCAGCAGGTAGCCGATTAATAATACGTTCCGAAAGCATGGTGACGACGGCAAAGTGGCAAGTGGGACGACCTTAAGGATCGCAGCCGCGAGACGATACTTGTTAAATTCGTCGATCCCTAGTGTTAACGAAGCCTGTTTCGCAGCCGGCTCGGTGCCACGCGAAATTTACCGATTAATTCTCCCCCATGCTCCCTCCTTTTTTCCCTGGACCTGTGCTCATTAGTTGACCTTAATGGTGTCGGGCGGCGTTTAAAAAAGCCCGCGATTCCGAGTTCTCTTGTGGAACGCGTGTGCATGCACGCGGGTAAACGGGGGCCATCTTGCCACCTCGTCCGGTAATTGGATAGTCGGGGATGCCGCGGTTTACAAGAATAACGCGGCAATTTAGCCGGCCACTTAGCCTCTTCTACCTGACCAGAACCGATTCACCGATTCGTTAATCAGCACCAGGTGTCGCGGCGCAACAAGCGAGGCCCTGCGCGGGATGCATTCGCGTTGCAGTCGCGTTGCAGCGCGACGTGCCGGCCTGAATGTACACCTGCATGTAGATGCTTGCGTCTATACGCCAATGATTATTTATCAACGTCGCGCTTAGACCGGGAAACGACTGGACGTCGCGTTTAAGCTCTTTTATTGTCGTCACTCGGTGCGCGCTCGCACACGCTAAGGTAATCGTGCGCCACACTGCCTGCCTGACTGCCTGACTACCTTGCCTGCCTGACTGCCTTCCTGCGCCTTCCTTTCGTCCCCTTTCCGCCGATTTACTGCCGCTGTCCGCCTCGATACCCAGACCGTCCTTCTCTCTTTCGAGAGCTTCTTTTCAGCGATCGCCGCGGAACGGTAATTCACGCGAACGAATATTTACGGCCGTCTCGCCGAACGGAAATTTATACCGTCTCCCACCCAGACGATACATCATCCGAACGCCGCTCATTCCGACGCTCCTATTCCGACGAATAGAAACCAGCCTTTATTGATAGCGCCGGACCAAACCACTAGCCTTCACCGGCACACGTCCCGCGAAACATAATACACCGAGGATGTTGATTTCAGATATTGCTGCATTGGATACCCTGTATCCAGGTTCCCGCAAAAAATTGTTGGCTGTTCTGTTATACACAATGATTCAATTGTTTTCGGGACTCTGGATTAATGCGCATCCACGAATTTAGATACTTTGATTCGTTTACATCGAAAGATGTATCGATTGTTTGCATCTACGTTTCATCCAAATAGATCATCCAACGTGACTTGGGAACGCAGAAAGATCGGTTTCTACTTTTTGTGAATTACTGTATGATCCACGCACAACGAAAAAGTGAAATGGTCTTTCATTAAGATGTGCCGTTTTAAACATCGCGCTATTTCTTATTTATGAAGGTTTATGTTGTCACTCTTCGACACGTGGTTAGTAAAAGTGTGGAAAATGGTTAATTGTAAAAAAGATGTTGGAATATTCCATTTTGAGGTTATATAGAAATATTAATTTATAACTACTTATTTGTAGTGCCATCGAAACACAGCCCTTGTTTATTTATTATAAGTAGAACAAAAATAAAGATATTTGATATAATAAAGAGTAACTGAATTAATAGTTAATGCATCTGCATTCGCACACCGCACATCGCGAAGGACGAGACAAGAAGAAGGAAGCGACGCTACGTCGCGCGCTTAGATAGAGAACATAAACCACGCAAAACGATGAGACGCGACAACTCCCGATAGACAACGATCGGTTCAAGCATCACGCTCGCTACGCATGATGCGGCAAAAGAATGTAACCTCACAAAAGAGAGTGTTGTTTTATAATTTAAAATAACATTTATTAATGGAATACCCTATATAAACTTTCTCAAACTCATTCACAGTGTTCATTTTCTTTTCCGATTCTCAAGAAATCGTCGATATTTAACATCCTGTAATTTTGAACGGTTGTGAACCGGAATGAAAAAAACCCTAACTCAGGCCTGTTGGCTCAGGATCGCCAGTTTCCAGGAGACCGACGAACCAGCTGACATCCGACGTAACAAATGTCGCGCGTCACGATAATTACCAACCGGAATTCGCCTTGATGGAAACTCTGGTGACGGGGTGTAGCGCAATGCACCGGCTATAATGCACCGGAGCCTCCAGAGAATTTCTTGGTTCAGGGCACTGTGTGTGCGAGAGACATCACCTTACATCAACCGACCATGTCGATCGCTAGCGAAGACATTTTTACACCTACGCTACTTCCTAGGAAACTCGCCTGAATCACAAAGAAAGTACCAGGGAGTTAGGATGCTTGTGAATAGACTCCGGATTTTATGTCGTTATGATTAGACTGCGGATTTAAAGTAAAATGTGAAAGTAAAATGAAAATTGATTTCATCGATTAAAAATTTTTATGCGTTTTCAATTTGAAAATTAACAGAATCAATATTTCCTTATGTATTTCTAAAATCCTCTGCCGTTCGAGGGTTAGCTTATATACTTCATTGGAGACATTCTCATCATTGTTATTCCAAATACATTCTCATCATTGTCATAAAATAGCGTAAAATAGTCACCGTTAATACTCGATAGGTTCAGTGTCAGGAACAGATTAAGGCACAAATCAACTAACAGTTGGGAGTGACTAATGGTCTGATTGATTGTTAGTCATAGCATGGTAGTCATTAGTTAAAACTTTTTGGTTAGTTATTCATAGCTACGTGGTACTAGTTGATCACAGCTCTGCGTAATCGTTAGTTATTGCTTATTAGTTTATCAGAACTAATGATTAATCATAATTAGTAAGCAACAACTAACGATTACTTACAGTTGTGACTGGCTAGTGCCACGTAGTTGTGAATAACCAATTAAAGGGTTTTGACTAATGACTATTTTGCTATGACCAACAATCGGTCAGATTATTGGTTATTTTTAAGTGTTTGATGATTTGTGCCCTACTCTGGTCAGGAACAGTAACAACTGTTCAGAGTAGAGCAGAGCATCAGAATCAAAGATGGCGATTCCAGTGGGAAGTTGCAGCTCTGGTGCAGCATGATCGCGGCGGTTCCCCATTCGGGGCGCATATCGATGTCCGAGCAAGTGTTTTTCTTGTTACTTTCCCGTGTCGCGGAGCGGCGGGATCGCCGTCGCAAACGACAGGACGTCCGCGTATCGAAGAATTCAGCCGTGGGGGCTTACAGGCCTCTATTAAAGCGGATAATGGTTCTCGCGGCGGAAAGAGGCGACACGCGAGAGACGGCTGCCAGCCAATCAACCAATCAACGGCATTGTACCTGTGCCGCACGATGATTGCAATTGGCTGATTAACAACCTTCCCGGCAAGCCACGGCTACCTCTCCTCGGCCACCGCGAGTCGCATAACTCGGTCGAACTCCGCATTTTGCATACTCGATTGCCGGTGAGCTCCGTCTGTTCCCCTAGTGCCACCGGTCTCCATGATCCGCCACAGTTTTTGCCACGGTATCGATCGCCATTTTGGATAAATTAGCACAACTCGCGGATCGTTAAGTTTCCGTGGTCGCGACAGAAATTCCCGGTCGCGACACGCCTTATAAATATTCGTGGCGCAATTAATAATTAATATTCCCAGTGAATGAGCGGAGATAAATCGCCGAGGTTTCGTATTCATTAGCCTGGGCTAGGCTGCCATACCGGCCGGGGACACGAGCGGTTTTTCAAGAAGGCGCTTGCCGATGGAAATTATTCGCGTGGCCGGCAGTCAAAGGAATTGATTGCCCGTTGATTTGCAAGGCTGCTTTTTCCACCAGCCACTCGGCACCGATCGTTTTCACCTTGTGGAACGTTGTCGACGAATCGGAGCTCGGTTTTTCAAGAAACCCCGACGACCCTCCTCGACGCACGTGTCCCCGCATCTCTACGCGGAATAGCGACGATAGGGACTGCAACGTGTCACTCGTTCTAATTACATGGTAAACATCCTCCGCGCATTTTATCGTATTAATTAGGATGAGAGACGTGTGGACGTAAACACTGTTGACACGACCAACAGCGTAGTTTCGAGAAATGATTAATACCGCGAGATACGGCCAATGCAAATGAAGATAATCCAATGGAAAAGATTCTAGCGGTACAACGCTCGAGGAAGAAATGTATTTATTCCACCTGTTCTTACTTAATCATTTATGCCGCTCACGGACCCGGATCGAATTAACACTTTCTACCGGGATTAACATGATCTTTTTGCTTGCCGTGAGATTAGATGACAGTTTATGTTAATTACACGCTACGATCGAAGACTTAATGTTATTCGGGAAAAAATGGTGTGTACTACTGTAACTGCTGCACAGTTGCAAGAGCGGTATAACGGATAGCTGTAGTATTACCGCGAAGTGATATAATTTCGGATCTTACGATCTCTAGTTGTTGAAACATCGAGAACTGGTATTTATTTGATCTGACACTTTGACGTGATGCTCTTACGAAGTTATAATATTGTATAATATTTCTTATGGAAAGCAGATATTTCTATTAAATGATTTATATTTGAAATTAAAAGATACCTAATTGTACGTGTGTATATTGTTGGGGTTTGCAACTTCAATCTTTTCAACATACAATTTTTATACACCCATCTTTATATGGATATTGAGTAAAAGTCACAAACATCAAGGAGTATATTAGAACCTCGATTATACGAATTAATTAGAAAATGTGAGAAGAAGAGAAGAACGAAGAGAATACGTAACACCTCTTCTCTTTTTCAAGTTCACGCCAAGTTTCGTTATTCAAAGTTATACTACACAGCTGCACTTTAGAAGGCTTGTAAAATGTCTGCATAATAGTCGTGTAATAGTTACAAACCAACGAACAAGCCGGCAAAAGACTTGGAAAATCAAAAAATAATGTACGTCAGCTAAATGCACATTTATACATTTTATGTTGAAAAAATAAAAGTCGCAAAGTTTCAGATCAATTGAACAAATAACAGAATGGCATGATCCCGTACGTGAGAAATGTGTGAAATTGACACGGGAGACGGATGGGGATTAGATAGAAATGAATACCAGACCGGCGATCATCGATTTTCCCTGGAAGTGTCCTTCTCCAGCATCGTGTTCTCCGCGATCGAGAATCAGCCTGAGCCCTTTTCTCTTCAGGGGAAACAGTTTCGGCGCGTTAAACCTGTTCCGCGGTTCCTCGAATCTCCCGTGTCCTTTGATCACGGGAGCCTTTGAGGCTCCAACGGTACACACGGGGGCCGGTGCATCTTGCACGCGAGCAAAGATACAGCTCGGTGGCTTCCCCATCTCTCCTATCTCCTGCTCTCTTTCTCTCTCTCTCTGCTCGTCTCTCTCTTTCCCGTTCTCCATCGGATCTGACGGATTTTCGGTGCACGGGGTTCCGCGGCAAAGGGTGAATTAATGCCGATGAGAGCGGGCGCAGTTAATAAACCGGACTTATTAAACGATTACATTAACGCAACCGTCGCCGGAGATTAATGCACTCGGCTCCGGAACGTCTCACTTGTTCGCAAGGCAGCCGGGTATATATACGAAGAAAGGCAGAAGCCGACAAGAAATATGATCTACACGGTGTGGGCACCGTATCGCGGTAGCCCCGAGATAATTACGGCCACGACCGGCGATAATTTTTGCGTATCGAAGGGCCGAAGGTCTGGCAACGCGAAAGTGGGCCGATAAACGATCGCATTAATGCACCGCCCTCCCCCTTTAATTGCCGGGAAATCCATTAGAAAGGCACCGGCCGGACGTAATTACTCGGAAGGACAGTCTTTTCTAACCGGGGAGAGCCACAGTGTTGCACCGTTTGCGTGCGACGTATCTGTCGATGTTGCGCGACTCTTGTTCCCAGCTTGTAATTACGCTCTTGGCGAGTGTTTCTTGCGAACGGTCGCCGTGCGGCGTGTCATTAAATAATTTGTTCGGGCTTGGCCGCGATATTAGACCCTCTCACGCGTATAATTAATTTTAGCGGGCTGAGGCAGCGCCCGAGATTTTTTACGCCGGAAACTGGTTGCCCCCCGACTAAAAGGCTCCGAGAACATCCGAATACGCTCGCCTGCGAAATACGAACGCCCGATCTGCTTTCCTCTTTCATTTGCTAAACTACATGCAACGCCTTAGTCTTTATTTCTCAATTTTACTTTCACTGTGATTATCGCATTATGCGTCTATTTCGGTGCGGAGACACTGATCGGAATCGACAGTATCGAAGTAGCTGTAGTCCAATAATGCTCATCCCGTCGCTGAATTTACGCGGAGTATCTGTTCCATCATGTTAGTGATAGAAAAATAATAATATTTGAGGTAAATTTTTTTTTTGATAATTTTAAAAATTCTTGAAAAATTAGGAGTAACTGTATAAGTTTTAGAAATACGTATTTAGTTGAAATAGCTTAACCAAAGAAATTATGTGCCCTAATTGTGTAATTGTCTACTAAAGAAATGGTAACGGCTCGATGATAAATTAATAACTAAAAATGAAATTACTGAAGAACTATCAGATGGTCGACCGTACCAGAAAGTCATTCCTAGGGTCCTTGCCTTAACAAACTAATTTCGCGAAAATTTAAAAGGAATTTTTGGATCTTCAAATGTTTTTCCGCAAGAATTTTTAAACGTTTGACGACTCGAATTAAAAAGGTGGTACTTTATCGCAAGGGTACTTTGACTCAAAAGGAACACATGAGCACATGGAGAAAATTGTATTATACAATGATTGATTTATTGCATTCAAAATATTAGATAATCCGCATATAATCTCAGAACTATTCGATTGAACAGTGGAATCCTTTTTCAAAACTTACTGTGTTCTTATTTGAATTTTTACGCTTTTCTATTAAATATAACCAAGTGTATCTTTCTATTCCACTGTAGTCTAGTGATCACGGAACAAGACGTTAGTTTCATTCATAATTTCTTCATTTTTTAATTCTACTTGCACTTCACGTTTCATCAATAGATTTGTAAAATTTTTCTGCTTAAAATAAGACTAAACGCGGCAGAGTTTCAATCATCATAGCGAGTTGTGATCGCCATTTCAATTAAGTAAATATACAAGTCCAAATTATGCCGTATTTATGGTTCTATAAAGAAAGGAAGAAAAATAAAAACACTTGTATCAGGATTAACCTCTTGTATTGTTTCCTACAATGATTAGAATTTTTTCATCCCTAATAGACTCCTAGTAGAAAAAGACAATTGATATTTATCGTGCATATACATTCACTTGAATTCTCGAATATTTAGAACAGATGGATTAAATAAACCTCGTTTCTACATCTAATATCTTTTTCTCTCAATTCTGCCTAACTCTGGCGACTCGCAGATGGCCCAATGAATTAGGTTAAGGAAGATTTTGCGTGTATCCCGCACGTTCCCTAAGCTACAATCTCACTAAACACCGCAATTCAATTTTCATCGCGCGTAAATCGGCAGTGGTCCCGGAAGGCATGCCTTTCATCGCAGATCCGTAAGCATCGTGCTTTTCGGGGACGAGATCAAATGCCGTGAAAATTTCTGCGGAAGCGGGGGCAGCCTCAGTGGAAAGGAAGCGCTCGGTGTCGAGAATTTAATAAGACTGACAGTGGAAAAGGAATATCGCGAGTTGTTAGGAGTACATGCGAGCAGGTGGACGAGAAGAGGCGAGAACACGAAACTACTCGGCCAGAGGCAGGGTCGACCGCTTTCTTGGCCCACCCGCACCTACCACTCGTCTCGATGTCACGTGTTTATAAATAGTGCATCAACGTAATGCTCGGCGGCTGTAACCATGCCGAAAGATTTACGAACATTGCGGCCACTATCCGCGGGCCGAGACGCGGTGAACGCGGAAAGGAATTCCGCGATATAATAACGAGGGTGTCTCATCTCGTGCCTAGTTAGGCATTACCGATGACCGTCCGAGATTTCGTGGATGACTACTTCGCTTTGCGTCGGCCGAATAATGCGACAACCTCGATTAGGTGCTCACCAATTGGATAAGTGTTAACTAGGGTTTAAAAGAATTATTTTTAAATTGACTTTTAGAGTTGTCACAGAAAGTAGAACAGATTTATATCATAATGTACAGTGGATGATTAAATTATTAGAGCCGCTTGCATAAATTCACGTGGTTACCTTAAATCAATCTAAAGCTCTAGCTATTATTCTCTATTCTCTAGCGAATTATTTTTAAATTGACTTTTAGAGTTGTCACAGAAAGTAGAACAGATTTATATCATAATGTACAGTGGATGATTAAATTATTAGAGCCACTTGCATAAATTGACGTGGTTACCTTAAATCAATCTAAAGCTCTAGCTATTCTAAATTCTAAAGTTCGACCCAAACCTGGGCATTTTGAATCAATTTTTCCGACGCAGCCTTAGAAACCACAAAGTGGTATGAGAATGGTCATTTAATGGTTAACACTAACCGTACCGAGAAAAAATTTATTGGATATATATTTTTTTATAAAAGTTACAATACTGAATTTATTCAGATTTTTCACAATTTTGATAATAATGCGTGCTCGACTAAAGAAGTTTAATGAATAATTTCTAATGGGGAAGCAACTTTATAAGTTTAATAATTCAAAAATAATCAATTCGATCAAGATTAATCAATTTGTACTGGGACGAATAAAGAACAGTGAAAAATAATTAACGTGTACTGAAAATGTTTATATTAGACTCGAGATTTTATGTATTTATGGCAAAAAATAGTAGATGCAATGTAAAACAGTGGAAAGATGAAAAGATTTTAAGAACAGTAATATACTATATTCAGTGCATTAAAATTATTAGTGAAAAATATAAATTTATACTTATCTTATACTCTTGCAATTGATATACAAACTTTTTATTTTGCATAAAGAACCTACAAGTAATTCCTACAAAAGTAAGTGCAAGTATTTCAGTTAAACTAAATCTATTAAATACAATGAAGCAGTATCTTATATACCATAATGCAACATAGATGAAGATATTTAATCGTATTCGTTCGTTTTGAATTTTCGAACGAAACACTATGAAGATCGAGTGCAGTCGAATTTAAATTGCACTATTCGCGCGACTGTTGCACGCGGCCTCGTACAGAGAAGAGGTCGCAGACATCAATCATCAATAAACTGAAATTTCTGAAGGGAGAAGCGAGGCGACTCCGCGCGATACTCGAGACGGGATAATTCAGGCCACGCGTCTCGCGGGCGGACAAGTAAAATGCGTTACGGAAATCGCGGCTTACGGCTGAAAGCCCGCGCATTTACACGCGTGACAATGAATAATTTTGTCACGTGTCACAATTATGGGTCGCGCAACGCTGGCGAACAATCCATTTTTCATACTAATCCGCGGCCCGCAATTCCCGGAATCGTCGCAGAAGAGTATCGTTTGCCGCGGACCACAAAGTCGAATTGTTACAGCACAAATCAGTCCCTTCAGAAATTAGAGCAAAACAATTTTATTGATCGTTTGGACAGATGTAGCTGAAAATTTATTCAATTGATCGTCGGATTTAGATACATTGAAAGTACCAAGACGAAAGTCTCTGAAGTTGATATTAGTATAATTAAAATTATAAACTTAAATTGTTGTACACAATAGAAACCATGCAAGTGTGGACGTACAAATTATGAAATTGTATTTATTGAGTTTTTACTTCCATAGCACTGTGAAGATGGAAGAAAATGCAATTTCATTTCTATTGCAGTTGACCTGTAGTTTTTACCTGGCTGAATAAAAAATCATACCGTTCCATTTAAAAGAACACCATCATATCTAAGATGCATTTTCTTCTATTTGCTTCAACAATTTTCAAAAGCAAACACGTTACTCAGGTAACTAGTTTATAACGCCCCACCATGTATATTTAGGAGTTGAAGTGTTAAAAGTTAATTTATTATTTCTACTTTTTTGCAAACACAGACGTTGTCTACATCAAATCTTGAACCACTCATTTTGCAAAGCCGGTCAACTCCACAGAATGGAGAATAAAGAAAATCGATAAAATTCTATACATTCCGAATTAACCTTTCCATTCTTATTATTTAGCACTAGGTTTACGTTATTCTTAATTTGCGATTACTAATGTTGTAAAGATAGTTGTCTAAGGAATAATTTACCAAATTTATTTCTTTGGATACATATTATTGGAAAAATGGCCAAAAATTTGCATAGACACATTATTGTAATGTTGATGAAAAATAATGTGAAAAAGTTATTTCTGGAGCTCCGTAAACCTAGGTTAAAAATTAAAATATTGGTGTCGATCGAGTATTTTGACCGCAAAATGTAATGAAACTTCGGTTGATCGATTTGGCTTGTGAACTGCTAAAGACGAGACACGAGGGGCAGATGAACGTTATAAAAATCATGCCGTTTCGAACGGTGTACTTTTTCGACGGACTGTAAGGCTTACGCGTCACGTTCACTATTATTGTCAGCGTGGCGTGCACTTACGCAGGCCAAACGGTTGTTGATGCCGGTGGCTCGCTAACAAATGACACTCGAAATTTTCCAAGTTTCTAACGGTATACGCGCTTTGTCAACGTAGCGACAGATATTTCATGGATCCTGAGTATATACGCCGGATGCGTGTGCCAGCTATTTCTGCGATCCGCGACAGCCGTGTCTGATGCGCTCCCGCGCTCGCCACCGACGTCATGCCATTCTGTAACGCGAGCAAAGCGTTCTCGCGACTCCCGATGCAAATTCTTATCACAGGTTCTGCAACGCGATCCATCCCCTCCTACGGGCCTTGTTTGCCGCGGCCACCGACGATTGATCGTCGGGTTTCAATCTTGGCCCGGTAATCGAATCAACGGACCTGGATGCTCGGCAAAATTAGTCAACGTAATGAAACATCGGGACACGGCCGACAAGGGAATGCGGCGCGCTGAGTTTCTAGTGATGTCGGCCCAAGAATTTCGAACGGAGATCGGAATCGAAAGGGAAATGCGTGGTGGACCTCGAACGGCGATGTCCGGGTCGGTCGTGACCCAAAATGATAGCCTAACTTGAGACTAGGGCGCGTTAATCTCATGGGATAGTACCGTCACTTAAGGGGTTGCAACATAGGAGAAATTTAACAATTTCTTTTATATGTAAAATTATGTTTCTTCAAGAATGCAACATGCATTGACCCATCCAAAGTCATCTGTTGAAAGTATTAAAGAGTACGAGAAATTCGACAATTTTTATTATATAGGTATATGAAATTATGTTTATGTGAAACAGCAATATGTACGTATTTTGTATGATATTTAAGTAGTTCTTTTAATTTAGCTAACTATACATATTTCTTTAATTTTATATTAAACTAGACA
Organism: Lasioglossum villosulum; assembly: GCA_963971365.1. Classification (NCBI taxonomy): domain Eukaryota; kingdom Metazoa; phylum Arthropoda; class Insecta; order Hymenoptera; family Halictidae; genus Lasioglossum; species Lasioglossum villosulum. The sequence goes on from OZ020502.1 coordinate 25,234,075, forward strand.
AAACAAGCAAGTTGTCAAAGTGGATTTTGGATAAATCAATTTTTTAAAATGTTACAAGTATGAGAACTTTTTTGAGCTATCTTGTAAACTGAAGAGAGAATATCAAAATTTGTTTAAATAGTGTATGTTGGATTAGAGAATTTAATCGTGTAAAATAATTACAGTCATTTGGTTAAACAGTTTCTTTTTATAATTCTTCTCATTTATTATTAGAACATTAAATAAAGTAGAAAAATATTTTTTGTGATATTTGGTAATGGAAGTAATTAACTGTATTTTTCAATAACAGAAAGAATTGTAATAAAGGTTTGTAAGTTAGCAAGAGTGTAGTAGCTAATTGTAACTCAAGGAATGTTGTTGTTCTTAGACATAAAAGAAAATAAAAATCGCAAACCCCTCGCTTAAACATTCATAACGAATGAATTCGCGACTGAAATGCTCAACGTGACACGGCAACTCATATCTCGGGCTCAATGGATTAAACTTTCGCGTTTACCGGGACGGTTTGAAGTTCTAAGTAAGTTGCTTGATTAATGAACCTGTTTGAATTCGTTGACGTGGTATTTCATTCATCTTGTATCACTTTTTGAAATCTCTCCTCGTGACAGAATTAAAAAGATCGCGCACGCTGTTATCTGAGTAACTACCTTGCAACGCTACGAAAAATCAATACATCCTACCATGTTGTTATTATCTAAAAACCTATTTGAGAATTTTCTTCAACTTTTATTTTAGTATGAAATATTTTTCGCCACTTATGAAAATCGTCATTTAATTCTCCAGTTTCCTGGCGATTAAATTGTATGAACACAGAAAGTTGCATATGAAAAATCCGATTTTTAACAGTAACGTTAATTAACCGCAACTATTTCTTATTGATCACAGAATCACACGTTCCTTATGTATCATGGAAGGAATTGAATTTTTTCCATCACTCACAGGCTTCATTTACAAGATTGTCATCTCTATTTATCAATTCTTTTTACTATCAACGAATAGTGCGTTGATTGTAGCAACATAAACAGTTTATTCTTACCTTAATTGTTTTAAAATCATTGTAACCTTCACACCATTTTAAATTGCACCCGCCCATTTTTGCCACAAATGCATAACGTCCGCAGTCTATATATTTTCACCAAATATCACATAATGCTATCGTCAATATGTTGTTTCTTCACACGTACAAAATAAGCACGCGACAACCGCACTAATTCACGTTGCAATCAAATCTATTTAGTAGAAAATTGATACTTTGTACTTCAAAGTGACGTACAATGAAATGGGACATTTCATACGCAACAACCTAATACGCAAGAAGCAAGTCCAAAAGTATGTTTAAAAACGTTGATAAACAGAGCAGTAAATAATATTAAATATCAGTAATTATACAGTCGTAAGAGTGGTCCATGCCGGCAGTTTAATCCAGCAATCATTTTATTACGTTTAATTCTTTTTATAATTCAGTGATCTTTTGATATCGTGGAATAGTGCATGAATTAGGTGACATTGGTAACAGAAAATACGAGCGAAGGATGAAATGGCCCTCGCTTGTTCTCCAGGGCAGAAGAAAATATTTTTCGCCTAAATTTCCCAGATTTCATGAAACACGATTAATAATCCGGCCCGTTAGCGTCGCGTGTTTACATGCTCGGTTTCAGATGGTCTGGGCGACAGCTTACGGCGGACACGCGTGAACACTTAAATTTGATGTACGGCAGACGCAACAATCGGCCGCCGCGACCGGCTCGTAGACGAAACAATCGTGGACAATGAGGAGTTCTCTTCGCCTCCCCCGGCTTCTCTCATCCGTTTGAGAAATGCCCGCGAGAAATGGATACCGACGCAAGCCGGGGATTCCGTTCTCTCGACGATTATGTATGCGAGCATTTGTTAGCTTAATGGAATCCTGCGCGCGAGCGCGCCCGCGTATTACAATACGCCGCGGAAATAATGGAACTCGCTTGTTGAAACGCGAACAGTACAAAGCGTTCCGGTTGTCCCGGCCATCAAATTGCACGCGACTCCGACGATTCTTCGTCGGTCACGGCACGAGACCGAATCCATTCTCGAACCTGTCCCGGACACTCCTCCGAGTCGCGGTGAATTCGCCGACACCCGCCGCTTCCGGGTGCCTCCTACGAAAGAACCCGTCGACCAGTTTAGAAACCATCGCCACCGCCTCTACAACACCGGCCGCTATAAACAGAGTAACTGCTCAAATTTTCACCGACAAAACTCTTACCAATTGTTCCCAAAAGGGCACAGCTCTATAGAAACTTCCAAACATTTATCTTTATTGCGGATTTAGAAAGCTTAACTTCTCATGAACATTCAAAAAAATGTCATATACAGGGTGTTCAGGCTATTACTAGCCAGCATTTTTTGTGTAAATAGTAAATATTAGAAAAAAATGATGGAGGAAAAACTATTACTGTTTTTTATGTGCAACACAATGACATATGCATTTTTGTTTTATTTACATTATTTTGATAGAACTGAAGGTGACCTTCAGTTTTTTAAATGGAATGAGGTATTTTTTAATACGTCAATCGATGCAGCTGGACATTCGTAATAAAAAAGTACTAACCTATGTATGTCGAAAAGTTAGTCGTTCAGAAGATATTTCAATATAAAAAACATAAAATACCATTACTGTCGTACTAAGACGTTAGCGTTTACTTACTAGTGTAGTACGACAGTAATGGTATTTTATGTTTTTTATATTGAAATATCTTCTGAACGATTAACTTTTCGACATACATAGGTTAGTACTTTTTTATTACGAATGTCCAGCTGCATCGATTGACGTATTAAAACATACCTCATTCCATTTAAAAAATTGAAGTTCACCTTCAGTTCTATCAAAATAATGTAAATAAAACAAAAGTGCATATGTCATTGTGTTGCACATAAAAAACTGTAATACTTTTTCCTCCATCATTTTTTTCTAATATTTACTATTTACACAAAAAATGCTGGCTAGTAATAGCCTGAACACCCTGTATATTCGCATAATTACGGAAGTTATGAGACTGTCAGTAGCTATACGGCTATAGGAATGATCGTTTCAAACTTGAAGAGAGGAATTTCCTTTTTCTGGTGAAAAATATCAATGTTTCTTATCGAATATCAGCATCTTTTATCTTAATAACCGTCTTGATACGAGTTTTGTTCCAATACAAGAATGTTGCAGTTTTTACAACGAATAAAATCGGGTCGTATTAAATAAAATTCAAATCACTAAATACTAATAACTAAATTGGGGATGTGATGCTTTTATGACAAAAATGAATGGGTATCTAAAACGGAAAAAATTAAAATAATTGAAGAACTATTTTTGAATGAGAGAGTTTTTATTGTCCATGGAGATCCGCAATAACTAAAACTTTGCGTGCTGCCAAAGAATTATTTCGATATTATCCAAGTACGAATTTTCGCGTTAAATATATTCAGTGTAGTATGATATTTTGTACGCATAAAATACAAAAAATATAGACGGGCTGAATCAATTAATGATGTCATGCAAGCTATATGTTGGCAGTCAAAGCGTTGATTCCGTCCGAGAAGATGAAGCGTTGAGGACGTACAGAGACAGCCGGCAACAAAATCGAATTGTTTCCCATTAAGAGACAAAGCGTATCCCGAACTAGCGAGTGACTGGTCGGTCAATTACACGGGCGATCGATTAAGTGGGCCAGATGATTCGACGCGGAAGATCCAATTGGCCGCGATACTCGTCCGCGTCGGTGTCGAGTCGTTTCTAAAGCGAACGCGACGATCTCTCCTTACCGTGGCCAGTAAATCAGCCGATTCCGAGGCTCACAGAGGAGAGTTTATAAATGTATCTCCCACGCCCTCCACTGTCTGGCCGGATTTCTCTCTTTGCCCAGCCTGGTTGCTCCTCGGCTTCCCCTTAGCGATGGGAGTGATCCAATTCTTTCTCACGGTTTTCCAGTTATTCGGTAGTCAAGTACTTATATGGAAGAATCTCAGCGTGCTTGTTGTCGGTAGCTGATATCGATTGTTGGTAGCTTATTTTTATTTGACTTTCATTATAAAAATGCATCAAATCCGGAGTGTGTTCATCAGTAATTCAAAAAGACTGTCACCTCTGTATTTCATATGCAAAACTTCTTGATATTGTAAATAAGATTGAGGATATTCGAGGTTCTACTAAATCGTCGATTAAACGAGTAGATATTACAAAAAGTGCACCTTGTTTGTTGTTGTACACATGTTGTATACCTCCTAGTTACTATCAGGATGTGATCAAGGGGTATATCTTAGTGATCGGAATAATCCATCTCGTCCTCATGCTTTTCAATTAATTCGACAATTACTTGTACGAAATGTTTAAGTACTTCACGAGTATTTCGTACGAACTATGAGAATTGCTAACACATGTATTACTTTGAATCGCTATTGGGAACCGATAGTAATTGAGAAAGATCATGCCCATCACTACGTTCCCTCGCTCTCGACTTTCTTCGCCTCGACACGCCGTTGTATTACGTGCGAACGTTTCGGAAGGTTAAATTAATTTGCTTCTTTCCCTCACTCGCCTCCTCCGTTGTCGTCGACGACACCAGGACGGCCAGACACGTCGGCGTCGTCTCCGTCTCGCCTAAACGCTGCGAAAAAATTTCTTTTCGGCCAGGGCAAGAGTTACGGCGCGATAATGCGCCCCGGGAATTTCGCTCGTGGCGCACCGGGAACGATGGAGATTTATCGTTTTAATGCGACTCGCCCACTCCGACCGCGAAAATGGTTGACGAGCATGTTGACGACGCCGAATGAATTTATCGTTCTTTGTACAAGTCTATTCTGCCACTTGTACTGGCCTGCCAAGTGACCGCGAAATTCTCCACGCGCGCCTAACCCCCACTGCCCTGACGAGATATAGGGTAATTGACAAAAATTTGCCGAAAATAGAGACATGCTTCTTCTCCAACGATATCAACGTCAAAATACGACAATATTAAACGTTTCTACACGTTGAATGGGCATGAAAGATTTTTAAAATCAAGCTTTCAATCGTGTTTTTGAATACGATAGTACTTGGCGCTATTGAGGCATGTATGTTTCATTAGCTTTTTCATTCGATGTCTGCATTCATCATAAGTGGACCGCATATCTGTATCTAAAATAAAAGTTGTCTGTGTTAACACGAGGAAGGTTTGTTACATAAAAATTGACTTTTTCTCTTAATAATTTTAATAGATTGTGGATAATGTACAAGTAACATATTAAATTCGTCGGATATTTTTTCTATTTTATGTTTCATATATTATTTTATACAACATTTACTGATAAACTTTATACAACATGTTTATCTTCTTTTTACAGTTTGCAAATGAAAATTCCAAGATTAAATTAAGATATTTGTTCACAGGATTATTCAAAAATTACAAAAAAATAGAACGGAATGGAAAATATGTTATTGAACGAATCTGTGAATTAATCTCTTAATTTTATGGTTGAATTTTTAATTGAACCCTTAGCACTTATTCATAATATTATTTACACTATTAAATATGTTGATATCTAATCAATTACTAAACATTTAACCCAGATAGCACAGGACGTCCTCAAGATGTCCATTTTACGTCCATTTCAGGTCCGAACGTCCTACGTCCTGGAAAGACGTGTTAAAAACGTCTTGAAAACATCTTTTTTAGAACGTTCGTTTTACGTCCAAAATAAGACGTTTTGAAAACGTCTTTTTCAGAATGTTCGTTTTACGTCCAAAATAAGACGTTTTGAAAACGTCTTTTTCAGAATGTTCGTTTTACGTCCAAAATAAGACGTTTTGAAAACGTCTTTTTCAGAACGTTCGTTTTACGTCCAAAATAAGACGTTTTGAAAACGTCTTTTTCAGAACGTTCATTTTACGTCCAAAATAAGACATTTTGAAAACGTCTTTTTCAGAACGTTCGTTTTACGTCCAAAATAAGACATTTTGAAAACGTCTTTTTCAGAACGTTCGTTTTACGTCCAAAATAAGACATTTTGGAAACGTCTTTTTCAGAACGTTCGTTTTACGTCCAAAATAAGACATTTTGGAAACGTCTTTTTCAGAACGTTCGTTTTACGTCCAAAATAAGACATTTTGGAAACGTCTTTTTCAGAACGTTCGTTTTACGTCCAAAATAAGACATTTTGGAAACGTCTTTTTCTATATATATATATATATATATATATATATATATATATATATATATATATGTATGTATGTATGTATATATGATCAACTCGCACAATATATGTGGTTTATTAACAACGAAAAAGTTTATTAAAAGCAGAATAATCCACATAATAAGTAGAAGAAGAGAGAAATAATTCATATCTTAACGCACGCTTTTCATTTATTTATTATTTATTATAACAATTCTTATTGTTATTTATTGTTACTTTATTTTGGTTTGTATCACCAGAAGTTAAAAAATTCGTTGATGAGATGTAAGTTAAAAAGATTAACTACTTCCTTACTTTCTGTGTAAATAAAAATGTCTTAGATTAAAGAGCGTGTTAAAATAAGCATAAGGTAAGCGTTTGACGGAGTTGGTTGCCTAATGGTCGCGCGTACATTTACATTGTTGCGCGGCCGAGACTATTGCTCTTTTGTTTTTGATCTGAGCGTTCCTCATTCGCGACGTTCCCTTCGAAGCGTGAAGACGTGCCTCCAGTAATCGTTCGTAATATTTGTTCGTGTTAGTGTTTTTGACTGCCGGTTTGAAAGCCGGTGGAGATCATCGGGTCCCGTTCTTGCTGAGACTTCCGCCGCTGAAATTTCCAGTCAAAACGGAAGAGGAGACCTCTATTTTCGAGAACATCTTAAATAGCGGCGAGGAATTCCAAGATGGCGTAAGCTTATTGATGTAATAAATTAACTTAAAATAACTGAAATTGATCTTTCATTTTGATATAGTTACCAGAATGTAATATTAATAACTTTTTATTTTAGGTTCAAGAATTACACAAAATCGGCGACGAGAACGCCTACCAGTTTGTGAAAAGAGTTTTGTCAACACTCATAATCAACCAGCTGGCGGTAACATATAGCTGGTTGGGCAGGATGGGGAAGAAGCCCTTTAATAAATTAAATACAGCCAACCTAGTAATATGTAAGTATCCCCCTTATTTTAGTGTTATTATAAAAGTGATGATTCATGTACAAACTAACACAGTAATAAATTCTTATTCAAGGTGCTGCCGAAAAGGGAATCAGCACTGCCACTAGGAGAAGCACGGAGATCGCCATTCAAATGTGGCTGAAAAGGGCGGCGGACAGAATAGCTGCCGGAATAAATAAAAACTTTTAATTTTTATTATTTTTTGATTTTTTATATTTATAAAGGCTTTTTGTTATTTCAATAAAATGTATATATTAAACGTATATATATGTATATATATTTCCTACAATCAAATTTCCTAATATATATATAGATATATATATATATATATATATATATATATATATATATATATATATATATATATATATAACGGCCTACGAAAGTTTTCTGAACGGCCTACGAACGTATTCCAAACGGCCTACGAAAGTTTTCTGAACGGCCTACGAAAGTTTTCTGAGCGGCCTACGAACGTATTCCAAACGGCCTACGAAAGTTTTCTGAACGGCCTACGAAAGTTTTCTGAACGGCCTACGAAAGTTTTCTGAACGGCCTGTGTTATAGAACCGTACGTTTTAAAAACGTCCCAAGAGTGTCCATTAGACGTCCAGAAAACGTTTTTTAGACGTTTAATGGACATTCTTGGGACGTTTTTAAAACGTACGGTTTTGTAACACAAGCCATTGAGAAGACATTTGTAGGCCTTTCGTGGGCTTTTCGGAGGACATTCAAGACGTCCATAAGATATCTTGAATGTCCGACAGCGGACGTATTTAAGACGTTTTCAAAATGTCTGTGTGCTATCTGGGAAGTATTGTATCAATTTCGTATTTATAAAATGAAAAACTCATATAGAATGATATTACTCTAGGTCAGAAGAAATGTTTAATTTTCGAGTTGAAAAAATAACTCTGTGTGAAAAGGTTTCAAAGTGCTACGAACTTGCGTTCCAACCCAATGATATAAAGATGTCCCTAAATTTTTCTAATCTCCCTAAGTTTGCATTTCATCTACTCATTTTGATATAAAATCCGTATTCTAATCATTACTCAGTCAAATGAAAAGAAGTATTCCGATATCTTCTGTCATTTCGTGGGTGGTGTCATTATTTTGTTAGCACGGACTATCAGCAATTTCGCTGAAAAAATCTCGAGGAGATTGACAGCATTTCCGACAATCTAATCAATCAAAATTGAAGTACGATGAGAGAAAACTCTGGTACAAATTCCAACCGGAGATCCTAGAATCTACTTGCGATTGACACTTTGACCGACCTGTCAACCGTATATGGGTGACACTGCCACTTCACCGGTCACCGTATAAGGACGACAGCCTTTTTTCGCCGATTGTGAATGACGTTAATGAGTACCTACAGCGAGACCCGGTGACGGCAGTAAAATATTATGAAAGCAATAAACGAGATTTATTAAAATTAAAGTAATTCGAAATGAAAGGCACTTTGCTGGCAACCGGCCGTTCTAAGCAAGGTTATGGTTTGCGTGGGACGTGCTCTCGAAGAGAGTTCATTAATCTCTTTATTTACGTTAGTAATAGTTGCGAGAAATGTTGACTAAAAGAAACTTTATTGGAAAATGTAAGGGTGATATTTTTCTATTTTAAATTTTACGTTTTAGATATACAAAAATATTTCCACAGTAAAATTGATGAAACATTTCGTTGAACTAACACTCGTACATTCATTTAGAGACCTCAATAGGTATCTGCGAATGTTTGCAGACTTTTCTTCTGCCTGCTATAATAAAAATTTATTAAGAAATCCTCAACTCCGAATTGCAAGCTTTTATGAAACTACGAAATAATGACTACGAAGTAATATGTTAATGAGATGTCGCTTGTTCGGTGACACTAAACGCGTCAGCCAACACGCAAATAGTAATAAAATCGCACATAATCTCGCAAACGTCATTACACAGAAGCTCGGTAGGAATTACGACACCGTACAAACAATAAAAATCGTCAATAACATCCGCAACAAACAGCTCGAAGTAATACACGCTGGGTGCATGGGAGTTCGCGGGACAGCATAAACGCGCGAGAAAACGGAGGAACACATTTCTCCAACGTACCTGTCAACACGGTACAATTTCTTCCACACGAGGAAGAGGCAATTCCGATGGCAGGAATTGTAAACCGGAGCCTAGAACGTGTTATCGTTCTAATCCGCGGCTCGTCGTCGTGGAATTAAAAGCCGGCGGAGTAACGGCGGCGTGCGAGGTCCGCTAATAAAATGATAATTGGAAGTATTAAGAGGGTATAATTAGCGGCCGTGTAGTTAGGCTCTCGTTCGCACCGCGCCGCCGGAGATTCACGTGTCGGTGGATGACAACCGGCTCTCTCTCGGGTCCGCGGACGTTCGCAGTCATTTAATGACACTTATGACAGCCAACCGCTGTTCCGAGGGCCCACGCCGGATCGTCCCGGACTTACCGAGGATTAACGAAACGTAGAATGCTCGCGCGATTAACTGCCGCCTCTATTAAATAATTACGGAACACGTATTTGTCGGCTGTCTATAGACGTCATATTCTCCGAGTAAGTATAGTTCAGGGGCTACGTTTTAATAATAGTTTGTTCCTTACATCTTACCTCACTCAGCAATAATAGTTGACAATATTCGTGGTAATTCTACGTCGTCATAGATACTACTTTCTCTTTTCTTCTAACTTTTATTGTTCATCCTCGAAGTAATGTAACGGTGGTAGTGTAAGTTATTACTGTTATAATATTCATGTTTTTATATTAATTGAATTCACTGTGTTCCTAGTTAAATTATAGTTTCTTAGTACGTTTCGGAAACAGCAGTGTTTTGATCCACTGCGCTCTTAAAACAATGTGCTACATAAGTTTCCCCTTGCACTATGATTTATTTCATGGTTGCAAAGATTACAATTCGTTGATTATACATCGACGACAAAAAATCAAATTTTATCTCAGTTTAGTAGAAACGAATGCATGCGAATTCATTTAATTTTTTTTGAAATTCTCATCACTAGTTTAATTCGATATTATGAAGCAAGGGGTTAATAATTTTGAAATACAACTGCCTACTACTGACTATACAAAAGAACAGTTTCGTCAAGATGCTTCCGGATAATATTCGCCATCTTGAAATTCCGATTTATCCCGAGGACGTAGCAGACGAGCGACAAGTCGGAACGCGGGGCAGCGCGATTTCATTAGATCCACGCGGAAATTGAAATTAATTAATACAGCTAAACGGTCCCGAAACGAGATCCGGCGATCGCCATCGAGCAGAGCGCTCATTCATCGTGCCCGCGCGGTACAACCGACTTCCTCTGCGGTTTGTTCATTCACCGTACAAGCATTTTCGCAAGAATGCCTGGATACTGGTTGTAGTATCGCGGGACCACGCGCCAGAAATACGGGGACCGTGCTGTTCCATCGTTCTGCTCTGCGAAAACGATCGTTTGTCTCGCGGTCGTATTTCGCGGACGCATAACCGTCTTGTCGTCTAACCGGGGAGCAGAAATTTCTTCCGCTACTTGGCTTTAATTGCTGCACCGGCACGCAACGGAACGGATAGGATAGGTCCGCGGCTGGATACTTATACGGATCACGCAACAAGGAGCGACGCTGTTGGCGACGCTCGCGTGAAAATAGACGCCCGATGCCTCGTAGTTACCACGCTATGCCACGCCAGAAAGCTCCGATCCCCAACGGTTGACTGTTATGAGCAGCTATAATAACAGCCGCGGCTAGCCGCGACGAGGAAACCCTCATTAATGGAACACCCGCGAGACTATGAATCGCCATGGTGAACCTAGTGAACGAGCGACCGTCTGCCGACGGTCTCTTGAACGCGGATGAATGTAACCCTCCCGCTCTATCTCTCTTTCTCGCTCCCTCTGCACTGCCGGAACACTCGTCGCTCTCCTGTTGCAACTCCGATGACAATAATAGACAGGACCGGTGGTCTACGACCGCCGTTCCTACAACCGAACACCGGATCTGGCCGGGCATCTTTAACCCTCGTACCGATTTCGTTTGAAACCACGTCGAAGGTCCTCGTGACCAGTTTTGACTACTTATGTGCAACTTTGATCGAAATCTACCTGGAATTACCGCAATCAAATTCGGTGGGTCAGTTCTCTTCCAAGTCGACAGTATCCACTTCAAAGCAGGTCCTTTCTGAATGTATCCACTTGCTCCAGTGACGTATACGTTGGTTAAAATGGTGCTGGATATTCTCGGAACGCTGTTCAACGTCATCCATTTTTTTCAAATTCAAAATTGTCCCCTTTTCTGGTTACATCACTAGATCTGAAAGACTTTTTTCATTCAAATGAACTTTCTTATACTAATTATTATTTGAGCGTCTACAATTTCATGTTTGCGCTGATAATTATTTAATATAATTTTAGTAAACTCTTATTACCTCAAAGTAATACTGATATTCGTTCGCCAATTCGATAAAAATGATCATTACGTACATATATTAATCGAATTCTTGCATTTTTTAATCTACTTCAAGTTTTGTGTTAATTTTCTTCTTCCATTTAGCAAAATATTCGTATCCCTTTCTAAAGGAAGTGTCGATCAATTTTGAATGTATGTTTATTAAACATTGAAAATGAATGATATTTGTTAACTTTGAAAATACTAAAGAAGAAAGGAACTTCTCGAATCTATTACATATAAAATGTTATATTGTGTTTAAGTTGCAGAATATTGAGATAAACAAATGGTAGTGATAATCAAGACAAGAATAAATATAGAAATGTAAATATAAATTGCTTTTTGTGATACAAGTAATAGAGCACACTATCATTCAACTGTATTTTAATAGTGTACGTCACCACCCATTGTTCGTCTCGAAACCTGTAATTGATAGCTCAATGAAGATGTTAAGATGATACAATTAACGTCTTCAAAAGAAGTTTATTTAAATTTATACAGTACGTCGCAAAAAGCGTTCGTGAAATTTATGGCGCTCTTAATGGTCGTAAACGTCAGTGGCCATTCAACAGGTTACGTTCTGGAAACCTGAGAGCTTAAAAAATGGCAGCAATTTTGGCGCAGTATTGAGCATTTACAATCATCTAAAATTATAACCTTCAGCTGTATAACGCTGCAACAGATGGTAACCCCATCCTAAAACTCCAGAAAGTACTGTCCAAATGTGGAACACGTTCTATAGCACACGAAATAAATGTAGTTTCCAAAATTTTCCAACGAGAATATCAAGTGTTCATATTTTCCTAATTTACTCCAAATTGGAAGATCCTTAATTAAAGACTGAAATCAAAAAAGGCTGTAAAGGCCAAAATGAAAATCCCGAGCATAATCCATGTAAAACTTGTAAGAATGCAACTGGATTCAGAACTCTTGAAAGCAATATATGACTTTAAAAAAGAAATAGCAAAGCGAGGGAACGAAATATTAGAGCATCAGAAAAATGGTAAGAATGAAATTCTGTGCTTGTTATCTTGAAAAAGGAACGACAATCCTCTTTTACGGAAAACAATTGTTGAAAATATGGCCCTTTAGCCTTTTTTAATTCCAGTCTTGAAGCACAAATAAATAAAAATGGTGTAAGCTCGAAAGAGGAACATTGACCAGAAAAAATCTAAACTGTATACTTGTTGGTGTAACAACCCGTTCCCGATATTTCGATTAATTAAGGTTCACTCAGAAATAGGTGAACCGACGAATCGAAGTGAACACAGCTCGTTAGAGATTGTCTGTTCCTGTGCGATTTCGTCCATGTTTCCGCGGACTGCTGATGATTTACGCGTATTCTTTACCGCGGCCGGGATGAGAAACGTTCGGGCCACATCGTTAGTTACTTTTGTCCGTAAACATCGCTATATAAAATTCGGGCCGCGGCGGGCCGTTCTCTGTGCGGCGACACGTAGAGAACGGAACGGTATCGTTTCGTTCGTTTTCAGCGGTTTGATTTATGGCCGTCTTACGTGCACTCGTAAACGTTATATTGGTTTCCACAGTAGCGAGGCTCCCCGCGCAACACGGAGAACCAATTAACTTCGCATCAGCCGCGATAAAAAGCGACGTGGCCCGCTAGGGGAAAAGGGCTGATGCTTATATAGGGTGTCCGATTACGTTCCGCAGGTATTTCGACGACTGCGATACTAAGTACAGCGAGAATCTAGAGTGACGAGTTTGAAGATTATTCACTCTTTCAGGAGGTAACGACGCATTGGTCCATTCAGATTTAAAGGAAACTTATAATCTCGAACGTGATTTCTATAAAAAAATGTTCATCTTAAATTCAATTTACACACACTATCACTGAAGTTGCAAAAAAGATTATTATCGATCTCAGACTGCAAATAATTATATACATTTCTTTATGCTCGCATATGTACTAAAAATCGCAGAAAATTAAAATCATTCGATCGTGCCATTTTTATAAGGCAACACGATGTGTGCAACATTGGATTGGAAATGATTGCGCACATTGTAATGAAAATCGTACTGAACTGCTTATATGTATATCGTGTTGTTTTTATTAGGAAGCCGTTTTCATGCAAGCATCTTTAATCATGAAAATGGTACGAAATAATATGTATACAAATCCAGCGGTGTGTTAAACGAGCCACGAACATCGGAAGCAGAAACAATCCCCAGTTTTCCAGCCTGTGTTCGAGGAGATGGTCGTATTGCTGGATCATATGCAGAAGTAATCGCTAAAAATTATTTCATCGACTCGTTTTGCCAACACTTAGACGCTCGCGATTCGAGGCGAGGGCGTGCTGATGTGAACGCCATGACGCTGAGTGCGTTCCAAAAATACGACCGCACTTTGGCACAGCACACTGCGCCCGGTGAGTTTAGCGGTTGTTTACATCGATAAAAAAGCTGTTGCGAGTGCCATTCCGGGCCATTAGTGACCTTCCACGCTACCCTCGCCACGGTGGAAGTGTCTTTCGACGAATGGAAAACGGGAGACCTCGACCCTTTTGCAATTCCTTTCTCGTTGATTGGTAACGAGTTATCGAATTAAAGGTTTTATACTTCGTTTAATGCCGTACTCCGGAACGGTCATTTCTGTTCGAAACAGTTCTTTACTAACTGTGCGATATTTATACCGCGGACTCTACACGCCTACGGCATCTCTAATTGTTTAACATTCGATATCGTAAAACGATTTTTAAAAGGATTTTTATGGGGATAAACTGATGTTCAACTCCAGGCATTGTAAATTTGAGAAATTGTTATATTTGCATTTTTCTTGAAGAATTCTCTTTTTAAAATTGGTTCCAGTTCCTATTATTTTCTCGAAAGTAGAAAAGGCTGCCATTAAACAGCCATGGTCTGCGTCTAATTGAGCTTTCTACTTCCAAGAGTATCTAATATTATTACTCCTACAATCAATTCTTTGGGAAAGCGTTAGACTGTTGATTATATATTCAAATAAATATCTAAAATGAATACAACTTGTGAAACGCACCGGAGAAATGGCGCAACCAATCGGATTAAAAGTAGAAATCCAAGGCATACTGACCCATTGACTGCTGAGTATAATTACTTCGTAATATCATATTATAAAACATAATTAGATCGCGGATCTTTATGCAAATTTAGATCTCCCGAGGCTTCTTTTTACTAACATAAACTCTGCTGTATAGTAATTACACGTTACGTCACGGTACACGTGTAACCACCTCAAATTCAGAAATTATGTTCTAATACTCCCAACACACAAAGAATATTTTCGAAGAAGAGGTCAACCTACAGTCCAATACAGTATTTTCATATCTTATCTAATACATTACTTCTAATTTCTCTTGTTGGACCTGACGGAATTTCTTGAATGGCCATTTTTCTAGGCAATCAATGTTTCTTGATGTCTTCCTGTATAATTCTAGTGCCATTTTTCTTGGATGGTGCGATATATTTTTAATTTTATTCATTGCGTTTGTTTTGTACTTTATGTTATTTCATCATCATTTCTCTAAAATGGCACTATGTATGCTACGCGTCCAGCAAACAAATTTTTAATTTTGCTTTGATGCTTACATGGCTTATTAAACGAGGTTCTCAGAGCTGTATAAAAACATGTTTGTCTCGAGGAAAATATTTGGAGTAAGAGAGCGACTTGTGCGAACGTAACGTCGTTTAATTGACGACTCTTTCGCAACCGTGTTTCGTGGAACCGTGAATATGTAC
This sequence comes from Lasioglossum villosulum, assembly GCA_963971365.1. Classification (NCBI taxonomy): domain Eukaryota; kingdom Metazoa; phylum Arthropoda; class Insecta; order Hymenoptera; family Halictidae; genus Lasioglossum; species Lasioglossum villosulum. The sequence goes on from OZ020502.1 coordinate 25,249,380, forward strand.
GACTCGCCGTTTCCATTCATTAGCGGCGTTCACGCGGAAAGATTAGATGACGCGTGGAGCATAATAACAATAACATATTTCAGGCAGTCCGGTGGCCGGCGTGCCAAGGGAAGATATTTGTTTGCGCGCTTATGCGCACCGCGGAGTGACGTTTAGTGGGTGTTTTCGGTTTCCGTTTGTCTTGAAACGAGGTGTTAATTCGCGCGCGCGAAAACTATGTGCCGTCGACGCTTCTGAATTATTATCGTCGGTCCTGTCGCCGCCTCTAATAATCCTAAAGAGCAAGCCACGATTCCGCTGCGATTTTGTGGCCATTTTGTCCATGCATCGTGGATTACGCGGACATAGTCTCCTACAAATGTCTAAAACAACAAAGTATTCTGTAACGTAGTACTAGACTGCGGATTTCATGCATTTATGGCAAAAATGAGTGGATACAATTTAAAGAAGTAGGAACATCACAATGATTTGAGTGTGCAAATCTATTTTTCTCAACTTGAAAAACGATTAAAGTAACAATAAACTGTTCAGGTGGCTCCAGACACTTGCAATAGGTGCAAGCAATTTTTATTTTGCATAAAGATCCGCAGTCTACTTATTACGAACTGAAAACTGCAATTAATTCACATAATTTTAGATCGAGAAAAATAGAATTAGGTTCTTCGGTAGCCATTTCTCTAGCCATTCAAGAATCAATTGTTAATTTTGTTTGCTTCGTTTATGTTTTGTACTTTATATGCCATTTAGTTACTATTTAACGTTCATTTTAATATTGTGCCATTCCAGAATAATGTTTCTTAAATGATGCACACATCTTGCGGTTAATAACAAAATTAACTATATTATAGATAGAGTACTCTGTAACTTATTATAAACTGGAACCATATGGTCCCACAGAAATCTTTTGAATTTAATGTCCTGAATAAATAGATTTTAGACATTACATGGAATATAAGTTTAAAACATTCTATATTTCACAAATTTACCAAGTAAGCTCACCAAGTGCAATTTGAATATCAATCCAAATGAACTTACAATCAGAATAAGGTCTTCGTGTATAGTCATAATAAAGACATGTATAGTCTTCATAATGCTTTAATATTAAACTGTAACCAATACTAAATGTATATATTTTGTTGTAACAGACTGCACGACTCGAAATCTGTATAGGTGCAACTAAGATTAATGTTCTGAAAATGAAATTATATCGAGATTAATTGCGTCCAGATATGTATGACAGATGATCGGTCGCGACCTTTGAAGAATTAAGTATTCCTGAAACAGCTATCCTGTATTCAAGCAATTATCGCTGGCATTTAAGTCATCAATGCTGAGATCGACGATCACCGCGAGTCATTATAAACTCATTAAAGTGTCGATTTCGTGCCGCGGTTTAATTGCGGTCAACGAATGTACGTTGGATTCGTCCATCGTGGTCCGTCGTTCATCGCCGCGGCTTCGCCTGGACTTCTTTAACAATCGTCGGGGCCGAGAATCGTTTTCGAAGCAGTTCTTTATAGCCGGTTAAAAGGACAAAGTGTGCCATTTCGTACACCTCCCCGCTTTTATAACGTTCCAGGCTCGCTGGCCAATTTGTGGCCGGACACAGTAATCGAGTTAAAACGCCGTTTGCCGTAAAACAGCGCGTTTCTAGTTTTTGTGCCTGGTTGGCAAATCTTCTTTTAAGTGTTACCCATAATTCATCCATAGTCAGATGACCGGGTAGAAAAACGTCGGGGCTGGAACACTGTTCCATTTAGGGATGCTGCTTATTTATGGGCCCGCCGCGGCGGTCGGGAATAGCGACTTGGAGACAAGTCGACTTCGATAGAACCTATGAATTCATTATAAGCGGTCTGGTTCGCACGAAATTATCGACCGTCAAGGCAATCATAAATTTAACGGTCTGTCACTCGTCTGACAAAATAACTTCAAATCAATTCAAGGCATTTCCAATAAATTGATCTTCGTGTTGCGTATGTGATCTTCATCTTGTATCGATATAGATCTTCATGTTGTATATTCTTTTCTGTAACTCTACAGAAAAAATATAGTATTGCTATGTCACAGTGCAAAATCATAGAACTTTTTTTATACAGGGTGTTCGACTACAGGTGAGAGAAAATTTAAGGGTTGGTTCTTAACGATGACATAAGACGAAAATGACGAATCAAAAAATTGCGATTTATTCTTCGTTATTTAGCTATTAACAACGCGACAGTCACGTATCGAGTGACAGATGCATGCATAACTTGGTTCTCATTTGGGGCCCCAGCGAGGTGAAAATGTTTAACAAATCGTTGGACAACATTGAACTCTTTGACGTACGCAACGTACACTTTTGTTAGACGTGTTGTTGATTTTTAATTGTGAATAGCTAAACAACGAAGCCGAAATCGCAATTTTTTTATTCCTCATTTTCGTCTTATGCCATCGTTAAGAATCACCCCTTAAATTTTCTCCCACCTGTAGTCGAACACCCTGTATATACAATATTCTGAAAGTATAGTTGCAGAATGAAGTTGAAATACTCAGCATTTCAACGAAGTGCTTCCCTCAAAACGCTGATAATTTAGGTAGGGGTTTTTTTTAAAGCTGTGGCATAAAGTATAAGTTTTTTTCTGTTCCTATTAATCATGTTCGTATTATAATATTTGTATTTCTACAAGAAACCTACTTTGTTTTGTAATCTCCATACTCTATATTATATGTAATGTATTTCTGTTGTAATAAATCTCATATGAGATTTTCTGAACTAAAAAAAAAAAATTTAGGTAGGGTATTATACGTGTCGAAATTCGAAAGGTATGCTGCGGAACGTTCACGAAAACGACGAGATAGTTACACGAAAAACAGAATACGAGACACTGGGTACACAGAGTAGATGTGTAAAACGTAATCCGCCCTTTTACCCAGCAAGAGGTAAAAATGTTAGGTCAATGCAGGTACCCTATTGTCCTATACGTCCCTCAAGAAACTTTCTCAGAGAAGGATAGAAGATGTTTTCGAACGGTTACCTATTGACGCCGAGTACCAATGTGCAAGAAACATGTGATCGCCATAAATTATAGTTTTACAGCGGTCCTTCTCGTATCCTGTTTTTTGTGTAACCATCCCGAATTTCGACACGCATAATGCCCTACCTAAATTCTTCAGACAAATCTTGCGGAAAATCACAGTGTCGTCCGAGCTACGGTAGAGAGAACGTCTCCGAACACTTGCCAATTCAAAGCTATCGGTTGCTATTAGGTGTGGTTTTGATAGTGACATTCAAACTAGTCACTAGACTGTGGAACTTCATGCAAAATGAAAACCGGCTACTGCTATTACAAGAGACAGAAGCCAGATACATATATTAGAGTCTTACTGTAATCATTTTAACAAGTTGAAAATAATACCTCGGTGTTTCTAAATTATTTTAATCTTCTTACTGTCTTAAAATGCACTTACTCGTTTTTGCTACAAATGCATGAAATCCGCAGTCTAATGATCGCATTACCAGATTGTTGTGATTTATGCTGCACTACAAGGGATACTTCAATTGTTATTAGTACATAACTATGCGTTGACAAATGTGAACAGTGATCGATTTGGAAGTGAAAGTGAAAGTGAAAAATCGGGATTCTTTGACTTGACCGTGCATCCCTTAAGTCTTAGGCTGTGGTATATCAACTATCTACCACCAGATGTGCAGTTCTTCACCGAGTGACCCAGCGACACACATTTCGAAGCAGCGAATGGATTTATGGCTGAATAAGTGAGTTTTTAAAACAATCAGTTACTGCTTCTTCTCTCGTTCGGGTAAAGATGACGCGGGTCCTCGCCGATTTCAATGACCCTGAAATAATGTTATAAAGCTCGACGTTTTAAATATCTTTCTCCTTTGAAATGGTTCACTGTCGGCTGTAGTTTCGGAGATATTAGCAAGCCGGGTCCGCTATCGTGAACACCCATAATGAATTGACAAATAAAATTTCTCACCATTATCTCGTAATCTAAAGCCGACAGCCAAAAATTTTAAAGAGAAATGTTATTCAGAGTAATGATGTTAACTACATATCCAAAGCTCGTTGAAATCTGAGAAAATTTACATAATCTAGAAACTCTTGTTCTAAAAGTTACGCCGACGCGGCGCGGTCCGTGTTTTTCGTTAATAACTCCTAAACAAAACCGCGGACGCCATTTTTGTAAAAAAAATGTCACTTCAAATGATCCAAGGAACCTCTCATTTTCTTTCGGCTCCTCCTGGAGTTTTGGGACACAGAGTAAGACCCTTTTTTCTGTAATCCCCACAACGTGTATACAAAAAAAAGTTATTGGAAAAGGAAAAAGTTGTTCAAAATGTCGAAATCTATATAACATATTTAAATTTCATCAAAATCGGAGTACAGCGATCCTTTCGCAGTAATTACTCAAAATTTTCTACAATCAGTTTAGAAAGTCTCCCTTAGAGATAGAATAACTTTTCTAAAATTGAACCAGACAACTCTAGATTTTTTTATTAATTAGAAGATTTAATTTAAAAGATGACTCACGGAATTTTGAGGAAATCATTTGCACGTATCATCGGTATCCCCTATAATTCCGACTGATTACAATTTTCTAAAAAAAAGTGTTTCCTTGTAATCTGATACAATCCTCTAACATCTTAGAAAGCCGAACTCGTTTGAGTTTACTTTGAAAATGTAATGCTGTTTCAAAGAGTGCGCGAGGACTAATTCAAGCCGCCGTATATGGAACCGTTTATGACGCGTCGGGTTCTAAAATTTCATCTTTAGGACTCCTCGCGGGCTGTTCTATTCCACCGGCCGTTATTGCGACGGGGTCCCGATAAATCTTCGGCGTTCACAATTGGCCGAGGCTCGTTAATTACGTCTCCGTCCACGCGGATCAATTTTTCCGCCGCGACGGTGTTTGACGCTCGATATGGTCGCGGAACGAGAGCGAGACGTCTCGCGCGGCTGAACACATCTGCCATGTGGGTGTTGCCAGTAAATCTTGTGTGTGCGATATGTCGCATGCCTGTGTCACACGTTCTCCGTTCACAATGGGACTGACAGTACGCCGGCAGGCGTGGGTTCGTTCGCGTGTGTTACAAGACCGTGGCAAGACGAGCTTAATGCGGCCAACGACAGGCACACCCTAAAATCGAGAAATGCGACTCTCGCGACGGGGTATCGCGCGTTGACAAAGTACGAAGTGCAGAATGCCACCTCGGTGATGTGGAAAAGAACCACGGACAAATGTTCCGCGACGTTGCTTTCTCGTTTTCGTGGCTCGTGTAACACGTCCGGCCGAATATTAATATATTTTTCCGTCTTCTTCTATTTCGGACGGACCGGCCGCAGTGTACTAATTTACACGCCACGGTCCGTTTTAATTAACTCCGCCGCTGATCTGACAGATACACGCTAACGTCCTTTTATAAGTATCAAACAAAATCATATTCAATACATTCGCAACTATACAAATCTGCAAGCATTGTGTACTAGGGGTGTGCGGGTACCCGAGCCTCGGGTCGAGTCAGACAATGATCGAGTTGGGTTGGATCGGGATCCCAAAAATTTATTAAAGTTAAATTTATATCATTATAATGCTGTTTTACGATTTCTCAGTCCAATCGTTTATTTTCAGAGAAGTTCTAAATGATTTTTGTATTTTTAGTGTAAACGGTTATGAAACTTCGCGAGGGAGAACAATATTTTAGAATACATTATGTGAAATCATAGTATTTTATTCTAAATTCTATTTTTTCAAAAATTTAATTAAATCGTTCGCTAGATGCTCGAGTGGCAGGAATGCCAAGGTATTGTTTTTCTACCAATTTCAACATGGCGAACTTTCGGGATCCCGACCTAAACCCGAAATTTCGAGTACTCGCTCACCCCTATTGCGTATACACTACCATTTTATTAATTATTGTTACTTCTAACAAGGAGAGGTCACAGTGGTGTTGTCGTCGATTTGAATGAAACTTTTTCTGGTGAATCTAGAGCAAAAATAGGCAAACTCATGTTCGAGCGTTTAGTACAACACTCATTTTTTTGTAAAGATAACTAACATTTAATTTTATGATATCCAGAAAATATTGTTGTATACTTGTTTTCTTAATCATATCGCAACAGCTAGGGTAGCAAGGGTTAGAGGTTACATGTTCAAATTCCTCTTACAATTAATTAATTTGGTGATTCTGGGGAAATGATGCCTCGAACACAATCATGAATATTATCGGGTTATTTTTATTTAACAACAAAAACGTTTATACTTTATGAAGAAAAAGGATGCACGAAATAAAATAATTTTCTTTGATATTGAATGAATTAAAATTTTCGATGTGATTCAAGTATTCCGACCGCCATTTCTATGAAAGATTACTTCCACGTGCGTTACGAAGAGTAGCACATATAAATCTATCGCGAGAAATGCCACGTTCCAATATTTGTATTAGTGTCTGTCAAAGAGATCCAATGTAACTAAACTCAAATGTAAGTAATCATGAACGTGTCAGCAGTACGCTGTAAAAAATCGAATTAACTGTACGCGATCAGATACTTCAAATTATAAAACGCAACGTAGCAGGGTCCCATGTCTCATCGTATTATACAGGGTGTCCCAAAATTCCTTCAACATCCGAAAATGGGAGGTTCCTGAGATATTATGAAGCGATATTTGCCTTTATAAAAATAGTGTACGCAGCTTTGTTTAGGAGTTATTAACGAAAAACCAGGACCAATCACAGTGCGTCTACAGCGGATTAATTCTGGCTCGACCAACGGCAACACCGCGCTAAGTGGGACCTGTCCTTGTGTCGGACTCTGTCCGCTGTAGCCGCGTTTTGATTGGTCCGTATTTTTCGTTAATAACTTCTAAACAAAGCCGCGGACGACATTTTTGCAAAGAGAAATGTTTCTGCAAATGATCTAAGGAACCTCCCATTTCTGGATGCTGAAGGAATTTTGGGACACCCTGTATATTTGCCACATTTCACGCAGGAGCATAGTCGGAAAATATAATAACAACGATGACTGTTTCGGAAACAAGGGTAGCGAGCGAGTTGCCCAGAAAATGAAGACGTCAAAGTGCGAGACGAAGACTGTTCTCCTCGAGTCGTAAAGGACCGGGGCCAAAAAGTTGAACACCAAGGCACAATGACGTTGCAAAGAGAGTCTCGAGTACGAACAAAGGGACGTTGCAGTATGAACGTTGGAAATTAATCGCGAAATCTATGTCGGTTCTCGAGTAATCCGTTCGGTTGAATGGCGATATTAATGTGCCGGGTGGATGTGGTGAAACGTCGTCTGAGAACGGGGCTCTGCTGGCTTAACGAGCATTAAAAATACGGAAACGTTCTTTTTCTCGGCCCCCTGAAAGTCCGTCCCTGTCTCTCCTCGTCGCGCAGTGTCTCTATCCTAAGACCTCGAGAATCCGCCCCGGCGTGAAAGTCAGACTAAACACTTTATCCCCGGGCTGGCTCGGTGGCAAAAAGACACAGTGTCACTCGCATTTTCGTGGATGCGTGCGAACAATATCGCGGCGGGGAATAAAACGGAAGAGCGGAGACGGCTTGGGCGGGGAAGAGGAACGGACCAACGAAACGGAGACGGGAGTCGTCTGGGTCCTTAAAGGCTCCGGAGACAACAGATGTTCCCCTTTTTTCGGACGGTCTGCGCATGCCAAGCGAAAAAATTCTTCCTCTCACGACGCTGTCAAAATCGAACGAGGAGGTCTTATTTATTGGGGCCCCGTCGACTCGCGCGCAAGCGAGCGAGCGCGAGCGCACAATCTCTTTTGCTCTCTTTTCGAACGTTCGGGCTCCTTCCAACCCGGCAACGGGATATCGATATTATCCTCTCGTTTGCGTGTTATAAAATTCTCCTTTAATGAACTCGTCCCCGCGAACTTATTTTTAGTACGTTCCCCGGGCCACCGAGTTCTCGTTAAGTGTCTCTCATTTCCCGGAGAGAGACGCCTGTGCGCACCTCGTCGTGTGTTCATTTGCCACGGCTTCTTAAGCGTTTTCTTCTTCTTCGTCTTCTTCTCTCCTCTCCTCTGCGTTCTTTATTACGTAAGATTATAATTACGAGCGTTTACAAATTTAATTTTATAGTAATGGGAATGGTATTAATCATCGTGAACCGGCTGAATGCTACGCCGAAATAAATTGGATCGCTGAATTAATTTTTTACTGCCGGCTTTAATTTAATCCGGCGCACGGCGACTTTGTTACCTATCGTCCAGTCGCGTTTGCACGGAAAATGCAAGCGTGTTGAGAGAGTTTTTATTCGTTGTCATGATTAAGCTGCGGTTATCGAAAATATAAAATTGTATTAGCTGTAGAACATAGAAGCCAGAGAGAAGTTCATTTCTCTTTTTAGTAGTTTTATTAAGTTTTCGGAAACGTGTTGACATTCTTAAATTTCTAGTTTTTTTTAAGTTTTAAATGTCTAGTTATGATTTTTATCTAGAAAGCAGGACTATAATTTTTTAAAAAGTATTCTATTAGGAGAAACTTTAAAGTCATTTTAGTTTCATATCTCATGTATTAAAGATACCTTTCATATATTACCTATCATGAAAATGAATCAAAATTCAATTTCGGAGAACGTCAAAAAATCAGGAGTTATTACTAAACAATGGCGATCAATCAACAAAACTAATCTTTAATGTTCACCAAAAATTACGAAAGTACATCTACGAAAGGATTTGACAGGATTTCTGTTCAGAGTCCTTGCGAATAATTGAATTTGTTCCATTAGTATTAGAATCGATATATTTGGTGTACGAATTAACTCGTGGCACATTCTTCTATTTCTTGTCCATTTACAAGTAGCCAAGATGCTATGCACTTGCTGCACATTATGGTTGACTCATAGATTCAGTAACGAATATAAAACAGAGTTACAATCGACTAATTGTAAGGTCTACGAGTTAATTTCTACATTTTTCCATTTGATAATTTCGATAAGTGTAGATTGATCGATCGTTTTACTTTGATCATAGATTAGATTTCAGTGTGTAACGAAGGTTACTTTCGAGTTCTTTTCGCGAGCGATTCGCAGATCGACTGGACGCGAGCTTGGCTCGTTGCTCGGGGTCTAAGTTTGCCACAAAGCCGGACAACTCTGATATATTAGTTTCGTGCGTGGTTACATAACCACGAAGAGTTTGTTCGCCATCGCATACGCCACGTCAGTCCCGTCGCTGTAGATGAAAAGTCGTTGTAGTCATCTTCGTTGCGGAGTCATCATTGCCACGCGTGTGCCCGCGTTCTGTCGTCATCGCGTCTCACGAGAACGACATCACGAGCCATCTAACCACGTTGTTTCCCGATCTTCAGGAAACTTCATGCATTCATACTTGAGGTCTTACACCATGTATCAACTTCCGGACATTGTCTGCAGACAAATTTTCGCGTTGATCGTCACGTGAACATCAACATTGCGCAACGTTGAATTTGTTTCTTTACAATCTACAAAACTGGTGTAATGAAAATATACAGGGTGTTCGACTACAGGTGGGAGAAAATTTAAGGGTTGGTTCTTAACGATGATATAAGACGAAAATGAAAAAAAAATTGCGATTTCGGCTTCGTTATTTAGCTATTAACAACGCGACAGTCACGTATCACGTGAAAATGTTTAACAAATCGTTGGACAACATTGAACTCTTTGACGTACACAACGTACACTTTCGTTAGACGCGTTGTTGATTTTTAATTGTTAATGCTAGATAACGAAGCCGAAATCGCAATATTTTTATTCTTCATTTTCGTCTTATATCATCGTTAAGAACCACCATTTAAATTTTCTCCCAGCTGTAGTCGAACACCCTGTATAGTCCCATTAATAAAAAACTTGAAATCTTGAAAAGATTCGATTTACACAGTATCATTCTATTAGTTTAAAAATAGCTTCCTAACTATAGTTGTTATTAAACTCCGTTTTACATACTCATGACTATACACTATGGATGTTTATTTAAATATAAATTTTCCACGTGAAGTGCAACAAATCGAAGTGAAATAGAATTAACTTTAATAGACTGAAACTAATACAATATTTTTAAATTGTTCTGATGTCCTTACTGTTTTCACTTACACCAACTCATTTTTTTCACAAATAAATGAAATCCGCAGTCTGGTCATGACAAAATTGAATAGACGTACCGTGACTACCAATTGCGCAAACACAATCCACTCACGAGAGCAATATTTCCATTACATCCAGCAGCCGTAGAACATTCATTCAATACGAGATGCTCACCTGTCGACAAGCAACTGGTTCGGGGCATTCGCCATCAAACTTTTATGGGATTTCAATTGGCATATTCGCCGATCCGAAGCCGCGCTTATTCGCTGACTGGCCGTTCGGATTTCCGAGAAATCGGCTCGGCGAATCAGGCGCAGAAATCGTCAGAGATTTTTATCGCGAGCGGATGAAAGAAGAGTGTGGCTGCGGCGACGGGGTTCCACGGCGAAGGGCTCGCATAGTAGGACGATCTGTGGGTTATAGTTTCCATGTAAATTGGTGGCCAAGAAGGAGGAGTAGGAGGAAGAGGATGAAGAAGAAGAAGAAGGAGAAGATGGCCCGCGTCTGGCCTGCAGCGGTCTTTTACGCCGTGAAACGATCATCGGCGTATGGTCGGTCGTAAAATTGTCAATGATGATGATTACGGTCCAATTACCAGTTCGCGTATCGCTGCACCAAAGAAAAAACGGCTAGGTGGGGGCTGGAGTAACGGGAGAGAAAAATAACTTTTCTCGCGCATCCCCCGCGGCTGGCCCCACCGCTAAACGATAATCGTCGCAATTTAGTAATCGAAAATTCCAAATAAATTTACTTCCCGTTACCAATTATCGACGCGACGCGTATTACTTGCAGATTGTTACATTGTCCTCGATACATAATACCCGAGATATCACCGGGCTGCCTTGGTCGAGCCTGAAATCGCTCGACGAGTCTTCGGAACCATCAGCTGGCTCTCTGCTTCGTGGTTGTGGTCAAACTCAAATTGCAAGGCGTATAACCGCAGATATCTTCCATGCAACACGGTTTCACTCGAATATATATTAGTTTGACAATTGGAGAAATCTCCACCTAAAACACTACACGATTTGTACACTGAGAGCAGAAGTTGTAGAAGCACTGAGACTCTTCATAATTTCAGACATCTATTAATCATTAATATGATATTTAACCTAGTCTCTAGTTGCTGCAAAAATTGAACTAGATGTGTTAAACTAGAAAGACGTTTCAAAATTTTAGTGTGGTACTTCGCAAAAGTTTGTAAAAAATTAAAGAAAAAATCATTAACACCTCAAACACTTAAAAAGGGTCAATATCTGCAGTTTCCGAACATTTGGACAACTCATTTTGAACAAGAACTGTTGGCGTTGAAATCTATAATGGGTTAATGCAAGATTGACCCATCCTCGTGGAGTCATTTGACAGTACCCAACAGAAAAAATCCTGATTTCCTATTCAACTCTGAAGCCTAATTCGGAGTGGAGCCTGACTACTCGATTCTGCTCCGAGCAAACAGAACCATGTAATCACAGCGTCGGTATCGAGAGCACCCGGCCGTGAGTGGTTGCCTGTGGGCTCCATTGTTTGCTGCTCTATTTTCCGTTCGCGCGATCTCGTTGCTGGTCGCCTGTAAGGATATTGGAGTCCTGACGATGCGTATCGGATCTCGAACAGAAATGGATTGCTCTTAACAGAGAAAGAGAGAGAGAGAGAGAGAAAGAGAATGAGAGAGACAGGCTGAGTGGTGTTCGTTCGATAAGCGAGCCTGTTCGTAAATAAAACGGAGCCAATAGGTGGCCGCGGATGATCCGGAACATGGGGTCGATGAGTAGAGGCGGCTCGTTGTCTTCTTCCGTTGTTCAGTATCTGCCTGAGTGATCTACAACTGTCTACGAGGTCCCCGGCGTGTTCCTTTGTCCGTTCTTATGGTGGGTGGCCGGCCAAGATGAATGAACAATAGTACACGTGTACTAATCATGCCAAACTGTCATGTCGCTTGCAGAGGAACAACGGTGCGCGAGCTCTCGCGCTCTACTCGCTAGCTAGCTACCTCCTACTACAGTTACACTGGGGAACACGTGGCGCGCGAGCTGCGACCGCGTTGTTTCGCCAGTTGATCTAATCTGGCGAGGACGATGATGGATCGCGCTTTTTCACGAGGATAATGGACTCGTTCCGAAGTGCCGGCCACGCACCGGTACTTCGCGTTAACCATCGCTACAGGGACGCCACTCTGGAACCGTTTCCACGGAAAAAACGCGACAGTGATACGATCCCGCGGCAGATACCGGTGATAATAGAAAACGCGGCGTGTGGTCCGGACTAGTCCATCTAGCCGGGCTCTGTTCTAGCAGCTTCTTTCTACGGCAAGTTCAAAATGCTGTACTCGAGTCTATGAGATCTAAGTGGACAATGGTAACTTGATAGATTGTTGGCTGGATACAATGATATTTATTAATTCTGTTTTATCAGACGCTGTTTCCCCGTTTTCACGCGACTAATCCGGTAATGACAGAGAGGGAGTAACTGTATTCCCCACAAGTTCTCCTGTCTGGTGACACTGGGTCCAGTACTGTACTCGTATCAGGCCCAATAAAGTTGATCTCTAAGAAGTAGGTTCAAAGATACATATGTAAATGAAAATTGGTGTATAAGAATTTGAACGAATTCAGCCATGGGAACCATGAACTTATCGAAGAATCTACCTTGGTTAATTAGTACAATTACCCGCATTGCATTCCGGAAACCGTTCCCGCCAGTCTTCTCCTCCGTCGAGATCCCAGTGCTCGTATCTATGACACAGTTAGCAGTCCCCATAAATCACGAACTAGCAAAAAGAGGATCTAGCGTCGCGCGGAGCAAGCACAGCGTCCGGGAGACAAAAAATCAGCGGATAGAGGCACGGATCGCGATCGGCTCGGCTCTCGCGATAAGGCATGGCTTGGGCAAGAATGTATCAGGACGGGACGCAGCGCAGGGTGTCGCAGACGGGGCAGATTGAATCAGAAGGTGGAGCAAACGATGCGGAGGGACGTCGAGTTGCGTTCCGTTGTTTCGGTCTGAAATAGCACGACAGTTTGGCATGACGGTTACACGTGTACTATTGTTCGTTCAATCCGTGGCCACCCACCTTAGACGTGTGGTACACGCACCGAAGGAAGCAGAAAGATCGAGTAGATCCGAGAGAAAGCCAGGCAGATATGAAATAAACGGAGACAAGGCGATCCCTCTGCGCACTCTGAAATTCGCGGCACGGAGAACCGTGTGTATTATCGTCGCTATTATTACGCCTTCGCCACCCCCGACACCGTCTTGACGGACAGTACGACAGACAGGTTTCTGCCTCCTATCCTTTCCCTTTCTCTCCATCTCTTTTACTCTTGGCTTCGTTTCGCTAGCTGGCCGCCACTTTTCCCTTTCGTTTTTCCCAAGTCTACGTCGACTTTTTCTCCTTTCCCGGAGATGGAAACTTTGCTCGCGTTCTCGTGACACTCCGCGATTATTAATAAGGCCCTGCCTCTAGACGGCGAGCTGTGGATTTTATTTATGCATTCGCTGCACAGTCAATTCTTTAAAATTTATTCTTACTTGCAATGTTTATAGTATGTTTGAAACCTATTGTAGTCCCAAGTTGTTCATTAGAATTTAAGAAAGGATTGTTAATATATGATTCACCATTTTTGTTAGCTTTCTCATTCAAACTACAACGTTACCTGCGGATGATTATCAAAGAATTTTGCAGATGAAGCATAAGTAAATTAGATTTTGTGGGAACAATTTTCATTCAAAATATTTGATATAAGAACAATAACGACGAACTCGAAGATTACGGTAAAAATTAATCTCTGAATCTAATTTTATGTATTTATGACAAAAATGAGCAGGCGAGATTTAGAATAGTAAAAACACTAGAAAAATTTCAAATTACCGTTATATTACTTTCAATCCATTAAATGTATAAAGAAAGAAAATAAATTTCAACTTCACTCCAGTTTGTTGCAATTCGGCTAGAAAGTTTTCATTCTGCATAAAGATCTGCTGAAGAAATTTTGTTGCGGTTTTCCGTCTTTTACAAAGAAGAAAATTCTCGCATCTTGTTCGCCAGTCATTAAAAATTCCATTCAGAGTGTAATTTGACATGAAGAGCGGCGCGCGGTATATTTAGAGCGGTTTCGAAGGAAGTGTTCCAAAGTTATTTGGCAATGGCATAAATGACAACCGGGTGGATGTCGAGAGAGAGAGATAGAGTGGATATAAATGACGTATTATTTCGTCACGCATGCATTGTTGAATCTGCACGTGAATTATAATTTGAAGGGATCGCTCGGTGTGACGCTCGCTCGGGGAACAGAGACGCCTCTTTTGTCCGAGGCTATTCGTCGACGAGGGCGTCGAGATGCTGGCGGACAGTTACAGGAAACATAGTTGTCATGAGATGTGCTCTTTTGTGAAATACAAAGTGATATTAATCGCCACATGTTTGACGAACAATTCTATTTCGGGCGCTGGTCTTCCTGGTTGGCCGCCTGTCCCTCGGCTTAGAAAGATATATCTGGTTCATTTTCCGAATTTATTGCTGACCAGCTTCGTCGCGATACAACAAGGCCGTAGATGGATCTAAACGATCCTCCATATCGCGAATATTTTTGCTATTTTCAAAATTCATTTCTTTTAATGATCCGCATCAATTTTAAGAAACAACAGCTGAATAATAATTTCTCCCCTTCTTCGACAATTTAATAAGTTGACGACAATACTTTCAATATTCTTAAATTTCACTTACTCACAGTTGTTAGATATGCATCAAATTCGAAGTCTAATTTGTTTGTGTTTATCATTACTATGAAATACATATATCATTACTACAGGAACGTCTATTATTCAATTAGTTGTGAAGTTACGTCAAGTGAAGTTATTGTCATTATGAGACAGCGATACTTTTCTACATTAACCCTTCGTGGTCGAATATAATCATATTGATGATTTCAGGACACTATATACAATTCGTGAAGTTGCGAACATAAAATTTAATTATGCACATAATTGGGAATAGATATTATCCATTTTCCCCATTATTTAAGAGACAATTTCTCTAAAGAAAATATTCTGAGTACTTTAAAATATTCTCGTCCGTCAAGTGATAAAGGATTCTCAACTGTGAATGTCTCCAGGCCCTTTTATTCATTTAAAAATACTTGAAATTGCGTGTTCTCATCTACTTGACCAACACGCGACGTCTACAATCCACGCATAAAGCAAAAATCTACTGGCACATGTTACAACGTAAAGAACAAATGTTCCACCCTCGTAACTACGGTTGCGGGTTTGCTGCGGCTCGAGGAACTTCCTGAACATTTCTCCAGCCTGCGAACTTTCATTTTTCCCAGCCACGCACTATTCTTCTTGCTGTTCTTCTTCAGGCTAGCGCAACACTCCTCGGGGAATCGCTTTAGTCGCATTCCTCTGGCAAGAGACGTTAAGCGTAATTCCGCGAGGCCTCTGCCTCTGACGCCTGCTACGAGCGAACGGCAGCGTCGATGACGGCGTTATTGCCACCCTGCACGCCGCAGCTTAACGCGATCGCTGACTGAGACCAGCCGTTATCTGAGAATAGGCTTGGGGCGGAGAGGCCGCGGTAAAATTGGTTGGAAATTATGTGTACCCGCATTCGCGTATTCGTTTTTCGAGCTCCGCGCCCTGGTTGGCGCCGCCGTTGCCGCATAAGTACTTTATCGTTCCTTGTTTAAGCGGGTATTGCGCGTGTATTGTTTCCTGGAGGATTCGCAATGAATTTTACCCTCTTTTTCTTGCGGATCTCTCAACAGTTTCTTCCGGAGAGCGATTAGTTGTAATTGTCAATGTTAATCGGTATCATTCGCGGTGCAGCTGTATGTTAACACCTTGTGGTTTGTGGGGTAATGATGGCCTGCTTTGTTGCCAGTCATTTCTTAGCAGATTCAGGAGGAGAATGGCAGCTGTATATTTACTATGAAAATACAGTAGGAATAGACTATAGACGAGAAACTAAACCAGAAACTAGACTAAACTAGAAACTAGACAGACTAGAAACTTGGATACTGTCAGAGTGGACGTTACAGGGATTTCGGTGTTAGATTAACCATCGGAACTAGCAAAATTTGAGAACATTTTGATGCCTTATGGTATAAATAGACTGCGGATTTTATGCGTTTATAATAAAAATGGGTAGGTCTAATTTCTGACAGTATACAAATTTGAAGAATTTAAATATACTATTATATTATTTCCGATTTATTAAACATGTTCAACAAGGAATTAAATGTTCGTTTCAATCCAGTTTGTTGCAATTCAGGTAGAAAGTTTTTATTTTGCATAAAAATCCGCGGTCTAGTTATAACCGTGCCATGTACATTTTAGTTATCTAACAGCCAGTTTGATTCAATTTGTGGATTTACCCACAACTCTGCTCGTTTACATGGATTATGATCTACACAGAAGGCATAGTTATATATGTACGTAAAATACACATATATATACGTATATATATACATACGTGTGTATGTATATAATATATATATATATATATATTGATTGAATTTTTGTATACTTTTCTGAATAGATAAATGGATATTGTACAAACGTAACAATCTGGCTTGGCGTAATATTTTTACAAAACAATGAATAGATTACATTTTTAAACACTAGTTTGAGTCACAGGCAGACCTTGAAGCGTTAAAAAAATCTCTTTTGTCTACAGTTTTGAAAACCTCTAATAAAAATGTTCCTTCGATTTTACCTTCTTCAGACAACCGCATACAAATTTCTAAAAAACAAACTGGTACAAACTACAGAAGCCCCCGCTGGTTCACGGAGCCGCACTCGCGGTCCGCGTCCAATCGTAACCGCCAATCCCCTATTTCCCAGTTCGCTCTGTCGCAAAAAGGGAAAAGGAGAAAGCCGAATGATCAATCAAAAGAATCATTCCAGAAGAATGAGTTCGACTCAGTAGTCCTTCGAGGAGATCGCAGGAACGCGTTGGACGGGGGCCAAAGGGGGCTCGAGGGGCCCGCGACGGTATGGGACGTCCGCTTGAAATAGTAGCTTTGGAATTATGTATCAGCGGTGCTTGTAACCGTGGCTGGCGTTAGTGATGGGAGTGATCCAATTCTTTCTCATGATTTTCAAGTTAATCGGTAATCAAATACATCCTTGCTCAAAATTCATAGGACGCCCTTTAACACCAGGTTTAAGGAGGTCTAGAAATAACTACTTCACATTATTTTATAAACATAACAAGAATGTGTTGATCCAAACTATTGGCTATTTTTCCAATAATATATACCCGATGAAATAAATTTCATGAATAATTCTTCAGAGAGGCATCATTACAGTCTTAATAATTGCCAATTAAGAATGTTAGACACCGTCATTTCGACGGGTCCCGTAAACCTAGTGTTAAAAACGAATAACTTTTCTAAAATTGCACCATTAATTTATAAAATAACGTGCAAAAACTATTTTTAAAAAAATGCAAATGATAACACTTACATGAAAAAATAAAAAAAGGTACTTTTTAACACATTGTTCTATGCGAGCCTGTAATGAAAATTTAAAATATTTGACGTGTAGATGTACATAGCACGCGCAGAAATGACATGCATCAAAATATGTTAGAATTTGTGGATTTTTACCATTTGCAACCGCTTGTAGCTCGGGTGCACATTAATCGATTTCGACGAAATTTTCAATAAGTGTATAACTATTGTAACATAGATCTACAAGCCATTTTAAATTGTCATTGGGGGCTCGAAAAGAAAAGTTTTAAGAAGTGGCTTTTTTATTTCAAGTAATTCTTACCAATTGCAGTTTTTTAACAATTTGTCTGCACGTTATTTAGTAAATAAATGCTTCTACTTTTTCGAAACAGTGCAAGTCGTTTAGTCCAATTTTGAAAAAGTTATTCTGATAAGGCGTTCGAATATTTTCGCGGGCTGTACGTATTCATAGTACATATATAACATTTATTGTTCCCCTAAGGGTTACAATTCATTACATCTACTCCTCCTTTACCTTTCCTTCCTTTTTGCTATCTTAACAGTAGACCTTAAATTCTATTTATCCTAACTTACCTTACATTCCTAACTTAACCTAAGCTTACATTATCTTACATTACTTGTATCTAAGTATAGAGAGAGAGAAAGAAATGACTATGTACAAAAGTATTCATAGTATCGTACACTGCTATTAAGAATCGATACTAATTGAGAAGGATCATGCCCATCGCTAGTCGGCGTACAACGCGGATGGTAGACAGCCAGGAAGATTGTAACGTTTCACGCGTCGCGACGCGGCGGCTGCTGCGAAGCTGCGACAAGCGTCGGTCAGGACGTCGTCGTTCCGCGCGATCGGACAGAGAAAGAGCGTCCAAAGACAAATGGGGAACGAGAGCCAGCCGGATCGCGTGGGTGGCTGTCGGTCTGCTGGCTGAAACGCGGATCGAAATATTGTGGCGACTTGTGCGAACGGGTGGTTCGTAAAACCAACAGAGAAACGATATACCAGTTCTGGTGTGGTTAACACACTGTCGTCTGGCCGAGAAAAATCGTATGTAGTAATTAGCTGTGATATTAATGGCCGAGTTGACTGTTCTGATTAGCAGGCTCTGGAGCATGGTAGGGTGACATGAATATAAAAACACTGAGAATTGGGACGCCATCCTTGAAGGGTTAGAACCAAGAACGTAAATAATTAACCCTCGCACTGTAGAGACTGCGGAGACTCGTATTGTTTATCATTTCTTTATCGATCGGTGTGAGGGCAATCGTGACCTAGATTGATGTTTTTATCTAGTTCTTTTCACTACTGACGAACCCCACTTTTGCATTATCGAAAAATGACAAGGTGCATCCCGCATCCTTGCAATTCTGGAGACGAGTCTACCCTTTTAAGGATCTATTTTGTGGTTTGTCAATTAATGGCACGATTTCTCCATGAATGTGTGTTTTGTTGGTTATGTCAAACAGGAGAAATATAATTCATATAACAAAATGACAATGACAATGACAACGTTCACGTAATGTAATAAAATAATATAATTATAAAAAGTAATAAATGTTTGATGTCATAAAAACACAAATTGATTGCATGTAGAATTTAATTAAAGTTGAATTTCTACAACATTTTTTATATAACGGAATGTGATCTACAACATTTTCGCCAGTGCAATAGTCAATTACAAGTTTATCGGAGCTTGCGATCAGACACAGTCTTACTTATGACTTTCACAATATTCATACAGTTAAAAAAATGGCGTAGATTAAACATCTACTGATAACAAGATTCAAGCGAGATCTTCATTGAACACAGTAGTCGTATGATCTGATTAAAAGGTGATGGTGCAATTTATCTGATTCAACCACCCTTGATAATATACGCACGTGTAGAGATAGGGTAACAGCCTCAGGTGGTCCCGAGGATTGTTAGATACCTTATCTAGAGCAGCTACAGATGCCTCTGATATCATGCGTTTTCATTATGTACCAACGTCAGGTTATTTATTTAAACCTCTTTAATAAAATATAACGTTTAATGAGTAAAATATTTATATTAATATATTACGCTGTTTAAAAAAGTTCGAAACAGTGCATCTTTCTCTAGCTCCTGAGGTTAGCTGCTCTCCTAATTGGGAATAGACGCACTCTTTTCATTTATAGCCTCTTCTTGCTTCTATTCATTTTTTTTCTCTGCCACACATATTACATAAAGTAAAATATATAGTACATGTTTCAACAAATCGAATTTACTGTAGGTGTGATTGAATAATAATCTTCCAAACAGTCGGTACAATAATTATTCTTCAATTTATTTATATTCAATAGTCTTCTTCAATAATTTCTGCCTTAGTCGAAAAAGTTTTACATTTTATTTTCTTGGCCTCACCCTTAATTCTCTTATTCTTTAGCAATCTAGTAATGTGTTTTTATTTTTCTGTAGTATTTCTTCTTCTTTTTCTATACTTTTATTTTATTCAATAATTTTCATTTACTTATATTTCCTGGACTAGTCAATGTACAATATTTCTCTATAGTGCAATAAATATGAATTAAAGTGTATGGTATTAACAAATAGTGTGCCAAAGAATAAGTCTCAGTTTTAATTCATCGTTTCATAATTGATTAAAAAATGAATGATTAACTGCTGACAAAAATAACTGCCTAGTACACATACATAAATCACTCTACAACATCAATACACTATTTACAACTCTACTACATACATAAATCACTCTACAACAATCGCGTGTACAACAATCGAAAAATCGTAAAGGAAAAACCACTGTCACCACTTACAGCGATACTGATAGTGAAAACCATACAATAAGATCGTAATAACGTTTGTACTTACTACTTACAAAAAATTTTCATAATAATATAATAAGTTTTTATACTTCTGTTACATATGTAGGATTTAAATTATAAGTTAAGTAACACGTCCGTAAAATATTAACAATTTAAGATTTAATTTTAAAAATATCAGATACAATATCAAAACACGTCTTTACTTTTTCACACGTCAAACGAATCTGAATCAAACAACACAAATTATAAAACAAGAAGAACGAAAATAAATCAATAAGTAACAAACATCGAATCGTCGCGTCGTTACAGTTACTATCGACGCGAGATTCGATGAAACTCGCTGATTATGTGTAGACGACTTCTCCCTACACATATAACTGATGTAGTGCACGTATTCTTCGAAATGAGATTATTTGCAAATGTTGAAACGATGTAAATAACAATCAAAAACAGTTGAGAATCTTCCAGTATTGTTGCAATAACAATTGGTGCACCCCATCCGATGATAGTATGAAATAATCCTACGGAAATATTATTGTACATGAACATTAATGCGATTCACTGTATAATGTTGAGATCCAAAACAACGCACGGTAGGTCAGTTCGCAAAATGCAGCAAGAACAGCGTCGGAGCCAAAGCAGGTTCGCCGAGGTTTTCCGCGGGTTTCGCACGTGGGCTTCGCGAATTGTCGCTGGCGATGGTCGAACACCATGAATCGGAGAATTGCGAGAGGGACTCTTAGGAACGAAGAGGGAACGCGCTTGTCGGAGAGCCAGACGTCGCCGGCAATAACTTGTTACACCCAACCACTTGTTGCACGCCTCTCAAAATTCTTCACGCCTCGCCGAGCAATTTTACCGTAAATTGCCTCTTCGGTAAAAAGAATCTCTCGCTGGCGTATTTCGCATTGGCGCCGCTCTCGGACCGGGCTCTCGTCCAGGAAACTGGTCGCTCGCTTGTAAAATTGCGACCGGGGAACGACCAAAAAGGAAGCCAATAGACGCTCGCGAAGCAACAAATTGAGAGGTTTTACTACGAGGCCGGCACACGCAATCGTTCTGTCGCTGTTTGTTTATCAGCCGACATCGGCAGAGTTTCCTAGCCAAGCCAGCACGAGGATTCCGGGCGAGGCTTTTTTCTCTTCGCTTCCCGACACCCGGAAATCGCGAGTTAGCCGAGGATCTCTGCAGCGTGTGCTGGCACTCGAAGTCAGGGGATTCGCTTATTATGAACGAAGTTCCGGTGTAATCGATTCTGTGATCCTGAAGGGAGTAATTACTTGGGAGACGCACGCAGCGAAGCGCGAGGCAAAATTCTTTGGCGCGATCATTGGGAAATTCTGGTCGATTCAGAATGCATTTGAACACTACATTTCGTTAAGAACAATATTGAAACGGTAAATTTGAAGAAGATCAACGTTGCTACTAAAGAATATTCGAAAATAGAAAAAATCGTGTGCGTGGAAACCACGCGCAATAAGAGTGAAACTTATTGCTTATTAGGTTTAGATACAGATAAATTATTATACCTAATAATCAATAAGTTTCACTTTTATCGCGCGTGGTTCCCACGCACACGATTTTATTTTCTGTTCCACACACGGTGGTTTAAAAAAATATATATCTCTAATATGTCTATAATATATTTAATTATATTACTTTAATTCATGTAAATAAAAATAAAAAACGTGGTTGGATCGTTGATCGGGGTTCGGATCCCGTCGGAGTAAGAAATTATTTTTCTACGTTCATTCTCAGTTTAAATTTTCGCGCCACTCGACTTTCGACTTCCGTAACATCGACTTCCGCTACATAAGAAAATTGATACCCTCAGCAAAGATGTTTCACTCCAAAAGAATTGATTCGTAAGGACTTCAAGAACGATTTTTCTCGCAAGAGTTAATAAAAAAAATGATTTTCGATGAACTCCGTAATTAGAAATCGCGAAAACTTACATTACTATGCAAAAATAGCACAAGACTACAAAAGAGTGTCTTCTCGAAGAAACATCGCGCAGAAATCAAATTCGTACAAGCAAATAGAGTGTTTAAACACCGATATCTTCCGGCTCGTTATTTCTATGCGGTGAGATTCGATAAAAAAGCGAAGTTTCCATTAAAATTTACTAGCGAGGTGATCTACGAGCCAGGAATATTAATTTCAGTCCCTCGGCGCGCTGCCTTGATAAATTAGCTCCGCAAATGACCATGAATGTACGCACCGACGTTCGCGTTTACCGTGTCGGCGGAAAAAAAGGACCGCGGACGATGAGATTGTCATGAGGAAGCGCGGATACTTGTAGCGCACTCGCGTGAACGCGTCACGCGATTAGTCTTCTTTTTTAAAACCGTCCATGAATACCGTTTTATCGGTCGAATTATCTGTCCTCGTTAACGCGAGTACAAACTATGGCAGGCTTTAACGTCAATTAAACCGATCCAATTCGCCTAACACGATGTCCCATCTTCTTCCCTACTTTATTTATTAATTAACTTCTTTCCGAACTTATTCTATCTGACTGACAGCGTTACCAGAGACCATTAAAATGCGACAAGACATAAATCTCACGGCTAATGCATCGTAAAATCGTTGCTACGCGAAGACTTTATTGATTACTTCGCATTTTTCCTTGTTTAATAATATGTATCAGGTAGCAAAGCGGCGTATTAAGTACGTTACACATAGCTCCTAATAAATCGGTGCCGCGGAGTCCAGTAATAAATAAATATATTCAGTGCGAAGAGCGTTTCGCCGACGTCGATTTCCAACCAGTTTTCCGAATACACTTTTATCCGGCCATAGGTTTAGTATATTAATCACCGCGCGTTTCGTAAACATATAATTAAATTGGTTACTTATTAAAGCTAGTTTGTACCGACAGAATGTATTGATATTTAGTAACTTTGAGATTATTATGAGACCAGAACGAAACTCGAACGAAACTCAACAAGAAAAATGTATGCTGGGACATTCGCGGTGTGACGTGGCAAGTTTTGCCGACGTCTTTCCGAACCCTTAACGAAGGACCGGGTCACCTCGAGCAGTGCCGAAACGAAAGGGCCGTTGCGATCGCTCTCCCTGGGAAAATCCGAGTACCAGTGGCAGAGTATTAACGCGTTTTAAACGTCGCGCCACTGAGCGCGACGCAAAGTTACAGGATCGTAGCCGGAATCCACGAAGGAACCCGGTACCTAATTCCGACAGCTAATTGGCGAAAATACCTCACGACGAGGCACTCAAAGGACCTATCGCAGCACCGACGCCGTACCGAACATGTCGCGATTGGAACGAGCCCAGGCCAGCAAGCCTGGAGGAGCAGACGAGGACCTCGTGAATCGGAGACGACGACCCCCTCCGTCCCGTCGGCCCCTCACCCGGAGTAGATCACGAGCAGACTGCCGGACCGGCTCGTACCAACCTCGAGGCGCGCGGCGGAAAATCAGGGAACACCGTCGTCGGAGATCGACAAATTGCCGAAGACAAGGGGGCTCCCCAATTAAGAAGCGCCCCTGCCGCGAGAACCCCTGCGATAGGCCCGAGCGTCGCACCGTCGGAATTAGATGAGGGAGTAGGGGGACGCCCCACTTCCGCGTTCCCGAGCCGACGCGAAGTAGGTCACTGTGCCACAGGACATTGCCGAGTTAAGTCGTCCTTTAACCATTGCTTAACTAATCTAGTACTTTTGCACTGCCGTACCGAGGGCTACCCTGCGATTGCCGATTTGGTAAGTGCCGGTCAGATTCTGCGGTCTAAATTGTGAACAGTTCGTGTTGGCTCGGGGCGTGTTCGCGGATCACACTTTCGCGTCGTATTCACGCGTCCGTCTGCGTAGCCGGGAAACGTGGAAAAGTGCACGCGGCGCGTCGAGACGGCCGTGAAAAGCCACGTTGCCGAGAACCTTCCATCCGGAGGAAGGCGGAACGTGCCGAATTTAGAAAATTATCGTTCATCCTCGGTGCCGCCCACGGTGGGACGACGCGACGTGCCCGATCGTTTTTCTCTCACCTCTCGTACTTTGCCGCGTCCTTTGGCCAGTCGCCGATTATTGCCGCGTATAACATCGGAGCTCGGTAGGTTCGTGCCGTTAAGGCTTGTAATATCCTCGCGGAATCTTGTGACTACCGAGCTCGACGCGCGAACGAGAAAATTCTACGCGAGGACAACGCGCGCGCGACCGATCACCTGCCGCGAATTTTGTAAGCCGCGCGTGGCAAATTCTGACCGCCGCCGGCTCCTGCCGACGGTACAAGACCGGTCCAATAAAGACCTTATTGCCGAAAACGTTGTATTAATTTTTCCGTGAGAAACGTCCCTGCCGCGGGGGATGCCCCGTCCTTTCCTTCCGTAGAACCCTCGGCCTGTTCGCGAGTTATTTCAGGTGTTCGCGTAGTCTCCGTCGCTTCGGAAACCGCCCTCTCGATTCATCAAGTGTTCGCGTTGTTCTAGTGGCACGTTCCCGTGCCTGGCGCCCGAATTGTATCGTAAAATCGTGCAAAGAAGCGAGCGAATTTCGAAGCGGCGACGGACTATTTGTCGCGGGCGGACCACGTGTCGCGCGGCCGCGCGTGGCCCGGCTGTAAAGCCTATCAAAGACCCGTAGCCGCTCTGTTTTTCGGCCACGAAAAATAGACGGCGTGACAAATTGGCGCCCGAACAGTTTTCTGGACCTCTCGCCGAAAAGCGATTTGAGAATTGTTTTTCAAAGAGGTGCGTAAGGAAGTCGGGGCTCTCACGGTGAATTTCGTTTCTCGTTAGGCGACTACGCAATAGGAGAGAGAGAGAAGGGCGATCGAGGCCGTAGCGTGCTAGAGACGCACGACGCGTTCGCGTTCGAAATTCCTCCGCGTTGTTTACGTTCCGCACGACTACAGAAACAGCCAACACGTACATACATCCTTGCCGAGGTTATTGGGTTGCTATTGTATAGTATTGAATTCTGTTTGAATTTCTTGTGTGTTTGTCGCGCTGCCCGTACCGTTTCAAATGTCGTACTGATATTTATGTGTTAAGAAATACTGATTGAAATAACCAGGACTTTCTTGCAGGAAAATTATCTCAACTGAAATATATTTTAACACTTTAAATATTTTAAAGAATATTGTTTTTTTAATATTGCCGCACTAGAGAGTGCCGGGAAAATTTGAATTCACAATTCATTTTCTTCTATTGTTTCGCATTTAAACAATCTATTGCCGGCAATTTCAAACAATCAAATATTACCAAGTTTTATTTATTTATTGCATTTTATTATTTATTTATTTCGTAGCCGTCCGTTATCTAATTTATTTAATTAATTATTGAATACTACTAGTCATCGGTGTTCGTTTCCTCGGTAATTTAATCCGATTAGCTTAAAAATTTTTCTTTGTTTTGTTAATTTGATTTGATTTCTGGGAGGGAATAAATTGAGAAGAATATCGAAAGATAATTGAGTGAGTGTGGTCGCTGCCGGTTAGCGGAAATTCCTTTTGAATTTAGCTAACTAGGCGCGATAACATCGACACGGAAAATTTACTTTCGAAATACTCTCCAATATCCCATAATATTTGAATTACAGACAGTGGCCAGTGGAATACCACCAACAATTCTCATAAATCGCGAACCCCATAAATAAGAGGATCTGCCGTAAATTAACTTTATTATTCAGAATTATTCACAACCACTCAAAATTTTTTTTTTGCCTCTCTTTCCCGACAGTAAAATTTGGTGAAGGCAGTGGTTGAGGGAGATCATTACCGATCAACCGAATCACCTAATTCGGTTGAGTGGTGCCGAGACCCCTCCGAACTCCTTTCACTAAAATAAAAATTAAACATTTTTTTTCTTGTCTCTCTCTTCTCCCCGCTCTAATTCATAATAACTCCGAATACACAGGCAGCAGGAGATTGTACTAGACAACTCCGCTGACTTCAAACACACCACCAGTTCGAACATAGACAAATAAATTAAACTTCATCGACTTTGCCGCATAGGATCCAATAATTTATGTGGAGCGAGATTGAATGACACTGAGCCACTGATTGAATAGGTAATATATATGAAGTGTAAAATTTTGAATTCATACTAAGGAATTTAAAGTTTTGCCTGTGTAACGAATTTCTTGAATATTTATGCCGAGGAATTTTTTCGCGTTTATTGTGTTTTCATTATTGTGTTTTTTTTAATTTTGTGATCCGCGGAGCCCGGTTGGGGGAGGATAGCGCCCAGTGTGCCGTCCACCTACAGCTAGTGCACCAACGGATTTAAGTTGTTTATTTATTATTCTTTTATATATTTATTTATTTATCTTATTTATTAATTTCTGTGATACTGTAATCATTTTATTTCTGTGCGTCTTGCCGTTGCTGGACAGGACTGTGCCACCAGCGTGGTCCGTCCGTAACTGGTGGACGATTTATGCCAATTTCAATTGATTTTCTTGTAAAGGTAATATTTATTGATATGTATTGATACTGTGCGCATATTGGTGATAATTTCCTTGTGATTTTGCGTTGTTTCCGGAACGGTACGTTGCAGCGCCGACACATTTTTGGGCACGCTATCCCAACCCAATAGTTTTGATCACTGTGTATATTATATGTCGAAATTGCTACGGTGAGGGGAAGTATGGCATGATCGTAGTTGTGCCGTCACAAAATATAGACGAGTACCATTAAGATTAAAAATATTTTGCGAAGGGGTACGAACCAAGCCAAAGGGCCAGTGGCGTACCCTACAGTTTCTGTTTTTTTGTTTTGGCTCTTCATTGGCCACCACTTATTGTTTGCGGAAATAAAATTATTCAGTCTGCCGGTGCACACGGATCGTTGGGGAAATCCACAAGCAAAACGGGAAAAAGAATTTAGAATACCGACGGGGTAGAATCACCTCTTAGCGAGTTGCCGAGCAAGTATTTTCCCCCCTCGGGTCGAAATCCAAGTATCGAGTTTTTTTTTTTTTTCGTGTTTTGTCGCGCAGTTATTTCGCGAATTAAACGAAAAAAGAAAAGGGGCACCGGTAGCGCCCACCAAAATTAAGCGTCGCGTGCAGGTAGTTGGGAGTTTCTCGTGGCGGATACGATACCGGGTGGGTCACGAAAAATGCGTCGCTTCCTCAGCTTGCCGAAACTCGAGCACGACGGGGAGGAGAGGCAATCATGGTATGACGACGCGTTGGAAGACGAGGTTTGGTTCCCCAAAAACGAGAGACTGAGCTACGGCGGGGAGGGACGATCTCCCCCGCACGAAATTAAAGTACCGATTCCAACGCGGCGGACTAACGTGCCGTCACCTCCACCCCGTCGTCGCGAACAAGGCACAGAGGGGGGACGCTCCCAGATGGACCATGCATCGGGCAATACCGTACCAAGCGAGCGAACAACTCGCGAATTATATTACCGAGGGAAGCCAGTTGCCGAATTAATGCGGCGATGGCGAATTAAGTTCTCGGGGGAACCCGGAGAGGACACGGAAGCCTTTCTGGATGACCTCAACCAACAGAGAAAATATAGTAATATCGCGGACCAAGACCTACTCCGCTGTTTGCCGGTTTGTTTAGGAGGGATCGCGAAGCTTTGGTACGAGGAGGAGGCCGATGGATGGGAAAACTGGGAACAATTCGTGGCCGATTATAGAGAATATTTCGGGGACCCCGACTATCAAGATACGTTGATTCGGAACATTAAAGATCGGTTCCAAGGCCCGGACGAGCCAACCAGAAACTACCTGACGTACATGACCGCGATGTTTAGGAAATTGCACCCTCCATGGCCGGAATATAAGAAAATACAACGCGTGTATTGGGGGGCGAGGGAAGGCCTACGAAACGCGATCGCAATAGATTGGATTACAACGCTCAAAGAATTAAAATCCAAGTTAATAGAGGCGGATAGGGAAACGGACGAGTCACGTAGACGAAATCCGAAACCCTCGGAGATGGTTCACCCCAGCTACGCGTACATGCCGGGCACATATAACCGCCAAAAATCATTGGGGCAAGGGAAAGCCGTAGGCTTTGCATACGTAAACGCGATAACCGCCGCGGAGGATACCGATAGCGACCAGGTGAACGACAAACTCCCCCAACCCGCACGGAGAGACGACCGATCCAGATATGGTATTGCCGGGGAAAGGGCAACGCGGGGTAAAACACCCACCGCGGCCCACTCGAGAGAAAGCGGGAGGACCCACGCGGAAGTGCCACCGAAGGGACCGACGCGAACTCTAGCGAGGGAACCCCTACCGCGCCGAAGGGAAGTAACCGCGACGGTAGCAACTCGACAGTGGCCACCACGCGAAAAAGAACGCGCGAGCGGAAGTGGCCTGCTGCAGTGTTGGAACTGCCGTAAGTCGGGCCACATATCGAGAGAGTGCCGAGAAGAGCAGAGGGTACACTGCTACGGTTGCGGGGCGCAGGGAGTCACCATAACGCAATGCCGAAGATGTTCGCCTCCGACGGGAAACGGGGGAGGGGGTCGTTCGACGGGGCCGGAACGATCTCGCCGGAATTAATATCGGCTCGTGTAAGCGCGGAAAGGGAGAACCATCATACCCCTCTATTAACAATAGACGCGTTTATAGGGAAAATGCCGACTCGCGCCCTAATAGACTCGGGTTCGTCCTTGACTTTTATCAGTCAAGAACTATTAGAGAATGCCGAAAGAGGCAAGATAAAAGTAGAAGACGCGGAAAAACCATGCTATTTTCTTCTGGCCACGGGGACGGTAGATCGTGCCGTACAACAAGCACGATTCGCGTTAAGGATAGGCCGGGAGGAGAGGGAAATATTTGCGCGGGTCCTGGATAATCTCGTGAGCCCCCTCTTGTTGGGAACGGACTCTATCGCGACATTCGGCCTAATAGCCGAATACCACAACGCCGTATGGTATTTTGCGTCTCGTCCGAACGAGAAGTTCCCCTTTACTAACACACCCTCGACCACCGTATGCTGTGGGTTACAAACCTTAGCGGATGCCGAGAAGGAACGTCTAGAACAATTCCTCGAGACATCATTGCCGGAATTTAAAGAAGTAACCGGACTGACGAACTTGATCAGTCACAAAATTGATGTTGGCGACCATCCGCCAATAAAACAGCGCTATTATGCCGTCTCTCCGAAAGTACAGGAGGCAATATATAAGGAAGTCGACACCTTATTGGCGGACGGCATAATCGAGCCATCACAAAGTGCCTGGTCAAGTCCGATCGTGATGGTGAAAAAGTCCAACGGCAAATACCGGTTTTGCCTGGACTTCCGGAAAGTCAACGAAGTCTCGAGGAAAGACGCGTACCCATTACCGCTCATGACGCAAATTTTAGACAAGCTGCGAATGGCCAAATATATTTCGACCCTCGACCTCAGTCAGGCTTACTTCCACATTCCGTTGGAAGAGAAAAGTCGGGAAATTACAGCTTTCACAGTGCCGGGAAAAGGCCTATTCCAATTCCGCCGCATGCCGTATGGGTTAACGGGGGCACCCGCGACTTTTCAGCGATTATTAGACCGACTAATAGGTCCCGAAATGGAACCAAATGCATTCGCGTATTTGGACGATATAATTATCGTCACCAAAACGTTTACCGAGCACCTAGTGTGGCTCGATAGAATATTAAATAAAATCAAAGAGGCCGGTCTAATAATCAATCCTGAGAAGTGCGAGTTTTGCCGACAGGAAGTACGGTATCTGGGTTTCGTGGTGAGCCGAGAGGGGCTAAAGGTGGACGCGGAGAAAATTCAACCAATTCTATCGTACCCACCACCTAAAACGATTAAACAGGTGAGGCGATTCCTAGGGATGGCCTCCTGGTACAGGAGATTTATCCCGGGATTCGCCACGCTTGCCGAACCGCTAAACAACCTTTTGAGGAGGGATCGCGAATGGGAATGGAAGGACGGCCAACAAGCCGCCTTCGAGGCCCTTCGCGATGCCATTGCCGAAGCACCTACCCTCTCGTGCCCAAATTTCGAAACACCATTTACCCTACAAACGGATGCGAGCACGGTTGGACTGGGCGCGGTCCTGACACAGGAGGTCGAGGGAATTGAGAGGGTCATCGCGTTCGCGAGTAGGTCTCTCACGTTGCCGGAGAGAAAATATTCCGCTACCGAGCTGGAATGCCTCGCGATCGTCTGGGCGGTACAGAAATTTCGTCCGTATTTAGAGGGGTACAGCTTCACGGTGGTTACCGATCACCACAGCCTACGGTGGCTTAGAAAATTACAGAACCCCTCAGGGAGATTAGCGCGCTGGGCCCTGCAGCTGCTGGAATATGATTTCCAAGTAGTTTACAGACAGGGAACCCTAAATAAGGTGCCGGATGCCCTTTCTCGCGTACATGAGGGGGAGGATGTTGGAAAGGGGGAACAACACATCGTGGCCGCGGTTCGCACTAGGTGGTACGAAGAACGATTCGCGGAAGTAGAGCGAGACCCGGAAAAATTTAAGGACTGGTCCATTCGGAACGGAGAATTGTTTTGCCGACGTACAGACCCGATAATAGCGGAAACGCTAGGGGACGATAGGGATGAATGGAAACTAGTAATTCCCGAGGAGCGTAGAACCGAGATTCTGCAGGAGGCACACGATAACGTGCAAGCGGGACATTTAGGAGTCGAAAAGACTTATCACCGCATTGCCGCCCGCTACTACTGGCCAGGCATGTACCGAACAACCGTAGAATATGTAAGACGCTGTAACACCTGTCAGAGCACTAAAGTGGAGCAATCACTCCCTCCAGGGCTGATGGGCCGGCGCAGAGTCGAAATGCCTTGGACAGTGGTAGCTGCCGACATCATGGGCCCGTTCCCTCCCAGCAGATCTCGAAACGTCTATCTCCTAGTGATCCAAGATTTATTTACCAAATGGATCGAGTGCGTGCCGCTCCGAAAGGCCACTGGTCCAAAAATTGCCGAGGCTCTCGAAGAGTTAGTCTTCTGCCGATGGGGAACCCCAGACGTGCTGTTAACGGACAACGGCACAGAATTCGCGAATAACTGCCTGAAAGATCTGGCGAAAGAATACGGGATTAAAATTAGCACGATCCCTCCGTACCACCCGCAGGCGAACCCGGTCGAACGAGTAAATCGAGTCCTGAAGACAATGATCGTGTCGTACATTGAGAGGGATCACAGAGATTGGGACCTAAACTTGCCGCAACTAAGGTTTGCCTATAATACCGCGAACCATTCCGTGCTACAGGCTTCTCCAGCGTTCCTTAACTTCGGGCGGGAACCACGCCCAGCGAAATGCGTGCGAGCTGGCGTGGAAATGCCTAAGAAAATCTCGCCCGAAGAGTGCAAGCAAAGGTAAGGTAAGTACTCGTCTATACTTGTGATGTTGTATACGTGGGCGTCTCTAGATAGTTGTGGGTAACCGGGGGACCATCCGAGGAAGAGCGTTCGCCACCGAGTCCACGAATTGCCTGACCGGTAACTGCCACCGGTAAGACCCGGTCTCTTCCGGGGGGGGAGGAGTTGTGACGTGGCAAGTTTTGCCGACGTCTTTCCGAACCCTTAACGAAGGACCGGGTCACCTCGAGCAGTGCCGAAACGAAAGGGCCGTTGCGATCGCTCTCCCTGGGAAAATCCGAGTACCAGTGGCAGAGTATTAACGCGTTTTAAACGTCGCGCCACTGAGCGCGACGCAAAGTTACAGGATCGTAGCCGGAATCCACGAAGGAACCCGGTACCTAATTCCGACAGCTAATTGGCGAAAATACCTCACGACGAGGCACTCAAAGGACCTATCGCAGCACCGACGCCGTACCGAACATGTCGCGATTGGAACGAGCCCAGGCCAGCAAGCCTGGAGGAGCAGACGAGGACCTCGTGAATCGGAGACGACGACCCCCTCCGTCCCGTCGGCCCCTCACCCGGAGTAGATCACGAGCAGACTGCCGGACCGGCTCGTACCAACCTCGAGGCGCGCGGCGGAAAATCAGGGAACACCGTCGTCGGAGATCGACAAATTGCCGAAGACAAGGGGGCTCCCCAATTAAGAAGCGCCCCTGCCGCGAGAACCCCTGCGATAGGCCCGAGCGTCGCACCGTCGGAATTAGATGAGGGAGTAGGGGGACGCCCCACTTCCGCGTTCCCGAGCCGACGCGAAGTAGGTCACTGTGCCACAGGACATTGCCGAGTTAAGTCGTCCTTTAACCATTGCTTAACTAATCTAGTACTTTTGCACTGCCGTACCGAGGGCTACCCTGCGATTGCCGATTTGGTAAGTGCCGGTCAGATTCTGCGGTCTAAATTGTGAACAGTTCGTGTTGGCTCGGGGCGTGTTCGCGGATCACACTTTCGCGTCGTATTCACGCGTCCGTCTGCGTAGCCGGGAAACGTGGAAAAGTGCACGCGGCGCGTCGAGACGGCCGTGAAAAGCCACGTTGCCGAGAACCTTCCATCCGGAGGAAGGCGGAACGTGCCGAATTTAGAAAATTATCGTTCATCCTCGGTGCCGCCCACGGTGGGACGACGCGACGTGCCCGATCGTTTTTCTCTCACCTCTCGTACTTTGCCGCGTCCTTTGGCCAGTCGCCGATTATTGCCGCGTATAACATCGGAGCTCGGTAGGTTCGTGCCGTTAAGGCTTGTAATATCCTCGCGGAATCTTGTGACTACCGAGCTCGACGCGCGAACGAGAAAATTCTACGCGAGGACAACGCGCGCGCGACCGATCACCTGCCGCGAATTTTGTAAGCCGCGCGTGGCAAATTCTGACCGCCGCCGGCTCCTGCCGACGGTACAAGACCGGTCCAATAAAGACCTTATTGCCGAAAACGTTGTATTAATTTTTCCGTGAGAAACGTCCCTGCCGCGGGGGATGCCCCGTCCTTTCCTTCCGTAGAACCCTCGGCCTGTTCGCGAGTTATTTCAGGTGTTCGCGTAGTCTCCGTCGCTTCGGAAACCGCCCTCTCGATTCATCAAGTGTTCGCGTTGTTCTAGTGGCACGTTCCCGTGCCTGGCGCCCGAATTGTATCGTAAAATCGTGCAAAGAAGCGAGCGAATTTCGAAGCGGCGACGGACTATTTGTCGCGGGCGGACCACGTGTCGCGCGGCCGCGCGTGGCCCGGCTGTAAAGCCTATCAAAGACCCGTAGCCGCTCTGTTTTTCGGCCACGAAAAATAGACGGCGTGACAGCGGTTTCACAGATTTCAAGTTAATATGCAAAAATAAAGGAAAACGATAACTGGTTATAATAATAAAAGACTACGCGTTACCTGTTGCCCGGAATGTAGAACGCTGTTTAATGCTTTGATTGGAATTCAGTGGTGTACGCAGGCGAATGAGCCGCCGGCAAAAATTTCTTCCAAGTCTTGTTTTACATTCTGTGTTACCTTTTAGTATCATTTAAAGGTTTATATTAACATTCTTACCGTCATACCGGATCTTGATAAGGTTGTGCTTTGCGTTCGACAGGTGAAGTAACGTTTCTAGGAAGTGACTCAATCGAATTTCTTGATCGGAATTATATTTAATTTATCATCTTGATTTAATCAAGTTTGTTGATCTGGATGTAATCTCTTCTACGTTATACATCACACAGATTATGTTGTATTTATAGGATTCGTACGTTTAATGGAGTTTTTTTTGTTACCGGTGCATATTTAATATTGTGTTAGATTTGACTATTTTAGTAGGTTACTTATTCGTAAAAGTTACTTCATCTAAATTTCTTTTTTCTTTTCTATTATTGTTAATTTAATTTTCTTTTATTGAAAAGCACTGCCATCTTTCTTATATTATTACTATGCGTTTCAGAGAGATTATAATTGTATTGAGAATTTGTATGCAAAACAAAAATTGCTTACACTCATTGCAAGATACAGCTGCTACAAAAATATTCATTGCTTTATTCAAAATTGTAATGAGTCTGATTAATGCAAATTTTTTAAAGTACTAATCTACTCATTTTTATCACTAATGCATGTGGCAACATAAATGAACAGGTTGCTACGAAAGAAATCCTAACCCAGAGAGCAATAAACTAATTTTTTGCTGAAAAATATGATCAATATATCGTTTTAACAATACCCTACTCTACAGTCGTTAGTTTGAACATATTAATAAATCCTAAGGAGTGTGATTTCATTTTGTGAGACGCTGAAAGGACTAATAAGCTGTTAGTAGAAAAAGACGTTCGCAAACGGCCAAGTACGAGCATGTTATGTGTTCTCGCAGACATCTGGGACATCGAAGACAGCTTCGTGTCAATCTTCTAGTTGTAGTACCGCCCCGTGTCGACGAAATTCTGATTTGTAGGGATCATTTCTGAGCGACTGCTTTGAAAGGTGATCGGTCGCACGTGAATCTACTCAAGATTGAAGGACAAGAAGTACATCAAAGAATATATTATTAGGCTGTGACACGAACTTGCGAAAATAGAGACACCCCCGCGAGTTTTTCTCGCACTTCGCCGGAGCTGTGGACGATTTCTCGTTGAGCACGTGGCAGAATTCGTATAAATAACATTTTCTTCCTTCTTCGCATTTACTTCTTCGGAATCTTCGAAACGGCAAAGAAATTTCAGGTATATACATTTTATTTACAATTATTTGCCATAAATAATTTTTTAATAAACTAACTGTCTCTACGGTGTTCATAAAAGTCACACGATATTAGAACAATTTTTATATAGTGATAGAAGAATAGTAAAGTTTAATAAAAAAAGTAATATCAATCTAAAATATACGAGTGACGTAGCTGTTGAAGTAATCAACTTTATGAGACCACAGTGTATTCTGAATTTTTATTAAAATTTATAAGGACTTTGGAACACCTTTAATCTTAATACGCTCCTTAGAACTAGTTGCATAAAAGGGTTCAGCATAATATTTCATTTATTGTACCACATTTTAAAGAAATATGTCTCACAACACAAACAGAATGGGATTAATCGTTTTACAGTAAAAATGGGTAAATTTTCTCCCTGAAGAACGTATCAGGATTAACCTCTCGTATTGTTTCCTAGAATTATTAGAATTTCCTCATCCTGAACAGATTTCTAGTAGCAAAATACAATTGATATTCATCGTACGTGTACACTCAGTTGAATGCTCAAATATTCAGAACACACGAATCAAATTTTTGAGGTGAAATAATTATTTTAAGGTAAAATTAAGCCCAATTTTGGGAAGATCTTGAAGTTTTATGAGCGCGGAGTTATGAAGCTACCAGAAAGATGGTAAAAGATCATCAAACAAAATTGAAAACATTCTATTCATTAAAGTCCATTGCTTGAATAGCAAAATTGGCTTTTGTTTCCGGTTAAAAAATACCGATATTACTTTCTTGCCAATAGAAGAAACCTTCGTTACGTATCTTCCACCGTACCGGAAGGGTTAATGATTTTCTAATAAGTGGTGCAGAAAAGTACATGAATTTTATAACAGGTCAGTGTCAGCGTTTAATCAGAAAACAGATAAAATAACGTTTAGCGTCAGAGTTTGTTAAAATTCCCGTTGGACAGCGTTTCACTGATTATACGACACAGTACATGCGTCGAATCGAACGACATCTGGATACATTGTGAATAAATAATCGCGAGTGCATATAAATAGTACTGGAGAATCGATAGCTGTTAATCAAGGACGAATGGGGAACAATATTTGATGCGACAGTTTACAATCTACGAGCATACTTCCTCGCAAGCTGCGATCTACGACTGCTAGATCCTTGCGCGTCGATAGCGGTGTGTTGCTTTACGGTTGAGCAGTGTCCACCGGTTGACGGAGGATCGATCGATCGGTTGAACCGATGCGATCTTCGTTGGTCCGGCGATGTCTTACTCAGTCCCTTCTCACCACCCACCGGACTAATGAACTTGTACGACACGGCAACCTCTCGGGTTCTTGGCAAAAATCGTTTTCACGCATGCAAACGAGCATCTCGTCATTAATTAGCATCAACGTCACCGGGTCCGGTGTCCGCACCACAGCCGTGTAATAACTCTGGTATGTCGGTTTGATGTATAATGACAAACCTTGGCGGTGGATCATTCCTCGATCAGATTTTCTCGGCCATTGTTCGTTCTGTCACAGAAACTGATTTTCGAGCAGGCACTCAGTAGTAAATTCACGGTTTTATTAGACAGGTTAGTAATCATTGTAACCATCTTTTATCGCGATACCCAAGGCAATTATAGTCGTCAACAGAGAGCACGAATTACTTTAATTGGATCTTGTAATTTTCGGCGTCTTTGCGCTCTTATTCGCTGCGTCGCGTCACGTTGCGCCGACACGCCGCGTTATCTAAGAGGTTGATGGAGTTGATTAGATTTTGATTGATCACGCCGGGTCATGGGTTGACACCGAGCGGGATAACGATCCCAAGAGGTGATGAAGAAACCTGCAAAATTTCAGTTAATGGCCGGGTACTGTCGAGGAAGCGAGATTTATCAACCGCTGAAGTGTTGTATCCTTTGTGCCAAGAAGTTTTAAATAACTCGCGATCGGGTGCACGACTTGTAATCGTCAGTCTTGTGTAACTTAATGGAAATTGCTAGTGAACGGCCGATGTTGTTAATTAATAGAACGATCGATGCATCCATCAATGGTTGAACGGCTAACGCACGAAATTGTAATTGAAAATCCTTCAAATGAGAACTTGTATTGTCATTGTGTTACATTTTTGCTTTTTCTGAAAAGAATTGTGCGTTTGAGAGTAAACATCTACATACAATGTAAATTTTAAACAACATGAATTTTAACAAACTCTACTGTTTGAGTTAGATGATGATTTAATACGTTTAGTATAAGGTCTTTACACAGCCATAACGCTTGTATCAGGTTTACAAAATCTGTGTCGAATCTGTGTCCTCAGGTCTACAAAGATTAGGTATGATGTCTTTTGAATATGACTGGGACTTTGACTTTAATACAATTTTTAGGGAAAGATCGTGGGATTAGGTAGACGAGTAATGAGATAGAAAATAATGTAGGAAATCTTTTAGGTGGTATACGTGTATTTAGCGTCTTGGGTTGTCCCAACAACCTCCACGTTAGGTATTGAGTCTCCGGTAGCTATTAGCTACATATTTCCTACCACCTGTATCAAACTACAGTTCTTCACCAGATTTCTTGAATATTGTATCATCTGTATCGTACCCGCGGAGTCTGCTACGATCTATAAAGACTCTCACAACATACGTTTAGCAGCGGTGATATCCGACACAATTTCTGTTGTGCAGATTACCATGAAATTTGAGCACGTTCTACAAACGTTCGTTCTATTTGTTCGAAAGCGGAATTCAACGGATTGATCAACTGGTATATCTGATTGCGAGACTCCGCATTTATCCGCGTCGGATGCCGGTACTTGATGGCTATCTGGTGAAAAAGCGAATGCCCCGCGTGGCCAACGAAACTAATAATGTCTCGCGCTGCCAATAAGTTTATCGAGAGAGTTTTCGGCGCGGCTGAAAAATCGGGAATCTTGATTGACGGCGGTATGCGGCACGGTGATTACCGTAAACCCACAAATAAACTTCCGTAAACGTATTCCGCCGTAACGAAACGCGCTGCCATTCGCGAATCAACGGCCTGGCCGTCCCCCTTTCTCCGTCTTTCTCTTCCTGTGACAGTCAATCGCGACTGGCATCGCGACTTGGCAACGTGACGGGACAGCCCGACAATGGCGAAAAAAGTGCGCTGGCGTGTCGAAACGAACGGGGGAAGGGATCCGCGAGCGGCGCAGATATATCAATCCGAGTTAGTATGAATCTCGCCGACAGGTTTAAGGCTCGCGGGCCAAACAAGTCTCGGACAGGTGCGATTCTTATGAAAGAACCGTGACGTACACGCACGGGGCCTGGCTCCGAGCGCGGATCTGTGTGCGCACCTGAACAAGCATTATCCTCGAGCGCAGCCGATCACGGTGCCGAGCACGTTGAATTAGGTGGAAAGGCAAACAGCAACCACGGGTACGTGGGACCGGTGACATTTCGCGGGGACCATTAATAAACCGAACACTTAATCGGGCCTTTCCTCTTCCGCAGCCTCGAAGAACTCTATTGCTGATCTTCAGAGCGCCAGGTGTGGGAACGAGGAAGATCCGATGGGATTTAGTCACCCTATCAGATGATAAAAGATAACAATTACTCAGATTTGTTCCGACAACTCGACAAAATCTGTACGAAAGAATCATCGACTGAATGTTCCTTACAGACTGCGAGGTAGCACAAACTTTCCGGATGAAGATGTTTCAGACATCTGGTTCCCCTTTTACGTGGCATGAATTCATGTAAATCATTTTTTACAAGGATTTCTAACGCGTACTTCTTTGTACGAGATTTATCAAGTTAACACGTTCCTACTGTGCAACAAAAGGACCAAGTGTATCGTTATTTGTAAAAATTATAGATACATACACGTTTTTATAATAGCTATGGGTTCATAAATCCTTTCAGTACTCTATTTTTAATCACTGATTTTTTAAACCTCGGCAAACTTTATCAACTTGGTGCATTGCTAGGACTTTTCACTAGTATTCAAATTTTTCAATCGACACTAAAAGAGTTACATATAAACAGCTTTGTTTTTAGTGAGATACGCATTAAAGTATGAAAGAATCTATTAATATAACAGTACAGTGCGAAATTAACGAACTATACTTGCATTTTATAATTACATGAACAGATATAATCTTTAAAATAAGAATTTTTGGAAGTTCTTAAATATTTATCATACTTCAAGAAAGATCGAATCGAACAATTCCTAAAAATGAAGTGATCGCACCTTGTTTGCTGCGAGTAATTTTAAACAATTGTTTACCGAATTCATTTATTCACCGAGTTTACCTACGCACTTTTAGAAATGTAAGTTTTGCAAAAATTTCTCTAAAAACGAGGACATTAACGGCGAGTTCGAGTTCAACAGCACCGACATCGAATAACGTGGACATAGACGTTAAAAAGCATTCCCGTCATTAAAACTAATAAGTGCATAAAACACGTTAACCAGTTCAAAAACGCGTAACTTTATGTCTCTTATCGCGAACTCTTTAGCACCGATTGACGCACACCGTTGGATACGACAGCACATCAAAGCTGCAAGTTACAATTACTGCGATGTTAATTGCAGTGAGGAGCACAGGAAATGGCTAAATTACAGACTTGCATAAAGTATGCCACCGTGGTCACAAAACTAAGGGAATTATTCTGTAATGTGAAAAGTTCATTTTAAATTTGTGCAATTTCTCCCAATTTGCGAAGTGTTCAACCAATAATCACTCACGTCGAAAGATACCAGCATCTTATTTATGGAGTTGTCGAGTACGTATAATTAGTAATTGTGACGCGTAATTCGACGAAACAACTGTTGTAAATTTTTTAATTGACATCGTAAGCACATTACATCAGAAGATTACACGAATACTGAGTTACAATAGAAAGCATATACTTTTGAACGCCGTGTAAAAAGATCTTAAAATGTTCTGCCTATACTCATTTTAATTCTATGTATCTGAACTCAGTTTTGTCAAAGTCTCTTCTTCCAAATTCTAAAATCAACAATTTTCTTGAATTAAGGGGACATTGCACTTTCTCGGGTCGAAAAAATCGACTTTTTATGAAGTATCCTATTTAAATAATATTCTTTTCTATTGACAATTTCAAAGTAAAATTAGAAATCCTTCGAAGTTAAAGACGATTATAGCAGCCATAGCTGATTGAACGTAAGTAAATAATATTGGTTAATTTTCTTTTCAACTTTTCAACTTAATTTTCAGTCATACTTTTTCTAAAGATAATTCTTTTTTCTCTGAAACGTTCCAGTGAACCGCAATCGTGCAGATAAAATGTTTTAAAATGACTTCCAACCCTGCAAAAACCCCATAAAAAATCACTTACAAAATTATATAACAACTTTTTCTTGTATTTGAAATTATATGTCAAAAAAATTAAGGACTCAAAAAATGTTTTTACATTACTCTATCAGTCCCATACAAATTATTCAGATTTTCGACCAAGAAAGCGTAATGTGTCCTTATGCGAGTTACAAAGAAGGTATTCAATAAACCATCGCTGCTACTCAGGCTTAACGAAACAAATGACGGCGAACGTGTTAATGGATGACTTCTGATCCCCATTGTTATTCAGACAACGGTTTGGAACGTCTGCTCGGATCGAGAGAAGGGTGGGGATGGCGTTCCCGATCGCGCCGCGATGACGTACGATAAAAAATCTCATTTTCGTTGCACCTTGCGTGCGGTGGGCCACGCCTGCTAAATTACGTTTTTCCCAAATTGCCCCCAGTCACGCCCACTCGTACGTTCTTGACATCGAGAGGGGTTGACGGTCATTAAAGCATACACGGTTCCCTCGCTGCAGCGATCATTCGTTCGACTTTTAATCCCTCGAAAAAACCAAGCCGTTTGTGGAACTGGCTGGCAAATTGTTTCTTTTGACCTCCGCCGCGCGTTGCAACTTCGTGCGCCGGTGGTTAACGGCGCGCCACGATATTTATGTGACTTTATTTCGCTTCATTAATACCGGCACAGAGATCCTGCGCGCAAAATTTGTACCTTTCCTCGTTTCCTATGAATCAATTAACAGTGTCCTCATCGTGTTGCGTCGCGCTCAATTAACTTTCAATTTAAATGCGAAATATTTATTACACCGGCGAGCTAATATATTCATTTTTAATTTCGTCCCGTTTGTTTCGTTGTCTCTTGAATATGCATAAATCGTGGTACTCGTTACAAACCAATAAACGATTACGAACACAGAAATAATCGCGCGAGGCTAAATGAAATGGTCACATTAATCTGGTTTTTTTATCAAATCG
This sequence comes from Lasioglossum villosulum, assembly GCA_963971365.1. Taxonomy (NCBI): domain Eukaryota; kingdom Metazoa; phylum Arthropoda; class Insecta; order Hymenoptera; family Halictidae; genus Lasioglossum; species Lasioglossum villosulum. Next base: position 25,290,501 of record OZ020502.1, read on the forward strand.
ATAATCAGTGGATAAGTTTTAATGGTAAACAGTTCGATCTTAAGATCATATCTATATGTTACGTCATGATTACAAGTGGGGATAGAACTTTACCGCGTCTTGCTCAGACGAAGACAGTAAATTATGGAACATTGTTTTTTGTAGATAGTAAAAAGATTATTATAAGACATATTTAGTACATGACACCGATTCTAATCTTTGTAATCGCTGGACGGTGAATGTTCACCTTACCCCATGCATGTATTGCAAAAATATGCAAGATGTTTCAGTTGGACTACGTTTTTTTAAATCACTTTAAAGAAACAATAAATAGTACAAGTTGTTAATAAATTAATAATATACTAAAACTAACGTGTCATGTGCATTTACAAGAATAGATGGATCTTAGAGTTTCATTCTGTGTAAAAGATGGCCGGTTAAATGTTTGCATTATTTAACCAAACCATGAACTTCGATTATCGTGCTCGTAATTATCGTGTACGATAATACAGCTACCACAGATCGTGTTCTCGTAGCAACGAAGAGGGTGAATTCAGTAACGTTGTTGGGAATAATAGTCGAATTAGTAAGGTCACGCCAATGTCTATTCTTAACGTCCATTACACTCGCGGCTTGAAATGCGCCAGTAAATCTGTTATCGCGGCTAAAAGCCTACCGGTCGGGCGTCGCGAAGTGAATTATAACGAGAATATGGAATCTGTCGCGCATCACTGCTGAAATCCCGTCGATTCTTCTGTTCGACTGGTGTAGTGGATTTAGAGTCGAAAACTGAGGCCGAACCTAAACTGTAAAACACAGAAGAATAAGTTGCGACACAAGGCTAAAAAGAATGACACCAGAATGCTTTAACTTGATGATACCTAATTAAATAGAACCAGATATACTGCTAATATCTGTTTACTAAAGTGGGCATAATAATTTTCCTAAGTCAATCAGGTTGGTATAAACAGGAATACAACGTATCATAAACTTAATTTATCATATTTAAATTTTATAGGTTCACGGGTTGTTTCGCAGGTTTCATTTGAGAGACATTCTCAAAAGCAGCTTCCAAAAGTGAATTATCCTGTGAAGCATTTTTTATCAAAGACTGTTGTTAATTTAGTACATTTTGAGATTAATCTTGAACGTTTTGATGTAGTGTTTCATTTTCTCACTTGGGATGACTTAATTTATAAGAAAACTATAAAGAAGGGGAAAGAGAAAGCCAATAAGAAAGATGACTTTGTTTCTCCGCAATCATTTGAACACAGTCGATTGTCGGAAAAATTAATGAGAAAAATTGTTCGTCACAAGCAGCGGTGAACCGTTAATTTTGGGTCCTGGGCTAACATTGTTTGGGCGTTTACCCAATTAACCCAAATTAACTCGAGTACGAATAATGTTTGTACAATTTATTTTTTCTTAGGTTGTTAATTTAAATTGTTTTTATTATATAACGGACCCGCCGCTGTAAACCACCGTACAACGTTATACAAGTTGCAAGAACACGCGTCGACAAAATGTAAAGCAAATGTTTAGACCGTGGTAGCGATATGCTTCTCTTTTACCTGAGAACAAAATGAAGTGACAGAAATCCTTTTCCTGCAAGCACCATGATTTATCGTCCGGCGCGGACAGTTTTCTAGAAAGTAGAATTAAGAATGCGGTAACGTAGACAAGTTGTCCAGAATCTGGACACCAGAACACTGCGACAGCGTGATTAGTCGCGACAAGCAACCTCGTTTCGGGCTGAAAGTTAAAAAGACGCAACGGGGGCAACCTGGAACGCAACGAACGCGAGAGAGCCATCTGACATTTGGTCATTGTTCACTTCGTTAAATGCATTATCTCGGCTATTTGTCACAATTACCAGTCGAGCTGTCGCTCCTTCGCTGAGACACGCTGCGGATTTTCGGCTTCCCCTTTTTATTGCCATTATGAATGGCGTCCAACGAACGGATAACTAATTGCTAGATGCTCCCTGACTAGAAAATTCAGTGTCTTTATCAGTAATTAAATGCATTGCTTGCACAAAATTCCATCTTATCTTCATTTTTTGAGTCTTGAGCTTCCAAAAAGTCTCAGAATTTTGAAAAAGCTTGATATTTTTATAAAGTGACTTGTAAAGTTCTAATGGTTAGTATGAAGATTTGATTGATGATTACTAGACTGCGAATCTTTGTGCATCTATGTAGAAATTGATTCAGAGAAGAGATTCGAATAACGAATGAACTTGTCATTTCCTGTAAACCTTTGCACTCCTTTGTCAAGTGAAAAATATGAATACAACGGGTTCTCATATGCTATTGGTTCTTCCTGTATTCATTTAATTATCTTATTTTTTAGTTAAAAACAAACATAATTTCCACAAATCTAAATTACAGCAACGTTTGAAAGCTATATCTAATATATAGTTTATATATCTAATATAATTAGTAAAGAAAATTATTTAAAATTAGTAGCAGTCCAGGAACTGTCGTTTGAAGTAAGTTTCAAATAAAACATTTCAAATAGTAGGAACTTTGTTGGGAACAAAATTGGAAAATACTTCGGAGTGCAAAGGGTTAAGAGGTTAATCTAAAACTGGAAATTGATGCGCCTTCCTTAGTTTCTACGGAACAATCTTCAAAAAAAAGTACCATTTTCATCGTCAACTTTGGAAGTTTCATTCGGGAAACTGAGTTTTTCAAAGCACCCTGCACAGTATTATAACCCATGATGCTATGTATGGATTTATGATCTCCCGAGGCCGCGGCACGTTGAAGACGTTTACGTGTAAGTATCTATCCATGGGGAAAAGTTCATCGTGGGTTAATCCTGAAATACGGCGACCTAGCATAGCACAGTGTACAGAAAATTTTAAGCCGCGTTAAACGATCGATCCTTGCTAAGCGGTCATACGTTATGATCCCCCATTCCGGAGAATTGTGTTATAGCTAATTTATTGTGGCACGAGGAAGAAGTAGCAGAATAAAAAGAATAGATGGAGGAAGAAGGTGCACATAGTGAAACATACATTCGTGCATATAGTGAAAGAGAGGAGAACGAAGGGAGAGAGATTCGAAGCGTTTAAATCAGCTTCCTCTAGGCGAAAGTTCAACGCAAAGGGACAGCAGGCCGCGGCTCCCTTTCTCTTCTCCTCTGTTTCTACTCGGCACGGCAATCAGTCAAGGCTTTTAAAAAATCTTATCGACCGACCCATTCCCGAGAAGACCGGCTCCGCAATCTCCTTCGCTCACGAACGATCCCCGGCTCGCTCCGGATGAATGGAAATCGCGTGAATGACCGAGGAACGCCCTGGGTGATCGGTTGGAAGCAGAATGAGCGGCGAGCCGACGTGCGTGATCGAGGATGATCGACTGACTCTCCGTGAATCTCTCGATCTTCTCCCGGTGGGCGCGCGCGCCGCCGCACCGAGGTGAAATCGACGGTCGAATAATCCTGCGGGACGCACACGAGTGTATCTCTTACGAGAAATCTGCTCGCAATATTATGGAAAGTAGCGTTTCGTAGTTAAAATTTTATTTCTCTATTTTAGTACAGTGCTTCAATCGGCCTGCTGGTGACGTGCGCACATAAGTAGAAACAAAAGAACAACATTTGTCATTCGTGGCTTCGTTTTCAAAAATATCATTCACGAAAACGCGAATGACCTCCCATTTTACACGAACCAGTTTCCACGAGGAATAATAATGGTCATGTAAATCAAAATGGTAATATGTGATGACCTGTATACGTTTTTACATTTTTAAAATTTCTATCTTGAAACGAATGGATTAAGGGATTTTATGCATTTATGTCAAAAATGAGTGTTCTTTAAAACAATTTGAAGATGCCAGTATATTATTTTAGATTTTTTTATTAAGATTAAATTAACTTCTGTGTGACCCTTGCATCTTTATTTTGTATATAAATCTGCAGTATAGTAATTATTTTAAAACAACTGAACTTTGTAAAGTCTTGATACCTGATTACAACAGCAATGGTGCGTAACAAAAATTTTGGATCGAGTTCGTGTTTTTGGGACTGTTTCGTACCCGAGCAGCGGGGGAAGACCGGCAGCGAGGGTTTCGAAAAGAAGAAGAGAATAGCCAAGTAGAAAGTGGCAGGCCACCGTTATTGGCCGGCCGAAAACGCGCCGCCTCCAGGCGCAAAATGCAAACGACGCTTTAAAACGGGATATTTGCGCTTCGCGCTCACCGACCAGATACTCACCAACACACAAGCTTATGGCGTCGGATGTGCACGCGGACCCTCGCATCGTGGCTTTTACTGTTTCCTCAGTGCCCTCCCGCTGCATTAGGCCCACGCATCTGGGCCCCGGATCGCCGCTGTAAAAAACCCTGCTGAAACCAGCCTACCGCCGGACATGCGACCTGTAATCAGACCCGGGACCAAGCCGAGGAAACAAAGCGAGCGCACCCGTTCGGACACACACCGGTTGATTAGGATTTACATTTAATCGGGCCTGACGACGCCCCACCCCTGGGGCCTCGCGGGCCCGTAAAATTGATAAAGGATAGCCTTCGTTCTGCGAGCACGAACAACCGCGTAACCGCGTTAAAGGAGTAATAGTGTTGCTCGCCGAGGAACACTGCCAGTTGTTGATCTTCCGCTGACTGGTGTTTCTTATTAGGCATACGCATCTGGAGCCCCGCGGAAAAAGTGCTCGATGAAAGGGGCCCGCTGGGAGTACGCGATCATTCCTCGATGATACGTTCAACTCTTCTGGTTGCGTGAGGTTTCGGTGACGTTTGTTATTTTATTTTCACTTTGCTGGGTTTTAATCCGAGGTTCTTTGACCACCATACACACTTTCATTTTTTTATCTGTGAAATGGTATCTTGGTTTACTCAGACTACGAAGTAACGCATCATTTCTAAAATCAGTATTTTGACCAGGGTCGTGACTAGACTGCGGATTGTATGCATTTTTGATCAAACGGAATTCGTGGAACATTAAATACTGGAAACATACAAGAGATCGAAGAGTATCGATTTGTTACCAATTTTTATTTGGTTCCAGTAGCTTGTGATTGATGTAGAACGTTTTTAATATGCATAAAGACCCGCGGTCTAGTCACGAGTAGACTGCAGATGACATGCATTAATCACAAAAATGCACGTAATACAAAATTACGAAAATATTACAAGAATTCAAGCATATGCTCCTATTACTCTCGACTTACTAAATTTATTAAAACAAGAAATACAGTTTCAACTCGTGTTCCCTACCATCGACTTGTAGAATTCGTCCTGTAGCAAATGCACTTTACAAATCAAGAAATGTTTGAGGAGTCTAGTCAAAAGTCAAAGTAAAACTACAATAATCGCAAGAGACACACGCCTCGGTCAAAAAGCCCCGAGGTGTTCGCCGACCCAGGGTTCGCTGACGTAACCAATTCAAGTGTCGCCGTGCAGATTCGAGGAGCAGAAGCCTTGGGGGAGGACTTCTCGAGGGAGAGGAAACAACGTAGGCGAAGAAGAAGGAAGGAGAGGGTTGCTCCACATATAAAAGAGTCGTAGCCTGAGGCGCGACTGGGCTACCGACGTTTCTCTCTGGTGTACCGCGTATAACATTCGAAGAGGAGCAACAGCAGCAGAAGCAGCAGCAGCAACCACAGCAGGAGCAGAAGAAGCAGAAGAAGAAGCCGAAGAAGAAGAAGAAGAAGTGGAACGACGAAGCCGAGGAGTGCAGGGAGGGGAACGTCCATCTCATCCATCCTCCTACCGTCCCCTCATTCTTGCTTCTCCTAATGATAGCGTGCACGTTGCCCCCTTCGATGCACCGCGGACTGCACCAGCAACAGCAACAACAACAACAACAACAACAACGCCAGCACCATCGCTCCGACGAGTATATACACCGAGAATCGACGGTGAAGGCGAACCTAACTACCAGAGCACGCCTCCGCCTCCGTGCACTAAAACATTACCACGCCGCCAGCGTCGGCTGCCGTTCCTGCTACCTTGTAGGGTATCATCCGAGGCACGTATAGGGCCCTAAGTGCTATTCCAGGGCCCCGAACCAGAGCCACCCCTTCCTCGTTTCTCTTCTTCCAGCCGGAGATTCCTCTCCTTCCTATCGTGCCCGAGAGGAAGAGACGGGTAATCGAGCGAGACCCGTGATTACCCATTGAGGGTGGAATTCATTATAGCGAAATCCAGCTTGATACGCTGCTCTCCGCGTCCTCTACCCCCCTCGTTCTTTCTTCTTACAGTTTTCTCCGCGCGGCCCTGCCGCGTTTTATTGTCCTCTTTGTTTCTTCGCTCTTGTTTCCCTCTTTTTTTATTTTCGTTTTCTTTCGCTGTCTTTTTTCTCGTCGTAATCTCGATGCGACCGGCTCTCTTCGCGTGCTGCTCTCTGTCTCGCGTTTTTCCGCACTCTAGAAGCGAAAAATTAATTCGCTGGAATTGCGAAGACCATTTAACGGCACTGCGACTCGCTATGTTCCAGTTAGCTTGGAACTGTGATCTAATTTAGGTTGTTAGATTTTCAGTAGGAATTGGGATTTAAAAAATTAATTCAGTGGTCATCGTTAGGACCATTTAATGGCACTGCGATTCGCCTTGTTTCAGTTAGCTTGGAACTGTGATCTAATTTAGGTTGTTAGATTTTCAGTAGGAATTGGGATATAAAAGATTAATTCAGTGGTCATCGTGAGGACCATTTAATGGCACTGCGACTCGCCATGTTTCAGTTAGCTTGGAACTGTGATCTAATTTAGGTTGTTAGATTTTCAGTAGGAATTGGGATATAAAAGATTAATGCAGTGGTCATCGTGAGGACCGTTTAATGGCACTGCGACTCGCCATGTTTCAGTTAGCTTGGAACTGTGATCTAATTTAGGTTGTTAGATTTTCAGTAGGAATTGGGATATAAAAAATTAATTCAGTGGTCATCGTGAGGACCGTTTAATGGCACTGCGACTCGCCTTGTTTCAGTCAGCATTGCATTCATATAATACACCTTCTTGCAATATGTTTTTCAAGTAATCTCAGATCATTTATTTCACATGTCCCATCGTATCATAAGTATACGATTATTTGTTTTTATGAACAGATAAGCTAATATAAATTATGTCGATGTTTCTCATAATATATCTCGCAGTTGTCGATTATAGTACTTCTATTGTAATACAAAATTCTGTTCCGATCGTAAAAACGTTGTTAATTTAATGCGGTTGCAGTATAATGAATCGAATTATTGTTTATAGAATTGGACAACAAGCTCGAAATGTATGTTGGAACGAGACGTGACGTACTCTTCGAGTTCATGCGACCTTTACAACGAGATTACGGAATTCCTTCTTAACAATGTATCCATTGCTTGTTTCTGTGCTGACCTGCGCTCGCTCGTGACAGAACCTATCGCGAAACATTTGCTCTGATCGAAATCCAATTTCGTGGAATAGAAAATAGCGACGACGGTTCTCTTGTTCGAGAATGCGGTATTTCTTCCGGTATGCACGGAACCTAAATCTTGGTACATAATGTGATACTTGGAAATTGTAACTGTTTTCGTCGAAAGAAATTGAAGATATATTTTGCATGTTAAGCCTATTGATTACAATCGATCAAGTTTTAAGCTTTTACATTATATTTTTATGTTGTCATTTGTTTCCACTAAAGACTACAAAATATTTTTTATTTAAGCTCTGTTATATTGTTATATATAGTTATAAACGCTGCAGTTGATTGTGCAAGTTCACATTTTCGTACCCAATTATCGAATATAGAAAGCAAAATAGAATTTTAATTCTAATTCAAGATCATACAACAATGTTCATGAATTCTTTTAACGTTTCCATTGTTTAAATACGACTGATGCATTTCTGTAGTGAATATATAAGATTCACAGTTTAATAATAAGCATAAGCAGAACATTTTCAGCTTTGCCAACACAACGTCTCTTTAATCTTGTAGAGCAGTATATTTATCTTCCTTGACCCACTAACAAAAAAGCGTCTTTGGAAGAACTGCTCTCTGGAAAACGTAGGTGAAGAACCCACCGTTTAAAATTCGCACACGCTCACACTTGAAGATTTTTTACACGGAGTTATAAGAGTCGAGGGACCGATAATGTCTCGGGTTTCACTTCAAATTCCTTCAACGTTGCGAATCAGTATAAAAATCTCGAAAAAGTAGATCAAGAGCACCCATCCGCAAAGTCGCGAGTCGTGCTTCCGAAAGAACAATCGTCTCGAATCGCAAAAACCGTCCCGCGGCAAAAACCGCGAGTCCAATCGCGAGGTCCGAAATAGATGAATCGAATTTCCGAATCAAAGCGAGACACATCGAAAACCGCGGGGAATAGAGAGTCAATTAGGGTGCCGGCTGGAGGGCCGTGAGGTCGGTAACGGGGCGAGGGGTTTCGGTTTCGCAGTAGCGGGATCAAAATTCAATTTGACGGAAAGGAAACGGTCTGTGTTCCGACGCGGGCCGCTCCTTGCCACCGTCGTTCTGCTGCCTCGTCCCGGTTTTTGCTCGTCGGTTCTCCGGACGGGGTTTTTACTGCGAGAAGGCAGAACACCGCTCTTTTCCTTGCCGGTCGCCTGCGCGAATACTATGTGTTAGTGATGGGAGTGATCCAATTCTTTCTCATGATTTTTCAGTAATTCGGTAATCGGATTCTTAGAAGGAAGAATCTCAGCGTAGCGAAAAGTAAACTACTTGGTATCGGCAGATGATATCGATATTTGTCGACAAGAATTTCTTTGCAGCAAACGTTTCCAGATTGAGGAATTTCCGGAAAAAACACCGCTCTTTTCCTTGCCGGTCGCCTGCGAGAATACTATGTGTTAGTGATGGGAATGATCCAATTCTTTCTCATGATTTTTCAGTAATTCGGTAATCGGATTCTTAGATGGAACAATCTCAGCGTAGCGAAAAGTAAAGTACTTGGTATCGGCAGTTGATATCGATATTTGTCGATAAGAATTTCTTTGCAGCAAACGTCCCCAGATTGAGGAATTTCCGGAAAAAATACTATAGTCGTAAACCTGAGTGACGTCACGACGTTACAGTATAGCCAGAGTTAGGCAAAAATTTTATTTAACTGAAAATTTCGAATAAAGTGGCAAAATCCCACTTTATTTGATATTTTTATTTCAATAAAATTTTTGCCCGACTCTGAGTGTAGTCTAATCTAGATAGTGACTTCGGGCTGAGGGTGTGTGCCTTATCACGATCCTACAATACGTGTCGTGACGTCACGAAGTCCCATTTAGGGACTTTTTCGGACACGCTGATTGATATTTATGTATTCATACGTAGCTTAAATGTAATCATACTTTCCTATTAGGAATCGATACTAATTGAGAAGGATCATGCCCATCACTACCACGTGTGCCTCCGTATGAACGTATCTGTGCGTGCGGATGTGTGCTTGTGTACGTGACAACGATAATCAGCGAGTTTAAGTGGGGTTTAATTTCCTTTGGCGCGGGCGGCGGAGAAAGGTAAAGAAGGTGCTTCGGACGAAAGGGAGCAGGAAGGAGCAAGGAGCGGTGCCACAACGGGCACGGGGCGAGGGAAAATGCGTGTATACACCTGCCAAGAGACATGCAGCCTCGTACACGGCATAGGCGGACCTTAAAGACGCAGGAGCAGGAGAGGAGACAGGAAACCGAGTGAGAGAAATCGGGTAGGGTGACCGACGAGGAGAGAGGATGGCTAAATGTGAACTGTGCCTCCGACAGGGACACAAGAACCTCCTGAGCACGCCCGCGCCACCTGTAATTGGGTCCAATCATCGTGGTTCTCATGTTGAATGATGCTGCTCGGCCTTGGCCACGGGATGCGATGATTCTTACTGCTCCTTGTTTCGCGAAAATCAAACTTTTACCAGATCCTTGGGATTTCTAATGTATTGGTTTGCCAAGAAAGTAATTTCGGTACTTCAAAGTGAAATAAATTCGAATTTTTATATTCACCCAATGAACATTTGCTAATGACGATCACATGGAATAGCATTTGAATCAGTTTTTGGCCGATAAGGACCAGATTGATTAGTGCGGAATTGAAAAGATCGTGAAACAAAAAATAATTGAACCCAATATATGAATGGAATAGTTGCACAACTTTGGCAACGCGATGAAACATTTTTGGGGATAGATTCATCTCGATATAAGTTCGAATAACCATTAAACAAACAAGTGAGTCTGATCGATCTTTCTAAGCCGAATAATCATTGAAAAATTGAGTTCCACCAGAGAATGTGTGGAGTTGCCTACATGCACAGTAAACTGTTGTCTGATCTAGTGTTATATTACGTTATCGAATGATTAAATCTGTATTTACATAAGTTATTTTAAAGTAATCAGAACGAGATATTTATTACATACATACGTGTTCAGTTGGACTTTAAGAATTTGAGTGCGCCATACTAGTCTAGATAATCTAATAACGATATTGAAATATGTCAAGAATGATTATGCTTTAATCTTTCAGTTGAATCGTAAATTTTTGGAGTTTTCAAAGTTATGTTAGAAATCATGTACGTAGCATAATTTGTCGCACTTTAAAAACAGGGTTGGTCGTCTTGTAACTTCCTTGTCTAATTGCATGTTTATTATTTTTGGTGTTTTCAGAGTCGTGAAAGAAATTATTTAATTTTTAGGACAATCGTTTCAGTGATTATAGTTTTGAAACATTGGTGATTTACCGCGATCCTCGGTTCCCCCAACTTCGCGACACCTCGGTCTGTCAAGTACGAATGAGAGTTGCTGGTTGACTGCGCATACAGGAGCCACGTCGCGTCTCCGAAGGCAGCTGCCTTGACTCCTTCGCCTTGCCTACACGGACTGCATCTATCCTACGATTGCAGTCAGCAATGGATTAGAACACTGGTCAGACTTGTCCAAGATTGTGTATTCATCTTGTAGTCGGTTAGACTCGGTTCACAAGGTGTATTATTTCCGTGAAAAACAACTTTACTTCTCAAGCGAATTATCTGCGATCTGTGGATTTTTATGCTCAATAAAAATTGTATGCATTAAGTGGAAAAGAAGCGAACTATTTAGCTCAATTATTGTTAGACGCTTCAAGCTACTTGGACGATCTTAGCACTCGAGTGATGACTCAGAGAAGCACCACTAAAAATTGCTGTACCATTATTCAAAATATCGTTTACGTTAATAACTATGTTGGTATAACCAATTACTAAACATTTAAATATCGTATGAGGTAATATATTAATATTTCATATCCAAAAAATTAGAAAAACCATATAGAAGAGAACACACTATTTAAGGTCATAAAATAGCTCCGAGTGCTAAAGGTTAATAATTTTAGTGATTTGAAAATAATGAAATATCATTTTTTAGTTCCAACATAATTCATTTTTGTGATGCTTTAATAAAATCCATAGTCTAGTTAACTGTTATTTTCCGAGCGATCATAGTAATAACACTCCGCCATGTTGCGTGTGTCAACGTGTATAATAAATAGAGTCTATAATGATCGTACAGTCTAGTATCCAAGCAATTTAAGAACGATACTCTAGAGTATACTGAAACTCGGAATAGCTGATGGCTTAATGGTAGGTAGCAGTTAATATAACTTCGAAAAAATCAGTATTTAATGTTGGTCTATCAAAGAGACTAGAGTTCCAAGAATTTGATCTGTGACACTCGTCAAAACGGAATCTGAAATTTCCAGGTAACAATTTCTATAATTGAAACAGCCCCTTAATCAGAAACACAATAATCGTTTGATAACGACGACAGCATCAAGGTTCTTTCCTGCACTCAGGAAGAGTGGATATGAAAATGAATTCCAGATATTTCAGTGCGGCGCGGCGCGGCGGTATCGTAACCATTCAGTGCACTGAAATATTCATGATGATCAGACAAGGCTTGTGTACACCATGTGAATATTTTGAATCGTAAACTAGGGTTTGATCACTCGATATGCAAAGTTCCTCGGATAACTCTAGAAATATGTGTATACGTGCCCGACTACTTTATACTTGCTTTTAATTATACCTTCGTTTTCCTCGCGTCACGTCGTTCAGCTTACTCAATCTCGCTCTTTCTCTCTCACGCACACCCAATTTTTCCGTCTACATTCGCGTTACGATACGTTCGCGAACGATAAAAATTCTTCGACTATCATAAATATTGCGCTGTCGAGTGTAGCGTCCCTCATTAACTCTCATTTTTCCGTTATCCAAAAAATGCTTCCCTGACCACTGAAAATCGTGCTAGCTAACGACCGTGTCGCATTCCTCCCTTCTTTCTCGACCTTCCTCGCTCACTGGAGATTCTTTTTCTCAATCCCTGTCTCACCAAAGGGCTCGAACTGCGGTAACGTCGATCATTCGAGCCTCCAGCTCCACCGTTCCATAAATTCGCGATCTAAACCGCGGACGATCGTCATCGGCATGTAACGGCCTGAGCGAGAACGAGAGGAAGTCGACGATCGGAAAAATCCACATACCGTCGGTCCTCCTCCCGCTCGGCGAAGATTATCTCAATTATGAACGCGTAAAAGAAGCAAACTCATGCCGACGTGCTCGGTCATCATCGTCGTGAGAGCGCAATCGCAATGCCTCCCTATATCCGCGCGCGTATATAAACCGCTCTCCTCCACCTTTTGCTTTTCCTCATCCTACCATCCACCTTCCACCACCTCTCCTCTGCCGTTTTTTCTTCCCCCCTTCCATCCTAGCGGGTACATATACGCCTCCACCTGCCACTTGCCGATGAACCGCCTATAAAACCTGACGAGGGAACAACTTTTATATCCGCGCGCGGGCCTCTTCCCTTCTGCGGAAGAGACTGGCTCTGTCCTCTTCATTGCGTTTCTAGAACTTATTGTTAGTTATTTTCTTTAATTTAAACCTAACCCGAACTTACTTGCTGTTTAGTTTAACCTAGACCGTTGCAGTCGATGCTATTTTACAGCAGGTGACGGAATTCTTACCTGCTTTTAATGCTATAGCAGAATAACGTTTTGAAGAACGTGGTTTGAAACTTGAACCAAAGTCATCAGAAACGTTTAAAATTGTATTAACTCGATGTCAAAAAAGTGGAAGACAAACTAACATCAAAATAACAAGTATACAGTAAAACATTCTTTGTGGAGATAAGTAAGTTTTCAAACTAGCACAGCTTGGTGAAAGAAAGTTTTCGAATCATGGTGGTGAAGTACCCAGATATTAATTAATACTTATTTATTGGTTTTAATAGAATTATTTACCTTCGTAACTTGATTTTTCTCCATTGTTAGATCATAGATCACTTGCATTCGAAATAAAAGAAAACTTCCGGAATGAAGAAACAGTTTAAACACCGACTTGCGAAGGTACCAGAAATGGCACCCACGGATTGCTTTGACGGCGCAAGCCCCGAACCACCGCCGACACATTTTTATTCCGGCATGGTGTCAGAGAAACATCGAAGACACGGGTTACAAACGAGGCCCACGAATCGTCGGAGCGCAAAAAATCGCACGGTAACCGTTAAAGGCCGATAAGGAGCAATCCGGAGGTGGCGAGGCCGGCCCCGTGGATTATTTCTCTGGTACTCGGCGCGGCGAAATACTTTCGATGCTTCGTGAGCCCTTTTCGGTCCCGCGCTACCGGCTCCGATATCAGCAGGCGTAATCGGTTGGCATTCTCCTTGGTCGCCGTGGCAAAGAAACCTGGAACGAGGCCTGGAACTTATGGCGGCGCCGTGCAATGACATCAGTAAGCCGGAACGGGTCCGTACGTCATCGTTGTGTTAGCGAGATTCCATAGATGAGCCGTTGATACGGCGGTTATTAATGCAACAAGAATCGCCCCTCTGATGGCGCTGGCTCCACGGACGAGGGAAAAGAAAGACGGGAGCTGGACTGTACGTCCGACAACTTCTTCGGTCGGCTTCTCGAGGTGCCAATAAAAGTTTCGCAATCGCCAGCCAGGATCACCGGTTGCAGTTACTTCTTATTCCGGCGCGGGGGCGAGCTTATCTGCCGGCGACGCCACCCTTCGCACTGCCTACCTGCTGCTGTCGTCTTTTCAAGCTTTTTATTCCCTTCCGTTAACCCGGCTATCTGATTTTCACGAGCCCCAGCTACACGGAAGCTTCGGTGTCGGGTGCTTCGCTGGAAATTCGGTTTTGAGGGGGGTTCAAATCAACAGGTCTTTATCGTCTTTATCGCCCTTTTAAAATTCTGGTCTAACCGCTACGCTCCATTTATGTGATTTTCGTTCGGATAATTGAAGTCTACTACTCTCCCCTTATAATAGAAGTTGATGTTCATATAACTGAATGTACTCACCTGTTTTATATATGAATGTTACGAGTTCGGATTAGCGGTACATGCCGCGAGCAGTTAGTTCGCATAATAGGAGCTCAGTTACGAGTTCAGTAAATACCCCACTGTCCCACCAGAACATCATACTTAGGCTAGCGTTAAGAGTGAGGCCTCGCAGGCCTCCACTCTCATTTAGTGTGATACCTTCTCGTGGACCAACAATGGATCGCGTAACACCGGTTCAAAAAGACTAGTTTGGACGACCTTTGTCATTGCGGAAGTCCCCTCAAAGTCCCCACCGTGGGGTTCCGTGGCTCTATTACTTTCACTGGGGCTGCCATAAGCGGCTGTCGATGCGAAGGCTTGGCGCGACGATGTAGATCTTATATCACCGTAAAATTGGCAGTAACAGACGAATTGTGCAGGTGGGAACATCAAACTCTAAGATTTTCTTTACGAAATAATAATAGTTCAAATATATCAATATCTTTCGTGGAGCCATTGCAATGAGAGCGAGCAGGCCTCGATCAGCTAGAGGGGCTCACAAAGTCCTCGCTCCGGGACCCTGTTGCTCTATTACCTTCAGTGAACGCTGCAATAAGCGGCTATCGATGGCGCAACCCGAACGCACGGCTACAAATTCGACGACACGAGATCGTGGCTGCTTTCCGAGATACAGATTCGATTAGGGGGGCAAACGGAGAACTTCGGGAACGAGGATGCTAAGGGAAGGCAGTAGAGGATGGTGAAACGCCAAGGAAAGGGAGGAACTTGTGAAGGAACAGCAGGGCCAAGAGAAAGAGGATAGAGAGGAAGGGACTTACGCTGATAAACACGTGTAGCTTTTAGCGAGGCATCCCGAAGATCGTATCTCCGGTAAAATATGCCCTCCGAGGACAATATTAACTGCTTCGTGCTTCTGCAGCCTATCTCTGCCCCCTCGCGACACCGACAACCATCCGCCCTGTTGCGGCGCACACGCGCTGCAACGTGGACGACGCGCGAACCCTCCGGGATTCTTCGGCCACCGGTGAATTATCGGCCGTCCCAATCCTTCGCGGCAACGTGCCGGTAATTAAGCGGCTTTAATTATTATTATTCGCTGCACGCGGGTGGCGGGCCCCCGTCCGCTTTATGACCCCACATGCCTTTGACCTACCCGGACGACGACAGTATTTTTGAACAGAGTTCAGACACGGAGACTTGGCCGGGGAATACGAGTTCGCGGAACGTTTCTGCCTCGAGCGTGGCTTTTATCAGACATCACAATTGTTACAAAAGAAAATTTATCAAAATCTAAGACAAAAGCGATGCTATTGAAGTTCATACATTTAATTAAGAAACATTGTTTATGATAGTTTGTATTACTTTAGAAAGAAGAAGAGTGCGTCTATTCAAATTTTAAAGTATACAGTTTTACACATCAATTCTGTATACTATACAATTTTTTTGTAACCTCCACTGTGCAGTACAGTTTGCATCTATGAAGATCGGGCACGAACTTATGCAATCATCTAGTATGTCCCCGAAGAACGAAATTTGTTGAAGAATTCTTCATGTATACGTCTTGACAATCTCGATATTGGCCCGTTAAGAATATTAGAATCCATCATTTTTCCATAGTAAACCTAGTGTTCAAAGTGACCAAAATTTTTTATGCGAAACTTCGTTAGGCGCATCGCATACACAATTGCTGTACAATGGATAAGCCTGATTCATCACGCTCCGAGGCAAAATGCTATTCGGGTAAACTCGGAGGAGCCGAACGCTTGCCCGCAGGTGAAAAAGGCTGAAGAACGCTGGTTTAAAGGGTTTTTAGACGGACGAACGGGTGATAACGACACGGTGATTCGATTACCAACGGCATGCGCCCGGTTGCGACCGTAAGAGATTAATGCGAGAGATATCCAGCTACAAATGATCCAGGACTCCGAACGGCTGATTCAATATCGCCAGCCAGCTTAGGTGTCCCGTGTCGTTTAGTGGCGTAACAGGCTATCGATCGAAGCTGCACGACACTGTTTGTTAGAGAGTTGTGTCGGCTTTGTGATATTTATTACATAACTAGCGCACAATTTAGTATGGATAACCTCCATATTACACGGCAGTTATGGTCTTAACCCCGGTGAGGTCTTTGCTTTGATTGTGTGCTTGAAATGGTGTTGAGAATTAAGGTATGGCGGTGGATTGTGGTGTGAGCAGAGTGAGGACGTTATAAGTCAGTGGCTTAGGATTATTCATTAAGTATTTAGCACTAAACCTACCACCACCGATCATAACGACCGGTTTCAGATTTATTATTTCACAATTATTGAAATAATAAGAATGATTTTATAAGAATCGATTGTATAAATATCTTTAGTAGAGCACGCTTTATAATAAGAACTGCACGAAGTCTAAAGAAAATCAATCTTGTCATCTTCATAAGGGAACAAGTACCAGTTACTTTTAAGGGTCGGTAGGTTTAACGTTAAATGTATTATTTACGCGCACCGCGTACATAATTTCTGGGCAATTGAATGAGTCCGACCCGTCACGCTCCGAATGAAACGCTATTCGGGTAAACTAGGGGCCGAGTTTAGTCGAGCGAATGAGAAACGGACAGGTGTGTGCTATCGCCATAGAAGTTTTCACTCTGGTCGTGAGGTCTTATGCGCACAGTATTGGTCTGATTTTTATAATTGCGTCTTGAAATGTACTAATTAGTTTAAACCTGAATTCCAATTGTACAAGATTCTTCTACAAACGTGTTTGCGTTGAAACTTCTAAACTTCCCAACTCTAAATATGATATATTACATTTGCCACTTGTTCTCGGTTAATCGATTCCCAGTGATTGCCAACATCCGCAATTACAGACTCGAATGAACGGCAATACAAAAAACAGCTCCCTAGAACGGATAGAACCGTTGTTTCGACTCGATACTATCGAATCACTGTAACTAATATTACCTACACCAGCCGATAATAGCTACGATTTAAGTTCCTTTCAAATCCTACATGTCGCTAACTTTTTACGCTGCTCGAGAGCTAGTTTTTGACGCTAACGTATCATTAAAAAGACTATAATGTTCTACTTTATTAGCAGCCTTTTTTCACGCGATCATACCCAAGTCAAGATTTAACTACAATCTGTGAAGAATAATGAACCATTGTGAACGGAAGTAAATCATTTACTGATTCTATAAACAAACTGACAGTTGCGCCAGACCGATGGTCGATAGAAGACAATATTCCTTTTTGTCATATGATTGACAATTAACAAATGCTGTCAATATTACTATAAAATTATCTTCATTTAAATAAGCCTATACTGTTATCTTATCACTGACTTCAATTTTCATAGATCCATAAGAAAGCTTATGCTCTTGGTAAAGAATCCCCATTCATACATACACATTTATGTACATTCTAGTATATTGTATCATATTCTTGTATACCAAGAATAATTATTTTTGCATCAGTTTAACAGTTGCATCAAAGTGGCATCAAAGCTATCGTTGAAAGAAGACCATAGAATTCTTCTTTGTTTAAAGATTGGAAATCAATGTGTACCAATAGAGTTTGCCAAAAATTATGTTAATTTAAACAACTTAATATTCTACCTCATCACTGCATTGCGAATCTCTGTACAATCTTCAGTTTTCATCGATTTACACAGAAAGTAATGCTCTTGATGAAGAATTTCTATAGACCCAGCAGAATATGCACATCTTCTTTAATATCATCATAATTATTTTTATACGGTCGTATTTTTTGAAATGCGTGTGCGCGTGCAATTACCTTATTACATTGTTACAGTTTCGGCAGAGTACCTCTCTGCAAATAATACACATAACAGGAGGACCATTATTCGAGCAATGATGCCCTCAGCGATGCGATACGTATCGATCCAACCCTTTCGAGTCAGCCATGCGAGGATCGAATTACCGGTAGCCGAACTTTACATATTTTATTCCCGTCGGTCCGGAGGTACGCCTTCATAACAGTGTTCGTTGTGTTGGATGGTATTAATTGTTCATAATCTGCTTACCTAATTTCACGGACGAGATTGCACGTTGCGCGGCTGCGTAACCGGAGGAACCTGAAATTTCAGATCGCGGCGAGGGCTGCACCACGCGCTCGCATTTTTGCGTGTTCAGGAACAGCTTGCATTGATGATACGGTGCGACTATGATTTTATACGAAGGAAGTATTCAGATGCGACGGACGTGATAGGAGTAAGCGCATCTTGAGCGAAAATCGTTCCTCGCGAGTATCCAGATTACCGTGGTCGCATTCCTTCAGCGTCTTGTGAACACGAACATAAAAAATCTCTCCTCTGACCGACTTGCTTCAAATTTCAAACGAATACATACAGTACTCTAAGATGTAACGTTAGATATTCTCGATGTCTCGAATAGTTTCCGAGTTATACATAAACATTTTATGCGTCTACGATAAAAACGAGTAGCTGTTATTTGAAACAGTAAAAAAGTTAGAAGACTTTAAAAATACATTATTTTCAACCTATTAAATACATTAAGAACGAAAATTAATTTCTATTTCACTCCAGATTGCTGCAACTCAGGATGAAAATTCTTATCTGCTTGGAGATCCAATGTCTAGTTATAAATGATTGGAGTTGAATTTTCAAAGTAAAAACAATTTTTCGAATCAAACAGCTACCGTATCTACGAATGCTTAAATTTAAAAAGAAATTCTACGCTACGTGTTAGATAATATCTTTTAGAGAATGACAAAATGTCTCATTTTTTATCAGCAATAGCGATCACCCGTCTACACCTCAGTTAAACACCGTGTCAAAAACAATGAATAAACGTACCATTTTTTAATATTGTTTTGTGAAGAAATTGAAGGATTTGGATAAGAGTTACGTTCATATTATTGTAAAAAAATTCCCGAAAACCTGGCACATTGTTACATAGTCAAAACAGCATTGGTGCATCGTAATTACAAGTCAATACTAATTACTTAACATTATTCTACTAAAAATTCCATCATAGGTGGCTCTAAGCCTATAAACCGATCGATGTAAATCGATCCTAAGCCTGACACGCAGCCGATCGATTCCATCGAATCCGATTTTCTAAATCGAGACCCAAAGAGACGCGAAGAACCGCGGTTACACGTCTGTTAATCGATCGGAGATCGTTGATCTCTTGCGATATCCTGCGGTGCATCTTCAAGCGGATCAATTGGTGCGGCAAAAGAGACAAAAGGGACGCGCGAATCTCACCGAAGAAACCAGATTGGTCATCCGGCGCTAAATACCCGGCAGAAAAGCGGCTCGGTTTCAACAAGCAATCCGATGTAGAAATACGACGCACGAAGAAGAAGAGTCACCGGGGGATATAGGACACCTGCGAAGTCAATTACCATCAACGGAAACGACATTAAGAGGTGAGATTAACAGCCCGAACCCCTCGGACTCCGGAGAAAATACAACGGACCCGGTTTCACGGTGAAATTATTTAATAACGCGTGCCCGAGCGTGGCCGCTGCTGTCTTGATCGTTAAAGCCTTTTTACGAATGAATTATCGCCATAAACGATGCGCGTGAAGCATCGTCCGTGGAAAAAAGGAGACCAACAATCGGTCGCGCGTGCACGACGAAACGCGAGTCCCGCTTTAATGGCCCTCATTACTTGTGCTCTAGCGTTCCGCCGCTATAAAACCGTGAGAGAGCATGAACGACGGTAAATAATAATCGTAAGGTCAGCGGAACAGCCGGGTAAGTGACAGCTTGGACCATCGAAGGGAAGGATGATTCGGGCGAGGAATGTCCCGCGGGAACGAGAATCAGGAAACGCCAGCAGGCGCCGAAATAAAACCGAGGATCGCGCTCGGTAGAGAAAACCAGGACTCAGGACCTGCAACGCCTCTCACCGATCTCTGCCTCTTCTTCTCTCGCATTTGCATATTCACCGACTCGCCGCGTTACAACAATAAAATGTCGGTAAACAGGTGTTTCGCGGTATGTTACGACCGGACTTTCGACAGTGGGCAACGTCGGCCCTGCTCCTCGGACACACGTCCCTGCCGTTCCTCGCGGTTTCACGAACCCGGTACACGCTACCGCGACCGTAATCGCAAATTATTCGATCCCCCGTCCTATGTTTCGACCGAATCCATTCTGCCTTCTCATTTTCGCCGAGACTTACTCCTATTGCGGGAGAACCCTGCGAGTTCGAACACTTTTTACTCGCTAGGACCTCGTCGAGCTGTTGTCCTTGTTGTGTACGTGTTTCTGAAAACAGGATCATTTTTCACATAAGAGTTGTAGCTGTCTGTATCCCTTCCGAGAGCTTGGTTACGTACTCGCACAGGGCCCATGATTATTCTTTTAGATGTTACTCGGTTGGTGCACGTGAAATGTTGGAATTTTATTTCATGTGAATATTTGTCTCCCTGCTATCGGTATGCTATTGTTCTTGATATAAACTTTTCCAGAGTTTTATTGTCTGTTACTAAATTGCGAATTTTCGAAATTTAGTTAAAATTTCTTTTAAAGGACAGTTCCTTGAATGCTGTTTACTTTAGACAATTGTGTTTACTAATTATATTAAATATAGCTCTCAAACTTCGTTGCAATCTACATCAGTTTTTAACTAAAAAATAAGAAATTAAGTAAATACAGGAAGAACCCGTTTCATGCACATTTTTCTTACTCTGATCTCTAGTGACACTCGACAAAGGAGTGCAATGTGTTTAAAGATGATAGTGTTAAGCTGCATACAATTGTTTAACTTTATTAGTTCGACTTTGGCGTCCTCTGTGACACAATTTACTTAATTTAGTAAAAATGTAAAAACGTGGTGTCATTAAACGTATGTAACACCTATGCAACACGAAAGCAACTAACTTGATGATGCACGATACACCGGTGCTTCCAGCATTAACAGAATCGGTGTCATGGATATTTATCTAATAACATCGTGATAACAGTAATCATACGTTCTTTATTGTATAACTGTACAAAGTAGATGGCCTAGAAATTCGCGTCCTAATGTTTCCATATGTGCCTTAATGGGTTATCCGACACCAGTAGTTACCAACTAAGTATCCATTGAATTTTTACCAATCCGAGTAACACGTTACAAGTGCGCAGCAGTTAGATAACCTACATACCTCAGTGTAATAACATTTATGTATCAATTTTCTAAAAGCTAATAGATTTCAAACAGACGCGACGATCAGATTCAGCCAGAAGCACTTGTGATGGGATGAAGATTACCCTCCAATCTTTTACAAAGTATAAACAGAAAAATGGATAATTACAAGCCTTTTTCCCATTTAGTATGTTTCCAGGAAAGTTTTCACGTAATATCGATTACTTTCTTATTATTTGTCTACGGCCTCTTGCTGTGACATGATACCTATACTTAATCACACTATCGCATACCATATTTTATAGTATGTCTTTCCTGGTTATAATACTCACATCAAAGTTATTCCTTCCTGACATGACAGATGGGATAACAAATTCTTTTAATTTTTCCATTCCTTTTTACGAAAACTACTGTTTTACTGTTGCAAAGAACTTATTAAGATGAGTATATGATACGCAAGATTAGAGTATTAATGTAAGAAAATGTAAATTGCAATAATAGGTGCCTAAAATTCCACAAAATTCATATTTAATTATTCTATTATTGTTCTTACTGGGGTAATAATAACTCCTTCGTGTGTTACAATACATATACAGGGTGAATCACCTAACGTTACCACCTCAATTATCTTTATTGTTTTTAAAGACACGTCAAATATCTAAAGGATAAAGTTGAATGGTTCAGTGGTGCTCACATAATAACAAAAATATTTTCGTTTTTATACGATTTTTTCTGTCCGTGACAATTGTGGGTGTTTCAAAAGGGTGCTTCCATTTTAAAAAATGAAGGGGACCTTGCTATCTCTAAAAAATCTCACATAAAAACAAAAATATTTTCAGTCTCATGTGACCCCATTGAACCATTCAACTTTGTCCGTTAGAAATTTAACGTATCTCGAAAAACAACCAAGATATTTCGAGGTGGTAACGATAGTTGTCACCCTTATAATAAGTACAATACATATTTAATGTTTTCTGTCAACGATTTGTCATTTTGTACTTAAGGTTTCGCTTACATCAGCTAATAAACACATTATGTTTCTAGTTCCTAGACAAAGCCGCGGAGAACAATTTTTTGGGACGCTCTGTACGACTGACGTAGCAATCGAAGTGTTAGGGATCAAGATTGAAAGACCCAATATATCCTTGCGTAAGGAGGACAGGGTCTCGGCGAGCAAGGTACGTACATATGTATCACGAGCTCGGTATCAGAACTCGTGTGACTAATTATCAACGTTATCAGTATCGTTCCGTTGGGGGATAAGCATTCCGGTGACACGTCGAACGATCGCATAACCAACAGAGATCCGGCGTGGCCCCAGTCCATAGGTGTTCGGTCCGCGTGGGCGAGCAGGCGATTGTCTGGCCTGTGCTCCTTTTTTGCGCCTAGATAGCTCGCGGCAAAAATCAGAATAGCTCGGTCCGCTCGCTCGCGGCATGAGCTCCCCTCGTCTGGTTCTCTTCGTCTGGTTCTCCTCGTCGGTTTCGAGCCTACACGAAAGGGTAGGCAGCGGCGAGCGTGCACCGCGGAGGCGCGTGTAACACGCGCGCGCGCCCGGTGCAGCGGCGTACGTGTCGCTTTAATCCGGCGTTGATTTACTTGCTGATTTACGTACTGCGTCACTGGCCAAATACCACCGTGCTCACGAGCAACGAGTTAATGCGTCGACCCTTTTGTCGCTCGCAGACAGTCGCCGCGGTGTAGTGATGGCGATATTTCTGTGGTTGTAAGGAAGAACGCCACGTGTCACATACTTTCACTTTCGAGAGATCGCCGTTTAAAGATTCGTTCGCTAATTCTTTGACAGACGACATTGGTTAACACCGAACCACCATCGGTCAAAATGACCGGTTCCAGATTGTTTCCTCTATAATTATTGAAATAATAAAAATAATTTCATGAGAAACGATCGTATCGATATCTTTAGTAGAACGTGTATCAGATGATTGCATAAGTTCCTGTCCGATTTGAAAATAGAATTCAATGGTTTAACCCTTTGCACTCGGAGCTATTCTAACTCGAAAATTATACATTTCTTTCGATCCAGAATATTTCCTGTAAGTTTTTAAATTTTATGAATCTCAAATTGACATAATATCTCATACAGTACCTAAATATTTAGTGATTGATTAGATACCGACATATTTAATAATTTAAACAATATTTTGAATAATGGTGCAGCAATTTTTGTGGCGCCTCCGAGTCGCCATTCGAGCGCTAAGGGTTAATTTTAAAGAATACAGCTTTAGTAATCAATCACATAGACACTATTCTTTTTTAATTGTGGAATTTCAATATCACCTGGACAGTTTAATTAATTTCAAGGGCATTTTCAAGTTATCCTCTGTAGGCGGTCCGAGGTGATCATCGGTCCTTCAGAAAACGGAACCTGAAGCGTCGTCTGGCCGATGTGTTGGTATTATCTGGGATCGCGAAAGATCAGGAGAACTTCCGTAGTTTATGCCCCGTAATTATTATTATCGCGTACCGCGGTAATAACACGATGCAGCCGCGGTGTGTACTTTTAAGCAGCCCCAAAACCGTTTCCCCAAAGAACAGAGAGACGAGGTAAATCGTCCGGCGACGGTATCCGTCGTTTTATATACGGCGTCGTACCGTTTATCGTCGCGGTATCTGCTCCCCGGGAAAGGAAACGCGTTTCGCGGGCAAAACGACGATGCTATCTGAAACACGCACCGCCCCGTTATGGAAATCGGGCGCGTCAGCGAAATTCGCCGCACGTCGATCGATCTCTCGATCGCGAGATCGCGGACTCGCTCGCGCCCACAGGAGCGTAGGAGTCTCGTTCCGGAGCTCGGAGACCGGTTTCAAAATGTCGTCGATCGGCCGGACCGTTTTCCACGACGTCGATTGTGTCGTGCCCGTTCCATCGGGCGCATAAACGCGCCGCATAAGTCGCGCGGCCACGCGAAATTCTCGATCGCGTGCAACAATACACGCGCGAACGCTGCAACAGACCGCCGCGCCGCGCTCCGAGGAATTCGCGAGGAAACGCGCCGCGCCCCAGGCTCCGGCGAAAGGATTAACGAGACTTGTACTGTTCGTGTTACCGGATTTTTCGTTACCGTGTACATTCAACTTCGCGAAATTTTTCGCATTGCAACTTGGTACGAAATCGGCAATTTGTTAATGACGTGCACACGTACGCGTTCGCCTGAATTCGTTTAGTCTTCTAATTGTTCTCCTGGAAATTGTTCGTGTCACTGAATTCTTTCTTAGCGCGTGCACAGCTCGTTGAAATTTTTCGCATTGTCAACTTACTCTTAATCGGCATTTCTACGATGCAATTCGTACATTACGGTGATCCTATGGTTAGTTTGTTTGTGCAATTATCATTCACTGAAGTACCTCTGTTCGATCATTGGTCGTTTGTCCTATTTATAATACAGGCTATCAAGTATTGTTAGAATTATATGAATTTCTAATAAGATTGCATCTATCCAAACTATTAGCCATTCTTTTCATAATATTATATACCCAAAGAAATAAATTTGCTGGATAATTCCTCATAGATGCATCGTTGCAATCTCAATAATCGTAAATCAAAAATATTAGAAGTGTTAAGTTTTCATTCATTGGTCATCCTAGTATGTTTCAATCGGAAACCTTGGAATTAGTTTGTAACTAGATTAAACACACAAAGCAATCAGTTAAAACGACCCGATCGTCTCAGAATGCAATTTATAAATTGTCAAGGGACTGGGAACTTCAACGCAATCTTTATTAGCGGAACTTCCGCAAACCCGTTTCATCGGACAGTAAGAAATCTCTGTGTCTCACATCCGCGAATCAGAGATCATCGAGACGAGTGTCCGTTCAACGACGAAACGAGATTTCGTCGACGGACAAGCGGTCCTCGGAAGGATCGATTACCGGATGATCGAGAGGGTGGTCCGATTCGGGGGTCTCGATCGGGCCAAGGATTTGCGGACATCGGGACGGGACGGTAAAAACGCGCGACGTCCGAGAAATCCGTGGTTGCAGGCGGGACGAAAGGAGCCGCCGCGTCGTAGCGTCCATTTGTACGTCGGATTAAGACGTTTGGATTTCGTTCGGAACGACCGAATGAAAGAAGGAGGAAGCGTCAGAGGAGCTGCGGAGGAACGAGCCGGAGAGACGTAGCGAGGAGAGGAGAGGACGAGAGAGGCGCTAGTCATCGTAATATCGTACGGCGACCGGCCGACTGCCAGATTAGTATCAGAACCGAAAAGCTTGATGGGAATTAAGACGACGGCGCCCATGTCAGGGTGGCAATGCATGGAACTGATTTTGTACTGCGGCAGAGCCAGAGGAAGGAGAAGTCGGGGATGATAATCACTTTTTGCTCTCGGATCTTCGGTCTGTGAGAACTCTGTTGCGACCCGCTCGGATCTATCGATCCGGTTCAAAACATGAACCAAGAAAAGGATTTAGCTGAGTAAAATAATTAGCGATAAACGTCCTGCGTCAAATTCCAATCATCTCGCTTACATTAGACCGGTAGTTGCAAGGAAACATCGGATTTGGTCACGAATAGTGATCGGACCTAACAGTTTCTTCTGTTCAAGTGTTAAATCAAAGCTAAACTGCGAATCACAACTAAATAGCTAAATAACATAAACAGGAACTAATAAATGTATCAAATTCGCAGTTTACAAATAAGTTATTCAAAAATTTTTGTCGAAACGCTCATCATTATTCACAGCTCTTCGTCATCGTGACTCCGATCTAAATGGTTCTAATCACTTTCTAAACACTTGCTAAGTCCACATAATTAAACGACGAAGTACACTCTAATAACCATAACCATCACTGCTCGAAAAATTCACACGTAAGATATAAAAAAAAAACGGCAAATCATACACCATTAACTCCCATCTCAAGTGAACAATGCAGTCTCGAAGGCGATCGTTCAGTACAAACCCCAATCAAAATCAGACAGAAATGAATCTGAACTCACCGCCCATTGAAATCGAGAGTCGACAATGTATGAATGCATTCCACAGTAGCTCCGACCGCGAATCACTTCGTTTGGATGCACACCGAGAGCCGTTCGCCGGTGGATTTTCATGCGTCCCACATCTCTTGCCTTCGGTCGCTATCGTTCGACGATACGCGTGGGAAGGTAAAGGTTGACGATAAGCCGGACTTCGCACGACTCAATCGGCTCCCAGTGGGTGCTGGCCATACAGGAGGGGCTATTGTGCGTCATTCGATAATCCACAGCTGAATGAAAGGGCCGATAGATGCGTAATCCCTGTGCAAGCAAAAGGGTCGCAAACAAGAGTCCGGTATCGTTTTTTTTCTACAACTCTGCGAATTCGCCCCTGCAGTTCTCAGCCCAGCCAGGTTCTTTTCCTCCCCTATGTCTTCTTTCAGGTTTCCTGCGTGTCTTCCAGCGAGGAACGTAGAGGAAACGTGTCTGTCAAGATATAATATTTTGTGGGTTCCATGGAAATCACCGACACAGATTTCACCGACACGGTTTTCACCGACATTTCACCGACTCTAGATTTGACCGATAATGACGAGACGACCACCTCAGTTAGCGAAATTTGTTGTCGGTCAAAATCGTTGTCGTTCAAAGTCGTTGTCGGTTGAAGGCGTTGTTGGCCAAAGTTATTGTTGATCAAATATGGCGAAATCTGTGTCTGTGATTTCCATGGAACTCATGTTCCGTCGCACAGGAACAAAATACGAGGTTTTCCTTTAGAGAGCATTTATGGTGCGTTCGTGACTAAGAATCTTCTTTGAGAATTAAGCAAACAAGAGTCATTCGGCGACCAGTCGAGGCATCTGCTTAATGTTTAGCTTTTTATATACCTCTTTAAGGACAGCGAGCCATAAATCTAGTCCCTCCGAAGGATCACCCGTGACCGTTTACTGCACCGTGTTAAATTACCGAGACGCGTCGATGACAGATTCGGGGATCGCCCCACTCCTCCTTCCAAGGGCCTCATTTAGTGCTACAGGAAGGAGGTCCTAACTGCCAAAAGTGTACTGATTGGAAAATGCAATTTTCTGCAGGAACCAATCAGTGCATCTTGCTTCCTGCTCGAGAAGCCTGACGGACATCGCGTTGAGACCGCGTTCATCAGTTTAGTCTTGTCAGTCATTCGCGTCACTTTAACTCGGTTTACGGCAGTTCGTTGTCCAGCGATCAGGACACGCGGCAAACGGCGGGATCGCACCTCAATCAGATCCGCGAGCGTCATACATTGTCGCGATTCGACACGAAGTATAGAATCATTCAAATCTGCGCGCGTATAAGGCAGGACCTGCTAGATCAGCCTTATTGATGAGTCCACTAGCAGGTCCGGGACGAAACGCTTTCTTTAACGAATTTTCATTGTCATGCGAACCGATTCTTGTCTTTTGCGTCTTTTGTAACATTATCTCTTGAACTACTGGCCCAATATTAAATTGGCGGGCACAGATCCGGTACACGTCGCGCTCATCACAGCGACGACAAAACAACTCATATCTTGTTCTGTTTTTTTTTATTAATGCAATTAGGATCTCAAGTTCGAGATTATTTTGCCGATCTTGTACTGTTCGCTTTGGTAAATGCAGCTATGAGGGGACCCATTTCGGATCACCTTGATCTTGACATATGTCGTTAAGGATAACATTCTGAACAACTTTTGTCGTTATGTCTAACCGTCGCCCGGACTTATTTTCCGAGAAAATGGCTAAAAACTATTGCTACTACTGAATTTAATTTTTCGTATTCTGGATTCCGGCCCACTTGGAGATTTGGGGTAACGAGAGGGTAGATGCTTTAGCTGAAGAAGCTATTGTTGCCAGCACCTTGAATGTGTACCGGTCATACATATATAGAGTGAGCTTTCAATTTTGAAAAGCTACTCCTGAATTTTCGTATGCGTGGTCGGGCCTTTCACCCCCTCACAAACCTAACCGCAACTCATTCTATTCGCACAATATTTTCATTGTAGTTGTCATCCAGAATTTGAACTAGTAATGGAAAAATCATGTGAATAGAATGAGTTGTGTTAGGTCGTGGAGGGGCAGGGGAGGGCCGACCATTAAAATCATTTAACAAAGCTTATTTGTAATTATGTTGGAAACTAAGTCCGAGCGACGGGTAGATATATAGACAAAAGTTGTTCAGAATGTCATCCTTGACGACATATGTCAAGGTCAAGGTGATCCGAGATACATTTACCCTTCACTTTTAACCCTTTCCTCTCGGAGCCGATTACATAAATTAGCATAAACATTTACTCCAGCTTACGTATCAAATAAATACAATCTACAAATAGTCAACACAGTAGAAATTTAAATAAATACAATTTTTATCAAATGACTACGGGCTAGTGTTGCTACTTCGAAGAAAATAACTTGTGTCTAGAATTTTGGCCATATGATTAATTCCGTTAAAAATATGGCTCCCTCATAGCGCCTACAGCGCCTAACCGTTTAGATATCGGAGAAATTCGCGTCTCTCCCGGCATTCTCGCTATTGCAGATTGATCGGCAGATAGGAACACCGACGTGTAGGACCCCCCTTTAAGGATTCCACTCGTTCGTCTTCGTCTTTGGCGGGACGTACGCTCGATTAGCGGTCGCCAGAGCCGGTGATAACCGCCGGATAATGGACACGGTGACTGTTTAAGGACGCAACGGAGCCGGCCCGTGAAAGCGAGAAATTCCCAAATCGAGAAATGCCAACGACGACTGTCTAAGCGTCTAACGAGCGTATCTCGATGACCTTTCGCCGGAAAAGTTCAGCCGGAGAAGAATACATACGGCGATTGTACTTCGGCCCCGATTGCGACCGGAAAAATCGGCGCCGCGAATGGATTCGGTGGAACGAGTTTGAAAGTGGCGACTGAAAATATCGAGGAATTGTCGTGACAATACTGATGGATCTGCTGTTGGACACGGTTATCTGTGGCGAGCGAAGCAATTTGTTAAGATGTAGGTTTCAAGAATTTAAAATAACCGGTTGTTTAGTTTACAATTATTCAAAATGATAAAAGAGCTTCCATAGAAAATGATAGAATAGATTTCGCTATTCAAACTCATATTTCAATGAAAACATTTAGTTAATAGTTATAGTACCTAAGATCGTAAGAAATGCATCTTTACTTACACACAGCCTGATCAATCCTCAACAACGTAAGTAATTTCCAATGCAATATCTTTCGTCTAAAACGTTTATCCATAAAAAATGGCAACATCATCCAGTTACATATTCCATCCAATCCATCGCTCGCAACGCTCAAACACTTGAGATCAAATCAGAATCTCCCGTTTGATCGAGAATAAAAAGAGGAAAGTGTCAGATTGCATTTATCAGGTGGTCTCGTCCTTGTTAAACGATCTCACGCAATAATCAGCTTGTTCGGCGAGTGGTCAAGCGTTTTCCATAATGAAACGCTTTCACGCGGCCGCGCGGTACTCGCCGCGAAAAAAGACATAATAAACGAGCAACTTTAAGTAGTCGGTTGCTCTTTAAATCGGCGATTCGTTAATTACAAACTCTCGCGTGGACCGAGAACAAAAAGGAAAAAAGAAGAAAGAACCGTGTGCTGGCGGGGTGTCAATCACCGGAACCCCTCGGGACCCTCTCTCTGTTCCTCGGTGGAGACGAGAAACGAAACGGAACGGAACGGCTCGAATTCGCTTTACGAGCGTAATTTCGCGGGCATTACGGGGCCCGATGGAATGGGCCAGCCAACACTTCCGTTATATTTTTCTCTCGGTGTACGCGACTGGAACGACGTGGTGGCTCCGAGGTGACTAAAACTTTTCACCTCCGCCTTAAACGGGATAATTAACCGTCTCCGGCGGCCTAACGGTAAAAACATAATATTTCAACGGCGGCGGCTAGTAGGTACAACACGGAACCGTACACAATGTATCCGATGCCCGGGGCCCGCTAGGTAACCCGCCCCTGCGATGCTCGCGCATTACGCACCTTGTAATTTCGTTCAATTAAAAGCAGCCGATCGCTCGGCAAAATACCAAAGCTGATCCGTCCTAGACCCCTGGACAGACTGCGCCGCGGTTCTATTAGTAGTGATGGGCATGATCATAGGATCGAATAGTCAATTAGTACCGATTCCTACTAGCAAAGCAGGACTGAACTTCAAAGTTACGAAACGATATGAAAGCTTCATAATTCCTTTAAATTTTCTTTTCCTGTAGAACCTCCACACCGCTGTTCAACGTATCAAAATGATATAGTTTATTTGGCGAGTGATACTGACTCAAGTCTATCTTCTAAACCTCTTAAGGAGAAAGTGTACATCGATTAAATCTAGCTATCGCGATCCCAATATCACTCATTATTCATTTTGACGAGTGCCAATATCAGTTGTCCTGTTTCTTCCATACAAGTATTTGATTAAGGAATTACTTGAAAATCGTGAGAAAGAATTGGATCGCTCCCATCGCTACCTATTAGCGCCGATAATTGCTGTGAAGGGCGAGGCGGAAAAATTGTGAAAAAGTGTACATCGATTAAATCTAGCTATCGCGATGCCAATATCACTCATTATTCATTTTGACGAGTGCCAATATCAGTGGTCCTGTTTCTTCCATACAAGTATTTGATTAAGGAATTACTTGAAAATCGTGAGAAAGAATTGGATCGCTCCCATCGCTACCTATTAGCGCCGATAATTGCTGTGAAGGGCGAGGCGGAAAAATTTATCGCCACAGCTAGCTTAGGCTAGCTGGCAGAGGCGTGAACTAGAGACGAGGCTACGAACTGCTTCGGGAACGATGTTGTATCTTGTATGGACGCGCCGGGTAATCACGAGTCGTTTAACCTTAATGCCGTTGGCGTTCCAACGGACTCTGTTGCCGCGGAAATTAAGCATACGAGGTCGAGAAGACCACGGGTTATTGGAAATTACTCGCTGGCGAAGACTAACATCTCCGGACAAGGCGGCTTCTTGGTTGGCGGATGCTGCAGTCGAGTTGCGTCTGAAGGCGTTGCTCTTGTGAGGCAGCTCCACTTTCGGGTAGCCTGAGTAAATCAGTGGAGAGTAATTAGAAATCAAGTACCGTTTCAAACGTGCTGTTAGCTTAGCGTATATAGGGTGTCCCATTTGAAGATTCGCACGCGACTATTTCCCAAACTACACCTCGTAGTAAACAACATTTCTAATAAAACTAACTCTGTTTCGTGGGAGACATCTTATGGTGGTGACAAATTTTCTCTAGGTGAACTTGCCTCCGAGACTTCAAGATGACTGTATGTTTTCATTTAGGTAACTAAGTCAAGCTCATTTAGCGCTGTTCAAAATTCAGCTTACAATTAACTAGATAGAAGCACGACCGCCTAGACAAACTTTCTAACCATCGCAAGACGACCACCCTAAAACAGAGTAAGTTTATTTGAAGTATTTATTACAACGAGCTATAGTCTTGGAAATAATTGCGTGTGAAACGTCAAATGGGACACCCTGTGTGTACAATAGATAAATGTGATTGTTGTATGACTTCCGTAGACTATTTAATCTGGATCTCACCCAGATCAATCTCAAATCGAGGAACTCGGAATAAAAAACCAAAACAGGTTCAACACGACACACGAATCAAGATAAAACCGCAAAAGTTACGTTAGGTCCTGCAATGTCTCCTAAAGTGCATCGCCACGTGCTGAGAACGATTTATTTACAGGTGATAAGCGGCACGATAAACCGGCGATAGCGGTGCAAGCGATGGGTCTGATTCCAAAGGTACGAATACCGTGGATATTGTTGCTTTATACCGTTAATTAAATTCAGTAGTCAAAGCAGCTGGCCAATTATGTCAGCCCCGGGACATAATTCCAGCAGTGCGATCAATTCCAGCGAGCAATCCATGGTCCCGATGATCACTACAAAGTTGTTGGGAAAACGATCATGCTGGTCTATACTTGCGGCGCGGCGGTGCACCTGCGTTCATTATGCGCTGGCTACCTCTCGAAACGCGAGCACGATAAGAATATCCAATTTAAACGATCGTCTCATAATTCCGTATCGGCCGGATCGGTAACTGTAGAATTTAATTTCCAGTTAACCAGCCCGCAACTGGAGCCACGAAAAACAAATTACCCGATCAACGAACGTTTCTATTCGCGGATCACGGGTTACACCGTCGACACAGGATCCTCGACTTTCTGCTGGGCAAATCGCGATCCAGCTTCTATCTGCATCGTGAACATCCGAATTCGATTATGGTCGTTATCTAGATATGGATTCGGGAAACGAAGTGCCATTGCGATCTGTTGGTCCATACTTGCCGTAACATTTCATTTAAGGCTGCGGTGATTTTAACGTTTTTATCCCCAAAAATGTCGCAGAAGAAAATAGAAAATTCATATATTTTTGATACGACATTTATATAGAAAGGCATTCACGATTAATATTCACATTTGATAGACTTTATTTAAAATCTTCATCACGGCAAGGTATTAACTTAAGCTTAATCGATCCGCATTTTTTCTAAGAAGATTTTTTTTAAGAAATTATGATTTTATCTTCTGTCAATGTTTATAGATTATTTTAATTCGTTTCGTTTTAACCCTCTGACGACGGATCATTTTGTATGATTTGGGATACCGCTGCCTATTTCTCAATTTCTTTTTTATATACTTTTTATGGTACTTCTTGTAGAATTATTAATCTTCCTGTCGTCGTTCCTAATGTGATATTGAGTATTTGATACTTTGGGTCGAAATAGACAGCGTCATCTGTCAAGTTTTAAATGTTATGTTACTTCTTATAGAAAGACGACTCTTTTGTTTAAACTATTATTTTAACTACATTAGCTTTCAAGCTAGTAGTTACAAAGGTACATTGTTCATCATTAACTTTAGGTGCCATTTTTACATTTGTACTTTCTCGCTTTATTTTAGATATATTTAGATAAAAATTCTTTTGGTTGCTTGCATACCATTACATATCCGGAGAATATGTATCCGAACAATTGTTTAAACTTCAAGATAATACTTCAGAACAAAGGATAATGATCACGAGGATGAATGTAACAAAGTCTTCATTTTATTTCGTGAAGCAAAAATTAAAATCTTTGTAACAATGACATAAATGTTTACCGTCCATTTAAAACAGTACAAAAACTAAAAGAATCGAAAGATACCGAAGATTACCGAAAAAAGATTACCTTAGGTGGTTCCTGTTTCCTGCAACACATGCAGAACATTTTTACTTTGTATAAGGACCCGCAGACTAGTATAATAATACATTGAGTTATATTTTTTAATAAAAACGTTCATATGAAAAAAGTGACAATTGTTGATTGTTGCAGGAACTGGAAAGAAAAGAAAATGGACGAATCACGCGGGAGAATTTGAATGTTGCACCGCAGCGGTATACGGTAAGTGCACGTAGCTCTCATTAATAACGCGATTATTAGGCGCGGCGCCAGCCCCGTTACGCTATTCGGATCCTATCCTAATTGGCATGGACAATCGGCCACGCCATGAGCCGTTTCGTGCACCGATGAATTTATCTTCTTTCTTGCGGGCCGCGATGCGACCCATAATTCTCCACCGGATCCGACGCAGCTCCTTAGGCGAATAAATTTTTCTTCGTCTGCATAGGCGCCGCTATGTTACGCCCACGCATGATCACGAACCTCGTATTGTACTGCTGTGACCATTGTCCAAATGGTCGTGATTAGAACTCTCTCTTCAAAAGTCTCGTAATGTCAGGTACCCTTCACAGAAATTAATGTGTTTACTGTTTCGTGTTACTCATACCAAGTTCTTACACCTACCTTATTTCGTTCTGATATCATTTTCACGTACACGACCAAACCGTGTGATAATAAAATAATCGAACCTCGACTACAAAATGCAAAGTTAATCTTTAAATAGTACAGCGTTTATTCACATTACGAAGTGTCATACTAGGACCTCACTAAAATTCTATATATAAATCTTCTCAGATACCTGGAAGTATATAATTGAAGACTAAATGATCCAAATGTTCCGAAGAAGTTAAAGAAACTTGATATTTGCGATTATCGTACACAATACAATAGAAAAGGTTACTGTACATAAATTTGGTTGGGGTCATGAGAGACCCCAGTATATCAGTCGAGGGTGAAATCTTCACGAGAGGCAACAATTTCCAAAGAAAACAAAAGCTCCGGCACAATTGCAGGATTAACGGATCAGTTTCGCCTCAAATCCAAATCAAGCCCCATATTTTTTTATTAGCAATGTCTAAAGCACAAAGGTAATCAAACAGCAGACCATCGAGCCTCATTCTGATTTACGACATCAGCGCTGCGCTAGGTATCTTTTGTTTGCCCTTCCGTCTCTGTTCCAAACTCCGCGAAACAGCGCGGCATTCAGAATAGCAGAAGAACAAAGCTCGGACACTGTATCACACGACGGTGACGTATTTACGGCATTGTATCGTCCGCGTCGCGATCTTCTTTTCCGAAAATCTCGGTGCGTCGAGGGAGGAAGAGAAAGAGGAAGAGAACGGGGCGCGAGAGGAGGATGAGGAAGAGGAGGAGGACACCTGGACGTTGCACCGCACCGCGCGGCCCGACTAACGTGATTTCGCCGTGGATTTATATTCTTCCGAAGTCCGGGAACCTCGTTGATCATCGCGGCGTTCCTTTTGCGGCTCGTTTCTCATTGTATCGGGCCAAAAGTTGCCCGGCAAAAAATCGTCACCTGGTCAGAACGAAAGAGGGTCAGGGGAGAGGAGGGACGGGAGGATCCGCTGGCCGGTTGTATCGGCGTGCACGGAATGCCGGAAAAGGGATCCATGGATCATTGTTTTTGCGGCGGGACGCGAGACGGAGACAGAATCAGAGGGCATAAATCCCTCGAGCGACTTTCATTGAACGTAATTGGATCGCGGCCAATCGGCGTGGTCGTCGACGACGGCGTCGTCGTCGTGGTCGTCGAAGGTTTCCTTCTCTCTTCGTCAAAATTGAACGGCGGCCAGGGGACCGTGATCAAGCGACGATTACCGGCGACAGAAAGAAACCCGGGCCCGAAAACGAGGCGCTGCTGTTTCTGCGAGAGAGCATCCTCTATTCCAGCGATCCGATCTCGGCGGAGTAACGAGCTTCCGGTCGATCGCGGCTCGCATCCACAAAGTTATAATTACGAGCTGGTACGGTTTCCCTAGAAACGGCTGCCGTGAACATCGGCGAGCCGGTTATCGGCGGCTGTCTTGTTAGGTCCGTATACATTTCCGATAATACCGATTCCGATTAAACCGTTGGAATTAACGATTCCGCCACCGGACTGATAACCGCGCGGAAAAACCGGGCAACGCGCGTCTGCTCGGTCGGCCGCACTTCTCACGGTCGTAAAATTTGTAGCTAGTCGTTAACATTTTGTTCGCAACACGAGCAACCGCGGCTAACTTAATTCCCGATGACGACGTACCGAACGAGCATTATGGCGCCTCTAATAGAACGACCGTTTCGGAAACGAGATTATCTATCTTCATTCGAGGAACGTTGCGATCCTTTTCTTCTCGGTCCGCGGACACATTAACGTCGCTCTTTCTCATCGGTAATGTTGACGCGCTTCGAAAGTTGATATTTCAGCACCGGTTTGCTCTAATAAGAAGGATTTCTGCGCAGCTCGCGTACCTCACGATCGACCACTAATTAAACTTCCTATCGGACCGCGGCTTGGATGGAAGAGGGCGTTCCGGACAAATGTGACTCGTTCGATAAGGAATCTCTCTCTCCGTTGAAAAACAATTTATCAAGAGTTTAATTAGAAGAAAGTATTTATCGTGAGTTATGAAACTTCGCAGTTTAATACGTTTTCGCTGCATAGTTCATTCGAAAAACGAACGAAACGCGGATAGTATATTGCTCGTACACTTGCTGCTTAGTTAATTAAATCGCTCCAGAAAAATTACTTAATGAGCACGGTTTACAAAATATGATGACCGCTTGAAAACTACGATTATAGCTTCCACGAGTGTCTATGTAATTCAGCTGTCTAATCTATGAACAGACATAGAAACTGGCACAACAGCGAAGACAAGTGCTGTGCCGCGGATAATTTAAAGTTTAAACGATACTCTACGTTTTTCTGCGTCATTTTTACATAATTTTTTACCGATTCATTTGTGCCTTCTCTGAATTCAACCGATGCCTTGAACCGACGTAATGGTGAAAAACCAATGGGATGAACAGACGTGCCTTAGTTTCAATTACTTTTGTTAGCAGTTTCTGATTTTTACATTTGTGCCAATTTATACATAGAAACACAAGTTTTACTTATTCACCTATTGACAAAACAAAGTTATTCTTATTTACTCATTAACTCAGGAAATAGTTACCTCAAATAATATCTGGAATCACCACTTTCAAGGAAGTGGAATATTTTACGTATAAAAGTTACTCAATTCGGAATAAAATGCTGTTCATTTGCAATCAATAATTAAGCATTAAAACAAAGAGTAACGAGCAATTTCCATTTTATTTTAAAAAATTATTAGAATGAATTAGATGATTACGAACACGACGACCTTTAGCTTTCATTCTGCAACGAAAGTATACGCATTAATCACTTTAAACAGCACTGTACCGGTTCATTGTTTTATCTCAGACAGCTTTACGTAACAATTACACTTTTTCCTTGACAAGGTCCATCACTCTTTGTTTCGTGCCTGTTTCTTCTAACACCCCCATAATATTTTCAATATTTCCTATTGTTATGTAAAACAGGGTTTCTCAAGCTCGCTAATTTCCGCCATTTGTCACCGATAGCGGCTTCGAAAGAATTGCGAAAACGCTTAATTAGTTAGATGAATGTGTTCAGTCATAAATCTCGATACGCCGATCGGTAGAAGTTTATTGTCGGGGTCGCGGGCATTATAAACATATTAAGGTTTCGTTGTTGCTATTGAAACCATGCCGGGTGTTTCCAGTCACGTATCGCTCGTCTAATAATCGCCTGATCGTGCTAGGTGCCCGCGTGCAACACGCCCTTACGGTGCAGTAACGCGAGTGCAGCCTCGATTTGCATACAATCGCGCGTCGCATGGCTCCGACGTATCGTTTCGCGCGTTTCCAAGAGTTCTTTTCCGCACGCGTTATACAGTGTACCTCGGTACGTCCCACGAGTGAGATACATATACATACAGCAACCATAGACCGGTCGATCTAGTGATGGGAATGGTTCTTCTCAATTAGTATCGTTCTCTAATAGCAAACTGTGATTGTGTTTAAGTTACGTGCAAATCATACGTGTAATAAGTAGACTGTGGAACGTGTAGACTTTCTACCTGTATTGCAACCAGTTGGGGTGAGTACTTAATTTCTTGCGAAATATGTTTAATGCTTAAGTTTGTCCTATTTTTATCATAAATAGAAATTGTGTGATGATTTCGGCACACAGGCTGAATAGCAAAATCGCTTGTTTTAATAATTGATCGAACCGTTCGCCGAAATCATTACACAATTTCTATTAAATATTTACGATCGACAAAACGGAATATTTATCATAAATGCACGAAATTCGCAGTCTAATAACAAGTAGTCTGGTAATTCTGGACGTATATTCTATATCGAATATGTGAGGATAATTTTGTCGTTTCGCACATTCTCGTTCACATTCTCATACCTCAAATACCGGGTCAAAGTACTTTAGACTTAGAAATTTTGTTGAAGAACCATATTCCTCAAACAATTTTACCGTTCTGCGACTGCGAATCATTTTTAAAAGAAATCACTCAAAAAATACATATTCACTAAACAACAGAGTTCTCTTCATTTAATTACAACACTTGCTTGTTCAGCATATCATTTCGTTTCACCGAGAAAATAGATATATTTGAAACACTAAAAAATTCTGTGAAAATAACTATCGTCCAGTGTCGGATTAACCTCAGTAGCAGGGGTAGGATTCTAGCAGCAAATTGACGTTGTAAACTTCGGTAGATACCGTTCGCAGATATCTTCACTATAAAAAAGTCATTAATTGTGTTTTATTATATTAACTGTTCAAAACCTAGGTCTTCCTAGTAACATTTGCTATGGTGCCCTGCGCTTGCTTAATACGGCATTGCTTCCATCTGCAAAGGGCGATCAGCTGTCTATATCAACTACTTTGATTAGAGAATGATTTGTAAATTATGAGAAAGAATTGGATCACTCCCATCACTAGATGAACCTCTGATTTATTTTTGCACGGTCGCTGAAAACGTTATCCGGCCGATTGTACCCGATCGCTGATCGCGAATACTATTATTATTTATTGGTAGACAATGCCCACGATGGTAATTCGATCGCGCACTAAATCAATCGTTTTACGTTCCCTTTCGATCCACGAGTCAGCGCCTCGGGTTCAGGCACGATGTGACATTTAGTGGATAATTTAGAGCAGACTGCAGACCCGAGGGAATCAATCAAGAGGGTGGCGTGCCTCGATGACTTGTAAACTGTTCGCTCGAACGTATATAAATGGCCGTTTCAAACGCGCTAGTACTCATGTTTCTATTAACTAAATTGTCCCTGTATCGCGATAATGGCTCCGCGTCATTGATTCGAAATGAATCCTTACGAGTGTCGCGTTGATTAATGGCCCGCGATACATCAATGAATTCGCCGTAACCTAAACCGTTAACTGCGATCCGCGTGGGCTCCATTTTTCACTGAAGTCACAGACGAGTTTTTAACTCCTTTTACTATACAAATCTCTCCTCAAAAGACTTAATAGATTTTGTCGATTGTTTGTGTAATCGCATTGTGTTGCAAAAATAATACTTATAAAAATGAACTTGTTAAAAATTAAACTTGTCAAAAGAAAGGGAACGAGGGTACTCCACTCTCAGAATATTAGTAAGAATATGGTCCAAGTCTTAAAATTTCTAAAATCCACCAAAATTTGTTGATCTCCCCACAACATTCCTATAAACATATCTAAGTATAAAGATATAATATTGTAACCAAAGTCATAATCCTTGTGGTCGCTAATGACCTTAATGTTGATGCGACCTGTATAAATAAATATATAAAAAGAAAAAAAATTCTAGTTTAAACAGCAAGTGGTCATATTTTTTCCAAATAATGAGTATATGTACTTGTCATAGAATAAAAAATAGCAACTTCTCTCTTCAAAAGATTGAAAGGTGTCCACCAGTCTTGCCAATCGTAGAGTTTTCGACAAAAACATCCAGTTTTGCGGTGGGTATTGTTGGAATCGTTACAAATGGCTGCGCGAACGTCGTGGAACGTGTATCAAATTGGCGGGGCCGATTCGACAGAATTTATAACCGAAAGTTAGCGTTTAATATTCGCCAGATGATCAGGAACAGGCGGATTCTTTGCTAGAGACGGGGTGGTACGTGGTTTCTTTACGAAAAAGGCAGAAAATAAGTTTGTGATGCGTGACGCCCCGGGACCGCTACGTGAAGAAACGGTTATGCGGCAATAAATCTGCCCTCCGACACTGATTGCACCCATAAATCGATCGACTTATTAAATCAATTAAATCGATTTATTAATTTTGACGCAAAAATCGCGCTGTCCCTTGTCCCCCGCGCACCTCGTTCTCTCTTTTTCCCACTTTAGTAATTTTTCACCATTTGCCCGCTTACTCCCCCAGATCCGTTCGCTGTCTTTCTTTCAGTGGGCTGATTGATTTATCGGGTGTAATCAATTTCGCGCCGAAAGTTTTGCATGAATAAGTAATTTTTCGCCTTGCGTGGTCCCTCATCTTTGGCACTCGGCCCGGTCGATTCGCATTCGTCGAACGCGTTATCGGCTGCTCTCGAACGAGCATAGAATCGCGAAATTCTCATTTCCGAGTGAAGCGTAATCTTTTTAGTTCCATTTCGATCGAATCGCGAAATTTCCTTCTCCAGAGAAAGCCGAAATTTTAATGCCATGGAATTAATTTTTACCGGGTTTC
This sequence comes from Lasioglossum villosulum, assembly GCA_963971365.1. Lineage (NCBI taxonomy): Eukaryota > Metazoa > Arthropoda > Insecta > Hymenoptera > Halictidae > Lasioglossum > Lasioglossum villosulum. The sequence continues at coordinate 25,330,720 of OZ020502.1, forward strand.
GAGATTCCAAGACTCGAATGAGAGTGTTAGATTTAGAATACAGCCTAGTGCAATGTACTACAACACACTATAATATACCAGGGTACAGTATAATTGTATACTAGAATACGTTGCAATATACTAAAAATATGGTGTAATATACTGGAATATGCTGTAATATACTAAGATGTTGTAGAATGTTGTAGGATATAGCATATTACATATAATAGTATTTGCTGTAATAACCAGGAGTACAATTTGTATTATATACACAAATGTACTGTAGTGTATTAGAAGATAGTACATAATATACTATAATATACATTAATGTGGTGAAATGTACTAGAATATACTATAATATGTCAGGATATGGTATAATACAGTGTAATATGCTATAATATACCAGTATATGCTATAACGTAGAATAACACAATATGTATAATATACAAGAGTATGAGAAACGTCAGTTCTAGTTAATACGATTGATCTTTTCGAAAGTAAACGTGAAGCAAATGAAGCATATAAATAATTCACATTTTTAGTGAACGTGCGCCTGAGGTGGCAGCAGTCATTTAAAGTAGATCGGGCAATTTCACTGTAACATTTGATAACATTTTAGTAACTATTTCTGGACAGGTACTTTCCTCAGATAAGCAATGGAAACGAGAAATCTCGTGACCGGTCTTTAAAGCGTCAGGACACATTCGTTTCATATTTTCCTATCAGTCGTAGTTCACTTGAAATGTTACATAAATATAATCTCTATTTACTGGAATTTTTCCATCCGCACGGACTTCAAATGAATTTTAAGATACGAAAACTTGATTTGCCGTGTGCGTAATATGCGTATAAAATCATACCTGCCGAACCATTCAACAACAGTATCGAAGCAATTAATTTGACTGTGGAACGTATGAATTGCGGAGATTAGAAATTTACATATTAATTCGAATTCTTTGATCGATAAGAACTTATCCTAACAAACACGTCCTATTGCCTCGTGTTCGTTATTAATTAATAGTGTACCATTTTATCATTAAAGACTGCTCTTTACCTAACGGAAACCTGTTAATAGGCTTCTCAACGAGTGTGCTGTATCACAAGGGAGATTTAATAATTTTCTTTTATGTATTCAATTATTTTTCCAGGGTGATTTAATAATTTATCAATTAAAATGTAATTATCGATGACACGTTTATTATCCCTTTTAGTGCCGAACAATAATTTATTGCACATCATAATATACAATATTTTACTACAATTTTAATAATTGTTCCCTCGAACTTTATTGAACCTTGCTATTATTATAAAACTTTTTAATTGGTACTGGAAGGATTAAGGAATTCTCGACTAGGAATTATTTATTTTGAAAGACTCGCTTGTTATGAAATTATTTTCTGTTTTTAAAATGTTAATTGAAACTTTTTTATTTTGCATAAAGATCCGCAGTATAATTATTACTAAGGTTGCTACTATACGGTTATACTTAAAATGGTGCTTTGTAAATCATCCTATCAAAATCTGAAGATGACAATCGATTTCCCTGAGCTACTCTGTTAAAGTTTACCTGTTCATCATCCATGACGATGTTCGCAAGATTCACCACCGATTTTCACAACAGATCATAAAGTACAATCACCAGCATCGATCATTCGGCCGTCGATCAAGCGTTTCTCAAAAGTGTCAAAACTTTATGACTTCTGGATCGACAGTTTCCAAGTCCGTTCAGCCGTCACCGATCGTTTCGACGATCTTATCGATCTCTGTTTCCCGTGGGCTGTTTGTACACATTACATCTGTTGAGATCTTCACATGGTATCGATCCGTTATCGCCGCGCGATAACGAGAACGCTTAGCGCCGCGTGTTGCCGCCAGTTTTCGAAGCACGGCTGGCTATCGTGTCGATGTCTATCTGAATGGCAGCCGGTTGCTCTGTCTTCGCGTGCTCCAATTTGTTTTCTGGCACACACCACGGTGGACCTCCCGTCGTCATTGACTACTTAACTCGCATTCAGAACTCTTAAATCGCGGCCCTGTGTCGATGCCAAGGCATCTCGGACCTCGATATCTGCACGGTGGTGCAATTTCAAAATGGCAGCCGCGGTCATGGTCTGCCATTCCACGATGCGCTTCTCAAAACACCTGTGGTATCATTCGAGGATTCAATATTTATGTGTAGAAACATGTGTAGGGGAAAGCTGAGCTGAAACAGGATATGCTTAACCGAATAACCGAATTATCTAAAAGATCAAGATTGTCTTGGCTACATTACACTTAAAGTTGCAGTGGGTGATAACAGCCTTTGCATAGATTGTTTACCTAAATTGTGTAATTTTTATGACGTATTAGCTGACCTGGAAGACGTTGTCCAGTCCAAATTTCAATAAATTTGTTCGCGATCATTTCCTGAATTTGTAAAAAACTATTGGAAACGTGTAAACAAAGTAAAAATGAGAAAAAAACGTATTTCCAAGTGATCAATGTAACAAACAGACGTCGATAATGCGAATTCCTATTGAAATATTAATTAAAAGCTGCGACGTTCGTTTTGTTGTATTGAAATATGATTGAAAAATTATGATCTAAACAATTTTTATTTTGCACCAAGATCGACAGTGTAGTAGTAAATATATTTCCCGGACTTTGATCATTTGATCACTCATTGCAAGAGAGCATATCTTCCTCGACGTCCATAATTAAATATGATATTTATTTCATCATCACAATTGATGGAGGTGTGTCAGCGACTATCTTTACGTGGACCACGCTGTAGTATAACGATATTACATTTCGCAATAATTGCAGCTACCTCCATCAGAAATGCTGTGTGTAGCTTTATTTTGGGGGGAGGGTGGTTGCAAAGCGAAAGTCCGAAGAGCAAGGTGACGCGTAGGAGGAGGAAGATCAAAGGAAGAAGATAACCAGAAGAGACCCATCCAGAAATTTCCGCATTGCATTCCCATGGGATTCGTCCTCGTTACACGGGACCCCGTCTCTTCCCGTCAGCTTCGCGCGATTCTCGACGGGGTGAAACCCGCGATTCATAAAGGTCTCTCGCGATCTCATAACGCAAAGAGTCTAGAGGCATTCGTTCAATTACGCTTGGTTCTCGTTATTACGCTCGTTTGGATCATGGTGAATACACTCGCGGACGCAGTGAAGCAACAAAGATCCGAGATAACGGCGGCCTACGCACGGTGGATTTGGATAGTGACCTCGGGTAGCTCGCGGGTCCACCGCGAACCAGCGGAAAGTGTTCTTATTATCTCGGAACTCTAGATATGTTCCCAGCTTCTCGGTTCAACCTCGCGGTCTCCTTCTGCTGCTCGCTCTCTCCCTTTCCATTTCTGGTTCCGACAGCCACTTCAGGGTGTCAGGAATGCTTGACTCGAGGCATGGCATCCCGCGGAGTTGGCAGGGCCGACGATTTAAGGTGCGTGCACAGTGACCGCTATTTTTGAGTCTGCCCACTTTCTCTGGCCCCCTCCGGACCTCCTGAATATGAGAATGCTCAGGTTCGGACCGTGATTCGTCCAAGTATTAGCTGGGATCAATAACTCAAGATCATTTGATCTTCGCAGATGTGCAGGTAATTATGAAAGTAATAAGTAAGTAACTAATAACTATATAATGAAGTGCAATAATATGTATCATATATTATTACAGCAATCCATTCAGTAGCGAATGTCTAACACGCAGAATCCCACGTTCCAACTGTCCGATAATTATCTGGTAGATAGACCATCGAACTGCGTCTGTCGGATTCCCTATAAATAGTAAAAACTCGCGTCGCCGAGATCGCCAGTGGCAAAAATAATAGCCAGACGACAGACGGAGTCTTGTTGCACGATATTTTAAGTGATATCAGGCTATTAATACACCGCGCTAGGTGTCCCGCGCCCAAATATACATTATTGGCGTGGGCCCAAGTGATCCCTGGCTGGTTTTATCGCGAGGGGATACGGGACGTCAGGGGGTGGAACGTTCGGGAGAGGAGAGAGGGTGGAGCAGGGGGATAATGTTTTACCCGATAATTAGAAACTGTAGATCTCGGTAGGCGGAGCCGGACCAGCCGATAAGTTTTAATTGGGACTGAACCGGTGTACATAATACGTCTCTTGCCGTGGCCGCGTACTCTCAACATTCCTCACGGACGGCCGCGAACCAGCCAGATATCTTAACAAATCGGTTCAAGTTCCCTTCGAGTTCGTTCGATTCTTTTCTTTTTTTCCTCTCCGTCTGTTTCTCTCCCCCTACGTTCGTCTCTGCTTTCTTTCCTCGTTCGACCAAGGTTCGTTCTCGATCTCCGCTGGATCCGAGTGATCTCTCGTTTCTACGGGATACTCATTAGTGCTGCCAGGCCCCGACCCGAGACAGCCACCGAAGATCGGAGATCCTCGATCATTAAGACAATGTTTATTAGCGGGCTTTGCATAAAGATATTTATTGCCCGGCGTCTCGGTGAGCATCAACCGTTCCTGTCCACCCCGAAGACCAACTTCCATGGGAACCCGCGCGAATCCCTTGATTCCGGGTGACGACGCTGATGTCCTACCCTCCGGCGGACCATCGGTCGCCTGTAATCGTTGCTGTGTCTAATTAGCTACCACCAAATTGATTGCGGAACGGTGCTTTCGGTATGCAAAGCAAGTACCGGAATGAAGTACGCGAAATTAGCTCCTTAATAATGTGCGGATCAGGACCAAACATTACCGATGATGAATTGTCGAGTTAGGACTATGTCGTTAGGATTGGGACTCCAATTTGTGCATTCTGAACCCGGTATTTATCAGAAAAATGTTTTTTATTTCCTTTTTCGTATTAATTTAACCCTCAACTAATCGGCAGAGTGGCTCTGGCAACCTGTGCATGTTTCAGGATGATATTAAAACAGTTTGATCACGTAAAACGATGTTAAAATCTTACCAATTAAAGAAACATGTCAAAATACGAATAATATACAAAATAATTAAGGATTAACAACACGTTCACTGTCACTTAACAACGATTGTCATAAACGTAGTGGTACTGAATATTATTTATACGTCCTGGAAAGAACTACATTATGGTATAAGGTGCAAACTTGATTATCAAGTAAATAATAATAATTATTATTAACATCTTCGTACGCATAAAGTAGGCAAATTCACACGGCAGCCAACGTGTTAATAATGGGTTAACGATTTTTATTTAATTTAAGAAATTCTTTTCTATCATTTTAATTTGTATTTTATGCAGTGTCTTACAGCGTGCGTTGTATTTGAGCATGGTGGTCGATTTTCCGGTGATTGTGAGTGGCGTCCCTTAGCACGTCATTCCCGCTAAAACGCGTTTCAAAGCACCGTCTTGATCGTCGATCTCGATCGAGGATTCCACCACGCAAGCCAGCCACGAGAGAGCGAACTCTTTGCGGCGGAATTCCGATCTCGAACACTCCTACCATCAGATATTAAACATTGAGAGCTCGATGGCTGTCACTGTCGGCGGTCCGAGAAAAATCGGTCCGTGTATCGTTGATCGCCGCTACCGTGGATGGGAGCAGATAATTCTGCTCCTTTCGTAATCGAAGGGGGTGGGAGGATGGGGGGCAAGTGTTTCCTCCGGCATGGTGCACCTATGCGTCCATCATAACGGACACTTAACATCGGGGGCCCCTTTTCATCCCTCTCGCTAGGGTTCGGCGTTTGCGCGGGTCGATCTGTCGATTTTTCTTTCTTATCCGGCCGGTTGGTTGATTTACATGTGAATACCGGGCGTTAACAGACTCTCCACCGGTCGCTAACTATTCCCCATCTCCGCTACCTACTATCGAGACCTGTCACAGGGAGCCTCTTCGATCGTCTTTCGCTAGACCATTAACCTTCGTCTACTTGAAAGGATCCTTTCTCTCTCTTTCTCTTTTCCTCTCCTCTCGTAGTTCTCTCTAGTGATGGGAGTGATCCTATTCTTTCTCGCGATTTTCAAGTAATTCGGTAATCAAGCATTAGGTACTTGAATAAGCTCCTGCCGTTTACAGTAGAACTTCGCTCTTAGTACGAAACGAGACCAATCACGCGATCTGTTTTCCACTTCCTTATTCCGTATTGGCTTGAAGTAGTCGCCACAATCCCCAACAAGTCGTTAGAACTTCTAACAATTCGTGGTGGAAATCGCTAGTATGCAACGAACGCTGATTCCGTGCAATCAACGAGGTGCAACCAGCGAGGTGGAACCAGCGAGGCTCTAGAATACTAAAAGATGTCGGTGACCTACTATGGTGTAGTATGTATGCAATAATACTTAAGAATTTTGTCGCGACACCATTTGCAGGGAGTGCTACTGTATCATCTCATTTTAAAGAAAAGTGCAGCTGAAAGTCCTCGTTTTCTTGTAGAAGTTTAAAGTGCCAATGCGTTATGCGAAAGAAGTTCGGTTTCAATGATTTAAAAATGATGATTTCGAAGCGAAAGAATCAAAAAGTTCACATGAACAACATACATATAGCCAATTCAAGTCGACCATTGAAAGAAAAACGAAGCGCTTTTTTTACACATTGCAAATCTAGTTAGGGTAACGTTGGAACTGTTTAGGGTGGGATGTGCTCATATTAACCACACATTGCCTCATCAGATTATCCTTTATCGGATCAATGCAGCATGGTCTTTCCCAGCAGTACTTCAATTCTCATGAAAATGCATAACTTTGTTCTGATGATTAGATTATTTCAAACGAACCGAATTTATTCTATCGCAGAAGAAGAAAGTACTTGGGGATGGAAAGTAAAATATTCCCTATTTCTACATTATAAAGCGGGACTCTTTTTGCCAAAATAAACAACATGCCTAATAATTCAGAAGAATCATGCCCATCACTAGTTCTCTTTCCTTACTGGTGAACGCGCAATCGGAATCGGTTCGGACGTTGATGAACATAACCGAGTTAATTGAATCCCATTAATCGGCAACATGTCCCTCTCGAAATTAAACGTTCGCCAGCCTGGCACAAAGAACCCTCTGTCGTCTGAATACCAGAACGAGAAAAGGGGGGAGGAAGTTTCCCCTTGTCTCGCGGACTGGAGAATTTCTAATACCGATAAAAGCATTCTTTATGCAAATATCCTTAATACAAGCCTGAGTGATCGAGCACCCTAGTTAGCTTTGATTTCTGTTGCGGGCTGAACCGCTTGACAGCACTAATGAGTCGTCGAGATCGCGGACCCGGTAAGTCGAGTTTGAAGGGACCGAGATAAAGAAGAAAGGGGGACGGTGAAAAGAACCGAGTACTCTCGGATCCGCGGACAACAAACTATTTTTGTTTCTCATGCGTGACCCCTTGCGACCAGGATTAAGAGGTTCTCGCGTTAGGCGAGTTCTCGCGGAGCCGATCCTCTAATTTTTCGGCCACCTTTGTTACAAATCGATTGTTCCATACTTGTCAGACCACTTTGGTCGAATGCAAATAGTTATTTTATTTTAATCCTTGTGTTGAACGGGCCTTTATCCAAAATAAAAATTATCATTAATTTCACGATACAGGAGCTACGTAGCCATCTATTTTTATTCTTAATCATTTTAATCCATTGAAAATTAAATATCAATATTTTTAAACTCGTTAAACGATTTACTATTTTCGATTCGAACTACACATTTTTGCCATAAATGCACAAAATCTGCACTCTGGATATTACTATTCTTGAAATCTTTTAATCTTTGTGCTGCGTATTAAATTTCATCATCTCATGTCTGTTATGAATACATAAAATCAATAACAACAGACAAATTGATTCCAAACTTTCCATATAGTATAAATAATATTAATATTATAATATAATATGTTTGGTCATAAATAACTTGGCAGTTAGTAGGCTGCAGATCTTCTTGCAATTGTAGCACACATGAGATAGTACAATTCATGAAAACACGCATGTCAATCAATCTTTTTACCTAGTCCAAAAAGTATCAAATTAATTAGATAAAATGCGAATTTGCATAAAGATCCGCAGTATACAGGTAACATTTAAAAATAAACATAGTCACCACCGAAGTAATTCGCAGTAATTCGAAGCGAGATAAATTTTATTTCAACAAGTTCATCGGCGCGAAGAAATGCTAGAAGCACGCGATCGCGCTGTAACAAGGAAAACACGTTTTCCAATTGGCTTTCCGTTTTTCATTTGAATTTATTTCTTCTCCCCGGGGTTGAACTCAACGTCAGCCATCGGATCGTGAGCGTTCGGAACAGTGCCAATTTCATATTTTCTCTCATTAACTCGGCGCCATTATTGGTAGCTCGTGCAGAAACGAACCTTGAAAGATGAGAGGCTATAATTACAGGTGTAATACGTCGCTCGTTACCAAGGATTTATTCGTCTTTCTCGGTCGCGCAGAGGCGCGATTTTGATTCCTATACTAATATTTCAAACGCCACTTTCCACACGAGAGGCGTATAATTAATGAACTTCTAATGTTTGTTTAAAGGCTGTGGTGCTCGAACTGTTACACGAACGGGGCGCTAGAACGGAATCAATCATCGGGGACTTTCTCCAGCGCTTTTTCCCCCCGAATGATGGAAATCATTTAGTAACTGCACGTTCCGAATCGTTTAAAGGGCTCGGACAATGGTGAGATGAGTCGAACGCAAAATTCTCGAGTCACGCGGACCATCGCGACGCTCGTTGTCCGCCAATTACCAGAAGTTGCTTTTCATTTCACCGTTTCACCTATACCGAGGCCAAGCATTTTGCCCGAGAGTCACGGTACGAGTCTAAGAGAAATTGCGGGTCTAGAAAACGAAGAGAACGCCCGAGCCAAAGGTGGAGAAGACTCTGCCATCATCTTGCTCGGCTCCACCTTCCTCGTTCGCGTTCCTTTTCGTTTCTGGTTTTCCTCTTTTAGCAAAACGATCCGCTCACACACTACTGCGAAACGATTCGATCAAGTTGGGTATCAAAATAGTTCATTCGATAAGTCCTATTTGAAACATGGACCGTGCAACACTTCTGAGAAACAGCTTCATAAGTTTTGATGAAAACAGTTGTACTTTGAATGGAATTTACAAAGTATTCAGTTTTTAATAAAATTGAAAATATCAAGAAATCAAATATTAAGTATGGTTTAACGTTATCCTAGTACTATTTGCGGCGTCAAACACTAATCAATAGCTTCCTTTCAATTTTTCTGTGACCACAACAGCATTTCGGTCAACAATAAGTTCTTAAACAAAATATAAATTTTCTGCATCATTTACAAAAAACAGGAGCTAAATAGCATTTTTTAAATTCATTTATTGCTTTTGCCTTTTTGAATTTGACCGTCTCATTTTTGCCATAAATGCGTCAAATCCGCAGTCTATCGATTGCTATTTAGCGAATAGTACTAAGATAATAGTAGATAACGCTTACAGTCAACTTGATATTTTCAATGTTATTTATTAATAATATTTATGTAGATTATACACAGTTCAAAGCTTGTTTTTGTGTGTCTCATGAAACATAACATGATAACATTTCGTTCCATAAATATTCCACAGGGCACTCAACTGTTTATTTCAATTCCTAGATGAAATAGTATTGATAATTTAAGCAAGTTATGTACTGAAAAGAGTCCTTTTTAACAATTCATTTTTAAGTCTGAACGAAGAATTTATCAATGTACAATATACAAATTATGTGCTGTTAGTTTAACAGTTAATAGTAATAATTTAATAATTCATATAATTACCAAGAGATAATCTATAATACACATCACACTGACACAGATTTTGAAGATAATTGTTGGTTCAAGCTGCATATCGTTATCACTAATCGAAATAATTATAGCATATAATGCAGGATTTAAATATTATTCAAATCAGTGGAGCAGAGAATCAGTAACGAAACAAATAATAATGAAGGATACGATCAATAATTCAATAATTTCTGGAAGCATAAGGTTGTATGAGCTCCTGCACAGTCTATTTATTACAAACACGTCAGAAATCACTTCAATCATATTTTCAAAGTCAGTATAACACTTAATGCTTCACTTATATCTGTGTTTCAATGTTCGTAGGTTTAATCACACGAACTATTCCCGTTTGAGGTGTAGTTGACAGAAATACCAGCGTTTACGAGTGGAAACGCCTCCCTGTATGGAAACCCGACATGTAAAGTTGTCTATATGATTACAGCAAGTAAATTACACGCCTAATAATATTCATATAAAAATATTTAGAAAGCTAGCACGTTCTTCTTCTGTAGAAAAGAAGAGCATTATGAATTTAAGGAAAGAAGTAATATCTAATACAAGCCAAGCTGACTTCTCACTAAAATTCCATCCCCAAAATCCAAACGATGTGAACCAAGAAATTTTAAACATTAATAGATCCCCCAAACATGCATGAAGAATGATAGAATGCCATAGATATTTTATTAAGAAACCTCTGTGCACTTATTACAAAAATGAATAGATCAAATACAAAATTGCAAAAACGTTAGAAGAATTAAAGATTTATTGTTATACTCTTATTCACTTTTTAAAATGATTAAAAGAGAAAATACATTTTAATTTTACCTCTGTTTCTTACAATTTACTTAGACAATCTTTATTTTGTATAGAAATCTATTCGTTGTCCTTGTGTAATCTTAAAGGTCATGATGTAAAAGAATACATAGCATTCCATTTAAAAAATTCAAGATCACCTTAAAAAATAATGCAAATATAAAAAATATAGACAATGCGAACAGCCCCAAGTGGAAATTAAAAATGTCCCAAGCTCGATGGGTGCGCACCGGTATCCGATCCCCGAGGTAACCACCTGTATTCAATTATCGATCATCCTCAAAACAATCGGGTCGGAGTCGGAATAAACGTGATCTCGTGGCCGACGTCGAACCATGCATTTACGAGAACGTTTGCCTTAATGTAACGCGATACACGGTAACACGCAATCGCGATGGAGGCATGGAGCAACGTCGAGAAGGTAAGAAAAAAAAAGATGTATCGCAGGACGATAATTGCCGGGGCGATGTATCGTGGGCGTATGGGGAAAACGCGGACGCGAAAACGGTGCTTCCTGAGTAGTGATGGGCATGATCCTTCTCAATTAGTATCGATTCCTAATAGCAATGTATGATTGTATACAAAGTACGTATGAATATGTAAGTATCAAAGTGGGTCAATTCCTAAATGATGCCTTCATAGATGTAGTATATCTTGGATGAATTTGTCAGTATACATAATTTTATCATTTCTTCTGTGTTCCTTACACTCTCACACCCCTCCATATCTTAATTACCGTGTCAAAACTTACAAAAGACTATCATTGTTCGATGACAACGTCTGGGTTAGGTAATATTATAATTAACAAGTATTAATAAATACATTTTCTTTCTCTATCAACCGCTATTTGTAATACAATTCAAAGTGCATACTAAATAATTATCATACTTAGGAAACACTCATAAGTACGTGTACATCTGATTCTGCATGTGATAGTATCGATACATCCATTGCTACCGTGATACCAGTCATTTAGTATTCATTTTAACAAGTATCAATAGCTGATCAAGCAGTAAACGAACCAGCAAATGATGAACCTACTGACTTCTTTATTTCACACAACCAAATTCAATTTATACATGTTTGCCTCTCACTCATTATGTTTCTATTCCACTCTAAGCACACATATACACACTATGCTAGCCTCGGATACGAAGTACTTTAGTTTTCAGTACGCTTCGATTGCCGAATTACTTGAAAATCACGACAAAAGAATTGTATCACTCCCATCGCTATTCCTGAGGGAATTGCGGGGGCGGGTGTGAGCACCCTAGCCGGTTACGTGCATTACGGGAACGTGCGCAGCTTTCGTGCCGCGTCGAGATAAGTGGTGTATGATTTGGCGATGATTGATGGGGTCAGGGGTCAAAGTGATCAGCGGCGCTCCGGGCGCCTCGACTCACCTGACCAGGTACACTCGAATACCGGGGGCCTCCTGCCCGTGTAATACGGCTTCAACCCCTGCCACCTCCCACTCTCACCCCCTGAGTCGTTTGCTGTTGCCCACGCGCTCTTCTACAGGAAATTTCTTATCTTCTTCGGTCCTTCAGGGTATTCAGCTATTACCCCACGGGATGACTATATAATTGACTGTCTTCGCTTGATAGATTAGTTTAGCAAATATTCAATTACCCCGAGTAGCTTCACAACTTTCTGAAATCAAACGGTTTCATTTAGAGCTGCCGCTTCTATGGGGGCTGTCTTGGTTGGAAGGTGATTTGCAGCTTAGAGTCTTTTTCTGGAGTCTTTATTCTGCTAAATTCAATCGGGGGCATAATGAAGTGATAACTATTTAACATTGGATCGAACGACTTTAGCTTTCCTGAAATGTTAGAAGGATTGGTATGGTAGGTGATGTATACCAAAAAATAATTGAAAATTAGTCATGATTTTAACTTTAATATCTATACATATAGTGAAAGTTTATAAAATATGTTAGTTGTAGATCTAAGCAATTTATATATGCGCGAAGTTTCATTAAAATCGCATATTCAAAATTTTCACTTCCTTCTTCGAAATCCCGGGCAATAGCAATCTCAATAAATTTGTCTATACGTTACCTAGTGTAATATATCAGCGTGTGGATGACTGAATGGTTGTATTATATCATTGTATGGATGACTGTTTCTATCATATGTTTATTTGTTATATATAATTTTATTGATTTATGTATTATATATATATATATAGTTTTATTGATTTATATGTCACGTTAAGGCTTCTGTTAACAAATATATGTTTCGTTCAGTTTTTGTTAAATAAAACAGTTCTCTGCGAGCAAGCGACAGATAACAACGTGTTGTGTCGAACCTCCGAGTCTCCTTACACTAGTAAACTAATTTCTCTGACGTCTCAAACAAACTGAAATTGTTTGACAGAATTTTAAAACAAGTTATTAGTTCGCGTAGAGGAGTATAAAACTGGCAACAGTTCACGAAGAGGAAACCTGCAGCATGAGGAACCCCACCTGTGGACATCCCTGGCTTAGGGAGGTACCTCTTTCACCGTTTCGCTTGGGATACTCTGGAGAGGAAAGATTGATGATGCGTTACACATGGTGTAAAGTTGGATGAGTTACAGTTAGATATCTCTGAAACCGAGTGATGTATGAAAGATCTGTTTGTTGCAAGTTTGTATGGAATCAAACAACTCATTGACTGAATAATTTCATTTAGGATACTGATTAAACACTTAATCGTCATTTATTAAACACGCTAAACTGCTTCTGTGTATTTAACCAGACACAGTGATAATCGTGCTTGGACATACTGTCATATTCCACGTATCATTATAGAATACAAACAGTAGTAAAAGGACAAGAGTGTCTACAGATCACCTAGAGTAGATGAGGTCTCCAGAATTATAGTGAAGTACATTCAAATTGTTAGAGCTACTTGCATAGATTAGCAATTTTCCACTGAAACAGTGAATCGTTAGATGGAACCCTTGCTACACTGAAATTTGATCGTCCTTTGATGAGGGGTTAATACTTTGCAATTAGAGCGAATAAACAATTAGCAAGATTATTCATTGTGTGGATAAGAAATATGATTTATTCACTGTATCGCGCCCCACAAATTGCAGCCTCAAAGTATGTGAAAGTAGCATCTTACCTCACTCAACCTACCCAAAATTTCGAAACTGAATTTAATACTTCTTTCTCTGGAACAATAGCAAAAAGACGATAGTGCACGATCTTAATCACCATAATTAGAGCAATATCTCTTACGTATCACAGACAGTAAGCGGTCCCCGTCGATCTAGTGAGCCGTACTCGCAGATTTTCGCGTAAATCGCGGTCGTAAACAACCGTCGCGTCGGTAAAATTACGACGTGGACATCGGCGCACGGTGGGTGTGTACACACTAACTCAACGTGAATCATCATCGTGATCTCCTGGACCGAGGCCGTGTGTCCATGTAGCCGGTATATGTTTCCAAGAACCTTCTCCTCCGTCTACGACAAATTGGCCTAACCACCCGCCCCCTCTCTCCACGCTGCGAGATTTCTCTCCACCCCCTCTGCCCACATTCTGACGTAGCACGGTGAATATAAACCGCGCCATTAGTCAAGCTTCTGACTAATTCGGGCAATTAAGATTGCCCAGAGCAGGGACCAACCGTGAACGAGAGTCGTTTGGATATCTAGCGGACCAGGTCTAGCCGTTTACAGAGAGACGCGAACGAAACCTGAGGAGAAAGAAAGAAGAGGATCTAGAGTTTTCATCCCGGTACCAAGTTCAGGATAATTAGTCGTAATTGAAGGGAAATAATCAGGATGATGCTGGCATTAATCTTGCCGCGTGGTTGGTCGATTTATCTTTCGTAATATGTCGTTTAGAGAGTGGCCCGGCGGCAACGAAGGGGAGCGGATTCTTGAGCAAAGATAATTACACGTTGAAAACCGAGTTTCGGGTATGAAACATTACTTTCGGAAGATTCTTTCGTGAAGAGCCAAGCTTTCATCTTATGCCAACCTTTCTCTTTAGTATCATACGGTAATGTTATTGTCTAGCTGACACGCGGTTGCCTTCTATTGCTAGAAGTAGTCAAGAATACTCTCGAAAGATTCTTTCAAGAAGCATCTTATTCAAAAATGTAATAGTTCGAATCTTCCGTACCTATTTTCCTTAAGATTTTCAAACTTAGAAAGTTAATCAAGATACATAATAGAATCCCCCCTCACCGGACATACTCATTGTTAGATTCAGTCAATAAATTTGAAGACTATAAGTAACCTCGAATACAGGGACTTTTGGATAGAATCAACTTCTAGGTTGACGATTATAGTTAGAAGAAGTGAGACCAAATACTCAAATAAGATCAAGTCCTGGGACTCAAGAAATTTGAGAGAATCAAACATAGTTTCTGAGTCCCATCGAAACGATGATGAAGCAAGGACCATGAAGGTTTACGATTTTAGTGGCTAGGTTCAATATCCTTCAAGCCACCATAGAATTTGGATCATTGAGTCAAGAGGTTGACGAGTCCCTTGTAGATATAGTCTGATGTAGTCCTCAAACTAATTTGCTGAGAGGTCTCAAGATCTGAATCTTAGGATCAAGAAGTGTTGGAGCACAACATCATCGAGTCCCTCTGTTTATAGGTTGGTTTGAGTCTGGCTTCTGCCAGGTCTCTGTTGGTTTGCGTTTCACTAATTTATGTATACTTCTACTTAATTGGTGTTATTGAAGTCTCTTGGTTCCAGTTTGGTTTGGTTCAAACTGCTTCGTCTTGAATTATTGCAGAACAGATCTCAAACCTTTTATAGTTCAATATTTAATCTTCAGGACATGAACATCAATTATCTTTTCTATTCTGAAAATAAATATAGAGATTACGAAGGGAAGCATTTGTTATTATATACACCTTGTGTACAGCATTACTCACGGAAATAAGTAATCACGACGTCACTTGAGGTATTTAGCAGTGAATGTAAATAGAAGAGTTATGCTAGGGATCGCGTTCCCAAGTAGTCCTACAAAAGAAATTAGGTGTTATTAAGGACTTCATCCTCTTAGCAACAAGCACGATTAAGAGGCATTGTGTCCATGCAACTGAAGCATAATGTCTCCACGTGGGCGACCAGAACCGAGCCCATTGCCATAGATCGGCATAGAATGATCTATAGGCAGGTACTATTTCGTATACGAAGCGCACTCAGCCTTGACTAATTAAGGCATTTGCGTGCGGTCATTACGTCTTGTCTTAGCGATCGACCAAATCATGATAATTCATGGGCCTGGGTTCGTACCAAATTACTATTGTCTGGCCGGTAGGCGAGCTACTGTGTTAACGATTTTTATCAGAACAATATCGAAATACCTAACAATGCGAAATTTTTCAAACAAACTATTTATGCTCGAATCTAATCGGAATCGCAGAAGTTGCCTACTCCCGTAGCTCTTTGTCACGAATAGTTATTTAATAGTGAATCAATTTCATTTGCACCGTTTGAGAAATGATATTTTCTGTCTATTACGCTTGAAACATTTACCGAACCGATCGGTTATCGACCAACGCTAATCTTTAACGTTTGAAAGGGGGCGACTACATACATCAGATTTCGCAGTGTAGTCTGAACAATTCTTTATTTTCTACGAAGACAGGCAATCAATCACTGTGATTGCCAATGATGAATGGCTTGGACAGTAGACAGTGAAAGACCGTGTTAAATGTCAGTGCGAATTTAACTGAGTTGATGAAAGATTTTCCGACTGCGAGCACCACTTCCTTTCGTTCGACATACTTTTCCGCTGTTTTTCTTGGCAATCGATTTCAATGATTGCACACATAGAAAAACCCTACATCGCTTTATATCGCGTGACAGAATCAATCAATATTGTCACTTCGGTCGATTCTTTACACATCACTTATTCCAAAAAAGAAATAGTATATAAACCTAGGAGAGTGAAGGCTCAAAATGTAAAATAATAAAAAAATCTTCTATTATCAAATTGCACTTCTCTATTCACTGTTGCTTCAATGATCTATGCAAGGCTAAAATGCAGTAATTTGCAATGCTGTACTTCCAAACGAAAAGCCTGATTTAACCCTTCAAGGACGACATTTATTTGCTTTTTTCTGTACGATCAAGTTGTATGATAGGTCATTTGTAGGTCATTTAGTATATCATGTGGCACTTCTGTAGGTTAATTAGACTTCTTGATATCTTCTATAGCTGTCTCATGGGTCTAAAATATTGGCAATCACGGACGGAACTGCATCGGGTCTAACATAATCTGATCACGTGTAATCAATCTTGGAACATGTTTTTACAGTGTAAAAAAGATCGCCTCTGAAGAGTTAAAACAATGGCTCTAGCAAAAATGACTATGGCATCCTCCGCTTCCAACATTGTATCAACCCGCAGGGTCTGAAATATCGCAGTGTCAGGGACTGATCGCTGCCAAGGGAGGAGTAAACGTTTTTCGTTTGGCGCTCATATGCGAGGTTGGTTAGAGAGTAACGAGGATGGCAGTAATCCGAGCTAATCAATTTGGGCCTAATTGGAGATTACGGCGACCCGATCTCGGTCCCTGGCTCCGTTTCCCTTTTTCCCCCCGCCGGGTTTCTTTTCCCTCTTTCATCCTTTATTCGCCGTGAACGCCGGGACGGGAACTGCCGCGGCGCTAATAGATTAATTTATTACGCCAAAGCCCTCAAAGGCGCCGCCCGACATCGCGGCCCGACGACATATTAGTATCGTGTCACAGCGATCATTAAACATACCCGCCGGAGAATCGCGAACCGTCCGCTAGCGGAATGTTAATTCCATCGGGGAATCGGCGATGCACGCTGCTGTGGCGTGGGTGAAATTTTATACCCTTTTCTCGCCGTTTCTTTCGACCCTCGAAATGCGAAACATTCCGACGGAATCGTCGATAGACATTTTTATTGCCTAACCGTTTGAAATTTAATACGTTCCCGACCAGAAAGATAGCACGTTTATGCTTCTTAATAACAAAATTACCAATCATGTAACTGTAATTAATAAAACGCTGAGATTACGAGCTTAGAATATACGGATATACTCAAAAGAAGTCACAATTTATGTCAAGGTTTAAATGTGAGGATCGGTCAAATAGGGGAAGTAACTGAATTTCCAACAGAGCCTTCGTTGGATCTAATTTATAGATTATAGTTAATTAGCAGCACTGGTAATAGTTGAGTATTTTTGTTGCTAAGGACATATACCTAAACCCGATTCGTAAGAAAACGTAATTAATCTAGGAACTAATCCAAATTTTGTTTAATGGATTTTGTATTGTAAAACAGTGTTTGTATAACATCAATACCGTTTTGTTCAGACAGATGGTGAATTTGTCTATATGCCATTGACTAAGAAATATGGATCAATTAATTTTGTTTTGATGCATGAAATTAAAATAGGCAAAGCAAGAATCTAGAGCAGTAGACACACACACATACACGCAATTGCAGGAATAAATAAATGAAACAACTAATGTAACATCTTAACGTTTTACTACAAACGAAAACAGAAAGAAACAGTAAGTATAACAAACAGCCATATGACGAAGGCATCATTCGCTAATTTCAAGCAACAATGTAAAAATCCGACGAAGTGAAAGTCTTGTGTCGTGGTGCCGGTATTGTAAACCAACAGGTACATATATTTTCCATTCATCTATTATTTCCGTTCTAACGATGGAATGGTTCGCACAGATTTCAATCCCCGATCAGACTCGCGTCGATTCAATTCCACCCTCGTTAGAAGTTGATTCGACGCGGGGTCTATCTCGTGTCTCGATCTCATTAGCTAAGTCGAAATCTCAATTAATCAATAGAAATACTTTCCACTCGTCAGGTCAGCGAGCTCAATTATTCTCGCGCGTTTAAATCTCCGTGAACACGCCCCGCGAACGATAATTCCGGGATCGTTTCAATTACCTCCTTCAAGATCTGCGTCGCTGGTAGCGTTTCAGCCGTACGTACAATAATCGACACCGAAAGTGGCGAGCCTGATATCGAACGGTTCGACGTTTATTAATCACTTGTTATTACGTCGCTGATGGGGTCATTGTTGCGGCGATTCTTTCACCCGCGCCAACAATCGCTTTTTTATTTCGCTCGAAATTTTCGCCGCGCGAACCAGGCGATTATAATAGCAGCCGCGGTGGAACTCGAACCAGGTTGATTTATTGCCTGGATAATGTCATTCTCTAGTAATGTATTAGCACTTTTTACCAAACAATTAGACAGTTAATTTCCAAATATAAGAAAATAATTTTATAGTTACGTGTTTCTCGATCGTAAATTTTTAATATAATTGATTTATATAAAATAATTTTATGCAACGATTTTCAGGTTTCACCATATTTATTTTTAAACGGATAAAGCACAAGTAAATATAGAAACGAAGGCTTATATAAATGTTTAGATGTCCACTATTTTTCATGACAGCGTAATAATTTGTTCATTAACTACTGCTAGAACAATTAGGTGCTGAAATTAATTCGTGGCTTCGTCTTCATATATTTAGTGTCCATTTACAAGCAACTAAAACATACTTGAAAATAATCCACATCATTTTCCATACAGTTGCACCCTTTTATAGGTGATTGATGATTCCAGTAAAAGACCACATAATTGTGAAGCTCACGAATTAATTTGTATACCCAATACATACTCTCAACATACTTTTCCTCTATAAAAATAAGCGAGATATACATATAAGATGGTCAAGTTAGGTGAAATAGAAGAGTACAAGATTTTCGAATATGATTGTGCTTTCATTGTTTTCCACTATATGCATCAGCTTATCTCAAGTAATTCATGACATAACGTCTAATTGTTCGTATATCCTTGATTGTAATATTTAATGAGATTGTTTTTTTAACCGAGAGTTCAGAAACCAGCCCTTTTAGAATTGCAAACATCTTTTCGCTGAATAAAGTTGATTTTGACTCTTGTGATGCGGTACTGTTCTCGTAACTTAAACCTCGTGTTCGTTTTCGTGTAAGTTTCCAACTCAGCTCCCACGACATGAGCGCGAAGATAACTTTTCCAATTATTTCTACGAACGAATCTTTCCTCGTGCACAAAAAGAATTGTTCGAAGTCCCATACACGTTGCCTTGAATTTTAAACCAGGGTTTATAATGTACCGCAAAAACTTCATGGAAAACGCGACGCTAATTAAGAAGGAATTGCCGTGAGGTGCATTAGGTCGAAGAGGAGCTGGTAACAAAGTCTACAGTCTCCCCTGATGTAATCGTGGCAAAGATGCTGGTAGTGACGACCACGAGCGACGATTAAATCGAGAAAGTACTACGACAAATCAAAAATTCTAAACCATACTAACGATCATTCTATCTAAAATCTTCATCTGATATGATTCGAATCTAGAAATGTCTTGTACTAATTGTGAAGTTGTCTCTAGCCTAATTAAATCCTGAAATTAGAATTATTTTCACGTGATTTACGAATATCTCATCCGTTATCTTTAATTTTACTACCAGTTCTTAATTTTATGTTTGGGAGAAGCACAGTTACTTTGACAAGAAAATGTTCTCAAAGATGGGCACGGAGAAAATAATTGTGAATGGAGGCAATTTGGATTCGAGTAGAATGATAGGATGAAAAATTGTTGGGCAGAAAACAAGGAAAATTTATTACCATAATAACATTTTTATTTCAATTTCAGTTGAATACTAATCCTGAAGAAGAATCTAAATCTACCAAGCTGGTATGTATTGCTTCCTATAATTAACACGATTGAATTTATATACATTTCGTGAGATTTTTATTATATTTGCTTGAATAACGAATTCCAATAGAAGCAACATTTTAATTTCGATAACTGTATGACAGAAGATTATTTGACTAGTAGTGGTAGGTTTATTGTTAAATATCCAGCTGTTTCCATTTTCATAACTTAATCGCCAAAAATACAAGTTGGCACAACTGTATCCTATTTGCTGCCTCGAATCGCGAGTAAAAATTCAAGATTATTCATACAATTGCGCTACGTTTGAAGACCTGTTGTTACCTTATTTTCTCAGAAAATTGGTTGCAGAATACCCGCGTTTCTAAGCATAACCTGAAGACGATATTTCCGTGACGGGACCCAGCGATCTTCGGCTTGTTGAGGACGATTTACAGTCATCTCCTGGATCACGGCAACGGAACGGTACCTTCTTTCACCCGGTAGCTGTTTGTCAGGGAAGAAGAAGAAGAAGAAGTGGGAGGAGGCTGAGAAGGCAACAAAGAACGAAACGCTCGAGTCACTCGTCCGTCTGGAAGTCTAGGAATCAATCAATGACCGTCTTTCCGAGGAATCCAGTCGGCTCGTAGGCGGATATCTCTTTCTCCTTTTCTGTCTATCTCCGTCCCCTTTGCTCGCATTCGTTCTAATCCTTTTCTGTCCTTGTTCAGCTTCTTCCACGATGCGATACCAACGACTCGACATCGAGGCTTCCTCTCGTTTCCTTGGAATCTACCCCCTCGGCTTGCTTTTTGCGCGAAGAATACCCAGCCGTACCAGGGAATCTGGTAACCGGCGACTAATCACTTCATTCTAT
This sequence comes from Lasioglossum villosulum, assembly GCA_963971365.1. Classification (NCBI taxonomy): domain Eukaryota; kingdom Metazoa; phylum Arthropoda; class Insecta; order Hymenoptera; family Halictidae; genus Lasioglossum; species Lasioglossum villosulum. Next base: position 25,351,758 of record OZ020502.1, read on the forward strand.
ACGTCATCGACGGTAATAGGGGCTCATGACGGTAATGAGGGTGCCTGGATCGTGCGCCGACTGCCGCTTCTCACCGGTGCGGTGTTCTGGATTTTTTCAAAGTACCATGTTCTGGATACGTCGTTATAGAAATTTGTTCATTAAAATGGCACTTGTCTGTTACATCGAACGGTTTTTCTTATTAAAGATCTAAATTTGAACGAGGAATAAATATGCGCATGTACCTTTAGACACAGTACGGAAAATGTTCTGCATCGTTATAGGAACATTTTCATTGTTTCGATCATTGAAATGGCACTTGTTCGTTACTTGACACGATGTTTCTTGTAAAAGCATAAATTCGGACGAAAAACTGATGCTGCAGATTTAAAAGGGAAGATGTCCCACGTTATTATAGGAATTTGTTGAACGTTTTGGTTAGCGAAGGCGGCATTTTTTTAATATAAAAAGACTTTAAAATAATGTCCTGCATTGTTACAGAAGCTTCTTCGCCATCTGGTCCATTGAAATGGTACTTATTTGTTCTATCAAATTATTTTATAAAAAGGAAGATATCCTCGTCGATATCATTGTAGGAAATTGTTTATTGTTTGGTTCATCCAAGTGACACTTATTGTTGAGAAATTGTCATCAACATTACTGGGACGTTTTTACACCAGATGAAATAATATGAAACATCATATTGTTCTAAATGAAATAGGGTATATACTACGTGAACGTAACAAAAAATATGTGTAAAAGCTGTCTCCATATTGCAGGCAACTTCTCAATTGTAATGCGGCAAAGTGGAGAAAGAAGAAAGGACGCGGAAGATTAAAAGAGGTTGCCCCTGCGTTTTCGCAACCGTGTCTCTTTCATTCTGCTTACACTCGACTTCCCGCGCCTTTCATCGGAGTCATAAAGCGCGACGGAGTTCCAGTTCCTGCAAAAATAAGGGAGGAGATGTTTACAGCGAGTAACAAGCGCGCCAACGACCACCGCCGATAGCTTACTTAATCTACGGCCTAGTCTTTCCTCTGATAAAGTTTTGCGAACGATTCCGCGACAAGTGATTTCTATGAGAATGGCGATCACGTTTTTGCAGTTGCAAATTGTGATTAGCAATTATGTCTCCTTGCACCTTACGTATTGCTGTTATACAGTGTGTATAAAAAGTAATGTCCATCCGTTCTAGGGTTAGGTGAATCTACACCTCTGAATCGGTAGACATTTGCTGTTCCATTAAATGTGGCCGAGTGCTTCTTTTTTGCACAGCAGTGTACCTGGAAACACGTCATTGACGATCGATGACAATAAAAAAAGAAATTTCCTAGTCAGTTGCCCACTCCACAACTTACAATAAACAAACCTACATATCCCCACCTAAATCCACCCTTAACCATTCGCGAAAAACCGGAGGTGACAATCGCAGAACTATTTTGATCGTGGTCGGAGAAACATCTTCTCATTCGCTGTTACCGTTTCAGAAAGTGTGTCGTGTATTTAGTGTTTAGTGGTTATGTGCAAGTATAGTGTTTTATACTTGACAGTTATTAAGACTATGTGCAGTGTCCTGTGAATTGGGCGAAGGAACAGAAGATTCTAAAAAATCTGTGAGTACCTATACTTTACATTAGTATTTTGTATTGTCGGATTAATATTCTTATGTATATTCTTTCATATTTTGCATCTCCAAATTTATTATCTCAATGTCCATTCTTTTGAATATTAGTAAATTTTGTGTACCTTTTAATTGAAACCAAAGTTAAGGTACATTATTAAAGTTATAAATTTTCAATCGCGAAGAATTCACCTTTTATTAAGGTACATTGTTGTTGATAACTTTCTTGAACTGTATAAAATACGAGAACGTACACAGACAGTCTAAACAACTTCTAAAATTGAGAAGCCTCCAGAATAGTTGATCTAAAACACAATAATGTTGTATTTTGGTCGCCACATTTATTCTGACTATATGTGTCTCTAATTTTTTATTTCAAGACAACCCACTGTCTCGTTATTAACGTATCCCATACACAAGGATTATTTATTAAAATCTTGATTTTTAATTTACTGTATTTTTTCATTACCATGTTTGTAGGTTCAAGAGATTTTACATGGTTACTTACTGAAATCGATTTTATTTTGAAATAAGGGACTTCCAGTTAATTTATATTTAGATTCGGTGTCTTATAATTAATGCACAAACTGCTTATTTTCCATAAAGATCCAGAATCTAATTGTAAGTGAAAAATGATCGATTTTCACTACTCTGTGTACATGAGATAATATTTTATCGGTAAAATTTAATGGATTTGATGATTATGCTGATTTCGTGAGAAGTGCACCAGTAGGTGTATACCAATTAGTCATACTATTAAAGAACAATTCAATTATAGTGGCTGCGAATGATTTATGAACAAGTATGCAGCCATTCTTCCTCTACATTGCGTGGTCTCACACTCACGTTTCTAACAAACAGTCATAAACATGTCACTCTGTTCTCAACCATTCAAACTAGTATGTTATTTCCTCTTGTATGTGGGAGCCTCATTTTTATCTGATAATCAATCAAAGATTTAATTCTTAGCCTGTGTTCTGCAGTTTCCGTCTTGAGAAATTCTTTTCAAATTTTTAATTCAACTCTTCCTTTGTTTTCATTCGACATGTTGACTACCACATCGGTTCCAATAGTGTAACAAATTGAAGAAATAAGATTCATCAAGCAATATTGTTTTTGTAGTACAGTTTACTTAATAGATTGTAATAGAAATTGGTTTTCAAGTTTGATAAGAAAATTACGTCACTCGTGCATGATCAACCTGGCAATTAACCCTTTCCACTCAAAGCTATATTAACTCGAAAATTATACATTTATTATATCAATTTTACATGAAATTGATACAATACCTCGTACAATATTTTTTTTATTAAGCTGTAAAACCCTACATGGAATTATTAGCAACATGCACATAAACGTTTAGTAATTGATTAGATACAAACATATTAAATCGTGTAAATTTTCAATAATCGTACAGCAATTTTGGTGCCGTATAGTCACCATTCGACTGTTCAGGGTTAAAGTATGACGAAGGTCAAATTAAGATAGCCAACACCGTATAGTTGATGAGAATCGTCCAGGAACAGTTCAAACCAGTGCAACTACCTCGCAAAATAAAGACAGTTCTCTCTCACTCTATATATCAACAATAATATCAGACGTTGCGCAAACCATTCCCGCGTAAAGCAAATACATCTAATTTGGAACTTGTCTAAAACAACACGAGTTTGTACAAACATCCGCAGCGTTGCAACCCCTTCGAAAATGCCTGATGCCCGGGGAAACCGGATTTTCTCACGGTCCAGAATCAACAGACGTTCTCGCGGAGCTCGGCGAAAGGGATGCGTTGAAGAATGAAGGAATCCTCAGGTCCCGTCGTATCTCCATGCAAATGGGCCGCGCATAAGAAGGGCGAAACTACTTATTTTGGGATCTCCGGGAATGTGACGCACCCCATGGTTCCACCGGTGACGGGTGTCGTTATTTCGGACGATGGGTCCCGCGCCGGGGACTCCAGCTGGAGTAACCATAACATCGCCCTCGTTATTCGGTGCTAATGACGCCGCGCGAGCTGGATTTATGGTGTTGAGAGTTAAGGGTCCCGCAGATTTCGCGCGGACCTCGGACGCGAAACGTGTGGGCGACCTCCTCTCGTAAATCGAGCTTTCGGGGAAGCTCGTTCGCCTAAGTGACTTTACGACGCGATTCCGGAAAAATGTGTCGCGATCTTTCCAACCTCACCCCTCCCACCATTTCGTAAATTCGCGCCGTAAAGATGCAACGAGTCTCGTCCTCGTCAGGACTTTTTATTTCCCGGGAGAATAGTGTTATGTATAATTACCCCGGGGGACAATGCTTTATTGAAAATAGTCTCCTCGTGAGTTTCGTTCATGAATTGTAATATTTGTGGAGCAGAGAACATTATGAAACGTTCCTGTGTTAACTTCATGGTTATTATAACAGCAGGGAGCTATTATTTATACATTTTTCTGGAATTAATCAACCACCTTTAAACGATATTACATATTTTAGTAAAAATTACGATGTTCCTGTGTTAGTAACAAAATACTCCCCATAAGGAGACCATTTTCCATTTCACAAAATTGATTTCAAGTATATGTATTATATTTATTTTTATTTGAAAAGACAATTTCTACCCCCGTAGAAATCTTTCTTCTCACACTCTTTTTGCTTATTTGTAATTTCTAAAATAATATAACTACAAAATTTCTTTATGATAACCTCATCTTTTAGTAAAGTACTTTAATTCACCTAATTTTCAGTGAAGATAAGAGTTTTTGTAAATTAGATTCTGCAATTCTTTCAAAATTAATTTAAACTTAAAGTCCTCCTCATCTCTATTGAAAATTTGTAGATGTGGGTGGAAAATGTCCGAGTCTACGTCGATACTGTTATTGCGTACGTTCGTTGTACACGTCGTGGAGATTAAAGTATGAAGGAAACAGGGGAAAGTGGAACAGCGAAGAACATTGTGCAACAATATGACATACATGTATACTGGTGGGTGAAAGTTAGTTTTGCAACATCAATTTCCTGAGTGTTTGTTTCGCAGCTTCAACCCTTCCTTCTCATTTATGATTTAAGCCCGCAGCACGTGCACCCGCTTCTTCTTCCTTCCTTTCTCTGTCCCTCTTCCCCTTGGGAGCGATCACGACGAAGGATAACACGGTGAGAATTTATAGATGCCTGGTCTTGAGCGAAGCCCAACACACTTGACTATAGTCTTCGGCAAGCTTTACGCGTCTCGTTGACGATCACCCTCCCATCATTTATTGTAGACAAACATGATTCCATAATTAGATCATCATCGATTGCTTGAGGAGTTGCATTTCTGTAAACGATTCAAAAACAAAAAACTATATTCTTCTATATTTCAAATTATGTTCTATGAAAAAAGTAATATGTACATTGATGTGTATATTATTTACATTATGAAATATATATGTTGGTGTTTAACCAATTACTATACATTTAACTATCGTACGAGGTATTATATCAATTTCATATTTGAAACATGAAAAAATCCTAATACAATGGAATTCGAATTCAAATAATTCAGACTTCAATGGATTAGTTTATAAAATTTTCATAATATTTAGTGGAAACAATTTGTAGTGTCGAAGAAGACTTCAATAAGCAAAATGATTAATTTCGTTGAGAATTGTCGCGAATTTAATGCGAAGGGTTAAATATTGATAACAAAAGAAATTATTGCTACACACGAGAAAGAAATAGAGTTCACTTAGCAGATGTTATCTCAGCAAGGGGTAAACGTAGAAAATTCTATTGCTCTTTAGACGCAACAAATCTTGTCGACAATTTCTGCGCGGAAATTGTACAACTTAGTTGTGCCCGACGTTCCCAATCAAAGCGGGTGATATATATTGCGCGGCAACACGACTCTTCTTAATCGTCTTTTAATTACGCGACACAGCTTGGCAGCCGTGTAATCGCCGAAGGCGTCGATATCGTGGCTATTTAGTTAGCTGCACGTTTCCGCAACGAGGCTCGTGGGAACGATAAAGTTATGAAACCCGACGGAGACTATTTACGCACGCGTAATTAGAAGAAGGACGATCTCGTCATTAATTTATCTTCCTGTTGCGGGCGAAATAAATCACTTTTAAAGCACCGCAGCTCCGTCACGCGTAATCATCGATATTCCACGTGAAAATGTTTTTCCGCGATTCTATCCTTCGCCTTCCATATTTTCCATGTTTTGCTGCTCAATAATAATACAAACGGCTAAACATAGGTAAAAATTACATTTAGGGGAGGCAGCTGGGATGTACTTGACCATAACACATCGTTCATTCATACGAACAGTGACATAAGTCAAAAAAAGAAATTTTTACAGGCGAGCCACTCATAATTATCTAAAATTGTCAATACTTTAAAATTGTGAATCAACTTATAAATGTGAAATAATTTGTTATTTGGATACTGGGTTAACTGTCATGTATGTATGTACATTAGTTATCAAGTACACCACAAGTTATATATTTATTATCATATTTTTTTTAGAAATATACAGAGCAAGTCACCTAACGTTTGCACCTCAAATATGTTTATTGTTTCTAAAGATATCAAGGTCACCTTAATTTTTTTAAAATGGAACTACCCTTTTTTGAACACGTACAATGATAATTCGTTTCATTAGGAATTCAGTGACTATAATTACTCCAAGGTCATTCAAGGTCATTCAAGGTCACAGACAGAGAAAACGTATAAGATTTAAAATATGAAAACATACTATGGTTGTAGTAAAAGTAAACATACTAAGGTCTTTCAATGTTCATTGCTCTCTTGTCTCATTGAACGACAGAAAAGTGTGATATACAAATGTCTGAAATTATACTCGTACATTTTTGCTGCAACTGCATAAACTCCGTGGTCTAGTTATAAGAAGGGTCCGGCGTCCGAGTGTTATTCGAGGCGTGGTTTTCGTAGGAAATTCCGAGGGATGTGATTTCTCGCGCGTCAGGAGACACGTTTTTCACCGAGGAATCAATTCCACGTATCCGACTGTGCAATCATCCTGGCATTTTGAGGTGGTCATGAAAATTGCGCGGTCGTAGGACTCGCACTCGGGCTCGGGAACGGCACCTAATCTTTTTGCGGCGTTATTACGGTAATCGAGGTGTTCCGCGGCCATTATCGATGCTCCATATTTTTCGCCCTCCCCCGCCTCACGTTCTGCAACTCTCGGGGATCCGTGTTGTACACACTGGCACCGAAATCGTCCTGCAATTACTCGCTCATAAACGAGCGACGCTAAAGGAAGTTATGCGCCCGACCAATAAAAGCAGCGTCAATGACACACGCACGGCCGCCAGCAAAAAGCGTTAATGGCTGGCGTACCATGCCGGGGCCACGGGCACAATGTGTCCCGGTTGTAGAGGTTCTTCCATTTCTGGGGGACCGTAGCAAAAATAGTATTTATAGGGCCGGACTGCATCGCGACGGAATCTCCTCGTTAACTTGTAATCATGAATCTCCGTGAGGCATCGCCGCAATTTCGTTCGAATAAAATTCACCGCGAGTCACTGGCCATCGACAAAGTGATGACGGATAGCAACCATGTACGGAAGTTACGTTTTTCGTTCGCAGGCAACATTTATCTTCCGCATACTTTCATATATAACATGTCATTCATTTAGCAGAAATAAGCTTGTCCAAATCTAATATGAGAATAGTTGAAATGTAATTGTGCAACTCGAAACATATGTTCAACACTAAACCCAGCACCACCACCGGTCAGAATGACCGGTTCTAGATTTTTTATTTTACAATATTATTGAAATAATTAAAATGTTTTCGTAAGAAATTATTGTATAGATAATATAGATAAATAAAATCAATTTTGTCATTATTATAAGAGAACATGTTTGTTCCAGTTACTTTTAAGACTCGGTAGGTTTATTGTTCAAGTAGGCGATAATTATCCAGTTCTTAGAAACCACCTCCATTTCAATCAACTTAACCGCATGCTTCTAGATCTCGAACTATGCGTTTAAATCTGTGCATGTAATTTAAGACATATACATTCGAAAATGCAAATTAAATATCGATCTATCTATTGCGTTATACCAATACACATTTTTGTGTATTCTAATCTTATTATCAGATTGCAGATTTTAATAGAAAACAGTAAAAACTGCATTAAAGTTTTAGAATACTGTTATATACCTATAATATTCTTATCTTAGCCTGGTGATCAATAATTTAATCCCTTGTCCCTACGATTCATTTTACGGTTTCAGTGATTAGAACTTTATAGTTCGTAAGTTCCTAAAAAAGGAAAAACATTTATATCTATTCTATGTGCCTACATATTCCCGACAGTTATCGGAGTTAACTATAATCGTTAATCTGAGTTTTAGTTATACATTAGCAAAAACAAAATGTATATATTGTATAGATTAACATATATGTATGAAAAGAGTTTAATATACATAGATGTATATACATATATATTTAACTGAGTCTGACGCGATATTGTAGGGCAAGGGATTAAACTGCTAAATACGAATATTATTTTTTTCTTTTATTGTTATGAGTACGTATTGTCGACTTGAAATATAAAACGAATTTTAGTACAATTATTTTTAAGAAGCGTGCAAGGATTAATGCATTCAACGTCGAAAACGCAGTATCGACTAATAAAATAAAAGCTTCTGTTTACAGGGGCCATTAATGGTTGAATTGAAAAACATGCGCCCTATTTGCCCGTTAATCTGCTGTCAGCGTAATCCTATAATCGTAAGTACGATCATGATTGCGGCCATAATGACATTTCTGAAGATCCGGAGGTTCGGAGGGACGTCGGTCTCGGAATGGAGAAACGGCAGTCGCGGCATGAGATCATCGAATGATCGAGCTCGGGCGCATCGTTCCCCGTAACACCCTATACAGGCTTATACAGGCAGTTAAACCTTATCCAAAGTCGATGAAGAAGACTACAATAACCACGAGGACGACGGCCGCGTCCTGCGCGCTGCCCATAAAAGCTTCCCAGTCGGACTACGCGGATAATACCCGCATTAATAATTTATAACTCGGCCGTTAACAGTTCCGTTGATTTTTTCTGGTCGTTTTGGTCCGATTGCTCGTGTTGTCTCTACCGAAGCCGGCAAGAGGAACGTGGCTCCAGTACCTTTTTGCTTTCGCAGGCGACAAAAGGCTCCGGACGCCGTGCGTCCTGACGTCGCGTCGCGGCGCGCAGGGACGTCATCCTGCAAATCGTGCACAGCCAAATCGACTCCGTTAGCATCAAGTTCAAAATAATTTGGCAAGGTCAAAATAATTTGTCAATTTAATTAGAACTGACAATACGATTACAGTTTCATTATTTCGCGCTTTTAAATAATTCTAAGATCATTTATCGACACCAATACCTTGCCTTTCGCAGGATTTCAGATAATTTGTCAATTTAAAACTCTGACAATACGAGTTATACTCGCAACAATGTAAAATATTATTAATAATTTAAATGATTTAATAATAATAAATAATATAATTAATGATTTAAATCCACAGTGTGAAAGATTTATTTTTAAAGTGACGAATAGTGTCGCCTGCAATGCTTCCAAAAATATATGTCCAATTTGTAAATCTGAATATTTCATTTAAAAAATGAAAAATATTCGATGTAGGCTTTTACTTGAATCGTGTCCATTTATACAAGTACCTGCAATAGGTTGATCACATCCACTGTACCGAATCCACACGAAAATCTGCCGACACCGCTTCGGTGTGGTCTTCGATATTCTTTTTAAGTTTGATAGGGCTTCCGGTACAGAAACGCAAAAACCCACTCGACTTCGTAAAATAAGCAGAATCCATTTCGCACTATCAGAGAATTTTTTCAACAATTAAACAGAACTCTCTTGGTACCTCGGCTCTGTCCCAAAGAGGGAGAGAGAGAGAGAACGTTGAGCTCATTTCCAAAATCAAATCCAGTAATTACAGATGCAAATGGCCTTTTATCTGGGCCCTGATAAAAACGTTCCGTAGCCGCGGAACCGTGCCGAAGAAATCTTCATCGTTCCATCGATCGTTTCCCCGAACGCACTTAAGGGATTGCGGCGAAAGGAAAAAGAAAAGCAGAAAGAAACGTTTGATCATCAGGGAGTCGAACACGAAATAAATTTATTACGCCGCCACCGGTCCACCGTTCTCTGATTTATCGGTGAAAATAAACCAGCCGGATGGTTTTCGCAACGATAATCGCTCGTTTGGTTCCACGATGCGCGCGATATCTTCGCGGGGTCCGCGAAACGCGCGTTGCCCGCTCTCGACGAATGACTGATTTGCGATACGTAATCGCAAGAACCCGCGCCCTGGAGCAGTTCCAGTGCTCCAGAAACCCTCGGCCCGAACGTTTTTCGGCTCGTTACCCGGGCAAGAATATACAGGAAGAACCGTTCGACGCTTAACGATCGTCGTACCAGAGCTGGGCGGAGCTGCCTCGATTAAATCGCGTGTGCTGGATACGACGGTGAGATTTTTGGCAACAAGAAGTCGAATTATTGATGCTACAGCCAATAAACAAGAAGAATGTGCGTCGAAGTGCATCCACTTGACTCGGCACGTATGCGTTTAGGTTGTAGAGGAGAATGGGTTAATGGCGGTCACTTGAGCAATAATCATGATAAAGTGAAAATATGGACTGAATTATTCATCTATTCGTACAATGAAAAAAAATAGTTTCATATTCATATGAAAATGAAAAACATATCTTTTACTACAACTGTCCATACCTGTGAGCAATAGTGGCCATTTTGCGGGCAATTACATCTTGATTTATGTCAGTATTATTATTCACAACGAGAAATGTTTGGATGGAAATTAAATGGTTTCAACGGATCAACATACTGGTGATATTAGTGTTTTTGTAGGCGGGCGCGTCGAGGATATATGAAGGACAACTTTGATTTTTTAACTCCTAGTCTTACGATTTATTTTACAGTTTCAGTGACTAAAAAATTTTTGTTGATCGTAATTTCCTAAAAAAGGAAAATATTGATATAAATTGTATGCCTATATCTTCTTCAATAGCTGTATATTAATAAAACCAAAATCGAATTTTACTTCGGTATAAAGAAAATTATTAAAATACATTTTTATCAGAATGTGTTCAGAATCTGCATTACGTGTCAGACACGATATTGTAAGGCAGAACGTGGCGACCAAGCTCCATTCAAGAAGATTGGTTTTGTAATAATCGTTCGCAGGATAAATAGATTAACCATCATTCTAATTTTTTGATACTTTATTTAACACTTCATTTATGCTCAACGCTTTAAGTTTAGTATAAATTTCCTTAATAATTACATTTAACACTACCAAATGATAAAAGCTGAAAAAATTTCTACAAATAAATATATTTCATTTTCTACATATATTTTTATAAAGAGCCTGTGGATTTTATGCAATTCATGACAAACATGTCTAGACGAAATACAAAAATGTAAATTATGTAAGAAATTTAAGAATCGTGCTGTTTCATTTCCATGTCATTAAAATGATTGGAACAAGAAACAAGTGTCTATGCAATTGATGACAACCATTGATGCAAACCATTTTTATTTTGCATGAAAATCCTAAAAAGATTTAAGAACCACTTAAGAACGTTTTCATTTCTAAAATAATTTTTAGTCAAAAATAATTAAGCTACTTACTTCATTCTTACTCATTTTAATCATAAGCAACTTCATAATTGCAGTAATTGTAAATTGTAAAATGAAGAACACAAAACCGGTTATTTGACCGGCACTGGTAGGTTTAGTGGTAATGTCCAACGTTTCAAAGAAAGGATCTATCAATCGGAAATGATCGAGTCAAGTGCGAACCTCGGGCACAGCGTCTACTTCCAGTAATTAGCATCGATTGGAAGACGCTCGGACAGCGATGATTCAGTGTGAACGGCGCCTCAGGTGGCAGGCAAAGCGCTGGCACGTCAACAAAGGCATATCTCGCATTCGCCGAGCGTAAGGAGTATTAACTCCAAGAATAGTATGCGTGGGCCGGTCTCCCACGTACGCGTCATACACACGTCATACTCTGCAAAACGGAGAGCGAGCTGGGAGCCGGACAGGTAAGAGGCCTGTCCGTCTTCCAGCTCAAATTCCGCGGTAGCCACTGCGATTCCGCTTTGCTCGTTTCGCGGATTTCGACATGCAACCGCACGCGATCGTCGACTACTGGAAACAGAATCCGGATTTTGACCAGGCTTTCTCCTCGTTCAACTTCCTCGTGCGTTGAAACGTTATTTTGTAACATAAACCGACGAGTATGCTGTAAATGTTCCCTGCGAATGTTGGGATCAAGAGGTCACGTGTTATTGATCAAATGTTTGAAATCGCTTGCCGATTTACTGCGGAATTACGTGATGTGATGGATGGTAGTATGATTTTAATCGCTGAAGTAAACAACGTTGCTTGTTCTTGCGTTTGGATTCTCTTGGAGAAGTTGTACATCGTGGAGCTTCGAAGTTTAATATTTATTGCAAACATTTGTTTGTTTATAGTTCGGGTGAATCTCACGTGGAATTCCGAGTGCTTAATAAGGAGACAAGGATGTTTCTATGATTTAAAGCCGACGCGTTTTAGACATAGTCGTACGAAAATTCCTGTTTAAATCCCACAAATTGTATCGCAAATAGAGAAATAAATTCACGAATACATTCGAAAGTGTTCAGAATTTGTGTTATCATAACTAGAATGCGGATTTTATGCATTTGTGGATAGCTGCAGTTTAAAACATTGGACAGATTAATGAAATTTGAAAAGGTCAATGTATTAGTTGCAGCTGAAGAACACTACTGAAGAATCAAGGAAATTATCACTTGACCCTTGTTTGTTGCAGTTGATGCAAACAATTTCTATTTTGCATGAAGTTCCGCAGACTAATCATAACATTTTGCAGTGTATTAATATGTTTCAAGGTAAAACTAGTAATGTCTCCTGCAGAAAATAAATTGTACAAAAATATTTGGTACTCGAGTTAATTTGAGTCAATTTGATAGAGCCTCATAATAAACAATTCGCCGCGGGTCTCTTGGTGCGATTGTGCCAAGACATTTACCCCTGTGAAAAGATCCTAACAATTAAAACGATCATATACGGACCCAGCAACAGAAGACGTCAATTGGCGTCTCCGGTTCGCAACGTGTCAACCCTTAGCACTCGAATGGTGACTCTAAGGCGCCACTAAAAGTTGCTGTAGCATTATTAAAAGTATTGTTTACATTATTGAATATGTCGGCATCTAGTCAATAGACTGTGCAGATGTTCATGCAATTTGCAATTTTTGTAGACGAATTTTAAGAAACTCGAATCAAATGAAACTTTTCCGTGGTGATAGCCCCTTTAGAAAATTCTTTAAATTCTACCATATCTTATATCCTATAGCATATTTGAAAATTTTCAAGAGCCATAATTGCATGAAGATCTGCAGTCTACTAGTCAATTACTAAACATTTATACATTGTGTGAGGTATTATACCAATTTCGTATCCATAAAAATTGTTTTAATCATAGGGAATGGACATATTGTGGGTCGGAACAAACGTTTAATTTTTGTGTTAAAATAGCTCCGAGTGCAAAGGGTTAAATATGCGAACAAAGACGCGGTAGCGAAGGCGAGAGTCGGTGGACCCCTATTATCCGAACGATCGGGTTATCCGAATCTTGTCCCCCGAACGGATAAACACAGTCCCGCTGTACATTGTTCATTTCAGTCACGTCTAGGGGCTAAACGAGCACGTTATTTTCGCATTCTTCTCTGCGAAACGATGATGCAAGATCCTCGGTTGCGATCGATTGCGCAACTGGTTGAGCTGCGGTGGCTGATGGCGTGCAGCGTTGGCGGATCGATGGTTGATTTACAGCCTGTCGGATGTCTCGCGTGCCCCGCGAGGGAGAATCGACTACGCAACGCGTAATAGGTCGTTGCCGTGTTCGATGTCGTCGAAGAAAACTCAGTTTGCCTACATTCTGGTGTGGGTGTGGAGGACTTTTTCACGAGGCCGTCTGATTGGCGCGCGCACACCACCACCGCCGATGGAAAGCCCCGTGTAATAAATGGGTAATAAAGTGGCAATGAAATCCGAGCTGATTGCGAGTAATAATCCAAGAATAGGTTAGTATAGTTCGCTATTTTATCGCCGCTATCGTGACGGTGTTGCTCGTTCGGATACACGATTGCTGCATCCCTTTGTTTACCTTTGCTGGATTGGCCAATTAGAAATTTGTAGCCTTTGTGGGTTTCTATGATGTTAGACAGTCGTTGCTTTAGAGAGTCCCTATACTGAGATGCTTTATACAAAATTGAGTTAGCACTTGGTTAATAGATTAATTAAAAATTGATTAATAACTTATCTACCAGAAGCCTATTAACCCCTAAAATATCGAGTCAGAATTTCCTAAATACGTATGTTATTAATAGACCGCGGATTTTATGCATTAATGACAAAAATTACTTCATGCAATACGGAACTATGTTCTGTACAATTAACGTGGGATTTTTTATTTTGCATAAAGATCCACAGTCTAGTTATTAATATCCTTGAAACCGAAGCAGCATTCTATTATGTTGTTGCCGATATATAGCCATTCGAGAATGTATCTTTGTTCTTCCGAGAAATTTTGAACGGCGAAGTAGTTCTAATCATTGTAACCATAAAATATATAATTTACTTAAGAAATCGTTAGATGAAGAGGACGTGTATAATCGATAATGTACAGAGATTTGTAGGACGGTAAAGAATGTGGAGATCATTTAGGGGCAGTGTGCGAGTGTTGAAGGACGATTCGCCCGTGATTCGACAGGCTAGAAGACGAAATCCCGAAGTAAGGTGGCGTCGAAAGAGGTTTCCCTCGAACCGCTGGCGGTTCTGGTCGTCGAGGAGCGGTCGGCCTCGATTAGAGCCACGGAATAAATTTCTTGCGGAGTGTGGGAGCGAGTCGGCCGGGGTCCTCGTCTCCAATTGACCCCACTTTGCTGCGAAACTCAAGCGACTACGCGGGCAGATTTCAGCATGGCACGCGGGCATGCCTAGATTTTCGCAGATTGCGCGCGGTTCCTGGCTCGCCGCTATGATCCTCATGTAGAACCTGCCGCGTTTTGCGGTCTCTCGTATAAACTGATGCCTCGAAACCACCGGTTTATATAGCCGCGTGTAGTATGCATGCTCGCGTATCAAATTTTCTCACCGGTCCGTTTCCCATTTCCATGGCACCCGCGCTCTCCGTAGGCCATTATGTAATGTTAATCATACCGTTCGAGATGAGGGTTCTGTCGAGCGCCGATTAGAAGCTGGACACAAACTCGAGCTGCGCGGCAACAGCTCGCGAAGTTAATCGCCAAACTATTAGAATGTAAATGTTACGATGAAACTGGTTTCAGACGAAAACATTCAGTTTACTTTGTGTTAAGTGGCCTGCTTGCCACTCGTTCGTCTAACGCGAAACTACCCGTCTACAGAGTAATTATTGGCCTCGCGGGAAGTAATTGCCCGATCACCATTCATGCCTGCGATGTTATAATTCCGTGTAGTTTGCATACGCTGCGATTTATTCCCATTTTATGCAGCGAGCTCTGGGAATGATGCACGCGGACTACTATTTCGGGGCAGAGTTTTACGGATTGTGGGAAAGCTGGTAGCTGCGATTAAATATGTATTTACTCGTATGTACGTAATAATATATACTCTTTTCCTTCAAGTAAAGTTTACATAAAGTAGAATTTTACTTTTAAAAAATATTTTAATTGTTTCATCGTATCAGGTTTCACTGCGTTTGCGTAGCCACTATTAGCAACTGCTGATCAATTTATTTTCTAATGCTTTCTTAGTTATTTTCTTTAATTTGTACACGCGTGTAAACTGTATAAAACTAAAATAATATCTTTTATTATAGAGCAAACCGAACTAGGCTTGTTACATTTTCTGAATTGATTGAAGTGTAATAAGTAGACTGTAAATTTGATAGTATCTGTGTATTTGTCATTAACATATTAGAATTATTAAAAGAATCGTAACTCCTAATTGATTTAGAAAATCCAGTTTATTTCTAAGAGGCATAAAGACATCATTGTGAAGAGTACGTAATGTTTAAATTACGAGAGGAGAAACTTGGTTTTCATTGGAAAATGTTCGAGTAAGATTAATTGATGATAAGCAGACAAAGTGAGCAAGTCTAATTTAAAACAGTAGAAACATTAGAAAAATGTTGATACTCTTATATTATTTTATTCATTAAGATAGTAAATAAACTATTCAACTACAGTTTAATGTAATTCGCGTAAAAAATTTGTATATTGCATAAACATTGTCACTGTTGTTACAGATCATCAGTATGGTCTGAATGTTGAAACATGAAAATTCCCAGAATATTTATATTATTAACAATGTTATCGAACTTCCTTCAAAAGCTTTTAAAACAACCTTTATATCCCAATAGATTTTATGAAGACAATATATCTTCAGTTCCCATTAAAATATTTAAATTTGCATCTTGTATTCCCAGATAGTACATGCAATTTTTTAATTATATTAGATAAGAAAAGCAACATTAAAAACGGACATAAAAAGATAAATATTGTAGATGTTAAGTGATGTATCGAATTGTTAAGATTATCCATCACAGTCGATGAACACAACCTGAACTGTATCATATACAAAAATGTAGATATGATAATAACCACCGATTTCT
The DNA here is from genome assembly GCA_963971365.1 of Lasioglossum villosulum. NCBI lineage: Eukaryota > Metazoa > Arthropoda > Insecta > Hymenoptera > Halictidae > Lasioglossum > Lasioglossum villosulum. The sequence goes on from OZ020502.1 coordinate 25,368,036, forward strand.
CCTACAATGAAAGAAAATGATAAAAATTGTCGCGTTACTGGGCCAGTAAGAGAGGGAACACCGAAAACCAGCATTTCTCGTGTAAGATCTCGTGAATCTGGTGGGATTCATGCTGTTGGCAAAATTTGGTGTCCAGTCGGGAAGGTGAGCACCACGACCGCTTGATTTACGGACGGCAGTAGTTTCGGCCTCGTGGTCGTCACACGAATGCGCATTATTCTGCACCGGCGTATGAATCAAGATCGGTATCGTCACCGGCTCTTATAAGATAACAAGCGCGACTCTTGTTACGAACAAACACAGCGTGTCGAGCGGCGTAGTGGGTGGTGGTTTCGTGTGGACGAGTCTTTAAGCGTTAATTGAGACAAGAGACCGCGCGTTGGTGGTCTAAATTCTTCGCTATTCCGGGAAGGCTATTTCCAGATGTATCTACGACAATTCGCCAACTCCACGGAAATGAGGGGTGGAAGATGACAACCTCTCGGATATATAAATTTCCTTCTTTCACGGTTCGGCATACTTCTCTGTGCCGTCACTGCGGAACCGTCAGCCTTCCTGATCTCGCACGAGATCTTAATTCATTTTCTCTGGCGAATTCAATCTGTACATACATAATTCTAACATGAAAACGTATCAATATGAAATACCAGGGGTTCAAACAGTTGTACGACTTTTTAATACGACTTATTTAAACTGTAATCCGTCAAACTTTCAGTAACACTAAACCCTACTAGGTACTAAAAGCGATTACAATGTTTTCGCTGCAAAAATAACAAGGATCTATTTATTTAGATTTTCTGCAATTTTTAGTAGAATATGTACTTGGATAAAGAAATTGATCAAATCAATTTTCATGTATGCAATTTCATAATTTTAATAATTGTAAGATGAAAAATATAGAACGGGTTAGTGAGGTATTACAAACACCCTTACATTAAATAAGGACGTTGCTACTTCATCAATTAAAACGATGAATAGACTGTGGATTTTTGTACATAATTTAATTCTTTTTACATTTTTCTAATGTTTCTACTGTTTTAAATTGCACCTACTAATTGTCGCCGTAAATGCATAAAATCCGCTGTCTAATTATGACTTTTAAGATTATCGTAACATTATTTATCGTTATACCCGAAAACTGAAACAGATTATTGACGAAAATAAAATGTCTCATCAATTAAACTTATTCAAACACTTTCTAATGAAAATCAAATTTGTTCCCACTTTAAACATACAGTAATCTTCACAATTATTTCTTTATTTCTTCCAGAAACAATCTTGTCATTCTACCAATTTCCTATTTTCTGTAATCAAGTTTTAGATTATAAACAAATCTTAGAGCTGTTACGAACTACCAACCAAGAAACAAAACTGTAAAATAGCTCATCAATATTTCGTGAGTTACGCTGATTGTAACCGACGCGATTCCCAGCGATGATTACAGCATGATAATTCTTGCATATCGTATCTCGATAATGTGCTACAATACCAGTGATCTTCGCGATATTAAACAATTTAGCTAACGCAATTTGCATCGATATTCCAGAATAACTTACACGGACCAGCTGTTACATTGATGGAACTATTCCGATAACGAGCCATAAAGAAAATGCGCAACATACGTTGTAGTACAATTCTCATAAATTCAGCAGCGTGATATTCCCAGAGACTGCCATAAATTCCACGTTATTTTTCCCTAGGTAAACTTTCTAACGATTATACTTCGCAGCGAACAATTTTCCTAAATCCACGTTAACAATCTTCGAGAATTAAAATTCTATGTCGTTAATTAATTCTCGGGTACCTGTGTTCCTCCTTGGTTACTTTGCTAATCGTTTTTCCTTTGTGCAAGATCGATGTATCGCTAGCGATTGGCAAACACGTGTTTTAGTGAGTTTGCCAAGCAGTATGGCGTGTCTCCTCCAGAGAAAAAGTTTGCTTTATGATGTTGTCGGTGTTAAACTAGTTTCCAAGGTGGTAGGGCATTCGAGCCCCTTGCATACTTAATTTCTGCGATACTTGCAGTCGTGAACAATCGCTTTTCACCTACACACAGTGTACATTACATAATATCAACTTATCTTGTTGTTGCAATTAGATTACGGCAGTACGCCTCCGGTATTCGTTGCACCAAACAAAAATTGTTTGCAGCATTAACGACGTGTTGTAATCATATTAAAATTTGTTTCTTGTTTCAATCATTTTAAACTTCTTCTTTTAAACTCTATTTATCTTTCTACTAATTCACGTTTCAACTATACATGCTTTTATCGTGACTGCATAAAATCCATAAACTAATTATTAATGATTATCATATATTTCATTTGGATAATATTTTTATTAACTATTAATAATACTCTTAATAGTAATAATTCATTGCAACGTTCTATATTTTGTATTTTCCTAATTGACCAGTTAAATTTGTCAAATAATAAGAGCTAATATTTCGAACTGCATCATTGCATTCAGACTTTGAATTATTCATTTCTGGCGACGAATAGTATTAATTAGACTTTCGATTTTCTTGCAAAGTGAAAATGTTATGCATTAATTGTAAGATATACATATATCCTGTAATAATCTTACAGAAATGTTGATTTTTCTTCATAATTCATTCCTGATCTAGGAAAGGCCATCAAGATCGCTTTTGTCTGAGAGAAAAGTTGTTCATAATGATGACCACCACAACATATTTCAAGGTAATCTAACGCTTTTCTAAGTAATCACTATTACATCGTAGGTCTTTGATAGAAAACCAAAGAAAGAAGGACAGAAAAAATTATGATTACCATAAAGAATTGTGTAATTGACAACGAAATGTTTCTCTTACATCGATTAAGCATCACGGAAACGAATCTAGCTAGCTGGTCCACAGTCGGACGACAATAATATTCACTGAAAAAAGAGAAATAATGTAAAAATGGAGTCAAGTGTGATATGGAAATGATCGTAACTAGTCGATTTCGAGAATCAATGATTATTCCGAAGAAGTCAATTGCAGAGAGAAAAAAGCAGAAACAGTTCTCTAGTATCGGATAGATACACCCAGACCACATTCCAGAAGATAGTACGGGATCGGACGCAAAAGGGAAACGGAGACACGGTCGAAGCAACTCATTCCTCACGGGAATCGGTGTAATTACGATTTTTCGCGTGGCACGGCCGCGGTTATAATTTCTCGACAAGCACGCGTGTGGGATAAGTAATGCTTATCGATCTTTCCCTGATGTTTCCCGGCGACTATCTGCCTGGTAGAACGCGCGCGCGAGCTCGCCTCGGCGTGGGAGGTTCGGGATTTAATGGCCGTCAGATAATAACAAACGGATATGCACCCGATCGACCACTGAATCAGCCCTGGCTGCTTAGTATTTCACGGTTTACGGGTTATGAACACAAGGATTATTGTTACTATTATCGCCGGACCACCTGCGTGGACGGCGCACGGATCCGCTCTCACGTTAGAGCGCCGCGCGCGCGCGCTCTGTGACTGCAATAAGGAAGAGATTTTATTCCCGTTCGCTGAAAAGCCCTGCTACGTTTATCACCCGCGGGAATACATTGTCAAGCCGACGATACTTTTGTTTCGTTACGCTGAGCGTTATAGTCCCAGACCCTTCCCTTCTTTCTTCCCCCTCCCGATGCAACGTTCTTGTAACCACGAAGAACAGGAATAAAATGAAAACTGGCTTTCATTTCAGTTGTGAAGGAAATATGTTTTCCACTAAGTCCTTTTTATTCTCTTTCTTCCTTGAATCTAACTCAGCGCGTCATAATACTTCTACGGCTGGAGTTGAACTCAAAAATTGCAATTATGCATGTGCATAATGTATATGTAGTGCAAGCGGCCGGAGAAGATAGGATTTAGGAGAACCCTTGGGCGGTGGAGTTTTAGTGGGTATGACACGATGTCGAGTCCCAATCTGACGGGGGTTTGTGTAATTGCATTTTCCTACCGCCCTTAAACAACAAAAAGTCGGTCATAGTGCGACCGACCTGCCCTCTATGACGAGGCCAAAAATTGGTCTGGACTTGCCTTCCATTTCGTACGGTATTTTGGCATCAAACTTTCTAGCCGAATACCGAACCATCTGTTTCGGTATTAGGCTCGGTATGTGGCGACAGGTTATGGTCTGCAGATTCAGAGCAAATAAGGACCAAATCCTGTTCCAAGCATGTCGTGGTATCAGACTGACCGCCTTTTTTGTTAGCAAAGTATGATTGCAGACATTTGATCTTAACCTGCTCGAACAGATTTTGCTGACTGGGTACTTAAAAAATTTAGAAAAATACGAAAAGATCAGGTGTTCGATCGAACAAAGTGTAACACAATGCAATCGTGTCTGGTGATGGCCAGGCTGGTAATTCCTTACCAGTAACAAACAGTTCCATCGCACGCGCGTGTACGAACGAACGGTTAGTTATACGGGGAACCCGTGAATTGATTTATTCGAGCGTCGCATTCCCGGACACTATCTCACGACCTTAAAAGCGGCTAAACGATTCAATTTGTAGTAATTATATTGCAACCGGCCTGGTCCAGGGCTGGTTGGCTGGCTCGGGCGTGCGCTTTTTTTCATTGGGACCACTTAAGATGCGACGATGTTTCACGTGTGGGCGTTAGGCCGGTCGAGAATCGGCTGAGCGCCTCGTCCCGACAATTTCGAGCTAATCTAAACGATATTGGACTGGAGCGACGTTAAGCACGGCCGACGACGAAAATTTGGTCGTGAGTTATCGTCCCGGTCGTTTGTGTCGATTCGTCGAGCCCTGTCTTCATTCGCTATTAAATCGAGGATCGAAAAAGTTATGGAACTCCTCGTTCAACTCTATTAATTCGTATCTCTTTCTTCGTCAATTTGTTGCGTCAATTCGGTAAGTTTTGAGGGATTCTTTTGCAAAAAGTTTATTTTATGAAAATATATTTTCCTTTGATATGATCGTCATCTAGTTTTCTTCCAATAAGCAAATTCTTTGTCTTTCAAAGAATCTAGAGCCATAATTGTTGCGATTGTACTGACTGCACCCTGCACAGACTCTTTCCGAGGAAACGGTCTAATACATATCTGAATTGAAACATGCGTTGTACTAAGAACAAAAATGTTAACTCTATGAAACATGTTCCATCATCCAGGCACCCATTCAAAGAACTAACAGCCCACCTAGGTAGTCATCCAGCAATCAACAAAGTTATCTAAACAGTATACTCTTCAAACTTAGTCCAACGATCCCAAACTGTGGACAGGCCGCAGACATCTTAGTACAACCAAACCAAAGTTTCCGGACGCCACTCGGCTCCCCAGCATCCGTGCACAGGTACAACAAAGCATCGCGTGTCTTTACAGCGCATAATCATTTTCCACGCAGGGAATAGTTGTTTGCAAAGCCACGGACGATACGGCGACCACGAGTGCGTTCGTGCATGAAAACGAAAATGCGGCTCTCGTGCGGCTCGTCATTCGATCGAATAAAACAAACGACGTTAAAGAGGTAAGGGGCGGGTAGAGAGGGAGAGGGACGACGATGAAGAAGGGAAAGGAGAGAGAAAGAGAAAGTTACGTTAACAACCCTACGTTCCGCAGGGCTGCGCTTATCGCGTCGCACGCGTCACGATCGAAATTTTATTACGGATAGGAATAGGACGGGGCTACCTTCGGAACGAGCGTCTCTCTCATTCGTTACGCAGTTTATTTCGACGATTATTTTTTTTGTCTCCGCGGCACGGCGCTCCGTAATGTCTTGCCGGTTTCTAGTTTACGGCCTTACGAAAGGCAGCGTCGTTAGACGTACCTTTAATCGAGAGGACACGAGACGCATCTATGCCGTGCGCACACACGGGCGTTTGTTGTCCGATCGTCGCCGGGATATTTCGCGAGGATCGTCCAGGGTCATTGCCTATAAACGTCCCGGCCCCGGAGATCGGTAATTTACGATCGTTCCCTTGGAAAACGAGCGGCCGACGATTATCGCTCTAATTGTAATTAACGTCTCCCGGCACCGTGCTCGCCGGCCGATCGTTTTATCAGGCCACGCGCATATTAATGAGTTTTCGCGAATCACTTGTCGCTCGTCGCGATACGCTTTCTCGATCCGATACATCTGTTTATTACGAGAAGAACTGCTGGGAATTGCGTCGCCCGGACATTTATTAGCGAAAAGCGACCACGCGTGGGCGGCTTTCAGAATTCAGCGCAATCCAATCGGCCGTGTACTGGCTCCGAAGATACATTCATTTTCCAATTTTTCAAAAATTGTTGTACTGGTGTAGTTTCGTGTAAAGAACTGCACTACACAAACCTGATCTCACTTTGGAGATTGAAACGTTTTGCAGCGCATTTTCTTCTTAGATGATCTTCTATATGATATAGCAGACGAGAAGATCAATGTTAAAAATATTGGAAAAATTTTAACGTTGTAAGGGAATAATATTAATGATGTAAAGAGAGGTTATTGGTTTTTAGTCATTTGATAGATTCGTGAAAATATAAATATTAAACTTCGTGATCAATATGAAATAGTCTGAATATAAATTTCTATCTATTTTAATCGTAAGTAATGAATTAGATTGCAAAAATGTATGCAAATTGATATTTTATTCACAAGTTTAATGACTTAAAATTTATATTTAACTTTACAGCTGCGGAGCTTCAATTTTGTGTAACTAGATTTCTTATTACCATACATTCAGTCATGTGATCAAGTGAAACCTATTGAACAAAATGAAAAATAATGAATGAAATAAAAAATATTGAACGAAATGAAGAATATTGAATGAAATAAAAAATATTGAACGAAATGAAGAATATTGAATGAAATAAAAAATATTGAACGAAGTGAAAAATATTGAAATAATGAAAAATATTGATGTGAAGAAAAATTAGAATGTCGTATGTCAATTCAGTGTCAGGATTAGGAACAATTTGTTAATGTAAATTCACGTGCAGCTCGAACGCTCAACACTGAAACATGATTCGTATCTGTTCTAAATACCATGCAGCACGAAGTATCGTGCAAAATCAATTTGACCGTACGCGACGTTGCACTGCACGCACTTCACATACTGTGACTCCAATTAACATTCCGTTTAATTGCTGATCGTAGTATTTATAGACGTGTTCGCGCACGTCGACTTTGCTACAAGGTGTGCATTCCCATGACCAAAACACACTCTGGCATAAGCTATTTTGTCACTTTTGCAAATTGTGTTTGACATGTTACAGTCACACTTGAGGTAAATATTGCTGTTCCATGTTAGAAACCGAATTTGATTAAATATAGAATCGCAATAAAAATTTATTCATAATGAACATTTTCTGAGTCAATTGTAAAACACAGAAGCAAAATGAACATATAGTTTTCTTAAAAATTATAATGAGCCAAAAGTGACATAACTGTGCTCTTACCGATTAAATTTCGACGTTTCCATGCAACGGAGGTAGTTGACAGCAAATGGGCCATTTTAGTTATTTCTAAACGGCTTTAAACAATCATCCAAGAATCCGGAAGAAAGAATAATACAGGAAAAAAGAGGAAGCTCGAACTATTCTGAGTGAAAAATATACAAAATCATACCAATGATACGTTCCTCAACGATTCAATTCCCTTAATTAAAAATCGAGATAGTTGCAAATCATTGGACGTCTCTATGGAACGAAAAGGAACATTCTGAACGCCGTTGGACAATAATCCAAGAATACAGAAATGAAGAAGTTGAATACAGTCTGACAAGTGAAAAATATGTATAAGAAATTCGAGAAGTGAAATAGTTCCCGACATCTTCATCACTAGGCAATCGTAAATCAGCAGATGTCTGTACAAAACAAAGATAGTTAACAGAAAATAGGAACTTTCTGAGTGAGAGTGCTAAGAGGATTCTCCAACGTTCATCGATCAATTTTTTCCATTGTTGGAAGACAATTACAAATCTCCAGACGTCTCTATAAAACGTAGTTAACAGAAAATAGGGACTCCCTGAACGTCTCTATGGAATAATACGGAAGAAGGCAGCAATGATACGAAAACGAAGAACTTGGAAACATTCTGAGTAAGAAATATGCAGAAACGACAGGAACGCGGAGGATGGTAGATTCCCCGACGAATCAATTTTCTCCACCATCGGAAGACAGTCGCAAATCACCAGACGTCTCTATAAAACGCCTCCTGGTAACTGGAGCCAACTAAGATGTCTCAGGGATCGAAGAAACCCGAGGAGGGATCGCGTCGACGTAGGAAAACGCTTCGCGACGGAGGTTCGAGGGACTAGGAAACAGGTAAAGTGAAACGTCCGCGGCACCCACGCGACCACCGGTCTAGATGAACTGTTTGTTGTTGCGTTTCAGTGAATTATCGCCGGGCCGTGGCCCCGTGCTACGAAGCCGCCGTATATTAGCGGCTGAAAGCCAGCAAATGAGATCCGGGAAAGATTACAATTACCATCGCAAACAATATTCCACCGTAGCACGGAGCCGAGAAAACGGTTATTTACAGCCCATTATACTCGCGGGACAAACCTGGGGGAGGAAGCTGCGAAAACGTGTGCACCGTGCACACCTGAGAGACATGTTCTTTGGGCCTCCTTCGGATTGGGGGTGCTGGCAGTCTGAAGTTCTGCGACTTGGGGAGAAGCTCTTGAGCGATATGCGACTTTACCGTGAAAGAAAGCGTGGCTTCAAGATTCTCTAAGATCAAAGTAAGATAAATGGAAAGATAACTGTAAAATTTTAACGTAATTGCTAATTTTTAACCCTTACGTAATTAGAAATCCATTTAGATACTGGAAAATGCCACCCCTGGCAGACAGTATTTGATCAAAGTCGCGAATATGATTTTTGAACGCATTATTTAAATATAAAATTTAAATGTGAAACATAGTAAGATAAATGGAAAAATAACTGTAAAATTTTAACGTAATTGCTAATTTTTAACCCTTACGTAATTAGAAATCCATATAGATACTGGAAAATGCCACCCTTGGCAGACAGTATTTGATCAAAGTCGCGAATATGATTTTTGAATGCATTATTTAAATATAAAATTTAAATGTGAAAAATAGTAAGATAAATGAAAAGATAACTGTAAAATTTTAACGTAATTGCTAACTTTTAACCCTTACGTAATTAGAAATCCATATGGATACTGGAAAATGCCACCGCTGGCAGACAGTATTTGATCAAAGTCGCGAGTATGATTTTTGAACGCATTATTTAAATATAAAATTTAAATGTGAAAAATAGTAAGATAAATGGAAAGATAACTGTAAAATTTTAACGTAATTGCTAATTTTTAACCCTTACGTAATTAGAAATCCATATAGATACTGGAAAATGCCACCGCTGGCAGACAGTATTTGATCAAAGTCGCGAGTATGATATTTGAACGCATTATTTAAGTATAAAATTTAAATGTGAAACATAGTAAGATAAATGGAAAGATAACTGTAAAATTTTATCGTAATTGCTAAGGTAGAACTCGAGATATCTTGTACACAGTTTTGAAAAATACGTTTTTAAACTTTACAAATGTAATTTCTCTGTAAACAAATTTTTCGGTTTTCTCAAAATATTACTGTGTCCTACCCTGTAAACAGTTTTATCAACGAGCCAGGTTCAAGTTCGAGTGGTATCCAGTGATATTCCGCGAGCGATCACGGCTCGCGCGAGTTCATCGTCGCGACGAAACAGTAACTCACGCAATTACCATCAAAAAGTAATGATTTACGTTCCGGTTTTGCTCGTTTTGTCACCGCGACGCGGCGCGTTCCCGGCCACCGACGTATTATCGTTATAAATTTCGCTGAAGATGTCTAAGTTTTAAATCATCCGGATATGTGGCGAATAAATGATCCCTCGCGCGCGGATTCATAAATAAATCATTCCCGCGAACGTCGCGTCGTCGGCAGGCGACATTGTGCATGGCCGACCGTATTTCTTTTTTCACAAACTTTAGTGCTCGCACCTTGGCTGCCGGGAACCCCCGTCGCATTGTAAAAAGAAAGGATCGCGTGTGTGGGATGGGTTCAACAACGTCGCGGTCGGGAAACATGAGCTTTGGCTTGTATTACATCGTATCTGAATCATCCATGCGGATTCCTTCTTAAACATTGCGGATACACAACATTGTGCATAATATTCAACGAGGTTTTCTTGTCTAGAGAAAAAGAATGATTTCTTGTTTCTCGCGTTCTCTCAAAGATACTTGCAAAAGGATTTGTTCAAATACGTGAAACTGACGAAATTATGGGTGTTTAAGGAACGCAGCTCTCACTGTATAAAATATTACATTAATCTAGTTTTTCGATCAATTCCAAATTTTGAGAGAATCTCCAGAACACTTTCCGCTGTTCCACGAACAAAAAACGTCAACAAATCTATATTACTTCTTTTTATTACGCCAAATGAAAGAAAAAGCGTAAGAAGCTGTTGTATTAAATAATAAGATATTTTATTTCTTTTGATTATAATGTCGTAACCATTTTTTATTAGGTACCATTTATTCGTTTTTGTATTTCGGACCAATAGAATGGCTGTCTCCGAATGTCGCTCTTTAAAGAACTTGAACTCCTACAGATGTATCTTGACTTCAAAAATGATATCGTGCAGTCAAAACGGAAGAAGATACGTATGCAAAAGCTCAATACAAAACGGCTGTCTGATTTCTTTACGAAACTTTTGAAACGGGATTTACAGAATGATGTTCCAGACAAGGAGCCCCCCTTAATACCATGCAGCTCTTTAATGTCCGACATAAAAGTAAATCTCTCGCGGTTGGAAGACAAAACTGTTTAAACGATTGCATAAAAACTGGACGTCAAAACAAGTTACAGGAAAACGAAATTGCACCATGTAAGTCACACTTGGGTATTAACGTTAGCTCGCTTTCTTTTTTAATAATAGTTCGGGTAGTTAACTTCTTCTGACATAATATTTTATATTATTTTAATATGGTAATTTAAAGGCGAAGCAAGCTTCTTATGGAAAATATTAATCATTACTATCATTATTTGGGTCGAGAAAGAGGAAACGCTGACAGTAGATGATATTAAGAGGAAACGAGGCAGAAAAGGGATAGCAAAACATAGCGGTATGAGAAATAAGAATGAAGAAGTCGGCGAAACGCCGGTGTGTGCGTGAGAGAGATAAAGATGAATCGACTAAAAGGAGGCACAAGTAAAAATGACGATAATGCCGATGAGTTAACAGGTAAAAGATTAACACGAAATTAAATTTGGACGGGACTTATACGATGCTAAGAGAAAAGTAACAAGCTCGGTAAAAAAAGCTTTAAGCTGCACGTGCGTTATAAATTATTTCTGATTACTGCTATCAATACTAATTTCAAATGCAAAATGGGGTGGAAACTACACCGCTTAACGCGACATAGAAGTTCCGAGCAGTCAAACTAACTGGTTTGCAACTTCTTACATAAATTACGATAGGCAGTAATTTTAATGAGATTTTACGCAACTCTTATTTGGTTGTGTTCGCTAAACCCTTATTTCAATCGTCGGGTACCCTTTCGAACGTTAATCTTCCCAAACTTAAAATATCTTCTATCGTTATTTGGCACATTTTTTACCTATCCATGTTCACTGCAACTTTAGTATTTTGTTATCAGTAGACAGACAAATTTAAGAATATTGTCATGTTGTTTTTAGTACAACAATATCATTAAAGGATGAAGTGAATTGTGATTTTACAGTCTATCTTTTGCAGTCTATCAGAAACCTGCAAAAATTGTCCGAAGTACAATAAAGTCTAATTGTCCTATATCCAGGATACCATAAAGAATAAGTAACATAATTATACGCTATTCCATGTATAACAAATCAACGAAAATAGTATAATGCTTTAATATGACAAAGAATATAAAATAACTGTTTCTTTACTAATCATTCTTATACCATAATTTTTTGCACCTTGCGTGTAAATTTTTGCATTAGGGTAACTGCACCAGTGAATGAACGGGCACCAGTAAATGAACGCTTTTGTATATTTCAACAAATTTTAACCCGGACGGCATACTAGCGATAAAATTGTGATTAAAGAGTTAAATAAATAGGAGAATATTGTTTAGTAATTTTGTTCATTGATTGGACTAGCATTATTCAATTACTAGAATGTAGTGTTCATTGACTGGTATTTTTCATATTTTTGATTTAACGTTTAATAAAGAATAATAATAATAATTTCATTGTATTTGTGTTCATTTATTTTTGACAAATGAAGTATAGGGAGCTATTTGGCATATATGAGATTCCTTTAATTCACATAGTTTTTTTTTAAACAAAATATTTTCCTGAACAATTTCTTAAATGTTCATTCACTGGTACAGTTACCCAATCCGATTTTTCACGATCCGAACATTATTTTCTTATTTTAGATATAGTGTAAACACAAAAAAGTTACACACGCCATTGTAGTGCGAATAAAAGACAGTACTACTTTCTCCTGTTTCATGTTTTCTAATATTTACTATTTACAAGGGAAACGCTGGCTAGTAACAGTGTGAACACTCTGTATATCGAGAAACCACTGTATTTCTTCAGAATCGGTGGAAAATGTGTAAAATTAACACGGGAAAACGGATCACAGTTAAATAGGAGCCCGTAAGGGTACGGTAGCGAGAGATAATAACATACAGGGTCAATGACACTAATTGTAAAGGGTTCCTCTGTGATTTTCACTGAGAATACAACGTCTTGGGACAGTGTAGGGAGAAACAGAGGAGCTGGATTCGCTGCCCACGGGATCCGCGGAGGAACGTTGTCGGGAGGAGTATATCCTCCGGCATGGTTCGTCCCGGCGTTTCTTTTTTCTTTCCCTTATTATATCGGCGATGATGAAGTGCCGGCCGGGTTACCTAATGCTCGCACAATGGCGACAACGGCGCGTTCCATGCGCCGCGCATAAATCTCCGAACAACGGGCGTATGTGTGCCGAGAGCGTACGCTTACGAACGCCGGCGTTATCGCGCGATGTATCGCGGCACAGCTCGCTAAATATGTTATAAATCCTCCGGTGAAACATTAGGGAATGCTTTGAATGCGCCTAATGCCGGACGTTGACTTTTCCTCTTGCTGGACGCGACGAGCAGCCACCCTTTCTTTCTTTCCAGCAGCTCGCGGCCATCGAGATCTCAATCGATAGCACTGGAATTTCCGGCGATACGATGGACCATGAAAGAAACAAGCTGATCCATTCATGAGAACGCTCCATGTATACAACGATGCATGGATTTTCAACATCTGGAAACATCGAGCCTCGTTTCCACCGCTTGCTGCGTTAAGCCTCGTGTCGCTTGTATAAAATAGATACACTGCTATACAGTTGCAATGTTTCTGTAATTGTCACGAAACAATTGATATTTAAGGTAAAGGTGCTAGTAGTTGACCAGTTAAGAGAAGTTTTCCACGCGAACAACAGTAACCATTTACTCTGTCATCAAACAGCGAGAGTCGATGTCTGAAGACACTGTTTAAGTCTTCTAAATGATGTACCAGGGCCACTTTTTAAAAAAAGTTTACTTATACAAATTTAAGAAACATATTTAGAAATTCAGTAATTGCTTCTGACATAATGAAAAGTCTAGTAATTGACCTCCTATTCGTTAGTAGTTGACCATTTGTACTATCATAGAAAGAGGATTAAAGCAATAATGTTGGGAATCATTTTACTATCATTTAGTTTCAACAATTTCTAGCACAAATTACAATTAAAGAATGAAATAAGAAATAAAACAAATCGATTCCATAAAAAGTTTAATTGAGGAACATAGTAGACGTTGCAAGTTGATAGAGAATAGTATTAGAGAAATTTAATCAACAGATGGTATGGCATCCGAGGTTCACTTTCATCAAAAGTGTACAGCTTATAAAAATCTTATTTTTTATGTTGTTCTATAAAATGGTCAATTACTCGTTCATGGTCAACTACTGCTATCTTTACCTTAACTTCAAAAATTCAGTTCAGTCTTCTTCAGTCCTCTTGTTCAGTTTGGGCCAGCATCTAACTCACTTGTAAATTTATACACTTATAAACAATTTTTTACACATAGCAAACGCAAAATTTCTCTTGAAAATGATCCATACTTGGATCGAAACGTTGAGGATTTTTTAAATTGCAAAATTGCTTTGTCTTTATTCTTGAATCGAACCTGTGCGCCGATAGCATAAATTTCTATAAACAATTAAATCGGTTTCGTACCAATATGACAAAAATCGTCCTGAAAGGATTAAAACTGCAGGAGTAATCGAAAACTTGAAATGATCCTCGGAAAAATTGAAGCGGACGAAGAGGTTCATTGCTGGTGGCAGTATCCTTTAGAAATCGAGGTTCAGCCCACGCATCGGCGTTCCATAGCGTGCTAGAAACGAGATCAAAAGTACGAGTCCTTGCGGCAGTGTGAAAAACGCAAACAGCACGTGTGCACGTGGAACCGTGTGTCCAGTATCGAGGAATGGGAGGATATCGGTGGTGGTCGCGTTCGACATCGACACAATAGCCAGGCTAGACTACAATACATGTAAGCAACTGGGTCCGGATCGTAACGGGGCCTCACGTCACGAAAACGCTTGTCGCCGCGCTGAAAACAGCGTCGGCGGCCGGGCGCGGTTCACTAACGACAGCCGGCGACCCGAAGGGAACACGAGAATGCGGTAGGAATCTAAATAAGACACAATCGTTTCGAACAATCGCATACCGCCGGTGCATTGGGACTTTCTAATAAGCGCTTCTCGGCGCCGGTCGGCCTTGCTAGGACTACTGCTAGTCGAATGTGAGGCTGGCCTGCCCGCATTCAACAACCTGTTGCTCCTGAGCTACCTGTTCGCGAGCGCGCACGCCGTACAGAGGGCCGTGTCTATGAAATAAATGGAATTCATTGAAAACTTTTCATATCATCAAATAGGTTCCAACCAGGAAGTGCGAAATCCTGATTGGGACGGGAAATTTACTCGGGATTGAGACGGAATCCCGAAAATATCTCTTATTCCCGACATTTTGAAGTTTATACATACTCCATACAAGATCTGTCAACTTAGCTAAGTGATCGTTACACTGCGGATCTTTATGCAAGATAAAAAATGTTCGCATCGATTGCAGGACACAGGAGACAATAAAAAATACTATGGAAAGAACAGGTGTGGTTTATGGTACACATGGGCGACCCTGTGATTGTGAACAACAGGCCCTCGGTCCGCTAAGTTGTGTTAAGGAGAGAATAGGAAAAGGGATACTTACCGTCATCTAAGATCCCTGGTTCTTGGAGTTGTCTACCTCAAAAAAAGGAGACAATAAAAAATAGTAGTCTTCTTTTACTTATCTGATTAAGCTGAAATACTTGCATTGATGTTCTTGAATGTTTTTAACATGTCCATTGCTTTAAATTATACGTGCCCATTTTTGTCATAAATGAATAAAATTCGTAGTCTAGTGATCATAAAGCTGGAAGACAACAAAAGTAAGATTGCTGAAATTTTCAAATAATATTCTATGTCCCGTGCATTGTCGGGAATCCTGAACATTTTTAGGATCCCGTAGATTCTTGGGAATCCCGAATCTTTGCGGAATCCCGTATATTTTCGGGAGTCCCGAATCATCTCGGGATTCTGCACATCCTCGGGAATTCCGAATATTCACCGGAATCCAAGATATTCTCGTGAATCTCGGATATTTTACGGGAATCCCGCATACCTCTGGTTAAAACTTAAAATTTGGTTTATTCGTAAGCTAATACAGTGGAACCTTCATATACGTGACAAATTTTTGCTTGGTATACAACGTAAATTTTTTGTATGAATTTCTTTGGTTAAATAATTATTTCAGAGAAAAATTAAAATTAATAATCAGTCGTATTCAGAGTTAATGTGTATTATTAACTGTCTGATCACACAAGTCGTAGATCCAAATGTCGTAGAAGGGAAAAGAAAATTTATATTTTTTGTATGGCTACATTTATTGTAATGCTTAAATATTGATTACAGACGAATCAAATTTTATTTCATCTAAAATAAAACGCGTAATATTTGTATTTGTTAGACTTTGTTAAAAACCTTCAACACGAGTCTGGCTCCTCAAAATGCGGCAGAGGATTAAGGAGATAAGGAGGTAAAAACAAATTCGTATCACTTGCTGTTAGAGTTTTTACACTGGAACTTCGTTCTAAGAAACACGTTGAGTAATTCTGAAATGATTACAATTCAACAGAGAAATAAAGAATATTAAAATAATCTTTTTCATTGAAGTCCGAAAATAACGATTTCATGATTCACACACATTGAAGAATTGGTGGTCTGATAGAACAACGAAGAACGAATTCTGGTTGGTTAAAAAAATGTTTAACGATACTTTCGGATCATCCAGTATGCACTGCTGTGAAAAAACACGGCTCAGCCAGGAGATTACTTCATTTACACTTTATAATCGTGTCGTGAATACAGCGGGAAAGGGCGGAAGATGACTAGTGATCTGGGATCGGGTTCCACTGGTTTCGAGGGTCGCTTAATTGAATTTAAGAGGTCCGCCTGTGACTTTGCACAGACGGAACCCTCCGAGAAGCGCCCAGTCGGGAGAAACAGGATTCGAGCCACATGACTAGGGGTTACCCTGTTGTTTCGGAAGTGTTAATAGCGATTTTCCGCTGATTCATTTGGTGGTCGAGCAACTGTCTTCAAAATTCTATTATCTTAATTATGTTTGCCCTAGAGGCCATGGAACCAAAACGTTACTAATCGTACACTTCATAGGGTGAATTCCATTTTACTCGAATGTGAACCATTCGCACGTCCAGCAGATTGGATACTGTTCTGGAAACGATCTGAAAAAATAATTTATCTCCGAACTTAACCCTTCCGATTTTATTCAGAATATGTATCGTAGAATCATGGAAAGACGAAAATTCAATTCAAGTCATTCAGTCTCGAATCAGATGTCCTTAATGCTTCGGCCTGACCTGAACATAACACTTTGAAACTTTAATTCACTCAATAAACTGCCAACATTTTCTGTATTTCTTTCTGTAGTATATACACTAGAGTAACATATACACTGGAGTAACTGCACCAGTGAATGAACATTTAAGAAATTGTTCAAGAAGATATTTTATGTTAAAAAAATGTGTGAATTAAACGAACCTCATATATGCCAAATGGCTCCCTATACTTCATTTGTCAAAAATAAATGAACACAAATAAAATGAAATTATTACTATTTTTTTCATTAAACGTTAAATAAAAAATGTAAAAAATACCAGTCAATGAACACACTACATTCTAGTAACTGAACAATGATAGCCCAATGAATGAACAAAATTACTAAACAATATTCTCCAATTTATTTAACTCTTTAATCACAATCTTATCGCTAGTATGCCGTGCGGGTTCAAATTTGTTGAAATATACAAAAACGTTCATTTACTGGTGCCCGTTTATTCACTGGTGCATAAAGAATGATCATCTAATTTCTTTATTTCACACAACCAAATTAAACTCATACATTTTCGCGTCTCACTCATTACGTTTCTCTCATTCATACCATACATAACCACACACTAAAACCTTCGAAAATAATATTTCTTGTCCCATTTTTCATGCTTATCGACTACCGTGCGCTGCCATGTGGCAACAGGTACATCGCAGCGCATCGTGGCTTCGAGATGCTGGAATCGTGGGAGGGTCGAAGGCAAGAATCAGAAGCAGGAGCCGATGGGTTTACCATTAAGACAGGAGGATGATCATAGCCGGTCGCGGGAGCTCGTATTCCCGGTGATCGTCGCGAAACGAAACGAATTGCCTAGGGAACCGGCCTTGTCCAGCATAGACACCCTGTGCACTGGGCAGCTGGCACGAGCACGCCTATAAATACGGCCAGTTTGCATAGCGATCGTCTACCGAGATTACGATCCACGCGCTCGGAAAAACCGCACGGCTACGGGGATCCTCTTTCCTCTTTCTCGAGATCCCTCTCTCCTCCTCGTCCTGGCGCTCCATCCCCAAGCTTGATCTTCGTCGGATCGTTCGGTGTCGGTCATCGAGGCCTGTACCCGTCCATTTCGAGGTGACCGGGGACTTGAATGGTGAGACATCCAATCCACGTCGCCGCGTAAATGTCCCCCAGGTAGCCTCACGTGCGCATAATACATGATCGTAAACGATCCGCCGGTGAACCTGTCGACAGGCTGGTTCTCGAAACGCTGATGGGAATAAGGATATTCGTAATAGCGGCCCGATACCGGGGACAGGATGCTTTATATGGACTGCGGCTGTTAGCTAGCCAGATTCTTTATTTCACATGACCGGGCAGCGTCTCTCAAACTTCCTCCTTAATCCCGCCAATCGTCCGTTTCCTCATGAGCGAATTAGATTGCCAGCCACCCCCGGATTGTCCACAGATATCGTACCAATCATCGCGTCGGATTATCGTTAATATAGAAACGTATCTGATCGCTAGGAATGCTGTCGCTTGAAATTTCCGTCGTAGACACTGCCAGTTAGCCATGCTCTATCGCCGTTGTATCGATGAATGCTTGCCATCGGCTCTATTAAAAATTGATGGACTTGGAATTGGACGTGAAATCTACACACGAAAATGATTTAACGATCCTAGTAAGTACTTTATTTTAAGATTTATTTTAGATTAATACCGGCAGGTATTAAATCTTAATCTTGAATAGAAAATCGTATTGCGAACGTTTGGAATCAGACGCGTTTACGAAAGTTAGAATATGTTAAATTAATTCATTTCAGTAAGAACTGTCTCAATTTTTAGACCAGAATGTTATCTCTGAGAAGTTAGCAAAAAATATTTATAATATAATATAATATAATATAATATAATATAATATAATATAATATAATATAATATAATATAATATAATATAATATAATATAATAATATTATATATAATATAATATATATATAATATATAATATATATAATATAATATAATTATATATAATATAATATAATTATATATAATATATTATATATATAATATAATAATACCATATGATTGGATAAAGTACTTCGCGATCTAAATTATATTTTTCGTCGCAAGAAGAATTTACACAGTCGTTACTTTTCCTATTTCTGTATTTGAGAAACCTCATCGCAAACTTTCGTTTCGGCGAACACGGTTGTGAAATTAGGATGCTTTTGGAAAAACGTGGTGCCCGTTATTAGTTTGAGAAACGCTGTCTCGATCCGCAGTCGATATCATGTACAGTCCATCGGATCGAAAGAAAGCTTCCGTGATAATTTGATATTTGCGGCGGGAAACGTTTACGCGCACTACTGGCACGCGGTATCTTTTTCCTAACACGCGACAAATCAAGTTTTACGAGCGACTTGTTCGAGCACAGTTAAACACACTCTTCGTGTTTCACTCTTGTTACCGCTAACGTTTTAAAGATAGTGTTTCAAGTCACTTTTCTTTTACAACTTGATACCGTTAGCGTTCGAGAATTTACGACAATGTACGTACACTCTACACTGCAAACAATGTTTTAGCGAGTACTTTCTCTTCGGGAAAAACGTCGAACCACTTTCAATATTTTCATACTTCATTCTAAGTAACAAATTTCTGATGTCTCCTATGATTATGGAACTTCTAAACGTATTAGACGATTGCATAAGTTCGTGCTCGATTTTCACAGACGCCGCAAATTGTACTGTACGACAGATTAAAATTTAACCATTGAATTTTATTTTCAAATCAGCCAGGAACTTATGCAATCGTCTGATATAGTTATCGATAACTCCTTTATTTACGCACGTGTTGGAATAAAAATCATATGAACAACAATTCTAAGAAGCAGGAGTTAAATATATATACATTTGAAAAGTTATTAACACTTTTCATACGAATATATATATCCGCAATTTATTGTTCACGTCTCATGCTCGATGCTTTCAATATTAAAATAATTGTGTACAAACTATATACTTGATATTTAGTCAGTGGCTTTCACAAAATGTTAGCAATTCATTTATATGCTCTCCGGATGTTACAGATGATTATGCCATAAACATGAAACCGTTGCTATTAAATTTAATGGCCAGCTTAAAGTTGATGAATAAAGATCGACCGAACTCGATATACATTAAAACGATATTACAGCGTGCAGAGTCCAGCGTGATAATATTTTATTGGCAATAAAAGTTCACTTTAAACAATCTATCATCTACACATTGACAGACGCAGAAAACATGACGGACGAACGGGCGCAAAGACATCGACCGATAATCGAGCGACGATCGGCGCTTACATTGTGCAGCAGGAACTTGTTAATTGCTTCGATGACCACACAAGTCGTTCAGCGAAAAAATTCTGCGACTACGCTAAACCATCAACAGCTCAAACCATCCAACCATCAGCCCGGCCCACCCATCTTCGCGTTTTGACGTTCGTACCTCGCCGTCGCGTCGCGGCGATCATGAATTTTCTGCGATCTCATGTTGCGAACTTGACTGCGTCATGCCAACGATATTCCTTCTTTTTCCTACGTCAGCAACATTTGGCGCAAAGATCGCCTGGTTTGAAAGACCTATTGATGCTCGGAGAATACCGAAATTTTTCATGTCCTCGAAACAAGGGTAGAGGGTGGGTTTATGGCCTGTTCTTCTGCGTCTTTCTTCCCTCTTACTGCAACCACGGGACACCTGTTGCTCCGAGCTTTCAGTTGCAGCCGCTACGTGGTGCCACGAATCAACAATTGCTTGAATCGAAATTGAAATTATTAGACGGACAAATTAATTCCAGATCCTCGCAATCGATCAGTGACAACTTCATTTTAAATCGAAGTCGAAATTATTCGATGTACAAATTAATTCTAGGTCCTCAAAATTGATAAATAGCAAGTTTACTTTACATCCTAACTGCAATTATTAGGTGTACAAATTACTACAAATTAATCCCTGGTCTTCATAATTGATAAATAGCAAGTTTATTTTAAATCCAAATTGCATTACATGATCAAATTAATTCTTGGTCCTCACAATTGGTCATTAGCAACTTTATTTTACATCCTAACTGCAATTTTTAGGTGTACAAATTACTTCAAATTAATCCCTGGTCTTCATAATTGATAAATAGCAAGTTTATTTAAAATCCAAATTGTATTACATGAACAAATTAATTCTTGGTCCTCAAAATTGATAAATAGCAACTTTACTTTACATCCTAACTGCAATTATTAGGTGTACAAATTATTACAAATTAATCCCTGCTCTTCATAATTGATAAATAGCAAGTTTATTTTAAATCCAAATTGCATTACATGAACAAATTAGTTCTTGGTCCTCAAAATTGATAAACAGCAACTTTATTTGACATCCTAACTGCAATTTTTAGGTGTACACATTATTACAAATTAATCCCTGCTCTTCATAATTGATACATAGCAAGTTTATTTAAAATCCAAATTGTATTACATGAACAAATTAAATCCAAACCTTTATTCGTTACATTAAAGTTTTCTTAATCATTTGAACCTTTTATTGCAAAAGTGGTGTAAGTTAATATATGTCTAGTTGGTTTAACACGACATCTCAAAGGTTTAATCATCAGGAAACAAGATAATTGTAATATAATTTCAGCATAGCTTACATGAGTCCATCGATATTATTGTGTTTTATAAAAATTCCGTATAATTCTTCATTAACCAAACAATCGTTTTAACTTGCACTTAATTATGAAATTATATAAATGCACAGAGAACGATGGAGATTATTTTCGTTAGTAAACAATCAAGAAATTCACCGAGGAAGAGCGAACAAATTACAAATTAATTTTGTAGATCCAGTATACTACAATACTTCACAATAATTAAATTCATTTCGATGTCGTACGGATAAAGAAGTTTATTAAAAACTGTGTCGGTTAACTAATTATTAAATAGGCGGCTCGTTAACCCGTAATTCGCGGAAAATTCTGGCAAGTTTCAGAGAAAGTGGTCAGCCTGCGGCCCGTCCAAGTTAAGAAGATTGTTAATTAACGATTCAGGGCAGTGCTGGATCGGATGCGTGGCGCGTTCTCGATAAATTCCAGGGACGGTGGAAAACGCAACGCGCGGGAACACGTAGGCTGGTTGTAATTAATGACAGGTGTCCGGCACGCTTTAACGAGCGGAGCCCGAAAATGGAGGTGGCCGTTTCCCTCCTCTTTCCTCCCTTTTCCCTGGGCTTAGGCCTGGTGTCGGCGTACGGGGTTTCCAGGATGTCGCAGCTGTACGAAGAAGCGGCCCGTTTTGTTCCCAATAAATTCTAGACGCGGCCGAACCAGGGCCGAACGTCTCTCGCCGTAGCCCGTGTATTATCGCCTCTCGCCTAATAAACCTATAAATTTCCTGGGGAACGCCGACGTATATGCGCGTCCGAGGAAACAGCCAGCTACTTTATGATACGCCTTCCACCGGGACGGCAGATATAAGGCGCGGGTATGAACGTAAAATCGAGCCGCTGCGCCGCGTAATTAAATGAGGGAGTTCTGCTTCCATCCTTTATTCTTTCTTTCTTTTCACGTCGACCTTGGCCTGCCCAGCTCCTTTCGCGAAAACGCGTCGTGGGCGTCTTGCGTCACTTTTCGAGTTGCCTGGATCTGTGGAGCGACGCTCGGTGTTCAAGAATGGGTTTTCTATTTTATACAGGGTGTCCCAAAACTGGTGTAGGAGCGGGAAATGGGAGCTTCCTTGGGTCACTCGAAGCGACATTTTCCTTTACAAAAATGGCGTCCGCGGCTTTGTTCAGGAGTTATTAATAAAAAACGTGGACCAATCAGAGCGCGATCTAAACAAGCGATGGCACGTTCGGCCAATTGACAGTTGGCGCATTGGAGTTTATTTAGATAGTAGTGATATTTCTTTCAAACTTTTCAGATTGTTACTCGTATCGATTTTGCACTGATTCCAGGATTCATAGATCGTAGATCCTCTGTCATCAGTAGACAGCGGATCTTTATGCATTTATAGCAAAATTGAGTATATGAAAATCAAAGTTGTTGAAAAATTATAAAAATTGGAGATGTCAATATACGATTTCCCCTCTATCAGATAATTACGGGAAGAAGCAACATCCAATTTAGTTTCTATTTCTTGCAATCGGTGTCGAAAATTTGTATTTTGCATAAAGATCCGCAGTCTAGTGATCAGCGACAGTCAAAATGTTAGTTAAATGCAGGAAGGGATGGTCATGTGGTCTCCAGTGAACTACTAAATCCTGATTAGGATGTGATCACAGTAAATTATCGTGGGTTTCCTCGATTTCGAGGTTTCCTTGGTCGCAGAACCTCTGACATCTCGACCAGTGAGGTGAAGAGGAGGGGAGCGTGAGATACGTGGTATCCCCGCGACCGCGGCTTAATTGACAGTAGCCGGGATTCGAGGGGGGTAACGTGGCCGGCTACCTCGCGTCCTTATTATCGTTAATTTTAATTAGAGGTTACTGCCTTGTCCCCGGTGTCCCGAGAAGATACGCGGCGGCCGCAGGAGCAGCGGGACGTCCCGGGCCGGGAAGAAGAGGACTCCGCGGTCCCTGCCGCGGGAGGAGACGCGAAAAAGGACACGGCGACTGATCCTGATTATAAACGACTGCTCCTGCGCGGTGCCCCGTCGCGAGAGAACGTCCCGGTGAACCACGGACGAGACAAGATTCTGTGAGATGATTCGAGGGAGCCGCCCCCCCTGCGTGAATCTTCGGCTGGACGATATCTGATCCTGCGCGGGACAGCTCCCGGATTCGACCGACGTCGTCCCTTACCAAAGAATCCCGCGGCGAATCTAATTTCTCTAATTTCGGCCGCCGCGTCGTTGCGGGAGGATACGTTCCTCGGTCTTTACTCGACCCGACTCCAGGCTGAATCGAGGAATTTTAATGCTTCCGAGCCACCGACTCGCTGGACCTTCTTCTGGAAATACCGTCTTCCTGATTGAGATTTAGAGTTTTTCGAGAACTTTTGATCATTACATCTACAGGGTGTCCCAAAACTACCCTAGGAGCCGAAAATGGGAGGTTCCTTGGGTCATTTGAAGCGACATTTCTCTTTGCAAAAATGGCGTCCGCGACTTTGTTTAGGAGTTATTAACAAAAAACAGGGACCAATCAGAGCGCAGCTATAGAGAACGGTGTCCGACTCTGCGACAGGTCCCGCGAGGCGCGGTGTCGCCATTGGTCGACTCAGAATCAATCCGCTGTAGCCACGCTCTGATTGACCCGTGTTTTTCGTTAATAACTCCTAAACAAAGTCACGGACACCATTTTTGTAAAGGAAAATGTCGCTTCAAATGACCCAAGGAACCTCCCATTTTCGGCTCCTAGGGTAGTTTTGGGACACCCTGTATATCGTCTTCAACCCCTTGTCTTGAAATGACGCGACGGCTCAGAAACATCGTGACTTTCAAATGCAGAGCTCGCTTGATTTTAACTTTCCATCGTAAACTGACATGTAACACGTCATTTAGTAGCAACTCAACCGTTTCACAACGATTTTAAAGTACAGGTAACCCTCCTGTATTTCGGAATTGAATATGGCCGCCGTGCCTGTTAGGCCTAGTAGGATGCGTCAAACGATTATAGCGAGTAATGCGAAATGCGGGCTCCTGTAGTCGTCTAGTACTAGGTATCAGTAGGAGAATGGGTTTAAATTCCTCGAGGGTGAGTTTCTTAATTTTTTCATCCTCTTAAAAAAAGGTAACCCTCCTGCAACACGGTAGAAAGGTTCCTAGAAAATGTCGTGTTGTGTGAAACTGTGTTATATGAGACCCAGTGCCAGTACAAAAAGGGTTACGTTCCGAAAACCTATTAAAAACAAACATTTCTTTTAAATTCTATATAAGCAACTTAATTTATAAACGACGATGTCGCATTCCACTTTATCCTGTTAGATACGGCGGCACCTTCCGCTCGTATACTGTGCGTGACGCTTTCCGCTTTAACATTGGAATAGAGTTATAGACTGCGGATCTTTATGCATTTCTGGCTTCAGAAAATGTTCAAAAAACGCTAGAAAGTAAAATTCCACAGAATCTAATACGATTTTTATTCATTTCAGATCTACAATCACAACTACCACTGAAAAACATTTTACAAGATTCCACTTTCTTAACATTTGTCCACAAAAATTGAAAATTGCATAAACATCCGCAGTCTAGTTATAAATAAGTCAATTATATTTCATTTATTGTTGGGATGACGAGATTGGGAAATGAAACCTAGACCTTATATTTATTAAATGTTTATTTAATTTCTATCACACGTTACACTAGTAAGTAAACGCTGACGATTTAGTATGACTGTAATGGTATTTCAGAGTTATTTAAATTGAAATATCTCCTGAACTACTAACTTTGCGACATACATAGTACTTTTTTGTAACGAATGTCCAGCTGCATCGATTGATGTATTAAAAAATCATTCCATTTAAAACAATGAAGTTGACCTTCATATGTCCTTTACGCGTCCACCTACAAAAAGCTACTAACATCAGATTAATGCCCCCTCGAAACGATGCAAGTTCCATCTGATGCTTCTCTTTCTAACACCAATAGCAGTCGCGTTATTCAGGTGTTCTGTTTCTGCGGACTCACCCTGTATACAAAAAATGTATTCAATCAATTCCCACGAAAACACCTTTACAATCTCAATAATCACCAAATAAAAAATCTAAAATGGGTCATTTCACCCCTCGTGATAGGTTCAGTGTTAATCAGCTCGAACAGATTTTGCCGACTGAGTATCAACGAAGCTTCTGGGCTTCTCAAGGGGTACCCTCAGCATTAGAAATAAATTTTCTCACAAATATCGAGACATCGCAGTACTCTGTTGTTACGCCAGGAAAAGCATGTCACTGGAAGCTACCTGATCGCGAAACAGGCGAGCGGCAATCTTCGCGTCGCAATTAATCAAGGTCGATCACGATCATTGCGAACCTCGTAGCCAGAGGGCGAGGGTGGTTCTGCACCATAAGTCTTTGTAATAGCTAATATCTCACGGGAGTCGTACAAACGTGAATTGGTTACTAGTTACTACTTGCACGAGCTCGCGTGATTTATCGCCGCAGGGTGGCAGGCGGAGGCGGTGAGAAGATGGTTGTTCGACTGGACAGGGAAAAGGATGAAGAGAAGAAGGGGTTTCGATGGGAGAATAAAGAAGACTCCGAGTCGGGTGAAACAGATCGACGAAGAGGGATGATGAGGACGCGAGTGTGAATCGCTCGGGAGGCTTCGCCGCGACCAATTAAGGGCCAATTTTAATCGTTCCCCGTCTAATTGCCGACCCATTACATTGTCTCCTCAGGGTAAATACGTCCGACTAAATACCCCCGTCAGCGGAAAGAATCTCGGCCCTCGGAAATCATCGTCGAGTAAACACTGGCTGCGAATCCTACTCGGAATTAGCGAGTTGGTGTTGTTACCTGCCATCCTACTCGCGACGCGAGGTTATTAATAAAATTTATGCGCCGGCCACGATGGTCGAAGGAAAATGCACTCCGTCCTGCCATTTATCTGCAATTCATTCCACTTGGCAATTCGTTATCGCAGAATGTCTGTCTCTCTCTCTCAGAGCTTCGATGCGCGGTCTACGGACCGATAGAAATGGCTGGAAGAAGGTGAACGTTCTTGATAATGCCTTAGAAACATATACAGTGGGTAAAAAAAGTATTGGCACACTCTTAAAAAGGCGATAACTTTTTAAATATCGTATTACACGATTTGAATTTTTTTGGGAAGCTAGAGCAATTAGTTTGCCACAGGATGCGAAACAAAATTTTGTCAAAAATTGCTATTCATCGGAATTGTAACAAAAATATTACAAGTTGCATTTTACAACTTTTTTATGTGGGCCAATATTGAACATTTTAGAAATGCGTTTTGTAGATCTGTGTATGATAATGAGTATCATATAACTAGTTCCTAAATCTGCAAACAAATGCAATAATGATATTAATAATTTAAAAGTAGTATTTACAACAATTTTAACATTATTAAATCAAACCGATCCTTCTAGCTTTAAAAAAAAGTCGTTTGTTCCAGTTTTAAAAACGTTAATCTCGTATAAAACGAGTGTACAAATATTATTGAAATTGTGTTCATTCGACTACGCATTTACTGTGTTTATGTCAGAAAGTACATGAACAATTTAACAATACTATTACACTATTTTCAATCCATAAACCAAACATTTCATCTGAAGTAGAATGTTTTAATTCCATAGTATTACTTTCACAGATCGCCACTTGACTGCTGATACGTTCGCGTTTAACATTTTGTTCTTCCAATTAACTTGGACTCACAAAATAACCTCGATGAAGGTTTAAACGGAGACTTAGAAAATTGTAGTTCGGTGTGAATCGGTAAAAGGGTTATTTACTTGAACACCCAAGGAGCGCAACCAGAAGCAAGACATTCCAGTGGAAGGTCGCAAAGCTAATGTCTCTATGCGTGCATTAAACTGCGGCGTGGACCACCGCGCTCTTCTCTAATCCGAGTCCTTGATTCTCTTCGGTTGGAACCGGTCGCTCTTAATAACCACCCTCGCACATGGCCTAAGGATCACCGTCGCGACCTACAATCACGCCATAGACAACTCGCAGCGACTCGATCATTATCACGGCCAATAATCACCGGGACGTATTCCGCTAAGTGCTCCCCTCTGCTCCGGAGTCGGTCTTTCGCTCGGGCCGCCTCTGTCCCATTTCTCTTCTTCTTTTCCATTCGGCCGTCCCCTCGATACCGCTTTATCTCTCTGTTATTTGGCCCGGCGACAAGCGATAATCAGGGAGTGGGATTCGCCGGTTGGATGGACGGCATCACTAATTCGGCCCAATTACGCGGGACGATTAAAAAGATTTAATTGTCCGACGCGCCGGAACCCCTCCAGCGACTTCTACTCAGTCTGCGCGGGAGGAAGGAACTCTCACGTTGCATAGCCTCTCGTGTTCACTCTCCGACGTCGTGCGCTCCTCTGGAAAAAATTGTAGGTAATAACCAGACTGCGGATCTTTATGTAAAATAAAAATTATCTGCATCAGTTTTCAAGATATAGAAGTCACTAATTCCTTTTTTTTAAATGATTTTTAAAAATTGAAAATTGTACATTTGATGCCTCTATGTTCTTGTAATATTTGCATAAAATCCGCAGTCTAGTAACTATTTCCCTTGGCAGAGAATAGTCGATCAGAGCCGTAAATATGATTGTGGAATTTTTTATATTAAATGTGTAAAACAGTACTGTATGCAAGGCGTTTCTTTAATTAAATGTAAATGATTTTCAAAGGCACTTTTCATACGATACGTGTTCTTTTGTGTGTGTGGAGGCGTTTGAGTCACCTTCACGTGTATAGACCTTCATATGAACTTCTAAATCCGTGGAGATCATTAAACTTTTCTTTAAAGTTTTCAAACATTTTTGATCTGGCTACCGGAAGTGCATATGACGAATGTTATTCTTGCATTTGCTGTTATCATAAATGAAGTATTTTCCGCGTTGTGTAGATATGGATAATTACAATGATATACACTTGAACTATTCGATTGAATAATTCTCGCTAGGAGTAGTGGACTGCGGATTTTCATTGGAAATATTAATTGCGTTTATCAATTGCAATAGAACCTCTAATAAGGAACTCTTTGAACTTCCTAGATTTAGAACTGAACAATAATTTAAGAACATCTCCATATCCAGTCAAATAATTCATTATAATTATCTGATAATTATCTTTATGCAAAATAAAAATATTTTGCATTGATTGTGAGAAGTAGGAACAACATAAAATTCACCCCCCAACAACTTTGTTACATTAAAAGCAACATTACAAGATTCTTGACTCTTTCATAAATGCATAAAGTTTCGCAGTCTATTTATAATATTCAGCAAACAATTCTCTCATAATTTAAAAACATCTCCATATCCAGTCAAGTAATTCATTATAATTATCTGATAATTATCTTTATGCAAAATAAAAATATTTTGCATTGATTGTGAGAAGTAGGAACAACATAAAATTCACCCCCCAACAACTTTGTTACATTAAAAGCAACATTACAAGATTCTTGACTCTTTCATAAATGCATAAAGTTTCGCAGTCTATTTATAATATTCAGCAAACAATTCTCTCATAATTTAAAAACATCTCCATATCCAGTCAAGTAATTCATTATCATTATCTGATAATTATCTTTATGCAAAATAAAAATGTTTTGCATTGATTGTGAGAAGTAGGAACAACATAAAAATTGATTTCACCCCCCAACAACTTTGTTACATTAAAAGCAACATTACAAGATTCTTGACTCTTTCATAAATGTATAAAAAATCGCAGTCTATTCATAATATTCAACAAACAATTCTCTCATAATTTAAGAACATCACCATATCCAGTCAGTAATTCATTATAATTATCTGATAATTATCTTTATGCAAAATAAAAATGTTTTGCATTGATTGTGAGAAGTAGGAACAACATAAAAATTGATTTCACCCCCAACAACTTTGTTACATTAAAAGCAACATTACAAGATTCTTGACTCTTTCATAAATGCATAAAAAATCGCAGTCTATTTATAATATTCAGCAAACAATTCTCTCATAATTTAAGAACATCCTCATATCCAGTCAAGTAATTTATTATCATTATCTGATAATTATCTTTATGCAAAATAAAAATGTTTTGCATTGATTGTGAGAAGTAGGAACAACATAATTTATTTCACCCCCTAACAACTTTGTTACATTAAAAGCAACATTACAAGATTCTTGACTCTTTCATAAATGCATAAAAAATCGCAGTTTATTTATAATATTCAGCAAAGAATTCTCTCACAGTCTTAATCCGACCATGAATGTGGAAATGTCTCTGTAAACGCAACACATTATTGTTCCCTAATATTCTCATAATTTCGCACTTGAAGATATTCATGCGTATAGCTGTGTTAACATGCACTCTCCTCCAACTCGAATCTTTCGTGATCGTATAACGTGGTTGGAAGTTATTCATTTATGAATTCATGCTAATATTTTCGCGAAAATATCTATAATAATCCTGACCTATAATCAATTCCTTTTTTCGTACCCATTCGAACCACGTGTTTTTATCTTCAGAATTCTCCTCGAACTGTTTATCATCTTTTGTCACGCGAAGATCAGCCGCCATAGTTCTAATCGCCATGGTTGAAAACAACGAAACTCCTATTTCGTAGAAAGCTCGACGCACGCCATTTTAAATAGCCGCGACGAACAAGCCACCGAAATTATATATGTTTGAACATATTTATATTCACGATCATTATACTCTTCTCTATTATGCTCTCCTTAAATCTGTGCCACTTTAGCGACACGCTAATAGTAGGTACTTCGGGCATCACTTTTGAACTTCTTTATCACAAAATTAAGCGTACTTTACATTTACATACATGAATATATTACATTAGGAACTGAAACAAAATTCGTGCGGATTCTTGGATCAACATTTTGTTTAAAATCTAGTTTTATTTAACGACGCACTCGCCATTGACTTTGCCGATCCTTTTCCAAAGTTATACAAGCTTGTAGTACACGGTGTATAAAAATGACATGTCAAATTGTGGATCTCGAGTCAACTGTTCTCTTAAAAAGCGACACACAATATTAACAATCCTTAAAAATCTTGCGGTATTACAGGATTCACTTCAAAATTGCTTATTTCACTGTTTCTGTTTCAAAGGATTCGATAAATGTATACCTTATATAATGCCAATCATATTAATTATTTATTTAGTTTTGTTAAACAAACGTTCCTTCACTATTTTGGTACGGTATTTGGGTAAAACTGTCGAGAATGCATCTTTCGAAAACAATGTAATATACTTAAGAGTAAAAACTGCGATTTTCCTTCATAACATATACATTAATAGTTTAATTTAGCTATGTAATAGTTTATTGTTCCCATTACGGGTTACAGAGATTCCCGTTCCCTTTACAATGTAGTTTCGTTTTATCTGTCTGCATAATCTAAACTAAAAAAATAATAGTTTCGATATGTACTTGTTCAGAATAAGTTTGCTCACTAAAAGGCGAAAGCACATCAATGGGACATGTACCTGAAGTATACAAAAAACCGTATACAGTGTTACAATTTTTATTGCAATAATTAGAAGCAATATAATTACGTCTCTCCTATGTTCTAGGAAGAATGGAGAAGGCTTCGGTTCTCGGCGCAGATTGAAAGTGCTCGCGCTTGCGGGCGTCGAAGTCTCCAACGCTCGTCTCGACACGAGCGCCAATTCTTCGATTCCGCTAGCGAAATGGGTACAAATTACTCGCGATTTCGCTCACATTTCATTCTGTCGAATGGCCGTGTCTCTGGGCAGTCCTTCGCCTGCGGCTGCAACCCCTGGTGATTACGAATTTCTGGTTTCTACCGGGTCCGAGGCGAGGAGGAGCCAAGCCGTAGAGACGACGAAATCATCTTAAGCGGTAAATTACACATATGCTAAGTGGCCACGATTCAAATTATTATTATCATCATCATCCCTCGGCCACGGAATCGCCCTTCCGAGAATGATTACACGCGGCTGCGGAGACGCGGCGTATGCTGAGGCACGTCTCTCTGTTTTCGAGGCCCGTCCTTTCCTCATTTGTATGCGATTTGTACTGGCAGCGGTGCGCATACACCTTGCTGCAAGGCTTTTGCAACGATTGGCAGGTTTTCGACTGCCTTCCAATCACCATTTATTATTTCGAAAAATATAAATACCATTTAGGCAGACAATGTTGCTGAAATATTCTCTTTCGAACGTCTGGAACTCTTACGTAAATCGGTGCTTCGAGGATTTAATAATTGGGAAGTTGTATTATTTATGCTAAGATGCTAAGAGAATAGATCTGAATCTTCTACATTGGAACTACCGAACGAGATAGATTACTGTTTCCTAAATTTTTCTTCCATAATTACTCCTTTGCACTCGAAAATTACATTTCTTCCGACTTGGATTAATTCTACATGATTTTTTTCATTTGATGGATATAAAATTGATATAACACCTCATGCAATACTTAAATGTGTAGTAATTGACTAGATACCAACGTACTTAATAATCTAAACTATATTTTGAATAATGGTATAGCAATTTTCAATAGTGACTGTGAGTTACTTTGAAGGGTTACTAAAGTTATCAAAATGTTTTCATTTAGGCAGACAATGTTGCTGAAATATTCTGTTTCGAACGTCTGGAACTCTTACGTAAATCGGTGTTTCGAGGATTTAATAATTGTGAAGTTGTATTATTTATGCTAAGATGCTAAGAGAATAGATCTGAATCTTCTACACTGGAACTACCGTACCAGGTATGTATACAAATCCACACTAAGTTTTTCTTCCATAATTACCCCTTTGCACTCGAAAATTACATTTCTTTCTACTTAGATTAATTCTACATGATTTTTTTCATTTGATGGATATAAAATTGATATAACACCTCATGCAATACTTAAATGTGTAGTAATTGACAAAATACCAACGTACTTAATAATCTAAACTATATTTTGAATAATGGTATAGCAATTTTCAATGGTGACTGTGAGTTACTTTGAAGGGTTACTAAAGTTATAAAAATGTTTTCATCGGAAATTTTCGAACCAACTATTTTATCGAAGCTCATGTTACGATCATAATTGTATG
This sequence comes from Lasioglossum villosulum, assembly GCA_963971365.1. Classification (NCBI taxonomy): domain Eukaryota; kingdom Metazoa; phylum Arthropoda; class Insecta; order Hymenoptera; family Halictidae; genus Lasioglossum; species Lasioglossum villosulum. The sequence goes on from OZ020502.1 coordinate 25,400,676, forward strand.
CAGTCCGAGCTGTTCAAGGTTCTAGAACTCGGGGATTGTGACCTACGTAGAGACAAAAGAAGATCTAGGCTGTGTTTGGTATTCGTTGACAACCTCGATTTTTGCACGCATTTTCGGCCCAGTTTCGTGCAACGAGCGCGGTTCTACTGTACACCGGTCGCATTTATTCCTCGGTAATTATGAATTAAAAAAGTATGCATGAGATTGAAGCAGGCGAGAAATTGTCTTGTAAAACAGACTCTCGAACAATTCAGTCAAGAAAAAAAAAGAAATGAGGCTCCGGGGTCTAGAATTATTCGCTAAATCCCGTTCAATTTGAAGAGGAGTGATTATGGGCATCAATATAATTTGTATAGCCGCTAATATACATATCTAAAAAAACGGCTCGAGAGTAAACGCGGAGGAGAACCACTGCGGAAATGATAGAGTATACAAAGCAATCCCCGCATTCGAGCCCGATTGGAGGACCGATTCCGGTAATACGTTATTAATTTGAATGGCCCGCGCGCGATGAATTATTTAACGGGGCGATTACCCTAATGCGTCGCTTGTCCTCTTTTATTAAAACACTTTGGTACGTGTCTCGTTCTCAGCCGACCGATTGGCCGGACCGTTCCTTCATGATTTTCGGTCACGGTCCTTTGTGCCCCTCACGATTCTTTTTAATTGCGAGACTCTCCATTAAGCGGTCGGAAATGCACGATTCTTCCTGGAACTGTGACCGCTTGATTATTATTATTACCTTTCGAACGTTGAACACGTAGCGCGCAAACGGTTCTCCCTCGAAAATTTCACATTGATGGAACCCCGTTCGCGGCACGTGCCAATTATTTCACACTGCTATTCGCAACTCCTTTGTTTTTCCAGGCTGATCTCTTAGGACGGGTACGATGACTTGTACGGTCGTGTTTGCAATTTAAATAACTGGGATTAGATATTATTAGGATTAATATGGTAAACAGTGTCATTTTCGAGGGACGGTTGACTTTTGGAAAGCTGGTGATTAGTATAACTGGCAAAAAGAACTAGGGCTTTCATCTTCATAATCTTAACGTGGAATTATTGTTCATTTACTATGTGTAAGAACCATATGAACCGACGTCTTTCGTTGTAAATTTCTTTGTATTTCTTGAAATGTTCATAATATAAAGACCAAATTTCGATTAAGATAATTGAAGATATATAGCATAATGACATAATTTGAACATATAGTTAATAACATCACAGATACAACTCGTTAGCCACATGTATTTGATCGTTTTCGTGAATCTGATTCCAACATATAAAACCTACATAGGGCTTCCTGGTAACATTTGCTACAAGTCCCGCGCTGGCTTAACCTTCCTCTTTGAAAGCGGTCGATTCTAAACCCATGTTTTGGCGCAAAATCTAGTAATGTTCTAGTAATGTCACGTGGGTACCCTACGTTTCGTTGTCGCGGCATATTTTACCGATAGTTCACGGATAGGCGTATTAGCAAGAACTGAATATTCTATATACTTCATTTTTACTACGGGTACTTAATATGATTTAAAGGCGATCATTGTATATGACGCCTATTTTTATACGGTGGAAATTAGAGCTAATAGCATAGTCGAGATGTAGGAGTAGACCTGATACCATATGGGACTTGATGTCCATAGGAATCTGTAGTACCATCACCTTAAAATGCCAGTGATTTTAGCGTCCTCTACGTTGTGAGAACGGCGAATTCGAGAACTAGAACCAGTCCGACTCGGGTCCGACTGGTCAAACTTCTACAGTGTTGTAAAATCTATAGTATGCAACGTTGTCAGATTATGAGTTTTCAATATTCATTCATTTTCAATACATTATATTGAACTTCATTTCTTTCCATTTAACATTGTAAAATATTTGTAATGTTTCTATTTCTATCTATTGCAAATATTTCTAATGCATTATTTAAAATTGTATGATTCTTCCGTCTTGTGCGATTTAGTATTTTGCCCCACAATGATTGCTCGGCTTACGTGCGTGCATTAATTACTAAGTCTTCATATTCTTCATATCGTCGTTGTAAGTATATCGAATATTTATTGCCATAACTTCACTTTCACCAATATTTAGGTTCGTGATGAAAATGCGGGTGAGCAAAGCGTCCCCATTCCACTGTGATCCAAACGACTGCGAATTCATACCTACATCAGCGCATTCCTGCTGGAGATCTTCTCATCTGAACACGTGCATCTGAATATATACATACGTTTAATATTGTAATTTTCTTGGTGAAAAATAAAGAGTATTACTTACAACCATGTGTTCTTTTTGTCCCACCCTGTACATTGCTATTCCATAGTAAAGTTAGTTAAACATCTTCGACGATTTTCGATAGAGAAAATTGTTTAAAATCAAACAAAAATTAAATTTCCTACCATGAGAAACTTCATAAAAGAAAATTTTGAAGGGTCTGACTTAACGTTGACTTATACTACTGATTTTCGGATACCTCCTTCGGCATCATGTTCTCCTAATACAGAGTTCAATTATCGAGGTTTTCGAAAAATTTCGGAAATTTTCGACCGTCTGACTTGTGATTGAGTTGTACTACTGAAATTCCGAAAATTTTCAGGCGTCTGACTTGTCGTTGACTTGTACTACTGAAACTACAAAATTCCGAAAATTTCAGAAAATTGAATTTCAGTAGTACAAGTCAACGACAAGTCAGACGCCGGAAAATTTTCGAAAATTCAGTAGTATAACTCAACGACAAGTCAGACGCCCGAAAATTTTCGAAATTTTCGACCGTCTGACTTGTCGTTGAGTTATACTACTGATTTTCGAAAATTTTCGGGCGTCTGACTTGTGGCTGACTTGTACTACTGAAACTACAAAATTCCGAAAATTTCAGAAAATTGAATTTCAGTAGTACAAGTCAACGACAAGTCAGACGCCCGAAAATTTTCGAAATTTCAGTAGTACAGCTCAATGACAAGTCAGACGGTCAAAAATTTCGAAAATTTTCGGGCGTCTGACTTGTCGTTGAGTTGTACTACTGATTTTCGAAAATTTTCGGGCGTCTGACTTGTGGCTGACTTGTACTACTGAAACTACAAATTTCCGAAAATTTCAGAAAATTGAATTTCAGTAGTACTAGTCAACAACAAGTCAGACGCCCGAAAATTTTCGAAAATTCAGTAGTACAGCTCAATGACAAGTCAGACGGTCAAAAATTTTCGGGCGTCTGACTTGTCGTTGAGTTGTACTACTGAATTTTCGAAAATTTTCCGGCGTCTGACTTGTCGTTGACTTGTACTACTGAAATTCAATTTTCTGAAATTTTCGGAATTTTGTAGTTTCAGTAGTACAAGTCAACGACAAGTCAGACGCCTGAAAATTTTCGGAATTTCAGTAGTACAACTCAATCACAAGTCAGACGGTCGAAAATTTCCGAAATTTTTCGAAAACCTCGATAATTGAACTCTGTATTAGGAGAACATGATGCCGAAGGAGGTATCCGCAAATCAGTAGTATAAGTCAACGGCAAGTCAGAAGCTCGAAAATTTTTCGAGAATTCAGTAGTACAACTCAAGAAGTCGGAAATTCGGGAAAAATTGTTGGTTCAATAAATATATACGCAGATACTCTTTGTTATTACTTTGTCTTTATTTATTCATTGCAGATACATGAATAAAATGTATGGTATATAACTTATTTTGTAAACATACATCTTCTAGTGTAATACTGCAGTACAGGAGGCACGGACAATTGCATTAGATGATCACTAGTCTCCACTGCTGTACCGCTGTACTGCTGTACCTCGATGGTGCTGCGAATTCTGATGGATAAATCTGCTAGCATCGTTGCCGGAAGAGCTCTAAATAGTGTCCGAATATACATATAATTATGTATATGTACTTGAGCATTCAACTAACATTGTCGAAGTTTGCCGACCCTTACCAAATGGACCATTATATTGGTTGTATTGGATCTCCCTCTTTCTCTCTCCCTCAAGTATTTATCTTTCTAAGTGTCGCTTCTTGTTGTAGCATTATTCTTTGCCTGTGCCGCTTTGCGGGGCTAATCTTCTTATTTCACACCGAAACATGTATGGTACAATATGTATAGGACAATTTAAATAAAAAAAAATGGTTAATTTACCACGTTTTTAAAACGGACTAGAAAGAACAAAATCATTTTTCCTGACCTCATACAGATTCCTAATCCCATACAGATAGTCCTGAAAATTTCTGATTGTGAATTTTTAATAGCCATGAAAGTACTTGTTAGATTTAAAAAGAAAAACGTGGGACGCATGCAATTGATGAACATTATCTTACGAAAACGGTGTTTGTAGTCGCAAGATTCTGGAATCTAAGAATAATTTTTAAAAATCTAACTTCAAAGTATGAAGTTGTATGAATTAGCACTTTGAATTAGTAGAGGACTGCACTATAATCTATAATGGGTACTCTTTCATTATCCTCTATTTATAAGAACTACTTGTATCTTACAAGTAGTGGATAATATCAAGCTAACAACTGCACACTTCGAATTTGCATTAATATTGTATACTACAATATAGAACATGCTAGAGATAAGAACAAATGTATATATATTGAACGATTTTCAATAAAGATATAAATTAATATGCATGATTATTTCAAACCTATTCGCTTCCATAACATTTTGCCATGTCATCTTCCCTCAGAACAAAATATATTATTTTAAGCTGCTTCGTTTGATTTCTGTATTAACGAGAATAAGATTTTTATTTTTCCCAAATGCCCCTAAACAAAGTACCACGGTCAAGTGTTAGTGAATATTAGTATATATTAATACTAACAACGATTTCTTTAAAAATCAATAGTATACTATTGGGTAGAATATTCATTAATATTTTCATAACATTTTGTTGGACATGGTGTGACAATAAGTCAATTTGGATAGGCACTTTTCACTATCTTATTCTTACTCTTATTGCGTTTGGCAAATATTCTCTAAACTCTGACCGCGAGCCAGGGTCCCTAATTACTGGGCGTCGCGCCGTCAGATACGCCGTTCACTGGTCCCCGAGGACAAATACCAGCTTCCTCCCTGGTTCGGCACCACCTACGACTGGAATTCCATCCCCTGGCAGCGAGGTAACGCGAGCTGAGCGTTGCGCAGACTTCAGGAATGCCCCCCGAGCTGTGACGGTTCCACGGTAATGTTACGTTTTCGACGCGAGGGAGGGACATTGGTCCCCGGGCCCTACGATTCGAACTCTGGAATAAACGTCGGCTGCTTTTGGGACTCGGGCCCCCAACACGCGGACGTTTTACAGCTCGGACACGGCCTTTTTTGTGACACGAGCTGTGCAGAGTTCGATGGTTGAGGTCTTCCTGGAATGTTGCTTTAATTGGTTATAATAACGCCTGGTTCTTGAAATATAAAAAAATTTCAAACTGCAGCTACTCAATTTTCTCGTAAATATTCGCAATGTACTGATAAATAGACTGCGGATCTTTATGCATTTATAGCAAAATTAAGTAGATGAAATTCGAAATCGTAGGAAAAGGGTATAGCAGGATAAGCATGGGCCAGCGGCCCCCGCTTCGATTTTCCTGATTTCTGTCTTAAAACATAGTTTTATGTCTAAAACAACATTGTGTAAAATTTCAAATGTCTATCCCCACCGATAAGGGTGATATTGGGGTAAATTCCCCCGCACTTAAATGCAATTTACTACAAAACGCGAAAAGATATCGACATGGGATAAACGGCAAACAAAAGATATAGATACACTCTATATTTCAGATTTTTTTCAGAATTTTTTGCTAATTATTTATAGTTGAAAATAATTAATTAATTTTTTGGGAATTTTTTTAACTATGTTCCCCTGGGTTGACACCTACCAAAAAATTCTAAAATATTGCTATGATACTAACCTATTTTGTAAAAAAATCTCAGAAGTGTCCATTTGGTGGAACAGTGTCAAAAAAAATAAAGTATGCCGGCGAACGCCCGGTTTGATCAGTAACGGCGCAGCGACCGAATTCCCTTGCGGTGGCGAGTGATGGGAGCGAACGGGAAGTCTGCGCGTGTACGGAAATGCTGATACATGTAAACATGCGACTAAATCTTCTAATATATGATTGCAGTGGGAAGTCTAAACAATTATTTTTTAGGAAATAGCTTACATTGAAGAAGAAAAATACGTGTAAAGCTAGTTTGTTGCTGTCAAGTAAAAGAATGAAGAAGCTTCTCACAAGTATGTTGTGTGGCCACGGTGTTAGAGGTTCTGCTCGATGCTACGGAGGGCTCGAGTTCGAATCCTCCTCAACTCAACTTTTTTTTTATGTGCATTTATAAACTAAACGATTTTTATTGTTTGCACTTCAATATTCTACAAATCAAACATAATTATTAATTTGTAATTATCATATAGATTAAAATGTTTTATATGTTTCTAATTTTGCGGAAATATAAATCAAGTGGATTGCAATAATAAAAGAAAAAATCATTGTTGTTACGCAATCTTCCCATCGCGAAGTTGGTACATGCGTGAGATATTATTATTTCAGTGTTCAGAATTTGAGCGCAGAAATACGCAGCAGCATATTGCATTATAGTAAAGTAATGAGGAGTAAAAAGAAAAAGAATAAAACCATTGTATAGGTGTAAATAATAAAAACTTGATTTCCTTTGATATTTCCGCAAAATTAGAAACATATAAAACATTTTAATCTATATGATAATTACAAATTAATAATTATGTTTGATTTGTAGAATATTGAAGTGCAAACAATAAAAATCGTTTAGTTTATAAATGCACATAAAAAAAAAGTTGAGTTGAGGAGGATTCGAACTCGAGCCCTCCGTAGCATCGAGCAGAACCTCTAACACCGTGGCCACACAACATACTTGTGAGAAGCTTCTTCATTCTTTTACTTGACAGCAACAAACTAGCTTTACACGTATTTTTCTTCTTCAATGTAAGCTATTTCCTAAAAAATAATTGTTTAGACTTCCCACTGCAATCATATATTAGAAGATTTAGTCGCATGTTTACATGTATCAGCATTTCCGTACACGCGCAGACTTCCCGTTCGCTCCCATCACTCGCCACCGCAAGGGAATTCGGTCGCTGCGCCGTTACTGATCAAACCGGGCGTTCGCCGGCATACTTTATTTTTTTTGACACTGTTCCACCAAATGGACACTTCTGAGATTTTTTTACAAAATAGGTTAGTATCATAGCAATATTTTAGAATTTTTTGGTAGGTGTCAACCCAGGGGAACATAGTTAAAAAAATTCCCAAAAAATTAATTAATTATTTTCAACTATAAATAATTAGCAAAAGATTCTGAAAAAAATCTGAAATATAGAGTGTATCTATATCTTTTGTTTGCCGTTTATCCCATGTCGATATCTTTTCGCGTTTTGTAGTAAATTGCATTTAAGTGCGGGGGAATTTACCCCAATATCACCCTTATCGGTGGGGATAGACATTTGAAATTTTACACAATGTTGTTTTAGACATAAAACTATGTTTTAAGACAGAAATCAGGAAAATCGAAGCGGGGGCCGCTAGCCCATGCTTATCCTGCTATACCCTTTTGAAAATTGAAGATGTCCATATATGATTTTTCATCTGTTATTATAATATTAAAATTATATATATATATTATATATATAGATAATATATTATATATAGTTAATTATATAAATTATATATATAGATAAAATTATTAAGAGTAGAAATAATATTCAATTTGGATTTTATTTCTGGATTTCTATTTATTTCTTACTTCTTACTTATTCATTTATTTCTAATCGACGCAGACTATTTTTATTTTGCATAAAGATCCGCAGTCTACTGATAAACTTCACCGCATGTTCAAAATTGTCATCGTATGTATACATGGTCATGTAATTTCGCTATTTGCTTCGCTTATTTTAATACACAGAATGGGTCGTTTCATACAAGACAACTTCCTTTATTTTTGCAACTATTAACTTTCCTCCGGTAAGTTAACGATCTTCGATTAGGCCTTCACTCGTCCAATGCCCATTCTCGAAAATTCGCAACGTGCGCGTTTCGTCAGCAGCGTTAATTCTTCGACCGTACATAAATTTCTTCTTTACAAAATTGCCGGTTCTCCGGGCGAGTGGGTGCTCGTAATGAAGGCGAATCTGAATCCCCTGGCGCAGTCTTATTTAAAGTTTCGTAAACTAGAACGCTGGTTCACGGAATCGACCGAAGCGAAAACGACGAATTCGGTGGGCCCGGTGCGTAAACGTGCGGGTGGATGATTGCCATGATTGCCCGGTCATTATGGGAAATTTTCGAAAAGTCGACGATCCGGGGGCCCCTGTACCCTTTCGACATTCGGAGGTAATCGTCCGGTACCGAGTTAATCGCGTCTATTACCGGAAATTCCGGAAACCTGACGCAGACGCGATTAGCAAGGAAGACCTCTTTTGATTCCTCTTTGATCGCGCCGACTTTGATTAATCCATCGAGATTACTTTGCTATCAATCAACGCTGGGAATTCTGGTTCGGGGAACTAAGACTGTTTTCTAAAAACTACATCATTATTTCACAGAAATGTCTTTTAGTACTATGCGAATTTAGAACAAACTGTTGTGCTTGTACATTTATCGCAGGGTAAAATGAGGTTGATTAAAAGAATACAAAGTACAATATTTAATGTGTTTAGTACTTGTATATCCTTTGCGATTTACAACAACCTGTTGTGTTTGTAAATTCTTCATAGAGTAAAATGAGGTTCAATGAAAGAAGAAATTGTACTCGTGTTCAAATTAGGTTGATTATTATATTAATAATAATTTTTAAAAATTGATAAAATCTTTCTTTCAGAGACAACATAAGTTGAAAGAATTCTTTCTTATTCAACTGTACAGCAATGGATTATTATATTAATAATAATTTTTAAAAATTGATAAAAGCTTTCTTTCGGAGACAACATAAGTTGAAAGAATTCTTTCTTATTCAACTGTACAGCAATGGAAGTGTTACAATGCATTGATTTTTAAAGGAAACTTCATTCCACTTGAATTATTTTCAATGATTTCACACTCTTGAATTAACTAACAGAATTTCGTTAATATTCTGATCTTATGTAAAATTGAAAGTCTAACCAAACAGTACAGAAATTATACAAAATTCATAGAGTTCTAGTTCTATTAGCTGGATTTTCAATAATTGTGTACAAAAGAACGTACCTTTCTCTGTACCAAATGTAAGCGTAGAAATTTTGTTTTACATCACAATCTTAAATGAAACTATTAGATGACGTTATTGAGGATGACTTGTTAGTTCACAATGAAAATTGTTGTTGCTATTGAAGGTTCCATTAAAATGTTTTTCACAATTATGCAATAATCACCGGCCGGTAATGTGTTAACGTTACATTTTCAGTTATATTCCAACTATTACCTGAAAGGTTCAAATAGTAAATTACAGAGTAGGTGAAATGCTTTCTTTAAAAGCAGGATGGGCTTGTCGATGACAAGATAAATGGAAATCATCCTAAAAATAAAATAAGTCAACACAGACTGACACATAAACCTAAATGATGAGGATGAAGATGTGACCGTATTATGGATCCCACTGAACGACAGTGTTTATTAACGTAAATTTTATTGTTTAAATTAGACGTGACAGTATTATGTCGTATCTACAGGAAAAGTACAAAGTTATAAGTTATGCTATATGTATATCATATATATATATATTATAACACGATAATAATCGTACGAGATAGCGAAGAGGTTCCTTACTTCAGCGTTCGGTAACGAGTTCGATGGGATGAATTCCGGGACAAACGGGATTAATTAGGTATAGCTTTGAAACGAGGTGCACGGGGAATCAGAATAGGTGAACAGGGGTGCGTGGAGTAGACGTGGTGATTGATTAAGGGGACACGTAACATAGAAAAATAAATGTGAATCGCCGAAAGCAGCCACGACAGAAGGCACGACAAATTGCTACACGGAAGCAGATGCCCGTTCGCAGCATCCTTCTCACGACAGGCTCATCGTTTTTTTCACATTATTTTCTCCGTTCCTGTATATGAACCAGGGCAACGCGTCACACGGCGTCGGATAAAACGAAACACACGATCGATTTTAAGGCAGCGTTGTGCACAGTTCGTCGATCCTGATTGTGCAAAGGAACGAAATTATTTTTCGTGGTACGTGAAGCAGAATAATTTCGTTCTTTCATTGTGAAAGTAAGGTGAAAGACGGTCGTCGAGCGCTCGCGGCGAACAGGGAGACTTTCGAGACAGAGAGCTATTCTGTTTTTCTTCTTCTTTAATTTGCCACTTTTCACGTCGCTTCCGGCCCCTCCTCTTCACTGTTCGCACACGTGACTGTCGGGTGTGATTCATTTAATCACGCGGAGAACGAGCGGAGAACGAGCGCAAAACGAGCGAACGAGGCTCGATCGCGTCCCATTAGTAAAATTGAAAGAAAATTCAGGAAAAACACGGTCCACTTTGCCGCAAATCGGCGAGTATTTTTTCGAAAACGTGTTTATGTACAAGAACAGGTGGCTTTTACCTCTCCTCCGGCTTCACGGACACACTCCGAACTTTGGCGATTGCGACAAGCAACAACTTAACATCTAGACTCCTTAATTTTTCTCTGAAGGGACCAAGGCGGCGTGAACACGTCGATTATTCGGAGCATGTAGCTACACTGTACTTTGGACCTATTTAATATTCCAATGAAATGAAAAATTAGAGTAGTAATTCGTTCATCTTAAATATTAGGACTGAACACTTTTTGCTATAAAGTGGTTAATAGCCTTCAATACCTGAACTATTTTTATCTGAGCCATGAGTGAAAAATAACATTAGGTATTATTATAAATTAAACTCGGGTAGATATTATACTACAAAATGTTTTTCTTTGATCTTGTGCTTGTAATATAAAGTATGTTCGTCGAGTATCTGATGTACAGACACGTAGCTTTGAATTTGTATCGACATTTCATTCGTTTTTTCTTTAGCACGTTTTTTGCTGCATTCAAAACCATACAATTCCCAATAATCGAAACGTAATTTATTTACTGGAAAGAAAAAGTTACGATTTGTCACGGTGATTACTTCCGGAAGCCTCTTGTATGTCGAAGATTTGCATTGAATTTAATGAGCATGGAAGTAAACGTTTAAATATGGATAAAATATTAATAGTTAACTTACTAAATGAGATTAATATAATGTTGCATTTCTGATCGTGTTCTCACCGCATTGTCGCCTTAAATTGCTTATTTTACTAACTTTCGGTCGTTCCTTCGACGCTCCGAGAAAATCTCATTTCGTATCCTTATCGCATTAATCGGTAAAAAATAGTGATTAATATGAGCGTATATGTTGTCTTGATTCTTTTAATACGAGTAAATGTCTATATTTATATGTCTAATATACGTAACATGCGAATATTTGGCGTGACTTCGGGGATCGATGAGACGGGCTATCGATGGAAGGGAACGATTTATTGAATGGTTCCAAACGAAAGGGCGGAAGACCTAACATTAAGCAAAGCACATACGAAACCGCCAATCTCCAAACCCTTCGATTAGAAAATACAAAAATACTTGAATATTAATGGATATTCACATCTCCGCGCGCATTCGCAAGAAAAAAAAAACAAACTAAAATGCACTATCAAGTTCTTCTAAAATCCAAACCACTTTCGTGTGCAAATGTCGTAAAACATCTCTGCTACTTCCAATTTTTATTCAGAGATCTCATACACTAAAATGAATAAAAAATTAACGTTCCGGGAATGTTATAACTTTATTTCTGTGTAAAAATTCGTAAAGAACTTTTATTTCAAATGCTATATCTCATATTTATGAATTAAATTAGATTTTAAAATAAATTAGATTAGATTCTGATTAATTTTCCAATGAAACTTAAAACATCAATATTCAAAGTTAGGTTTCAGTACCTAAGGTACATGAGATCTCATAACGCTAAAAGTATAAGTCAAGGTAACTGTTCTCAATTTTTTATAAAAATTGCAAAAATACATTTATTGATATTTCTCACGATTTTTATCATAATATGCACACGAACGAACTTAGTGAATAATCTCCCTCGAACGTACCCGCACAATTGCAGTAATCAACTGAAAAACCTAAAACGCTCATTTTAATATGCGTGGTTCATTTCAAACAAGATCAACGATGCCTACATCTATCAAAAACAAAAATTACAGAACCAAAAGGAGGGATAGACATTGTTTCGATCTTACAAAACCGAGACTCTTCCGTATGCACCCTCTTAACAGAAAATCAGCTCGGGAGAGAAGGCGGAGAAAAGAAACGAGACAGGTAGACAGCACAATTTATCCACATCGCATCGTTGCAGAAGGTTATTGTTAAACGCAGGCTTAGAATTAATTTGTGAATGACAGCAAGAAAAAATCATTAGAAGGATGCGACTACAATCGCTCTTAATGCTACGCTAACGTATGTACATTAGGGCGAACACGATCGCGAAGAAACTCGATACAAAATTAGAGAGACACATGTTACACCGCGAACCTATGAGACAGGACTACCGTCGAAACCGACGAAAGTTGCGTTCGGTCGGTTCGTCGATAGATCACGATTGAAAATCAGCCCTCACCATCTTTGTCTAACAAGGAAAGCTCTCAAATAAGTAATTAATTTTAAAAAATCAGAGTAAGAAGTTACAGTCTCTCACCTAATAATCTTTCGCTCTCCGAATAATTGAGATGAGCGGCAATCGCTCAAAAATCTGATAATCCAAAATTTTCTCGTAATTATTTTTACTTTTGGGAGTTTTTCTACATACAACACGTAAGTAAAATAAGTCGAACGGAATACAAACAATTCAGATGTTGGGTGTTACACATTTTCGTGCAGGTACAAATACATCTTGTTTTACATTTGTTACATTTTGTATCCGTTACTGCATCGATACAGATCATAATTTGATCGCTGATCGTCATGCATCTATGGCTTATGAAAAATTATCAGGAGGTAGTATAACTACAACTTCCAGGACTGATTTTTCCGTTAAGCTAATTACTCATTGGAAGAGGTTGCCTTGCAAGTATCTCGAGGGAGATACCGTTTGCATTTCTTGTCCAGTAAGTTCTTCCGCAGTCTTATGATTCCTATCAAACGATCTGTTGACGAATGCTATTATGATTTACGACCGATGATCGTCATCGCGCAAAGAAAATGCACTTTCACTCGTTCCCTCCGTGGCTCTTGAAGCGTGTAACATCAGCTCGCACGTAAACCACCCGATGTGCTTTCCTCTCTTTCCTTATCCTTATCGCGAACTTCGCATTCGATCACGCTTGCCGCGAGGTTTCGGAAAGCTTTTTAATTGGTCATGGTTGAATTAGACGCGTGAAACTTTCTTCCCGGTGTCTGTGTTACGTCGATATCGCTCGCGATCGCTCGTTCTCCTCTTCGACTCCCGCTGCCACGCTTCCGGGCAACGATTTCTACCTTTTTTCTCTTTCTTTTTGTTAACCGGTGACATTTTCGTCTTGCTGTTCGAAGGCGAAATTTTCTCCGGTTGCGTATCTTCTCTTTGTGTACGGGAAAAAGGATCCGAAAATGGTACGCCTAGGCGAGAACAAAAGAACGAACGATCATGATCTGGTTCCTTTCGAAAAATGAACGATCGCCGCGTTCGATGAATAGGCGTCTTCTGTGTTCGCCATCCTAGACAGGTGGCAGAGCCCATAGAGTTGCTGTCTTGTCGGCTGAGGTGCTGAGAAACGAGAACTCCGTTGGATGCCATCGGCCTGAGATTACTTTGTCCTGGTGCTGCGCTACCACCACGCTGGGCAGGGGCATCGTTAGGTCACCTGTGAACACATGGTCGATTGTTGTTAACGAAAAGTTGGTATTATTACTTCAAGGAAGATAATTATTAGAGATTTGAAACTTTTAAGGGTCAGCATCATATAATTTATACAATTGAAACTTATGGGTGTAACCTATGGTCTTTTGAAATTGTTTCCCCAATGTTTCACAAGCATTGCAGTTAGCTTCATCAGGGATCAGAAGATAAGTGATACTGGTGCGTGTATTTTTCAATTGTTTATGGATTGAAATGTCTTTTCTTTGAATTATATTCTCAATGTTTCACAAGGACGTGTGTGTGAGACATACTTACAAATTGTCGATACTTCTAGTATTAATTTTATTTAAACTACTGTGCAATGGATAATCATATTATTAGTGACACACGCATGAACTGAGGATGTTACATTAAAATAATGAATTTTTAAATCGAAATCGCCAGAACTTGCCTTGCAGATCCGTAAGCACGAGTTTATTATCGTATCCGCCGGTGAGCAGATAATACGCGGATGGCGAGAAACGTATGCTCCTGATGTCGGCCGCATGCGGTTTGAAGCACTGAACAGTTCTTCCGCCCCGGATGTCGAATAAGACGCAGCTACTGTCCTCGTGACCGGATACCAAAAGACGTCCGGATGGATCGACGCAGAGCGCAGCGACAGGACTTCCGACCTGCAACGGGATCAAATGCTGATAAGACACGAGATACCGATTCTGTTCCACATTGATATGTAGCACGTCCGATAAAGGTTCGATCCTGAGAGAGCACTAGAGAGTGAGAGAGACGAAAGTCGTGGAAAATGTGATATTCGTGAGGGGGACGAATGACTGGTGCGAGTTGAAAAACGTGGGTCGAAGCCTTTATCGGACGTCGGACGAAAAACGGAACTGAAACAACTAAAAATCGATGTCCTCGGTGCATGCTGGATGCGTTGTCCATTGCAGAAATCCTTTCTGCGCCGAAAACGTAGCATAACGCAAATACCTAGACTACAGATTTTATGCATGTACAACATAAATGAGTAGACGAAATGCGAAACAATGAAAATGTCGAACAAATTCAAGAAACTTGAAATGAATTTATTTTTCATTAATACTTTAAACATTTAACGTTTCAATTATATGATAGAATACTCACTTTCTTACATATTTTAAAATTTTTTAATAGTTAACTTATAATTCCTGTAATTTATACAGAAAATGGTTGCTCTGCATAAAGATCCGCAATCTAGGCGTAAATGTGTAAGAACGATATAAAAGAAAATTTGTTCTATATTTATATTTTTATTTAAATGCGAATTTGAGGTAGAAAGAATTTTCGCAACTTGGACCGATGACAGGAAGAAAGCGCTAATTGAATCAACTACTTCGCTATTTGATTATTGAAAATCAAGCTCTTCTGGCCTGATGAATTGTGATAGATACCTGAAACAGGCCTGTCCACTTTTATTCTTTGCTGTATATTACCTTAATGTTTAAGAAATTCAGATCATCCTTATGGAGTAAACTAACACGATGGTTCTGAGCAACATTTCTTTCATAGAGAAACATTATTTCATATAATATGTAATATCACTTTCCAATAATGAACAGACCTAGTATTAAATGATTTGAGAGCCAAGTGGTACAAACTTGTCCGGACAAACTAAGAAAACTGATCAAAAAGATGAACGATAAGAATTAAAAGATGCTCCAAAATTGCTCACAGATTGATTAGAGCTGACAGTCTCTGCTTTACCTACTTAAAAGTTTTGAAAATCTGTTTCAAAGTTGATACCACTCAGCGAAAACTATTAGATTGTCCGAAATGCATTCCGTTTTGTATTAATACGCACTGTGTAAATTTAGAAGAGCTTTCCAAAAAAGAAAATAACATGGATAAGCGCGAACAGATAATCGATTCGTTTGTGATGCTCGAGAAACATTTTGGACAGTCTAATACTTGTGATTCTAGGTAATCATGACAACTGGGACAAGGTAGCTAAACTAACCCTGCTGCCAGGTACCGTAGCGGGTGTGACCATGTTGACGCAGCCTCTCGTTCTGAGGTCCCAGAATCTGACGGTTTTGTCCTGCGATCCACTAACGAACATTGCACCTCCCCAATTGTACAAGGTGAGAACGTGACCACTATGGCCACTCAATGCTTGGAAAGGTGTGCCGGTCGCGCAATCGGTTACGTAGATCTTGCAATCACCTGCGCCGCCGCTAATCAACAGGCTCGACTTGTTCGAGGTGTCTTCGAGGAAGCACAGGTCGCGAACCGTGCCATCATGCATCGTCAACTCGACTTCTTGACCTGGAAGAATCATGACGAAACTGTCAGTTTATGGGAAAGTTCGCTCTTCGAGAGTCTCGTTACACAACAATTATATAAATCGAGTGTTACAAAGTAATGTACACCGCGTCCGGCTGAAAGTTAATGACTGGTCTCCCTTTTTCTGCGGAATTTCGTATTCACCCAGATCGCCAAGATATTGGTGCTATTACACATGATTAACGCGGTTCCAAGGAAATCCGGTTGTGCCCAGATGTTTCTCAACACTTTTATATGTATATTGAGTCACTCTTATTGATTTATGGCCGATGAAATTTACTACAATTTTACAAGTTAAATAGTTAATTTGAAAAAAAGAAGTAAACAGAAACACGAAAACAAGACCAACAATATTTTACTTCAATGCGTGCAATGTCATAAGAAACACATGTCGCATCTGAGACGCCTTCCCGCGTCGAGTAAAAATTATTGGGTTGCCAAGAAAGTAACTTCGGTATTTTAAGGTGAAATAGAGCCGAACATTTTTATTAAAGCAATAAACTTTAATAAATAAGATATTTTCCATTTTGTTCGATGATCTTTTGCTGGAATTAAAGTTCATTGCTTGAATAAAAAATCGGGTTCTACTTCACCTTAAAATACCGAAATTACTTTCTTGCCAACCCAACAGTATGATTGTTAAGGATTTTGATTTACCTTCGAGGTTCGATGTGTCGGCGTTGAAGCGCATCAGCTTGACAGTCTTGTCGTTGCTTCCGGTCGCCATGAGCTGTCCATCCGGTGTCCACGCGAGACAGTATATCGAGCCCTTGTGATGTTTCGTTCTTTTGAAGAGCACCGTGGGCTGATAGGTCTGGTGATCCTCCCTGCAAAAAGCAGTAACCCATCAAGATCTCGTTAGCGGCTGTCCGTGCGAGTGTTTTTGCCACGTTTTTCGTCGAACGATTCGAACGAGCCTGTTCCATTTCACCGCGCAAGTATCACTAAAACAACGAATCACGCGACGGCCTAGAGTTTCGAGTAGCCGAGACATCGGATTGCCTTAGCCAGTTCGCGAATCGTTTCACTTTTCCCCTGGCTTTTCAATACGACTTTCCATTTCGATACCGTTGATATCTCACCGGCAGAATGCGAAGAAAATCGTGATCGTTATCGGAACTTAAACATTTATTAGTGTCCACGCCTCCGTGAACTGTTTTTTACGCGTCCATCCTGTGGAGATACTGCGGATGATTTAGAAGCACACTACGAGACTTCATGCATATTCAGATTTTACGATGGCTCACCGCGGTAGAAGTAAATTGGAAAGGTTCAGTTTCTGTAGAAGACCTTATCTAGACAGAAATAAAATGAAAAAGTTTGTTCATCTGAGCGACATTTACCATAGTTTATGTCTTATTGGTGTTGATACCATGCAAGTTGTACAAGCATTAAATCCGTAGTATATTTATTAAGTATTAGTGAGAATAAGAAGGATGCTCGAGTGGTTTCAATGACAGTTTAATAATCGTTTTGAAACGTGGGAGAGACATTTGTTCCACTTTCGATTCTCTTGATGTATATTCGATTTTTCCACACGTACAGTGACAATGAAAAAAAGAAATTTTACTGTGGGTGAAGATGCAATTTCAGTTTTATTTATTTCAGTTTAAGAAATGAATCGTAGAACTACGAAAGATTATCGTGAAAACAAATTACTAATATTATTGTTACGTTCACTGACAGTACAACGAAGTATTTTTAATATTATCACCGACCAAATATTTAATTTCTTTCTAGGTAATAATGCAGCAATATTTCTTCATTTTTGGCAAGTGTAATGTTTCCACAACTAGACTAAAACGAAATTCATTAAAAATTGTTTTTACTCCTTAGATATACGAAGTTAAGAGATTAATAAGAAATCGTATGCTCTCTGCCAATTAATTTTACGGATACTTATCAGAACATAAAAGAAGACAGAACATTATAAACCAGTGCAAGATGTACAAGAAATTTCGATCACAAGAAGTAATTAAAAAGGATCTCGTACTCTAAATACTAGTTATAATAGATTGCAGATCTTTATGCACCCGTAACTTACGATAATAAAACAGAAATTAGAATGCAATTCTGTATTCTTACATTTGTAGTTTATCGTAACTCTTGAAAGACAGTTAAATCAGGTAATTCTAAAAATTGCTTGAAAAAATAGTTAATAAGAAACCTACTCTTACAGACAGCACTTGAAACGATTCGACTGAAAACAGTTAGCTTGTAAAGCTTTTGATAAATATTATATACAGATTACAAAACGTTATATCGTTATAAAAACTGCATTAAATAAATATCACAATTAAATTGGTACTGTAAGCATGTCTTTCATTTGTAATATTTCGATAATTCTTAAAGTGAATGATTTCTGAGATCATTTGAAGTAACTTTTTCTTTTGCGAAACATTTTCTCCGTCGTTTTATTAAGAAGTTATTAACGAAAAACACGAACCAATGAAAGGACAGCTACAGTGGACGGATCCCGACTCGGCCAATGGCAACACCACGCTCAGCGTGACTTATCAAGCCGGAATCCGTTGGTAACAGGTTCACGATTGAACCTAAACCTACCAACACCGGTCGAAATGACCGGTTCCACATTTTTTATTTTACAATTAGAATAATAATAAAACTGATTTCATAAGAAACGATGTTATATATATCCTTAATAGTGCGTGCACGTATTACAATAGGAGCCGCACTAAGTCTAAATGAAATCAGACTTGTCATTTTTATAAGGGTGTTCCGTCGTAAAACCCTCTGCGAAGGCACTAGCGCGCGATCGCGAAGGTCAGCCTACCTGTCCTGGCGCCATAGCGAACGGGACTGCCATAAAAGACGAAAGGCACAGCCAAAAAATAGCGAGACGACCGTTATTTTAGGTACTTAACCGGTAAGACCCGCAGCTGAAAGACACATGCGGAACCATTTTATAACCATAGCCGCCAGTAACCGAACTCCTACTTTCATCACTGTTTAAAACACCCTCCAGCACAATTTTCCAGCCAATCGTATCCAACTTTTCCCAAGACCACCCCTATCCTCAAACCTTTAATATTTTTCTACGTGAACACGACCAGACAGAACTGTTCGACTACCAATTTAACAACATTAAGTACAGTCGAGTCTGACTTGGAGCCAGTAAACGAATTCTAGAAAGTTTAACAAATAAAGAAGCGTGTTCTCCGGAGTTTGACTTTACACTCATTCGCCGTTCACCTGGTCCTGACACGTATCCCAATTCGGGATCGACTCGACACCACAAAGGGAACATGTAGCAGTTACTTTCAAGGCTCGGTAGGTTTATTGTTACAAAAAGTTACTTTAAATGAAGAACAATATTTTTGGACAGCCTGTAGAACCTATTACAGCTTGTAGAACTATATCGGCTCTAAAAGTACAAACCCCGCCCGTAAGGTGTTAAGATTAATTTTTAGCTCCAAGTCGACAATAATCATCGATTGCTAATCGGATAGGAAAATTCGTAGCGTTGAATAGCGCACTTTTATGGGAGAAGTGCATTTGCATGTGCAACCACGCTTTCTGAATTCCAGGAAAAAGCAAATACTCTTTCAACAAGGAGAACATTTGCTGACTGGCAGAAATGTTCAAGCTCGAGCCGCGCTGTCATGTCGTTTCGATCACGCCCGTCTCGGAAACCGAGCTTTCTTCTCGCCCACTCGCCAAGTCTAGTACGATAGCCGCTTCACTCTGTTTCCGTGTAAATTGGCCGCGTGGAACGTGATAAACGCGCGGCCGCGTGACAGCCGGTGATTAATAAGCGAGAGCGTGGATCTTCATTTGTCGTGAAACGTTTTCGCAGAAGCTGTATCAGCGGCCAGTCTCCTCGACGGAGCCGGTGTCGCCCGACTTTTCTTGTTCCCCGCACTTTCGAAAATGCATAACTGTCGAAGTTATTATACTCGACGAGAGCATATGGTCGGACACGTCTACGCGCTGCCCCATTTTTTCGAGGGTACTTGGTCGTCGCAGAAGTGGAATAGAAAACGTTTTCTACTAACGAGTTGAAATGATTGAGTACGAGAGGAAAATTATAAATTGAATTTTCCGATTTTTATCGCAGGCACGATTCATCATGATTGCGTTACGTCTTCAATTATCCCTTCCCTTGATCGTAATAGATCTAGTCTCTGATTTTTGTACGATTGTTAAAGCTTCTGCGTTCCTCGAAAGCGAATACCAGGAAATAAATTCTCTGTACGTGATCTATAAGCTACCTTTTCTTCCTTACAACAACGCGTACATCAAGTGTGAAACAGTAAAAACATTTTAAAAGTTTAAACATATTATTGTATTCTTATGAACTCCAAAATTATTTAGAAGAGACGCAAGTGTCTGTGAAAGACTTATGAATTGCAATTATTATCGACAATTTTTATTTTGCGTGGCAATCAGCAGACTAATAAACTATAATATCTTGAAAAATAATCAAGCATCGGCAATTTAGCTTTATACTCTGTACACAGCTTTAAAAAACGGTCAATTTTCTCAAATAGTATTAAATTAGCACCTCCAAGTAATTCGAAGTTGCGCTATCGCGTAATAATCGCTTGCTTGATCAAAACGGATTAATTTGCTGCTTTTGCGAACGAAAAAATAACAGTCGGATATAATTAACCAAGTTAACGGAAACACGTTCGAGTGGCCTATTTTTCGTGAAGCGGACGGCATTCGCGGTGAAGATTCCATCGAAGCGATATAGTAATACCCACCTTTCACGTAAACAAGAAATCAAATTAGATCAGTGGTCTAACGGAGCGCAATTCGTAGCAATTACACAGCCAAGCAAATTGTTTAAACACGGTTCTCGGTATCGGCGTCTATTATTCCTCGATCCGATGTTGTTCGAGGTGTATGGTCGCGTCGTTTTTCACAGGGAGAAAGCGAAACGTCGGATTCTAATGAAGCAATCGAAGATTCGTTCGTGATCGCGGCCGACTTGCTAATTTCGAGCACGCGATACGCGCGTTTTCGCGGAAGAAAGTGAACGCAGGCGGCTGGGCCCTGGTTTGTTCGGGTTCGCCGCGTGGCTTAATCGGCGAGCAGTATGATACCGGTGGATTGGGCTGGGAAACCTCATGGCTAATTAGAATCGACGTAAATAGGAGCAGTCGGCGTGAAAGCGGTGCTCCTCGTCTGTTAAAACCGCGCCGGAGATCCTCTCCCTCGTTTCCACAGCGGAAACGCTGCGCCGCGACCCTTTTGCTTGGTGGCATACTCTTTGCGTTAATTAAAGGCAAGTCGCAAGCTCGCGGACCTGGGAACCATGCGAAAAACGAGGCTGATGGAAAGTGACGCATGAGAACCGTGGATGCGCTCTGCTACTCGACAGAAATCGATGTCGTTGGAACACGGCGAACTGCGTGCAAAGTGTTGCATCATTATTATTAGATACTTGAATCAGTTTCTGCTGCACTTTTGGAAAATAGTGCTTTGTTCGAGTGGAAGAATGGAAAACTTTTTATACAACATTTTAAATAATTCATGAGAACTAAAGTACTCCTGGGAAAGGCCGTGTTGCATTGATCAAAATAAATGGTGATTTGATGGGACAGTATGTAGCAAATATTGTGGTAGAAGTATTGACATGCTGAAGAATCACTTTGTTACGTCGAGCCTGTGGATCTTGATGCATTTATGACTTATGAAAATGTTCAAAAAATGTTAGAATGTAAAATTATATGTCACGTGATGTATATTGCTAGACAGTGGACCTTTATGCAAAATAAAAATTATTCACCAGAATTTCAACAAACAAGAAGGACGTAGAAATTTATTTTCTCTCTTAATATGTTAGATAGATTGAAAATGATATAAAAGTATTTTTAAATTCGTCTAATGTTTCCAATGTTTTAAATTACACCTACTGAGTTGTGTCATAAATGCATCAAATTCGCTGTCTATGCGACACATATGTATATCAGACCTATAATTTTGTTTTTCAGTCGTATCAACCCTTTTGAATTCAATTTAAAGCTGAGAAATTTAGAAATATAATTCTGTCCAGCTAGTTCCTGTCTCTTGCAGCACCGTGTGATCTGGGGAAAACACTGTTCGGCGATCGAGTTTCTAAAACTTGCGGTTAAGCAGCCCTGGGTTCAATCGCAGGACACAAACAAGTTAAACGGTTCCCAGCGAACATAATTGAGCGATCACTTGGCATTTTAATGGCCGCGTTTACAGGAACCTTGCCTTTGACGGCTGACGCAACCCAACATTACGCCGTAAAAAGTCACTTCCTGTGATTTTACGGCAGCGAATAGTTGAAATTTACGTATCGTATAACGGCTATTATCTTTCCATCGATTGGAAACGCGGAGCTCGCGCGTCAAAGAAACTTTTACGATCTGTGTACAGGCGTGCAACGATCGAAACACTTTTATTCTTTTTTCTTTCCCTCTGTTTTCAACGAGTTTTATTTGGTGTTGGTTTCACGGCTCGGAGTCACGATTAGCTTTTTACTGGCAATCAAATCCGATATAATATATTTTAACGAAATTTGTCGTAATCTCTATCCGTAAATCCACTCGGTTGCGCCGTGGTCCGAGACTTTCACCCCGTGATAAATATTAATTTAGCGCGTAACGTAACACCTCGCTCTGGAAAGCGCGTCGTTCCGTCGTGACGGGCGTTAAAATCTGAAAAAGAGACGAATTATGTAAACCGTTTGTATTTTTATCGCGTACGGTGCCGTGGCGAAATGTTCGCGGTATGATTCACACTGTTTTTTACGCTCTTTTAACCCAAAGTATAGTCTACGTAGCCTCCTCTGTGAGAAAGTCCATAAAAGTTATACTTATGGCATAAATAGTGGTATTAGACGGAAACTATTGTACTTGAAACTGATACTCAGTGGGAATAGGACCAATAAATTTGACGGTAGAAACTCTTCTGGTGGAAAGTATCGCGGGACGATTGAAATCGCAATTCGGTTAGCACAGAGCAGATCCAGACGGTGTACGATCAACTTTCCTTATATTTGTACAGTTCCATATCGTATCGTCGAGGGGAAACTGAAATAACAAACTGCAAGAGCTGAGGAAACAGACGATTCGACGAACCCGAGCTTTCTCCGAAGGTCATCGGTCCTGTGATCCGAGAAATGATCGAGACAATAGCTAAAAATAAGCTGGCGAATATTCCATTGATTTTATAAAAATTGTTTTCGGCTATAGTTGTGGTACGAATACGATTTCGCAGATTCAGAAGCGAGATCTGTGTTTTAGATGATTGCAAATGTCAGACCTGATCTTCAGAAACCTCAAGACCTTGTGAACCTTCTTGAACCCTCAAGATAAGCTTGTGCTTGTTTTCAAATTGGACGCGATCTTTTACAATCATCTAATGTATGAAAAACATAAAACCAATATAGTAAATTAGTTAAATTTATTGTACTATTTTCAATGAACATGGTATAATGGTCTGCTAATATTGATCAAATATTGTTTATATTATTGAATGTATTGGTATCTAATCAATTAGTAAAGCTTCCAGTATTGTACGAGGCATTATATTGATTTTATTTCCATAAATGAAAAAAATCGTATAGAATGGAATTATTTTAGATTGGAAGAAATGTTTAAGTTTCCCCAGATATAGTTGTACAGGAAACTTTTTGCTAATATTTTATCCATCTTTCCACCAAATGTTTCTTATTTATAACTTCTAGACTGTCGATCTTCGTGCAATACGGAAATCGATTCCCTCAATTACAAGTAACAGAAGCTAAATAGATGCTTCATTTTTACTTCAATAATTCTAATAAACCGGAACTAATATATGTATTAACATTCTTAAATTGTATTCTACTGCTTTAAGCTTCTATGATTTTGTAGAAACTTTATTACCCTCCTGACAGAAATATCGAACATGAAAATAAACGAAATTTTGGAAGGAAGAGAGAGTTGTGAAGTAGAACTCATTTCTAGAATTGAACAAAGTAGGTGTAGAAATCTGGAATGTTACATTTATCAATCGTTCCGGAATCAATCTACCGCGCGTCGCACAGTGATCGAATTAAACCGTGAGCACAGTCCACAATGTTCTGACAGTTCCTTTTACGCAGATCACCGATGGGAATCGCAAAAAGTCTTTCCAGCCACGCTAAGACACGCTTTCATGTGTTTCCGTCGGGATAACCCAGATCAAAAGGCGGAAAGCCGCCGTGGAGACTGTTTCAGCGTTACATGGCCGAGAAATTATAAATTATAAATGGGGCTCGAGCGAATCAGACGAATTATAATGGGCAAACCACGGAACGGATTTTATTCGTTAATAAAAGTTAATAAATAGAACAAAAGAAATGTCGGCTGATGGATGACGATAAACGGTAACGGTGAAGAGTATTGCTAGTAGAGTGTGAGCAATCAAAACCTGTTAGAATAGATGTATAAATAATATCTACTAGACATTATTCGAATCAGTATTATACTACAATAAAAGCGAACAATGAATATCTAATAAAACACAGGAATTCTCCTGTGAGACAATAACCTTAAGTAGAAAGTTGGTCAAAAGTATTCACATGAAAGATTAAACACCAACAAGGAACAGGGTAATAAAGAATATTAAATGGACAGTTACAAGAGAGAATAGAGTTCTGAAAAAATAGTAAAATAGGGAACAAATAACAAAAAGCAATAGATTAAATAAATCAATTAAGAATACACGTGAATGTGTCCTAATTGTCTCGTTACAGTATAAATAATAAAATACAATGATTTTATTACAGTTGATGATGAGGGTTGTAATTACGAGACAACGCCGGGTGCAATTAGAGTTCTATTTGATTCAAACGAAAGTCTATTCAATTTTTTTTTATATTATATATCTACATGTAAATAACGTTCAAACACCAGACGAATTAAATTTTTAGCGACATTCTACTTGTTCAAGGTTTATACATTTTCTACATTCCTGACATGTTCTTGGTTCACAAGAATTATAGAGTTTCAAAATCTAGATTTACCAGGTTGTTGTTGCACTAAGATTTTCAATTCGATCGTTCTCTGTAAATGCTCTAAAATAAATCTCGATTTACCTGACATCGTGGAGCTTTGGATACGAGCATATTCTGAGCGTCTTCGAGTTCGATCCCACAGCATAAAGTTTCCCATGGGGGTGGAATTCTGCGCATCGAACAGCTTGCACATCTTCGAGCGCCGTAACGGGAACGAATCTCGGTCTTCCACCATTGCTGCTGCCGTTGCTGGCGTCCAATTCCGGCCTCGGCTCTTGCTGGAAACAAAATAACAACCAGTTTAGTACAAGGTAACTGATTAACTGATACCGATTACTGCGGTACTATGCTTCAGGTCGTTAAGTATGAAACTTGACAAATGTATTTGAAGTTTGTGTTTCATTTGTCAAGTTTCACATTCAATGACCTGATACTTTATTTTAATATTATTCCTCATTTATGATGAAATAATGTGTAAGCATTTTCTCGAAGAATAATGTGTTCTGAATACAAAAAAATTGGTGGTCCTCAAAGCCTGATACAACATAGGAAAATACTAAAAAATAAAATCGATAACATTTTGTACGTATTAAAAAATATCAGGATCCACAGTAGAGTCAACTACAATATTATTATTTTCTTCATTCACAGCACTTTTGAATTAATTAGTCTTGTATCGTGGTATAGCTATTTTTATTAAAACTTATGGATATGAAATAAAAATGTATTATATAGGTAATAAATAATTTATTTGAATTCAACATATAGGTATTGTATTATACATCTCATTAATATTCTTATTACCTAGTGTAATTTTATATATACATATATTGCAGTATAAGTTTGTATGTACCATACATAGAACAATATTAATAACAACGATTAGTCTGGATTAGACATAAATAATTCTTCATATTTTTATTGAACATTCCTAATTGTGAGGTGTTCCCTCCAATGGGTCAGTCTTCAGAGTCTGTATTTCAGAGTCCTCGTACTTACAATTAACAAAATGTCCATCAACATTAAAATTCTGAAATAGATTTGCTTACATTTAATAAACACATCTGTTATACATTTCAGATCTAGTTTCCAAATACTCACATTCACATTCTGTGCTATATGTTCCTTTTTTTGTTGCACTATATGTGACAAGTCAAACCACAAATAAAATAAATTTTCATCTTCCTTTCTGCCGCACCATTGACGACACTCATAACTTTTAAATATAAGCAACTTATCTTTCCCAATCATACTTTCAATACATCTTAATCCACTCAGTTCATCACGAGTATGACTGACTGAAATGTTTTCTGCTTGGTAGGGTACATTAGCGATTCTGCTAAAAATATTGTCAAAATTTACAACGTTTTCATTGATAGGGTACAAACCGCAAGTCCTGAACCCATTTTGAATAATTTCCCTTACTTCAATACTTTCAAAAGTACTTTGTAGAACAGTTGCAACTTGATATTGTTTAAGATTTAATAAATTGTTACTTCTACAAAATTCCATAGAATTTTTCTGCCAGGAAGATTTGAAAGTATGAAAGAATTCCACATCCAATGGTTTTACAATATGCGTTGCATTTGCCTTTAAAGCCACCAACTCAATTCTGTTTTTTTGACAAAAGTTGCTGAGAGGCAATGTTATGTACAAGGAATATCCATTAATGTATAAAATAATGGGGAATACTATATTATTGTTCAATAGCCAAGGATGCAGTACAGTAACCACATATTCATAAAAGTTTTTAGCTGTCATCCAACCATTATCAGAAACACCTGCACTAAAACCAAGAGGCAACAATTGTTCAACTTGAGGAGGAACCTTCTGACCACTAAACAGCATGAAAGGTGGTGCAAGCTGACCCGCAGCATTTGCTGTGACTAGCACCGCAACATTTTCCGTTTCATTGTTACCAACAACGTTATACACATTTTTTGTGCCTTTTTTAACAACTACTGCTGAAGCTTCTGGATTCAGAGCAAGTACTGCCTCATCGCAGTTAAATATTCTGCTACTGTCAATATTGATAAGGTCCTTGGATTCTAAATATTGCCTAATCTCCTTAAACCACTCGTTAATGCCGATATTAGATACTCTTGCACGGCTAAGAGTTACGTTTTCTGATAATCTTCTTGATATATCAGTATGCCGTCTTAAAAATCCTTCGTACCAATGACGACCTGGCACACCATTGGGGAAAGGATTTTGTCTTTTCAATTCAGCCAAAAGCAATTGTACACTTTGTAATAAATGTTCTTTCGTTATAGGAAAGCCTTGGTCACCGCAATGAAAAATCCATTTAACTAGGCTATCTTCTTCCTGTTCAGACAAAACCGTATTAGGCCCAGGTTTTTTATCACAATATTTACCCTGTACACGAGCTCTGATTGTGGATTGGGGCACGTTATAAATTCGACTTGCTGCAGCAATACTATTTCCCTGCCTAACCTCATTTATAGCGTTCCGTAGGTTTTCACTTCCGTAAGTACTTCTTTTCGTGCACTTCACTTGACTTTCTTTATTATTTTGGTTACTGCTTTTTTCATTACCTTTCGATTTAATTTTCGCCATATCTTCTTATTTTATCCATAATACAATAGAATTATTTCTCCGGAATCGTAAAGTACATTACGTGTATCGAATCGTACCTAACCTCAACTACATTCTCCATCGCAGTTGCAGTTCTTGCCGCAGTATTAGGGACATTTCTAGTGATTTTTGTGCCGCAGTAATGAGCGCCTTCATTTTAACAGAGGGGTGTCCTCTCTGATTTGAATGCACGTAATTCTGAGGACGTTAATTTATACTATTCCTGCTATTCCTTTACACCTTTTATTAAGAATATTTTGTCATATTCTAAGATTATAAAAATATGATAATAATTGATAACTTTGCTTGTTTGTGGGCTGGAAATCGTAGTACAACTGGGCAGGGGGTAATTCTATATACAAAAATAAGTCGAAAAGTAGTATTTTTTCGTTTGATGCCTTGTTTTCGAGAAAATCGAAAGTTCCGCCAGATTTGTGTGCTTCAGCATACGCAGGAAGTAGAATTGGATGATCGTGGTCAGACGCGTCAGACGATTCCTATGCAGTAGGATAAAGAAATGTTATACCGAATTTTTCTCTTACTCTTTCTCTACTCTACGATTGTACTATGATTTCCGACCCACCCTGTATACAAACTTATTCAGGGCAAAAATTGAATTTACGTATTTTAATCTCATTGGGAAGAAATACTGCAGTAAAGCGTACACCCGTAGTAATAGGTACATTCATCTTACGTTACCAGGCACGCGACTAATTGTGGTCGTTTGAAGTTTGTTGGCGATTAATGACGGCTCGCGGCGCGATTGAAAGCATTGAGATCGAGATCCGATACGATCTACGTGGACCAGTCGTCATAAATGTCGCTGGCGGAGAATGTGCGTCATTCGTGCTGGCCTCTTAATGACTCTTGAATGTGGCATTACTGGTTGAACTATGGTTCATGTTTCGCGACACATATTTGTGGTAAAGAAAAATTTGATCCTTTGCCTTATTGCATACTTTGCACTACTACGGTTGAAGATATATTAATATTGCCATACAATAGTAGACTACAATATATTTTTAATTTCTTGCTTTGAAATTGTAATTTCTAGACTACAACCTTTTCTGTAGAATATAAATATTTTGCATCGTTTTTAAGGAACAGGGATTAATTAAAAATTTACTTCTTCTTTTGATAAATTATTCCAATAAGTTTTTAACGTGTAGGCACATTAGTCTTTCAGATATCTTCAATGAAACAGCTAATCAGTTAATTTAATTGTTACAAATTGAGTACTTAAATGACAATTTGGATGTTCCCGGTCAAAATAGATTCAGGCACAGCCGACGAAGGGTTAATATTAAGTTAATGTTCAACCAAAATGAAAAAAGACAATCTATCACGCATCTATGAGAAAGTATCCATCAAATTTATTTCTTTGGGTATATGTTATGGAATGAATGGCTACAAAATTTGGACAGATACATTCTTGTTATTATTATGAAGTAATATAAAATTGTAATTTTTGGTGGCCTGTAAAACTAGTGTTAATCAAGAAAAAGCGAAATTGCGGTAATTTTCGCCGACCAGACGCCACCTTTTCCAATGTTTCACTTTGAAACCGGCTCGTGCGCCATTAAATCCCGTGTGACGTCTATTTCGACCCCTTTGTATGTGCCCTACGTAATCAAAGTTATACGGCTTTGGGACATTTTTCATTGCGAACCAGTTTGCCTGCGCGCAAACCGGCGCATTACGACTAGCAAACCCAGCGAACGACGAAAACTTGAGAGGAATTAGAAAGTCAGACCTTGAATGGATTTCTAACGCCTCTTTTCTACACAATCATAAAATTTATTTGTATGCTAATCCCGGCGGAGCTTACTGCTCACGGCGATTCGACGTTCGAAACCACGTTCACAATACAGTTGCATTTGTGGTGCATAGACTTGCAAATGCAACGAGCAGCGGTCGTGTCAAATTGTGCAGTATATTTTAAACGAAAATTTTTACTTGGTGGATTGGCTTTTTGACGTTGAGAATGTTTATTTTTCATAAAGAACCGCAGTCAACAATATTTTACAATATTTTCCGGTGGATATCGGGGGCGTCCGAAATTTGTTCGCGGCTCGTTTTGCGCAACGTTTCGTGCGCCTCGCCGCGCTTTTACTTTCGAGTCCCGCGAGTTCTTCGGTCAGGATTATCTCGATCGAGGGAATTAGCAAAGCAAATGGGGATGTTTTGTCGAGTTCTGTTGTTGGCCACCTCCTCTTGGCAAACCGCGAACCGAGAGCAAATTTCTCGGTTTCACGGTAAAGTAATCTGACTTCATTCTTTCCGATCAGCACTTCAAGTTGGCGGTTCTCGAAGCTCGAAGTGTAACCATTTGTTATTACCAGACTGCGGCTTTTTATGGAAAATAAATGTTGACTGCATTTGTACAATCAACTACAGAAGCTGCATACAGAGACTACGTAGACATTTATTTATTTTCGTAATACTTTATTTTAAGTTGAAATGCATACTGCTCTTTTCACCGTTTTGTACTTGATCTACAAATTTTTCTTATAAATGCACAAAATCCGTAGTTTAACTATCACTCTCTTTTTTTCTTTCAAATTTTTATAATTATATGTACATATAAAACAGTTACAACCATGCAAATTACAATCTAATAAAACTTTCAGTTTCTTTACTGAACAAACTTCTTCACTGAACAATTTGATTATATGATTCCTATTAGCACGCAAACTGCGATGCTAATTACGAATCAGTCCAAGTTGTAATAACGATTTGAAACTGAATCTGATAAATATAAATTATTTCATTTTGTATTCACCAAAGTGAAATGCTACAAATACTGAAAAGTTTGATGAAAAATGTATAATTGTAACTAGACTGAGGATCTTTATGCTCTTACAGTTTAGAAAATGTCTGTAGAAACATTGGATTTCAAAATACAACGAAACATATGCATGGTTCAATTATTTTTGGTCTGTTGAAACTTTCATTATGGAAATTACAAAAAGTTTTAAATACGTAACTGTGAATTGTGGACCGACATGCCCCTGTCGTTTAGAACACGTTTCAAGTACAATAAATTCGAAATTATTTTTGGTTTATTAGAACTGTCATTATGGTAATGAAAATTGAACTACGAAAACGTACGTAGAGTGGTCCTTTCCCAGTTAATTATTAGCAAAGTATCGAAATAAAGATCATAAGGCTGAAGTGGTTAAACGTACGATTGTTCGAGCGACGCGATCGAAATGAGAGATTCACGTGGAAAAAATCCGAAAGATCTAGGACGAGACAGGTGTAGACCGATCCCGACAAACAGTACGAATCGTTGCTTAGTCACGAACACCGTTTCTCCATCGGTGTTCACCGTACTGTATCGTTCTCGAGGGTACATTGAAACGGGCATGATCGAAAGAATGGGCACGTAACAATCGAATGTGCCAATTGAGAAGCCATTTGTACGAAGCGTATGTGTCTAGTCTAACTGTTATCACTACAGTGCGGATCTTAATACATTTATAGCAAAATTGAGTAGATGAAATTCAAAATTGTTGGAAAACTTTTAAATTGACGATGTCGATATATGATTTCTCAAAAATTAAGAAGAAAATCTGACTCGTGATTAAAATCAGTCATTACCCTTAACCAATGAACACATAATTCATATTAAAATGAATGAAAACAATCTCGGAATGTTAACGAACATGAAATTGTGTTAAATTGAATTTGTGCGTAGACACTCTCACGAACCGCCGACGTGAATTGATGAAATTTAATTTAGCCGATCATACGTAAGAACTTCGTGGAAATTAAAATGTCAACGGTCATTAAATAACTAGAATTACGATGGAACTTTCACGCAATGTAGAACTCCGTATCCCGGAATGATACTTGTGGCGATCGAGTTATAGTGCCACCGGTTTGCTTCGTTTGCTCTCTTATGAATTATGAACAGCGGCCGGTAATAGGCGCGGTTACAACAGCTGTTTCGCGAAAAAGAAATCGACAGTCCGTCAAAACGATTCAGGATGGAACGTCCAGACGATTTATGAGTGAGAACGGGGTCGCTGAAAGGAATCGATCCGTCGATCCGTCTCGAGGATTCTTAGCTTCGTGGAAATTTCATCGAGCAGGCGGCAGCTTTCTTCCGGACGATTTAACGAACCGGAAACGACTCGGTACAGAATCGTCCTGGAATGAACAATAAATTTTGAAAGATCCAAGCGGGAGCCTGTAGTTTCTCCAACGGCTCACTAACCTTGCAAATTATTGACAGTTATAGCCTGTAAAGTGATTTAACGGGTCGGACCGCTTGTCGCAAACCAGAGAAAGCAATGAACAGGGTGTATTCGGTGTAAAAAAATGATTAGGTTGGGTATTAAGTTCGCAACCTCAACATTTTCTCAATCAAAGTCATTCATATATATATTTTTAAGTACGATTATTTTATATCAAATTAATCGTAAATTTCAGAGCATTCTAATGATATACAGCAGGGGTCGGCAAACATCTTTTGTATAGCGACCTCGAAGATATTTATATGGGTAGGTAATTCTACCCATCGAGCAACGTAAAAAGAACAGGTTAAAAATTTCTTTATAAGCTGTACCCTTAAAAATTATGATTAAATTTTTTCATTACCAAACTGATTTTATTTATTATTATATTTTCCATATATTTCACGCGCAAAGAAATAGCACGCTATTTAAACCTCACCTGACTAAGGAATGAAAATATAATGTAAATAAAATTAGATTGGCAATAAAAAATTTTACCATCACTTTTTAAGAGGACGATTGATTTTTGAACGATTAAGTATCCTTGCGATGAATAAAATACACTATTCGAAAGTGTCGAATGTAGAATTTCGCTATCATAGTCGCGACATATACTTTCCATATACCCCGTACATCACTTCTTTTATTATTGCAATTTTATAGAACTTCCATTTTTAGAAATGACGGACATGATTATTTCTCATGCGCTTTACTAAGCGAATGTATGGTAAAAATAGAACTAAGATTGTTAGAGATAGTAGTAGTAGTTGAAACTTGTATGTGAATTATCTATGTACGTAATCGATATAATCTTACAAATTGTTGACAGTTATAGCCCACGAAATGATTTGTATCGCTTGTCGGGAAACGAGACAAAACAATGCAGGTAATAATATCATAAAGATTACTTTGTACATTACTTGCGATTTCTCAATTTCATTGCATAAATTGATGGGAACAGAAATTTACCGTAAGTATTCTTTCAATACCCTTTCGCAATTTTACGGCACTGTCAATTTTAATAATGACGAACAAAATTGTTTCCACTTAGCTGAAATGTTACAGTGAAAATAACACTTAACATATTATGGTTCATAGTAGTTTTAAAACTGTATGCGAATTCAATGTTCAATGATCCAAGGAATATGAAGTTACGAGTTCTATTAAGTGTAACATTAAATATGTATCTATAATAAAATGGAGATATAAAAATCTTGAAATTGCTAATCTCAAGCCGATAAAAATGAGTATTACTAATTTATTCTACATCGACGTGAAATATTATTTTCTCTGACGCCAATAGTTAATTTTTCGAGTAAATGTACACTTCACAGAATTTTCTTTTCCCAATGAATAATTGCTGGAATATGAATGATTGATATTGTACACCAAGTTTATCTGATCGAACTTCTTGTGGACAAATTGGGAACGAGTTGACTTCTGACACAATCAGTATTGCACGACTCGAGGGAACAAGCAAGGACACGTTACGAAAGTAAATGTTCCGCGGATTAAGAGGACAATTTCATTGTCCGAGGTTCTTCCATAATGCGTTGTAATTGCCTGACACGTCCTCCATTCATAACAGTCCGCGTAGTATGCACGGGGAATAATAATCGTCTTCTCGACGCATTCAAAGGCCACGAAAGATTAATGACGCAGAGGAACCACAGGATGATTCATTGCTTGCACCACTAAATATCCGCAAGCTCTTCTGCAGTGTAAAATATTTCTGATTTGCGAAACACGTGGTCGACGTAATTCATTGAGTTAACTGTACAAAATCAGGCGTTTTATGCAAATTAACCCTCCCTTAATCAGTGCTCAACTTGTTGAATCAGTGGACAAAAGTTTAAGTACGCTCTAAAAATGACGATAACTATATTAATATTGTACTATACGATGTGAACTTTTTTAGGAAGCAAATCAGATCTACAAAATGTATTTTTTAAATTTTCAATGTAGGCCCACATAAAAAAGTGTAAAACTCAACTTTCAGTTTTTTTTTCAAAAATTCCGATAAATTGCAATTTTTTAACAAATTTCTTTTCACATCCTACGATAAACTAATTGCTCTAGTTTCACAAAAAGGAAAGGAATGTAGAACATTTCCACTTTAGTTTTACTTTATCGAAACTAATAGTGGAGGGAACGAAATTTTAGCTCATTTGTGTCTTTTTAAATTCAGGCATTTATTAAACGGCATGTTGAAATACTATTTAATAAATTAGCCATTACTTGTTTTCTCGAAGTAAAACGAGCTGTAATAACGGTCATATTATGCATACATCGCAGGTTTCATGCATTTATGGCAGAGATATGACCCAGTGAAATTTGGAACACTAGAAAGACGAAAATAAATTAAGAATACTTTCAACTTATTAAAATTATTCAAGAAAGAAATTTATAGTTGGCTGCTGCGTCCTGCAATTCATGCAGAAAATGTTTCTTTTGTATAAAGATCCTTAGTCTAATCACGTATTCAGTCATTCCTTTCGTATATTATAAATTAAATATACAACTCTAAAATCTGCAGTCTTTTGGATAAAGTGTTGAGACACCGTTGATACAAGAACTTGGTCGAATTAAAACCTGAAATTTGCCTTTTAAAGCACTCAGCAATTAGTTGATGGGATGGTTACGCAAGCCCGAATGATCGCTTCCCCAATGTTCGATCATCAGTGAGATTGTCACAGTGTAGAAATACGAATCGAGACAGTAATTGCAGCCCGATCGTGTTTTCAATGAATAATTCATCTCGAAGGAGTGATCAAACCGCGAGTAACACGACCGAACGGTTGCTCTCGCTTTCCATCGAAATTACTCCAGCGGATCTATTTCTTTTTCTGCAACTTTCGATGATAAACTGGACACGGTCTGGCATCACTTTCTATGAGAGCCCCTCTTATCGATTTCGTTCATGCGATTCTTATTTTCGGTCAATAAAGTAAAAGCTGGTAACAATTGTTGAGGAATCTTTACGAATTTAATCGCAACTACTTTCACCGGATTAAATTGCCACCATTTTCTTGATTTAAGTTTTAAATCCATTTCGATTAAAAAAGGTCGAATATTATAGTCAAATATTACGTCAATGTTTATATGTTTACCATTTTATTCCATTCTCGTGTAATGAAATTGTAACATTTACTGTAATCATGTGATGAAGAGGGATATTATTACTCTTTTTAAAAGAAGCCATGCTATGTTGAGTTCAAAACCAAAAAATTTCAACTAATTCAGAAATCTCACATGGGTCGGTACATTTTATAAACAAGGAAGA
Source organism: Lasioglossum villosulum (assembly GCA_963971365.1). Taxonomy (NCBI): domain Eukaryota; kingdom Metazoa; phylum Arthropoda; class Insecta; order Hymenoptera; family Halictidae; genus Lasioglossum; species Lasioglossum villosulum. Next base: position 25,435,916 of record OZ020502.1, read on the forward strand.
TTATACTACTAGCACTCATAATAAATTTAAGTGTTTATTAAATACCATTAAATTTAGCAAGGTAAATATTTAACTACTTAACAAAGCGTTACGAAATTAATAAAACCTAATGTGAAAAACCTTTTTTGTTCTAGTATAAAATAGTTAACAGGTGATGCACAAATTCCCGATGAAGCACAAAGTATGAAGTACCCTAAATTCTGTTCATTAAAAAAAATTAATGGTACTTCTACTCTAGATTTACCATCAATACTATTTTAGTTGACGAAGCTGATATGAAGGAAAGAAACGAATCCGTGTACACGAAAGAATATGTCACGAAAAGTTTGGAAATCCACACCGGAAAACACGAAGGCCTTCGATCAAGCATCATGGAGGACTTCAGCGACGCATGACTCAAAGAAAAATAATTGCTGTTTAAAAGATCCTTGACCCACCCATTGGATTCTTTTGTTCTTTCTGTAAGCGGTGTTCAATAAAACGAAAGAGATCGTTTGTTGTAAATTTATTATACAAATTCGCTATCGTGACTGAAGCAATCAACTGAAAATATCTCAAATGAAACACTACGAACTTTTTGAACGAATTGTTTTGCTTTTTACAAAATACAAGATATCAAACTACCTCTATGAGACAATCATAAAGAAATTTGAATTGCATAACAAACCAATACAAACCCTCCTTTAAATCAGCTTCCTCAATGTGTGCATTTTCCATAGAATCGTATAGACGAATATTTCCTTGATATAGGACAAGTTCGATTAATGCATATTTATTTTTATCGTTAATGAAAATATCTTTCACATTGAAAACAAGAATATCTGCCACGATAGACATTTGATTTGCTTGATCGAGAAATTTTGTCCAGGGATAGTACCCCAAATTCCACAGTAGGAAAACAAAATCGATTAGATCGTTAAAATCGTTTCACAAATTTATCTCCGCACGGGATCAAGGAATATTCGCGAACAGATTACAATGTCGAGTTGCCGCAGATTCTCGAAGTGAAATCGCTGGATCGGAATTTCCCGATGGACGATATCGATCGTCGTCGCTTTCCTCCAACATCCGTCGCCAGCGGAAAAGTGCCATCACGAAACTGGAACGATCAAGATCGGTCGACGAGCCCACGCAATTCGGCGTCGAGATTTTCACTCTTGACGGCGAACCGGTCGAACCGGACTCGTCTCCTTTCTCTGCCCCTATAAACCCCATAGATCGGCGATCGGCAGCGACCGTCCGATCCACGGGCTACTATGGAACCACTACGAACCCGGAAGAAGAGCTAACAGAATAGAATTAGGATGTTCACCGAGTCAATTCCCGGTGAAATCAAGCATCGTGTCGGATCTGGGTTGCGGCACACTTTTTCAACGATCGGCAAGCGTCTCGGGATGTTGAAAACATCAGTGTGGACGCGGCTTAACAGTGCTATGGACCGCTTGAGAGGTTCGGGAGGACGGAACTTTCGAAACGCGCGCACCGAATTTCACCGTTTAAATTTATTATGTTCAGTAGCGTCGCGCCTCGGTAATGATTCTAGAAAAAAATTTAATGTATCGGGATCCTTATGTGAGCTGAGAAATTACTGCCTGAAGGGGAGCACGATTAACACGTCCGGAATGTCTAATGTGTCGGCACACTGAAGTTTTTGCGAGTTGAAGGAACTTCTGCTGCAGTTGCTTGGCAAACAAACTGTGTGAAACTGTATGCATGTTCCAATTTTAAATTTCAAAATAGGAATACTTGTAAAATTATGGAGATTGTTTGTAATTTGAGGATAAACGATCATTTAAAACACGAAAATTGAGAATGTACACACAAGAGTTTAACGAAACTCGAACAGAAGAGATTTGAGAATTGAATATGAAAATATTAGTATGGTGAGAACATTGCGAACATTTTTGTCATTGCGAATGTATGTTTGGATTTTAAAAAATTGTTTGGTGTTCAAAGAACGAGAATGTTTCAAGTGTTTCGAGAGACCAGAAACTATAATTTAGAAAAGAAAAATTGTACATACGTGAAATTGATTCATGTCAAGTCAATCACCGAAGGAGAGCAGTTGTCACCCGTTCGAAGAAAACTTGGTCACTCGAAATGCCTTATTTTGTATCAGTCGCGAACAAGTCTCACGGATTACAATAATCTTAGGCTGTCACATCTGAGACACACAATTTCCTTAGTAAAAATGCATTAAATTGCATAGCGCACACTGCATTGAACGCTTCGTTGGTCGCAAGTAGAAATCACCTTGGGCTTGTCTGTTTCTTTCGACAAATTGATCGTAGAAACTAATTCAATATAAATCGAAATCCTCAAATGATTCATGCATTTTTTGTGTCTCATTTCCCTTTTGCAATCAAGAAATAGTTGACGATACAAGAAATTTAGAGATTGTGGTCTGTTTGAAAGAATGTTTGCCAAATCTTCATGCACTACACTTCAAATTGGTTTTGGTGTTTGGTGAACAAAATAACTAAATTTCATAAAATAAGCTGCCTCTAATCGTTCCTCTCCTCTTCCTCAGTTTATAATAAAAAGGAAATTATAATCAGTCTAACCTCAAATATAAAATAAACTGAAAATAAAATACTGTTATTTCTTAATGTTCTTAAATGTTAATACTGTAAATTTAGAACTAAAAAATTGCATTCTTTACAGGTTGTACAAAAGCAAAGAAAATAACTAAATTTCATAAAATAAGCTGCCTCTAACCGTTCCTCCCCTCTTCCTCACTTTATAATAAAAAAGAAATTATAATCAGTCTAACCTCAAATATAAAATAAACTGAAAATGAAATACTGTTATTTCTTAATGTTGTACATCTTAAATGTTAAATGTTACTGTGTTGAGACTGTAAGGATGGGTTGGAAGAAGGCCGGTGGTCGATTAAAGGTTGAATTTTCGCTTCTCGGGTTTCAAAACGTGTAAAAGGATAACTGTAACCGTAGGAAGCGGTGCAAATAAATTTCTTCTGCTCCAAGACGGAATTTATCACGGTCAGGTGACAGAAATTGGTAAAACTGGGCGAGCGTCGGCCGACAAGAGGAACGATAATTCATACGCAAGGGCTGGGAACGGGTTCTTAAGTGAGCGAAAAACACATTTTCGAGTGGCACCCGCGAAAGAGGGCGACATTACGGGCCGGGGAATTTTATAAGCGGTCACTTGCAGCGAACGAGTTCTTATCGCAAGCTATCCAACCGGTGCAGAAACGCACTTTTCACCACGAAGCTCAACACACACGCAGATCAGGATTTTTCAGGACCAGCGGCCTTTAAACCGATCACGTAATAGTTCAGACGACAGTATCCTCGGGCGTAAGACGTTACATATGCGAGTTACTGCACACTAAGCTAAGTAGTTTCAGCATTCAGCAGTAATGTGTATCAATCCGCGTGCTCGAGTATTCGATGATCACAACACCATAAATAATACTGTAATCTTAATCGCTTCAACGATTTAAGAACAACTGTGCAGCGAATTCAGCTGTGGGAGAGCCAATGGAATTTATTACCTTGCGAGTTTTCGGCCATCTTGCTGGCAAAGCATTGATTCTTAATTTTTTACATTTAACACTACACCTACAACTGCCGGTCAAATGACCGGTTTAATATTTTTCATTTCACAGTTATTGAAATTATGAAGTTACTTACAATTGATTTGATAAATTACTTTATCGAAGCAGATATTGCGATGAAAATTGCACAGAATATAAATAAATAGAGCCTGGTTGTTTTTGTAACGTAAAACATTTTAATCGCTTTTAGTGGGTGGTAGGTTTAGTGTTAATATCTTGAGTGCTGCAGATCAATAAGGATGGCAAAACATGTGAACAAACTTAGCAATTAAAATTTTATCGGAACTGATAGATTCAGAAGAGATCAAGGACTACGACGAATTTTATCTATATAGTTTTACTGTGATCAAGTAAATTGGAGCTCGTAATTTGGCAATGAATACCACTGACTTCCAATGAAGCCACGGATACCCGGCTTGAATACCACTGAGGAAACTAAGTGGATAAACACTATTGTATTCATAATGCTTCATAATAATCACAGATGCTTCATAATAAATATACTTCATAAAGAATAAACTCTATAACATGTGAAAATACAAAATAAAGTCTTTGATAGTTAATGTAAAATAATTCTAGATTTTCATAGCAAGTACAATTTAAGCATAGTTTAAATTATTTTCAGAAGAGAAACAACTACGAACACTTCTCATCTACATTATGCCGATTCCAAGTGAAAGGATATTCGAATGATACCTACAATTAAAAAGAGAAAACCGCGTAGAAAGGTTTCAATAGAATTATCAGTTGCATGTCTTTAATTACACTATAGTAAGTTGCGTAAATATAATACATAAGTTGCAACTGAAAAAAGTATCTTTCTTGTTCCTTTCCAACAAAGCTGCCCATTACACCTTCACCGACGATTCTAAACGCTGGCCATTTTATATAATCGTTCTTTTCAGCGATTCATGCATCAGTTCGAACACATTAATACCTGTTGAGCTATTCGATAAGAATGTATTTTTATTCGGACCGATCCTCGACGGAGACGACGTCTGCTTCCTTTTCTTTATCCAATTATGGAAAAAGAAAGGCATTTCACGCCGGGAATTTCCAGCTGTTGCAATCGTCCGGCGAACGAGATTAATTAAGGATCTCACCGGCCGAAACAACCGATTTTATACGGAACGGTACAGCTTTCGACATTCGATCGATCAATATCAAAATACATTATCGAAACTGTTTCCATGTTTTGCGACGTTCGTCTCCGTTGATACTTGCATGGTTGCGCAATCCCCGGATTTACTTTCACCAGTAAAAATTCTTTTTCGAAAGTGCCTGCGATCTTAATTATCGATCTGGCGACGCAAATTTCGTTTTGAGAGATTTCGGTAAATAAGTAAAAGTTTATGGGGCACCACAGTCAGCGAGAATGACTCGATCGAAAATGCAAATTATTAATTTAATTTTGCCGAGTTATGTTTATTAAATACAATGAATATAAAGTAGAATAAATTTTAAGGAATACCTCCCATCCTTTCCAGTGAAATGGCAAATTCAAATCATCATAAGCTCGCTACATTAACTATGCCAAATATGTATAAAGAAAATTTTATACTAAAGTGGTTCCACATAATAAGTAAAAATGAATTGCATATCATTTCAAATTCGTGCATTTCTAATTAGCTAGGCTTATTTTTGTTTTAATGTTTTCAAGCTCAATTGCAACAAACTGTATTGAAATAGAAATTTATTTTTTTTGTTAATACACTTAAGAGTGTATTATGTTTTTACAATGTTTTTACTGTTTTAATTTTTCGTCTGCTCATGTTTGTCATAAATGCACAAAATTTGCTATTTACACATCATGCAATTTATGCATTCATTATCTTTTTGAATTCCAAAGAATAGTTTAAGTGACTGCAAAACGCTGTACGTTTGTAAATTGAATCAAACACATATGAAAAGGAAAGATAAGAATACTCTTATTGCATTCAATTTGAAATCTTAATTGTTGCGAATGTAGATGGTATGATAATATATGTACAGTGATCTAGCACAGTGTTCGCTAGATCGAACGCAGCGATCTAAAATTAGATAGGGTTAACTAATAACAATATTTCTGCCGACAACCACACTCTTTAGTAACCAGTTTTCTCACCTATTAAAGATTAATTTCATACTGAAATTTCTCCTTGTTATGCGATGATAATTTAAGAATAATCTTTAATGCATAATGAATATTTAAGTAATTAAGGTCAACGCTCTTCAATGGCGTTGTAGTTCATGGGTATGCCAGTGAAGAATTACCAGAAAAACCGCAATATTATAGTCCGAAATAGTGGAAACCATTAAGGGGAGAGTCTCGCATATTTGGGTCAAAACATCGATTAAACTTGTATTTCACGAATCAAAAGTATAAAAATTAAAGAGCATGAAATATAATATTAATACTTTAAACGGGTTTTTCCTCGAAATCAAATTCTCTAATTGACTAATCCATGTCAGCCATTTTGTTATATATTTCTTTATAGATTAAACCTTAAGTTGCATTTTATTTCTTATTTACAATATAATATTAAACAATATAAACTATAAAATTTTTCTTTTAGACCTTGTAACATTTACAAATTTGTAGTGAAATTACGTAACCTTTAAGAAAAAATTTTATCTTTTGCGTTATGATGACACAGGTAGACGCTATGAAGAGGTACTGATGTAGAAAAATTATTTTTGATACGTTAAAACCCTAAAACTTCAAATTCCAAATGTAATTAAAAAAATCAAAGTTCACTAACATTTATTCTAAATACATGAGACTCCCCCCTCTACAACGAGTTTCTCTGCATTCTGCATTTAAGGAGAAACACATTGTACATTAAATTGATCGAAAGCGATCGTTGATCATTGTTCCCTATAGTGGTTTTATTTTTTCCTCTTAACGAAGAGGTAACGGTGGATTAACTCGAGGTCGGCGATTAGGAATACTTTCTATCTGCGATATTAGGAGTTGCAAACAAGCGTCATTTCCCAAATATCAAGAATCATTTTGACGATAAAACTAAAATTTTGTTCAATTTTATAAACACCCTAAAATAATTAAAAAACACATTTATCCATTTCCGAATGTATCTGAAATCGATTATATGAACGTTTTCACATGATTCTTGCAGGTTGCATTAGAAAACTGCATTTGTACTCAAACTTTTAAAGATACGAGAGTTTCGAAAGCTAATTAATCGCACATAGCAGCGATTATCGAAGAGAGAAGAAAATCGATTACCTGCGTTATTAGCAAGAGTTATTCAATTTTCAGAAATTGGGACCAATACGCAGAGACAAAGTGAAACCTTTGGAAAATTTTACGATTACTATAAAATACCCAATTGAACTAAATATGTCTTCATTATTTGAAGATGTCCACGGGTTAAATGAGGTCCCCGTTGATTGCATTGGAAAATGGCACGCGCAAAGACAGCCTTCGATTAAAGACGCGAGATTGGCCGAGACAGTAGTTTAATCACACGCGATGATTATCAAAGCGAGGAGAAAATCGATTATCCGCTTTCCTGAGTCATACGTCTGTTTCCCAATTGCAACAGGTGCTAAGAGTTCTACCTTGGGGCCATTTGTATGCGTCGCGAGAGCTGCGTAATGGATCAAGAGGTGAATAGACGGCCGGAACTTGCCGATCATTAGTCAGAAACTGTGAAACTGGAGTAACTCACGGAACACTTTCCATTAAAAGTTGCTTTCGTCGATTTGCATATAAGACGGGGTAGCGGAACGGTCTCGTAAAATACATTGAAACCAAGCGCGTTCGATAAAATTGAATTTGCCTAATTTGCATCGGAAAAATACCACGCTTAATGGCCTATAAAGTAATGCTGATTTATATTCAGAGTAACTATTCAATATATTAACCGTTTTCTTCTGTCAGGTTGTAATTTACCGACTTTTTGTTAAATACTTCGTACGCGGCTCCGTACTATTTCCTTGCCATTAAATAATTCCTCTCACTTTCCTCTTTTTTCGGGATATACACTTTTCTTTTTATCATATTTTAGTTTAAATTATCCAAGGGTTTTCTGAAAGGCAATTATATGTATGTGTATGTATATAATTATGGTTATAGTATCGGTAGATTGTGGTTCTTTCTATTGTTTTAAATATTTAATACAGGTAAGTTCCTGCGATTTCAATTTCTAGGAAACAGCTGTAGTATTGTACACAGAGGTTACTTTATCTAATCTCTTAATAGCAGGTTTAAGATTGACAATTTGAGTTATAATCGTATCCGGTACGACTGTTACTAATTTTTACAATTAATTGATTGAATATAATTGATGAAATAAACTTTACGGTAAACTTAAAAACTCAAGTCATAGAGTTAAAATATTGTACCAAATAATTTGAGATACAGCGAAGACAAAGACACTAAATTTACATTTGAATACAAGGAACTAAGTGGAATCTTTTTCGGAAGTTTCATTATATGCACCAGAAAGAGACAGGCATACAATGCACTACTTGACAACCTACATTCAAATGAGCCTTCTACAAACAAACAACAAGCCAATCCTTTTTGACGCGGATCAATTCTCATTAAAAGCATCTAGACCAAGGACCGTAACCTACAAATCACCGATAAAATCGCACCAACCCATTGTTACCAATTCCACCCGGGACAAATAAAAGCGTAACGAACCATATAGCTGCCGCGCCTTTTTCCCGCCTTCTCGTTCCTCTTCTCATCCGGTTTCCTGCAGCTTCTAGCAACCCTTTCGAACGTGTTGGTTTCCTGCTGTTCAACCGTCTCGACGTCTAGAAGGTTCTCCATGGACCTGCGCACCTGTCTGCAGGAGGCGCCATTTTTTGGACTTTTTCTTTGCAGGTGATTACCGTTTTCATCGTGGAAATCGTCCCACTCACTGACCTCGCTTCGGACATCCTCCAAGGACCTTGTCCTGCCAACGGAGCAGGTACAAGGAGGCACGGAGCTTCTGCAGAGTCCTCCGGAGCTTTTGGCTCGACCCCTGGGCGCCTCCATCATCATCATTCTCGGGGACACTGCGACTGGAGACATTTGGAGCGGAGATATGCCCTGCGGTGGAGGTATACCGTTTCTGTACAAGGGCGCTAGATAATAGTAATCGCGGCCCTTGTTGGGATTTGATCCGCTCATTCTTGTAGGCACATAGTTGTAGTCTGCAAGGTGAGGCGTCATCCATTGCGCCATGGCGTCCAGGGGAACAGGACGGTAGCAAAACGATGGCCCCCTGGATGCTGGATGGTTACGATACATCGGCGGCCAAGGACGCTGCTGTTTCAAATCGAATCTAGGATCCATTCGCGGATCCAGCACTCGGATGTCACCCATGCCCCTAAGCGATCTTGACCGGGTTCCGGGAATGACAGCTGCGGAACGACGAGCGGATGAAAGTGGCGTCAATGAACGACACTCGGAACGCTCATCGCGGATGACACTACTTCCGATGCCCGAGGACGATCATGCTCCGAGAACGATTGCCCGCGATTAACGTCGGCCGAACTGGGTCTCGAAGATAATCGAAGTAGATCGGGGGCGGGAATGTAGAAAGAGAACCCGAAGAAAGTCGGCGCGGATCGGAAAATTGGGCGCAACAGGCTGCCTTCGAGAAGAATGTACAGAACAAAGGAGTTCGCGCGGGAACGGGTCTGATTTTCACCACTTTCCAACGAGCGCCCAAGCGAGCTGGGTCCGTCACTTTCGATCTTCTCCTCTGGGCTACACTTTTCACTTCACTGCGGACGAGTTTTCGGCCTCGCGTTCCCTTCTTTTTGTCACATTGCCGGACACACGGCGTGCGCTTCGGGTACCGTTGGATCACACCTTTCACTTTTTTCGGGAGGAACTCGATAGCGGGGTAGAGTCGAAGGGATCGCCGATGGAATGAGCCAGAGGCAGCCGAGGATCGTGGATCGCGGATCAGAGACGACTGTGCCCAGCTGAGTGCAGCGAAGGAGTGCGTAGCCGACACGTTCACGTCGAGTGACTTCGGCTCGTTGAGAAACGACCCACTTCTCCACCGCGGGATCGAAACCTCATCTCCCTACCACCTCACCTTCTAGACTCATCCCTAAGTCCTCTCTCGAGCGACGAGAGAGAGAGAGAGAAAGGAGTTATGGAGCACACGGAGGAACGAGAGTGCGCCGTTCCGTTCGCGAACCACGCGACGTCGGGAGACTGTCGATATCGCAACAGGTGGTCTCTTGAACTGACGAGCACGAATTTGATATACGGTGCTTGTAATTTCATCGAATTTGTTGGACTTTTTTTGCCGAGGATACAACACTGTCCAACCGAAATATGGACTTATATCGCTGTTATGGATAAGTGTCCAATATTTTCACTTTATGCAATGAATCTTTGCACGAAATTTATTTATTAAGGTGTTTTTATACCTTGCTGGTTTGTTGCAGTTTCATTGGTTTTTTCTAGGTTCTTTGTTTTTTATAGTTTAGGTATAACTTGTTTCATATGATTATGTTAAAAGAAATTTTTAATTTTAGTATTTGTTATTAAAAAATGTATTATTAACTCTTTTAATTGAGGTAATTATACGAGCATCAAAGTCCCAAGTCTGGAGACTTCAACGCGTCGTGTCTACTAACTTCATAGTCTCCAATCTGGTGACTTGAACGCATGGTGTGTAGGTATTTGCTGGCGTTATAATTTCGAGTCTGGTGACTTCAACGCGCGATGCGCACTGTCCCACGCATCGCATACGTAGAAACATGATCGAATCCACTCTTCTCTTCTCCACTCTCTTCCACTGTATGCTTAAATGTAATAATAAAATTGTATTTATCTTTGTAGATAATTTCTTCCATTTAAACATAAATTAACCCAAACATTGGTAAACTTAAAATAATTAATATAAAAAAATAATCAGTTAATCTAAATATTAAACTAACCTCTCTAAAATTAATTACAAAATAATATTTTATAAACAACGAATCAAATTTTTGTTTTCTTTGAGACTGTTCTCGAGGATTTGGCAAATTTCGAGATGGTCACGCTGATTCGTTTTCCAGCAATAACACTTATTAATTATTGTATCGGTTGTAAATATAAATGTATATTTTTTTCAAAGTCACGTTTCTCAAAAACTGTACGTGTAGAAAAAAAATGAGGACAGATTCGGAATCAGCACAAAAAACTCTATAAGATCTACCCAACAGTTATATGGAAACATGAAAAAAGTTGAAATTTGTTGGACAGTGTAATTGGTCTTATAAAATGTAACCGCTTGTATTATACTTTTCATTTGATAAGAACTGCGATCATCTAATAATGATATTAACATGAGATCGAATCAATTTAGTACCTAATAAATGCTAAGAAACCTAGAAATACGGATCTTTCCAAGGTAGCACAGCACGAATTTCACCGTTTTAGATATTTCTAAATATGTCCGATAAAACAGGCTATTGCAAATGGGTAATCCGAGCAACAATTCGCGAGAGAGTTCGATAAAACTGGAGGAATTAAAATTGCACGAGCCACGTTCCTTTTCGATAGGCGCCCGCTTTCACTGCGCGATTCTTTCCAACCACGATCAAAACCCATCTATTGAGATTCGTCTTGCTTCAGATAGAAATCGCACGATTATGCGCAGGAAGTAAGAAGCAGGTAGGACTTGAGAACTAATTCCGGTGGGAGTATGCAAGAAGACGGCGACGGGTTTGTTAAAGAGTTTAATCGCGGGCGTAAAGCGCACGCCTTTCGATCGCCATTGCGAAATTCCTCGTCCCCGTGCATCCTCTCTAACCACGCAAGGAGCATTTTATTCCCCATAAATAATCCACGTTTTGCTCGTAACGACTTCTTTCGATACGGCATAATTATCGTCGGATACTCGATCGGCTCGTCGATAAATCGAACAGTTCGATTTTGTTATTTGTTACAGGTCTCGTGCAGCGTTTGAACTGTTTTTTTCGAGGGATACGCCGATACGATCCACGCACGACGGTTCAATTTTCCATCTCAGCTTTCTCCGATACGCTCCGTTAATAATTCGCGACGATGCGGCAATCCTCTCTAGATTTTTCCCTTCTGTTTCTCAGCTCGATCCCCTTTCTTTTATTCCCGGGAAATTGTTGCGCGCCAGCCCAGGCCCACGCAAGATTTCCTTTCGCACGAAACCGAGCTTGCACGATAACGCCTTCCTGTTCGCGATGTGATCGGATACGGGAAAAGATCGATTTGCCTGCAGACTTTCCGGTCACATGAGCCCGAAACGAGATTAAGCTGCGCCCACACTGGTGCAACATCGACTTTCTGTCACCTCTTGTCTTATCTTCTCCTTTCATGTGATAAAAGTAACGACTTCTTCGAGATACATGCAACACCAACTACAAGTCGCTCGTTTTTCAATGTGGAAGTAGCTTTACGTTCCCAAGTAACACCTGATCTACACTCTACGCTCAGAATTGACACATTGTTGCTTACCTGTTTTTACCAGAATCGTAAATAATTAGGATAAAGTGTTTAAGTAAAAAATACCGATTTTCATTTCTAGTTAACAACGTTCGAGAAATGGAAGGCGCCAATTGACGTTTCTGGTCAACAATGTGTTAAGAATGAGCGAAATACTACAGCAACCCTTGAACTGGAATAAAATTACATTTTATTGTAGTCAAAATTATAGCCTTTCGAGAAAACATTCGCATACCATAAATATAAACTTTCTTTTTTTCTAATTCTGAACGATGAAGAATTTCTAATCACTAGAGGCACAAAATAAATAGTCCAAGGGGCTAATCTCAATTTTCTTCCGACGTAACACTATAGCACAGTTACTTTCTTCAATCTCATGTTTTATGGATCTCTATTGCTGTGAGAGCATCGAACATTTTTTACCAGTAAATCGAACAATCATTCGATCAACGAAATAATACGGGAAGCAATCGGAAAGGGCGGTCAGCGAGCACAGTCAACAAACCGCGTAATAACTCGTCCGATGTATCCATTAATCCGATCGCTTACGATGCCTGCACAAGAAATCGAGTGACTTTCACGTCGAGCTATTTCGATGCTTTCTGCTCTGACGCGTAATCAATCGATCGACACCAATTGGAGGGGAGTCCAATCGATTTATTCGGGAATCGATCAAAATCGTGAGTTTCGAGAACGATTCGGGCGTTACTCTACTGTAGAAAAGACGACAGAGAACGGTGTTCTGTCAATTCGACACGTCGCCGTTCGTTAAAATTACAAGCAGTTGATTTAGTCAAGGTTTACGATGCGGATGTTACTCCTTTGCTATTTTTGAGAGAAAGTTTTTCCTCAATGCACTTAGATCTTTATTACTCTATTTCGTGCCAGGAAGGAAGAAGTTCTTCCTATACTTTCATGGCAGTGATGTTTCATAAACCTTCTGATCCTCGATGGTCTTCATAAATGGACAGCAGATTTTACGAATTTGTGACAAAAATGAGTAGGTGTAATTTGAAACAGTAAAAATAAGGGTAATGTAAAAAGTAATGTTGATAATACTATTGTATAATTTTAACCCATTAAACACATTCAGAAAGGAAATAAATTTCCATTTCACTCCAGATTGTTGCAATTCTAATAAAAAATGTTACTTTTCCTTAAACATACACTGTCTGCATAACTAACACGTTATCAGATTGTAAATATTTATACGAAGTTAAACGCAAATGTGCTTTTCCTTTTAATTATTTTCAAAGCAAACTGATATAACACTATCCTTAAATTCTTCTAATTTATTCCTAGTCTTATATTTGATCTACTCATTTCCGTCGTGAATGCATAAAATCCACAGTCTACACATTGAATTTTATAAATACTTCACGTGAAATCAATCTATTATATTTAATAACGTAATGCAGTAATGCATTTTTCCTCCACCGCTTAAAATTTACTGAAATTGAAGGGAGAAGTTATTCTCTCTCTGCCAGTACCGGATTAGTCACGTGACAGTGTGATACAAGCATAGCAAAGACGGAGCGGGTCACGTGGGCCATAGCGGAAGCGTGGGAGAATGGCGTCGTGGAAGGGGAAGGTATAGTGGGGACACAAGTCTTAATCTGGCAACTCTGCCGCCGCCCAGTGGAACCTTATCTCAGTGGATAATGAAAAGAAATAAAACTGTTACAGGAAAAAAGACAGACGTACCTGAAAGAGGAGCTGTGAACGTAAAGGGTAAACACGAAATAAAGAAAATTTCAAATTCAATCATTTTTGTTTCTCTTTCACTAATGGGCTGTTACTAATGAGCCATACCAGTGGGTTGTTGAGATTTTGTAAATCGGACTAGGTTCATAGACTGAATCTGAAAAACAAAATGAACGACGTGCGAAATCTCTAAAAGTAGACTGAATCACCGCACGCGAACATATCAACAATCCACCGGTACCACATTTAAAAAGGTAAGACAGAAATGATCGAATTTAAAATTTTCTTTGTTGCACGTTTACTTTTTACACCGTCGTAAACACCGTCGTTACTTCGCCGACGCTCACTATATCTATTCTTTTTCTATCGAGCCGTGCTCGAGTCAGTATCCGAAAGAGAAACTCTACCCTGTAACGCAAGAATTTGACATCTGTATTCCAAACTTTGCAAATTCAAGTCAGCGCTGCTGTGTTCGAGGCGAACGTAAGCAGTTGATCCGTCATCAAGCTCCACGAAAGTGTCACCGTTCAGAATCGTCAGAAAATGGGTCGTCGAGCGTATAATCGAGTCGAGACGTCGGGACAGACGACGGATCGGTATCGTTTTGGAGAAAGTCCGCCGCGACACGAGGAGTAAATTGCTTGGATCCGGTGGACTGCGTTCATAGTGATTATCGGCGTGTCGGGACGAGAAAATTCCTGCCCTCCGTGTTGACCGTTTCACACTTTGCTTGTCCACTTCGACCGTATCCCTGCACGCTCTTCTTCCGAAGAAACTTCATATAGATTCTCGAACGACACATGTTTCAGGCCGCCAGTCAGAGGAGACGAGTTAATTCGTCATGCGTGTTTGCTTTCAACTTTCAGTAGTTTTTCATTTTCTGCTTAATTCGCTCAATAAATCTTTCAATTTATTGTCTTACATATGCACAAGTTATGGATGATCTGTCAGAATTAAAATAAGACATACTGGACTTGGACTTTCTATTTCGCGTTTATTATTAATTAACTCTTCCGCCGACAACTGGGACGTGTAAATATGGAGGATAATATTTTCAATTTTTTTGATGAACGTGGAAAAATTTCATTGCAATTTTGTAGTGCTTTCTTATTTCTTTTTACTTGTTAACGACGTGTAGAATTCTGTGTTGAATTAATTGTGTAATTCCTGACTGCAAGTGGCCTTTCTTTCAAGTTAGGTAGATTTACAATAACTCATAATTAGACAGCGGATCTTTATGCAAAATACAAACGTTCTGCATTGATTGTGAGAAGCAGGAGTAAAACAAAAATTGATTTCATCCCCAAATGACTTTGTTACGTTAAAACAATATTAGTTCATAAATATTTTTAATCTTTTACTGTCTTATATTTCACTCAACCAATTTCTCCATAAATGCATAAACATCCGCAGTCTATTCATAACTATATCGTTAAAGTTAAGACATCTTTAGAACTAATCTACTTTAGAAAATTGTTATCTGAGAGAATAACTGCACTTTTACAGTATCATTTTATTTCGAATGAGATTTTTGGTTCCTCGTGTTGTGTGCCAGTGTTTTGAATCGACTAATTTGTGATCGAGAGGTGAACGATCTCTAATCTGAGAAACTGTGTCGAGGTCCTACAAACTTCATTGAGGACGCCTTCAGTGAAAGTATAGGAAGATCCACATTAAGCATTCCACGTGAAACACGAAGTATAATCGATATATGTATAATATCTCCAAACAGGTTAGCAAGTTTATTTCAAGAACGGATTTATTTCTAAATTCTTCAACTTCCAGATTTGTAGTATGTAATCGTAAACGTTGAAAGTAGCGTTAGTGAGACTCATTCATTCTGAATACCAGTATTACTCTGGAAAGAATCTCGACTTGACCATCAGGTAATTGCAACAAAAGTTCTGCAAGTTGCATTTGTCGTCTGATTAAACTGCTTACTAACCTTCATAAACTAACAAGAAATGAAAATACTTGTTATGCATCGATAATGACATTACTGCGAATTTTTCTGCATAATAAACATGAGCTAGTTGTAAGACAGAAATTAAATGAAAACGTATTCTTCTTCGTAATAATTTTAGTTGTACTAGAACAACATTTTAACATATTCATATATTGTATTGTTTACTGTAACCAAACTCGTGTCATGTATTGTATATGCTACAGAAATCTGATTTGGCTTAAAGCAATGAATAAATAATAATAATATTCGAAATAGTATAATAATATTCGTTAATAAACTGCAGATTTTTCTCTACAGCAAAAATTGTATAAGAGGTAGAATTTTATAAAAATGTATTACCTTTTGTAATCATTTCAGTAGATTGAAAGTAGTACAACAGTATTCTTCAATGATTCCTAATTTTGTATTTCACCTATTCATTTCTGTCATAAATGAATAAAATCCAAAATCTAGTCATTACATTAGTATTATATTATATTAATATTATATATTTGTCATAACGATTATACCTTTTGTGACAGAAATAACGGGTCTTTTATTAAGAGGTGTCACTCATCGACACGCGGTTAGTAAAATTCTACAAAATTGTTAATTGTAAAAGAACGGTGATATTTATCATTTAAAATAACACTTCCAATGGAAGGCCTTATATATACAAATTTAAGTAATAACAAAATTACAGTCCACTTATGCAAACATCATAAAGACAAAGAAAGTGCAAGACACGTCACAGCAGTGTTAGCAGTACGACTATTTCGCAACTAGTTCAACGCACAGAGCCGACAAGTGTTTTGCAATGACAACCATAAAGGCTGAGCATGAAGCGGTATACAGACTGGCCGGTCCGTAATTCCGGTACCAAAAATTACGGTCAGAGGCAAGTCTCTGCAAGTTTGACCCGTTGTGCAGAACTGTTTTCGCCGGTATGCTCGCATATAAAACCGAGGCACGAATCGACCCGGAAAAAGTGGGCAATGATCTTTTAGGAGAGCGCATAAGGAAGAAGGATAAACGGGTCGAGAACACCGCTCGAAAGTGAAAAAGGAAAATATTAAATTCGAAGGTCGGTTGGATTTGTTCGTGTCGCTTCACGGTTTCGTGGTGAACGGTGAACAATACTAACAGCTTGTAATTGCTACCTTTAGAAAGTCAAATTGAATCTTTTAGGAATACCAGATTAGTTTTGATTGTTCAAGAAGTGGATGGTTCAGCTTTATCGTTTGACTTGATGGTTCTGCACTGGCTGGTTCAAGAAGTATGCAAATTTTTCGAGCGCACGTTGCGAGTTCCGACTTTCTTCGAATAGAAGCAATTTTGTGCGAAATTCTGTAGCAAAGGTGAGTTGGCATCTGTAGCGAGCATGAATCAGAACGATCGAAACATTGCACCGGGCGTTGCATTGAAAGGCAACAAATAAATGGTTACAGTAAAGAAAATAAGAACGTTGATCGAAGTGGTTGATACTATTTGATAAAGTGGCTGATAGTGTTCCATTTATGAGATACCATCTATGCTTTCGTGCTTGAACAGGAAATCTATTCTTTTGTAGTGGTTACTTTATATTATCGTATTCGTTCTCTTAGATCAAACAGACGATTTTCTAAACATGACGTTTATGTTACTTTCCACACTGAAATCTTTCTGTAGGTAAATAACATGAATCAGACATTATCTAATAATCAAAGATTCCATCTAGTTTGCTAAACTAATACATTTCTGCAAAAAATAGTGCTACAAGATTCAATTATTCGGATACACTATTCACGATCAAAATGAGCAGAGTACCACTGGCAGGAAATATTCGATCAAAATCGTGAATATGATTGTTGAACTTATTTAATCGTACACAAAGTGCGAAAAATAGTGGCGAAAAAATGATTAGACTGCGGATTTCATGAAAACTGTGAAGACATTGGACATGTTATTGAATTTCTATTTCTCACAATTGGCATAGAAAGTTATCGTTCTGTCTACAAATACATTGCTTTTGCGAAACGTAAAAATGCTATATATAACTAGACGTAAAAATAAATCCGAGATATCGCCATTCCAGTTGGACGCGATCAACACATCAATTCAAGCGAACAAGTGAGCAGACACTTGCTACAAGCAACGGATGTAGGTCGGCGAGCAAACTCCGGGCAAGGATTTATCAGATCACGGCTGTTACCTTGTAGAACGGCCGAAGGTCGTCCAAGGATCTAGCGAATCATTCCGGGATCTCGACAAAATGATTGTTCCGGGTATTGTGCACGCGTGTGGTTCAGCGTCACGACAGATACCGATCTTTTCGCTCCGAAAACCAACGGCAAGTGACGGTTTCAATTAAGCGGCCGCCACTCGCGCATTGACTATCCGTTCAATATTAGCATTACGCGCGATTCGATCGTGTCGCAATTGACCCGCTCACGATTACCGGACAACAAGACCGGCAACCTGTTTCCGTGGTCCCGGGTTCCCGATATGTCGGGTTGCGCAACTGTTTGCACTGTTCCGTCGCTGCTCCCTTTTTTCCCTTCCTTTCATCCGACCGGCGGAAAAAAGATCAGCGTGTCAAGTATTACCGGATCAACGGTGACGCCGTTAAAAATGTTAATAACAAGCCAGTCGGGACCCCGGCACACGCGTGCGTATGCGATAAGGACCGCAACGAAACGTGGACAACGTGTGTTTTACTTTTGCCAAGCCGGTACGCGCTACCGTAATTACCTCTCGTCCGGTATCGTGCTACGTGGACCATGACTCGCCGGCGCCGAAAAACTCCGCTCGAAAGTGATGCTGAAACGCGGCGGAACAAGTCCTCGCACGCTCGATCTTATCCGAACTCGTTTGGAAATTTCATTCCGTTGATGATCAATGACAACAATTTTGACAGACGCGATTTATGAAAGCACATCTCGCGAAACAGCGACATCATTCGAACGAAGAAGTGCAACATGCGAGTATGGTTGCAGCAAAGTGAGAGGGATTTTTTCAACGATGACCTTACATAATCAATATTATATGACGTATTACATGCATGTATCATTAGACTGAGTATTTAAATGAAATTGAATAGATCTAAGACATTAAAGTATTTTAATATGGCGTTGTATTGTTTGCAGATTAAAATTATTAGAAAATTGTACAATTTTTATTTTGCAGTAAAATGCGCTGTCTAATTGTTGTAAAAACTTTAACTCTGTGAAAAAGAAAGGATGAACAAACACGTTGAATGAATTCGTCCTTCATCTTTCCTATCGAGGATCTCATCAATCTGGCCTGGGTACTCAATGAATTGCTGTTCTATTCTAAATTACAATCAAACATTGCCGTCATGACCAGTTTGACTGACTAATTAAGATCTATGGTTGGAGTTTATTGATCCGGAACGTGACCAGAGTATATTTTACACGAGATCCAGGACAATGAGTTATTGGGTTTCCTGACGAAGTTAGTAACAACGTTAACGAAACGTTGAAGTCATCTTTCTGATAATGAAAACTGTGTCAGGTTGTGGGGTTAATCATTTAGAGTAATCATAATTAAATTAACGAAATCAGAGGAAGATTCTAATAAAGTGGAATTAGCAAATAGATGCTAAAAGAAAATGTGAAATTATAAAATATTATGTAGTTCCGTGATCCCCTGCAGAGGCATCGCCATTGAATTTGAATGTCTTCATTTTCAGGCTTTCTCTGACAGAATATTCTGATCAAAAATCTCTTTCACTTTGCGCAGCCCTAAATTCGTGTTAATTGGAAGAAAGTCCATTCCTTGTCTGCCTGACCTTTTATCCCGAAAATGAATCGATTCCACAATGTAGTAGAAAGTCAATCGATCATCGTTCATTAGATAAAGACGTCAGCTCTGAGTCGTTCGATGAAGCGTCCTGTTACACGGTACCTACCGAACGGTAATGAAAGTTCGTGTTATTAAGTTCACGCACGGTTCAGTTGGTGCTGTTATATCAGATGGAATGTGTAATATTCAGAACAGCGTGTTCACGTTAAAAGGATGATCAAAATTGCAGCATGAATACGCGCTGGTGTGTAACATATTTACAACCTAGTGTTCGTCTCAGAATGCAACAGGCTGAGGAGGATGATTGGGAGAAAACGAGTCTCGTGAAAATCACAAAGAATTTATAAGAAAGTTGATGACCATTAGATCCGCCTGGTCGGACTTGGATCCATCAGTACGGCGACGTTCGTGACCCAGATTTCTTCGAGAATAAATTCTTAAAATGTAACAATGTTCCATATTTCATTGACATCTAGCGGCGTTCACTTTTATTTTGCGGCATGATAACCGAATTGGCGTTTAAACGAATACTTGCAAATTAACCGATGCAGAAGGAAGCGCTATTCGTTGCGCGGAGAAATTGAAAGTTCGCGCGCCAGTGCAGCGTTGGTAAAGTAGAAAAACAGACAAGGTAAAGCCTGAAATGTGAGATTTCATGTTAGCACAAACGAGATATGGGAGCAATCCTGTCCCCTTATGGGGTTTCGTCTCGTGTGATCTGAAATACCGACACCGCTAAAAATCAGTGGTTCACTTGTGCCCTCTACACAAATAGAATAGCCAACTGATGAACCATATCATAGTACACGCAATAACTCATGAATCTAGGGATATTAGTGAGAATCGAGTATCTTGCACACTCCAAATGATCATGCATGAAAGTTACTCTGAAATGCTTCAAGACATGCTTTAATAGTTACTATGTATCTTGAATGCAATCAGAAATTTTGACTAACAAATTAGGTGTTAAGATAGCCAAGGGGATGCTCGACAAAATTATTGGCAAAAGGAATTCTAATAATCGTTAAATAAGCAGAGATAATTTGTATTGAGCTCAATAAATTAATACATGCGAATATTCATGGTTTCAAAGTTATTCTGTACCTCCAGTTCTATTATCTATTTTTACTTAAAAATTAGATGGCAAGATGATCAAGGGAGTCTTCGTCGATATCTTTAGCAAAAGCAAATATAGCAAATATCTTTAGCTACCTTAGAGTACTTTGAACTTGCTTAAGGTGGTCTAGGAGACTTTTTTAAATTACTTTGCCCTACCTTAGCTATCAAGGGATGAAATTGGTTGTCGTTCATGGTCTATTGTTTCAGATTTCATTTGTATCTCTATATGTCAATAAATTTCCCTAGGTATACATTTTATAACTTATTCATTCCGCGCTACGATTAAAATTTATCATTTTTCAACAATGTACCTGCAAACTTACAGACTATAATATAGTATTTCCAGCTTTAAGTTGCACCCTTAAAAATTCAGAAATCCTGTCGAAAGAAGTACTTTAAAATCTATTCTAAGTCATCACTTAAAAGCCAATACAGGTCCTGTCTTGAACTTTTATTTTTTTATATGCTTTTTATATGCTTTTTATATGGTCTCCCAAGAACTTAAATCTCGAGTAGATATTATTGTTACTAACCATATTATATTATAAAATTACAATACATTATAAAATTAACATATTAACTGTAGTTCTACGATTATGTATACTCTTTCTCTTCATTTACATTTACATTTCCTGTCAATGCTGTTTCAATGGGTATTCCGTCAAACGTCTGTCGTTCATGCCAATACTACTTCAGTGAATAGTTCTTTCACCAGCTGGCACCAGTGAGTAGAGGACGCCTGTGGTCAGACTTCAAGTTCTAGTGTCGGTAAGGCAGACAACTTTCGTTGATGAAATTCAATGATGATCACATCTGAATGTATATCGATAAAAAATGCTATAATATAAAATTCGATAAAATTCAGTACTATGTTTATTTATTTTAGATCTACACAGGCTACTACCACTGAAAATAAGTGTTTGATTTCATTTTCGTAAAATTTGTTGTCGTCCTTTGAGATACTCCATTATCATTCATGCATCAATTGAAATTTTGAAAATTCTTAAAGAAACAGTAACATTTTTCGTTATCGTTTAGTCTCCCAAATTTGCAGCTCACTCAAAATTCTTGAAATATTTCAAGCTTCGTGCCAAATTTATTTTAAAAGAATAATACTGTTATGTCAACCCAAAACTTCGTTAGCAATTACCAAAGAGTTCTAGAAGGTAGCAATCACTCGAGACACAGTTGTCGCGTTAACACCTAATTTTGTTGATTCAAACCGTAGGTGTCCACACGTGTGGAAAAATAACAGAAAAATGGGTGTTGCCAACCACCTTGGTAAACATGTTGTCGGGCAGTACCCACGCTGTTCACTTTAAATGGCGATCCACTGACCAGCGAGTTGGTAAAGGTGACGAAACAAGATAATCTGCAAAGTAATCTCGGTTGGCGCGAACACGATCTCAGCGAAAATATGTTTTTTTTTCACCAACCACGCGATTATGCATACCTTGAACTACACAGCGGTTGGCAGAAGAGAAAAATATCGATCTCGCAAGTCGAGACTCTCGCAGAAGAAAATTTTCAAGATCGTGTGAATCGCGGATCGAGAAAATTTAATTCAGTTATCAGTGCAAAACCTCTATTTAGCTTTTGTTAACAACCTTCTAGTTTTCCACTGTGTGATTCGCGATCATCATAATCCGTGCGCTGCTAATTACTTCATGCAATTTAGAGTAGAATCTACAGCGGATCATTACGTTAATTTTCATACTGGAGAGAATGAACTGCGCTTATTAGTGCAAAACTTAAAACCGCATCCTCCTGCATGTACTCTTGGGACTAGCTACCACACAACCAAAACACATTAATCATTTTCATACCTCGGCGTTATGAGAAAACGTTGCTACAATGTGCATTCTACGATTTACGCTTTGGAATTGCGCAACTTATTTTCTGAGAATTTAATAAAAAAATCTTACAGCGGTGTTTAATCTTGCAAAATAATGCAGGAAAATGCTGCAATGGTACATCTAATTATATGTTCGCCGCATGGTTTTAAATAAACGTCGATCGTTCTGAATGAGTTGAAATCGTGGCACTCGGCTTTGACAACGTGTTGCCATAATCGCTAACTAAAGTACAACCGATTGTAAAAAATTATGCGCTCTTCATATTTAGGCAGATATTGCAATTAATCAGTAGATTGTCAATTAATCTGCGGTCGTCAATGGCAGTTGAATGGTCCATTCGTGAACCAAGATTGACTGGTTCTTTTAATTAGCTCGATGAGATTTCAAGAAACGCAGAATTCTTGTTATTGAAATGTCAAGGTACAGTACCTCCTGTTTGCAAATTTGTTATATGAATCACTGACTCCGAACACGACACCGCTACTAACTTGACCCTGTTTTGCGTGTTTATGGGTCGCATATTTGAAACGCACTTATTGCGAAAGAATGAGGGGATTCGAACTCCCACGGCATAAGAATTTACACGCATGTACGAGAGCATGCGACGACTATAAGTACACAAATAAAATGTATTGCATAAAATCACTCAGAAACTTCAATTTTTACAAATAGCATTTGCAGAAATTAACAGAATTAACTGCGAATCTTTGTGCATTTATGGTTTATAAAAATTTTCAAAAAACACTGGAGTATCAAATTCAACAGTATTTAGTACGATTTTTATCTATAATGAACCTACAAATTTATTATCAACGACAAGGGAATTCTATTTGATACCGCTTTCTTAAAATGTGCGTATAGAAATTGCATAAACTTCTGCAATCTATCAATCAAATAACAGTTTATCTTTAACACTAAACCTACCGACCATCAAAAGTGACTGATTATAAAAATAACAAGATTAAATTTATTTATATTTTGTGCGATTTTTACTACACTGGATATACTGGAGTCAAAAAATGTATTCAATCAATTCCCACGAAAACACCTTTTCGATCTCAATCATTGTCAAATAACAAATCTAAAATTACTCATTTGACCACAACTGATAGATTTAGTGTTAAATAAACACGGAAAATTGCTTTCTGATAAACAATATTGAATCCAAGTAGGTCTTGTACGATTTCAATTATAAACTGTGCTAAAATAAGGAAGTTAAAACTATATCCGTAGAATATTTATATAGTCTCAATAATTGTAAAAAAAAGATCAAAAAGAAATCATTATCTCCGGTAGTTTCAATATTAATTAGTAGGCAAAGGATACTTGGTTCTCGCTTCGCACGGTGAAAACGTGTTGAATGCTACCATAAAAATAAGTGAAGCGTGACCAAAAAGCTGCATACAAATGAATGAAACTGAGAAACACGTAAAAGGAAAGAAGGCGTGTTAGGTAACCCATGTAAAAGTTATGGGAACACTTGTCGACGTGCTATCACATCTCCGATTTCAATGAGCTTCAGATATGTTGTCAATATCGTCAAGTTTATCATTCTGAACAACAATTTCAACCAAATCCAGACCTAATTCATGCAGTTACAGATAAAATTTCATTCATTCAAAAGGAAATGTTCAGAATGGTGATCTTAACAATATATTTCAAGAAGAAGAAGACGTAACACATCGTTAAGTTGTCAAAACAAGTACTCCTAGACAGGAGGTTCTAGTTTAACAGTATTTATTATTGTTGACGGTAAAGGCACTGAGGAACTCGAAGATGCTCGACATATGCACTTGATGCACTTGATGCAGATACTCTCTGTCCGTCCAGTCGCGTGTTTATGTCAATAAGCATCAATTTTTGCTAACGGTACCAACCTCGATCGGTCAATCATCTCGTACGTCGTACCGTGAGACAAAACGGTTCCATGGTGATACGACACGAACGAAATCTGCGTGTGCCATGCTAAAACGAAACCCGGAGCAGCGCAACGCTTGCAGCTGAAAGCGCATTGCGGCCGATGCACGTGCATCGTATCGCGGAAGTAATTCGTACGACCGGGCAACGTCACGTGCTGTTTTAGGCGGAACCGACCATTTCAGGAATTAGAGCGATTATCCTGCCGACCCCACTGCGTAATGCAGGAAAATGATCGCTCGTATGCACTATAGGTCGACTCGACTCTGCACAGTGTTTTGACTCCTAAACTCCGGAAAATTGCGCAGTCTTCTGTCTAACGACCTGAACCGACATTGTTCGAATTAGATCCAAGTTATGAAATGTCTCCACCCACTGTTGTCTGTGATTTTTCCACCGCTTTTTCATTTATAGGAATATCATATCGTTCAGTCAATTGTATATTTTCTGATCCATGTTATGTTTTATCTACTGTTAGAATTGTATGGATGTGCGTGGTATAATGAGAAAAAAAACATAATGAGTGAGAGACAAAAATGTATGAAATAAATTTGGAAGGAGCTTTTTATTTAAGCTTTTGTTTGTCGTTGATTAATCAACGTTTTGATTGCATGTATTATGGATTAATAAATTATACATGGTTCGTTCATTCACATTTATAATTTCATCCACTACATGAACAACCATTTGATTGATATTTATATTTTTTAACAGTATCTATCATTCTCTATCGAAAGCTTATATAGAAATTATTAATAAAATACTAATATCTAACAAAATATTAAACGTACGCGTGCTATATATAATCCCATATTAAAAAATTGTCGTTCATCAACCATTCCCCATTCAATGTGCTACACTAACAGCAACAAGAAGTTGACCTCCTCGAACGCTAGCACATGGATTGCAACACGGATTGCCGAACTCGTGCGAAGGTTTCGTCAGCATTGTACCCACAGCAGTATTCCGCAATTCGTTCCCAGAGATCTGAATTAACAGGTAGTGTTGATATGAAGAAATTGAGAAGACGAGTTCTATGGCAGCCACATATTGTCTCGACTGTGAGACCATCGATGTTTATAATTCACAAAGTATTTTGACCCTGGCTCATTGTTTAAGAAAGAAATCTCTGTCTAATATTTAACTATACGTCAAGAAAATGTTTCACGAATACCCAAACGCAGGTTTCGTTTAATTACTCGTTGTTTTATTTACTGTGCGCATGGCTGCAGACCGGAAGTACGGGCTCGCATGCTGTGTGGCAGGGTTTTTGTTCTGGAATCCCACGATCCGGCAAGAAAAGAGCGTATACATGTTTCGCGTCCAGATTTTGTGTCGTTACGGTGCCAGGAAACGTCCCTTACGTAATTTGTTTCCTCGTCGCGGTTCGATAACGCTTTTAATTGACCCTGGGCAACTGAATTCGACGATAATTAACGGTGAATCCATCTTCGACGTTTCCGTGATACGATTGCTTCCGTCGACTTCTGATTGTCTGTCCGAGCTTTCATTTCGATTTGCGCTCGTCACACTTACGTAAAAACCGACTTTCCATTCAACTACGAATCCCGTTACGTAAGCATTTTTCAATTTTGGTTCGTTGATTAAAAAAAAAAAAAAGAAGAAACCGCGACCGAGATCCTTGTCCATCGCAAGACAATTAAACGAGCCGCGTACGGTTATGGTAATCGCGTTAACGCGTCGGCCGATTAGGTATGGCGCGAATGCACATTACGTTCTCGCGTTTCCAATGCTCCGATGCAAATGAACGTTTGTTCGCGAAACAAGCTACCGGCTCAAACAATTCACCGTTTCTCGTTCAACGAGCCGCAAAGCACCTGTTCCGCGATATATTTCTGCCCATATTTCACGATTTCGTTGTTCTCAGTCCTCATCGAACTGTTCATCGCGAATTTCATTTTAATTTCAAACGTACAGCTAATTAATTAATGTCGGAAACGTATTGCAGCGTATGGTGAAACTGTGTTCACAGTTTACTGGATTTTAATTTGCTAAAATAATGATTTTACCGACTGTAATTTCTTTGAAATTGGACATGCATGATCATTACACGAATAATTACAAAATAACAATTGTTTACATCGATTACAACACATCCGATAGGTTTAGGAGATTGGAAATGATTAGACTGCGAATCTTCATGCAAGATAAAAAGTATGCGCATTAATCGCAAGACCCAGGCGCCAAATATTTAAATTCATATTTTACACTAATAATTTTAAAGTCTTTCAATATTTTGGAAAATAATCATCATTGTATTGTTTTCGCCTCACTAAAATTATTAAAAGAACCTATTAAAAATAACGAAATAAAGGAACAGAATAAATCGAATAAAACAATTTTATTTAGCTCTGAAATTGAAACATCCAATGAATCACTCGATATCACGGAATTTTAATATTCCAATTGTCATTTTTATGTATGCTAGTTACCCAGCGTTAAAAAGTAAATTTTTCCAAAAACACGTCATCACTAGTGGGCACGCTATCCTAAGAAAGGAAGAAGCAATATTACAACATGTCCCACGGAGTAGTTTAACAAAATTCGAAATCAAATTCAAGGAACTACAAGATCGGAAATAACGATGGCCCAAATAAGACGAATGATGGAGAATAATCGTCAGCCACGGAATAATCGTGAAATAAGTCATCGGATTGTGTCGGGTCGAATCGAGCGGATTTAATGACGCGGACGCTACTTTTAAATCGACGGTGGCCATATCGAGGGATGCGATGTATGTACGTGGGTCGTTCGATCTTCGATCTTTGCGCGTAATCGTCGTTTATAAGGGCCGCTTACGCGAGTATGCACGAGAACGAGGAGGAAGCGGGACACACGCCGGGAATGTAAAAAATGTGAGTTACAAGCGCCGCGCAGGTGAGCGTGGGCAGCTCATGGCCGAATGTCGCGTAGGCACCTCACCAGCGGCAATCTTGTTTCAGGAAATGCGCGCTGCCGCCGCCGTGTGCCTTTGCGCTCGCGTCGAACAGCTATCGTGTTGCAACCTCCAAGTGCAATGCCAGTCCCAGAGTTATTCAATGAAAACCACGGGGTCACCTGCGAGAGTTTGTCCAAGCATTCTCGCCATTCGCAAGCGCGTTGCTGCTAACTTTCTAGCTCGAGATCATGGGAACTTTGTGGTTCCTTGGTAATATCAATCACTTATCACCAGAAGTGTGCGAGATCCCGGTCGGGACGGGAATTTGTCTTGGGAATGCCAGATATTTTACGGGAATCCTTATCATTTTCGGGAATCTCGCAGACCCTTGCTTATCACTGGACTGCGGATTTTATGCATTTATAACAAAAATGGGTAGTTGGAATTTAATACAGTGGACAAATTTTAGGAATTTAACAACGTCAGTGTTTTATTTGCAGCTTGTAAATGTTAGTAAGGAATGAAAGAAGTTAGCATTTGGCCCTTGTTTGTTGCAGTTGATGGAAACAATTTTTCTTTGGACTAAAGTTCCGCAGTCTACTTATCACTGGGGAAACGTTCGATAGTTT
This sequence comes from Lasioglossum villosulum, assembly GCA_963971365.1. Taxonomy (NCBI): domain Eukaryota; kingdom Metazoa; phylum Arthropoda; class Insecta; order Hymenoptera; family Halictidae; genus Lasioglossum; species Lasioglossum villosulum. Next base: position 25,463,797 of record OZ020502.1, read on the forward strand.
TTAACACGGTAGATTGCCTCGTATCACGAAAAACTCTATATGTACACCTTTTAACACGTTTTATTACTAACTTTTACGCGGTTCTTTTAACGCGTTTCATTCACTATCGTTCGATTATGAATAAATAGTCGACTTTGGAAAAGTATTTTTGTGATTTTCCACAATATATGATTTTCTCTTTCATATGTGTCTACAGAATCAAGAAGTATGTATAGAAGTATGTATAGAAGTATGTATAGAAGTATGTATAGAAGTATGTATACAAGTATGTATACAAGTATGTATACAAGTATGTATACAAGTATGTATACAAGTATGTATACAAGTATGTATAGAAGTATGTATAGAAGTATGTATACAAGTATGTATAGAAGTATGTATAGAAGTATGTATAGAAGTATGTATAGAAGTATGTATACAAGTATGTATACAAGTATGTATACAAGTATGTATACCAGTATGTATACCAGTATGTATACCAGTATGTATACAAGTATGTATAGAAGTATGTATAGAAGTATGTATAGAAGTATGTATAGAAGTATGTATAGAAGTATATATGTTAGTTAGTTAGAAAAACAAAGTAAATATTTATATATCAAAATCAGTATGAATAATGTTAACTAAATTGACGTCCCTTAAATTGATTGCATTCCGATTGATTTTAATTTAATTATAATCTTTCACGGAGTAATGAGAAGGAATTTAAGTCAAAGAAAAAAGATGGTAGATATCTCAGCTTCATCAAGATATTTAGAAAACACTAAATAAAATAATAGCTTCAAATACCTTAATGAAACTACAACAAGTATACGCGTATGGAATTTAATTTTTAGAAGATTGCATTTATAGAGTATAAAACTGATCAATGTGTTTAAATTTCGACTTGTCAGTATTTTGTCATTTTTAACTACGAAAATTAATTTTTGCATTGCATTTCACAGGCTAACAATACACTGCAAAATTACCTTTGTTATTGAGGAGAATAAGTTTTTCGGGAAACTGGAGCAATATCATTTTTCTCGCAAGCATGTTATGACTTCATTTTGAAGTTATTCGCATACCCATGCATTTTCTAAGAAGCTCGTTCATCGACGACACTGGAAGAATGTAGAAGGATCAGAAGATTACGAGTTTTCACAACAGGCTACATACCAGTTAGTGCCACAAATAAGAGAGTATTGCAGCACATGTAACACGAGTTCCATGAAGACATAAAGCTTGGAAACATAACAGCTGTAATAAAAAGCGTAGTACAACTACCGGCACAAAGTCGGATACAGAAGTCAGTTTTCTGAAAACGCTGCTAAAGCATTCATCAATGTTGTTTATTCTTGTAATAACTTAACCTTTCCCCCTTGCACCGTAAATCCTTGAATATCAAACCCCGTTAAAAAACTTAAACTGTGTTAACGAAAGAGTCAATGTGTTCTGAAGAGTGATGTATAATAATCAATGGAGAGTGTATTGAAAAAAACTATTTAAAATAAATAATAGATCTGTGATACGTAGAATTACTAGAATCAATGAAGCTCATTTTTTTACCACAGTTGAAAACGATATTTAGATTACAAGTATTAATTTAAAAAACGGCACAAAATCGTAATAATGCAATCGATAAACATCTGGAAAGATAAAATTGACTACAGTGATTGTTATAATATTTTAATTATTTTGAATTCTAAAAATCCTAATGAACTTGATTTCATTCATAAATTGTTTCATAATCCTGGACATGGAATATGTGACTGAGATGAAAATCAACATGATAATAAGTTGCTAAAAATGTTAGTATTCAAAGTATTCAAAAAAATAAGTATATCAAATTTCGTATGTACAAAATAGAAGAAATACTTTTTCAAAATTGAAGGATCAGTTCACTATCTGACACATAAACAAGATACAAAAATTGTGACATAGTAAACTAACTCCTCTAACTTCTGAAGAAAAAACTGTAATCGTTCGGTCTACTTTTAAGTAAGTTATTCCACTTTGATATAAGACTATCGACTGACACAGTACATAGAACGTGCTCTCGATTGAACGAAGCGTTCCCGCTCAGCCATTAAAATAGCTTGGAGTGCAAGAGGTCAAAAATTCGTGGAATCTCTATTCACAATGAGAAGAAAAAATCTTTGAGAAAGCAGAGTCATAGAAACCGGGATTACAAGGCGAGTCATTGCTAGGTGATCAACAGGTGAAATGCGCCGAGGGGAATCGCGACGAAATGGGAATACAAATATTTGCTAATGGACGTCGGAGGTGATGTAAATCGTAAATAGCTGTGACGGCTTTCCCAAGGAGCGTCCGTAGTGAAATTTATTGCTCTCTCGAGCAGTCTAAGCAGCGGTATCGAGAGAATGCGTGCACCGGTTTAGCGACGCGAGTTGAATGTTTACAATTTTCAGTGTCCCTAATGATCGACGTGGTTAATCGGTCCCGAATACGCGTATCCTCGGCAGCTAGCTACTTTCATAATCGATGACTAACGCCGTACAGCGTGTCCATACCGTGCATGGCACGTCGATGACGTAAGTAGAGGCACAGGCAAACACTTTGCATGCGACGGCGCCGCGTGTAAACCGCCGTAATGCTGCCAACGTTCGCTCTATGCGACCATCGTCGCCGTAAATCACGCTTTCGCGAAATTTCATCGACATTTCCGACGGGAAAAGAAAGTTTCGAGAGGCGCCATTTTATTAGCCGTCGTCATTGTTCCCGATTCATCGGGAAACGCGAGAATCGAGCGTGGAATCGATGGATAATCGAATTCGCGAATGCGTTTCCACCATTAATCCTTTCCATGATCGTGTCGAATATACTCGTCGTGAAAATACTTCTTTAGTTAATGACGAATATACTCGTTATGGAATATAGTAATCTTTTTAGTTAATGACGAATATACCTGTCATGGAGATATTCCCTTAATTTCGCCAAAATTCGCTTTTACTATTTAAAATATGTTAGTTTAGAATAATAATGAACCTTCATTCACACAAACATTAATAGACGAAATGTAACGAAATGTACTTCTTTAGTTAATGACAAATATACTCGTTATGGAATATGGTAATCTTTTAGTTAATCACGAATATACTTGTCATGGAGATATTCCCTTAATTTCGCCAAAATTCGCTTTTACTATTTAAAGTATGTTAGTTGAGAATAATAATGAACCTTCATTCACACAAACATTAATAGACGAAATGTAACGAAATGTACTTCTTTAGTTAATGACGAATATACTCGTCATGGAATATGGTAATCTTTTAGTTAATGACGAATAGACTTGTCATGAAGATATTCCCTTAATTTTGCCAAAATTCGCTTTTACTATTTAAAATATGTTAGTTGAGAATAATAATGAACCTTCATTCACACAAACATTAATAGACGAAATGTAACGAAATGTACTTCTTTAGTTAATGACGAATATACTCGTCATGGAATATGGTAATCTTTTAGTTAATCACGAATATACTTGTCATGGAGATATTCCCTTAATTTCGCCAAAATTCGCTTTTACTATTTAAAGTATGTTAGTTGAGAATAATAATGAACCTTCATTCACACAAACATTAATAGACGAAATGTAACGAAATGTACTTCTTTAGTTAATGACGAATATACTCGTCATGGAATATGGTAATCTTTTAGTTAATGACGAATAGACTTGTCATGAAGATATTCCCTTAATTTTGCCAAAATTCGCTTTTACTATTTAAAATATGTTAGTTGAGAATAATAATGAACCTTCATTCACACAAACATTAATAGACGAAATGTAACGAAATGTACTTCTTTAGTTAATGACGAATATACTCGTCATGGAATATGGTAATCTTTTAGTTAATGACGAATATACTTGTCATGGAGATATTCCTTTAATTCTGCAAAAATTCGCTTTTCCTATTTAAAATATGTTAGTTGAGAATAATAATGAACCTTCATTCACATAAACATTAATAGACGAAATGTAATAATATCATACAGCTGTCAAAAGAACGATGCTGTTTTGTCAAATATACTTGTTATCGCTTCAAAAGAATTAAACACAAACACTTTCACAATTAAACAAAATACTAGAAAGGTTTAACGTAAAGTTAACATACGAGTTCAACGTAGCAGTTCAATGTAGTTTGATAAATTCTACTCAGGAGAATCATACCTCATATGTAGCATTAGTATATTTCTAGCTCTACTTGTTCCCCGCCCTAACCAGACAGTAAGTCTGACTTATGTCCCCCCGATCTGCTGAGAAATCTGCAGAAATTCGCGAGAGGAAAATTCGAGAAAGACGTTGTGTGTTATTCTTATAAGGGGAAACGTTTCAGAACTTGGGGTACTATATATCAGGCTTATGGGCCAATACTTGGATCAAGATCTCACCCTGATTTATTATGTTCTGCTCGCAGTGATTTATTACTGTCAACAGCGTCTTGCTTCTCTAATACGTTAATAAATTCCGGTGAAACATCGGTGTGTGCGAGCTATTAAGTATTGCACGAATGAGTCTCTGTTTGATTATAATTATTTATAAAACGTGATGCACTTGTCATTGCGCTGAGAATTAATCAGTACCTGAAGACATTAATGTGGATAGCTATTACTCACTTTCTGATGTATCGACCGAAATACATGACAGTTTAGAATTTTTATAGTTTACAGGAATGAGAAAATTCTGGGAACCAATTGTTCAATGGCTAATATTAGATTAATGTCAGACTCGTAGTTACGTCAGTTACAGGTTTTGTATATTGTATTATTCTAATTCTATATATAGGCTGAAGCACTCTACCTGTGCCAGTATAATTAAATATTTTGCAAATGTCCGAGTAGAATTGATTAAAAATGTTGTTTACCACATAGTTCAAATAAAGTAAAATTTCTAAATAGTAAGCATAATTTTGACATAAAATATTTTTATATTTTCACATTAATATTTCCCAGTAGCAGAAGTAAAACAGTAGACAGTGTAGTGCACAAAAGAATTATCTTTAGCAAAGCAAATTTCTTCCTAGTCCAAGCACAGCATTTGTATTATACGTGAAAAAGAAAACCATTAAACATTTTCATCCCTCAGAAAGGCTACACCTTTAATATTTCAAAGTGAATCCTCCAGCGCAATCCTCCATTCAAAATGAATGTGCAACAGCAAGACATCGTTGCATTTCATGCAAGTTGTCACTCGTGTCACTCAACGTTTCACGATAGCAGAAGTACAAGAAAATAAATGACAGTCTAGTGCACGAAACGATAACCTTCAGCAAAGTCAATTTGCTTCTAGTTCAAGCACAGAATTAGTATTGTACGTAAAAAATAGAACTACTGAAACATCCCTTAAGCTACGCCTGCAATATTTCGTAATGAATCTCAGTTCAGTCTTCGTTGAACAAATATTTTAAACCTCTCATCAAGTTCATTCTTCGGCAAAACACCCTGTCACTCGGAGTAAAGTTTGCCACCGTCCCGACCGTAATTAAAACAAACAAGTTACCTGATCGACGCCCGCGTCGAAGGCCCCCTCTTCCCAAATGGGATCGTCCCATCCTCCGGATGATCCCGAAGAGCCCCTGCGACCCGGATCCCACGAGTTTCTCTTGTTATTATCCAAAGAGTCCGTGGAGAGTCTTCTCCTGTCGTAGGAGCCCCTTCTGCTAGAAAGCGGTAGCGCCAACCTGTCTTTCCTAAGGTTCCCGTTCGATCCCATCAGATCAGGGCTCAATGTCACGTTCAAGTTGCTCCTGAGATTACCGCTCGAGCCAGCGAAGCAGCTCTTCAGGTTCGTAGTACTCTTCGTCTTGAGATCAACGTTCGAAGCGCTCAATCCAGTCTTCAGAGTGTTCTGAGAGGTTGGCGAGGTCGCGAACAAGCTGGACAACGTGTTGACATCTCTCCTCGAGCTTGGTCTCTGCAGACTCGTCATCGATTTTGCAACGTAGTCCCGTCTCAGCGGAGAATTATAGTTAGATGCTGTATCCTTTTTCAAGCAACCCATCGATCTACCAATGGGATCCCGCCTTAAGGCTGAACTGCCGATGGTGGACGAGTATATGTCCTTTTTAGAGTGATTAATCGCGCCCATGGATGAGCCCAACGGGTTCTTTCTCAACGTGTTCGGAAAGCTCGAGGGATGAAGCTCTTTTCTAGGCGGTGACATGGGCAGACCAAGGGACCCCCTTCTGCTCGGAGACGTTCCCAGATGATTCTCCCGACGGCTAAGCGAGTCTCTTCTAGTCTGCTGCGTGCTCCCCACGGATCCTCTGCGATTCCAGCAATTCTCCTTCGCGTGTTTCCCATGGATGTCACAGCAGCTCGAGTCAATCTCCACTTTAACCACCTCGGGGCTGCACTGTTGCTGCTCCAGCTTGACGTCCCTGAAGAGCGCCTCCAGGCGACGGATCGCCGCCTGCTGGTGCGCTGTTGTTGACATGTCGCTGTCAGACCGATATCCTGGCAAGATCCTGATGCTCCTTTGTTTCAATCAATACCGTGTATCTCGCGGTTGCACACTCTTCGAGGTAGAACTGTTCTCGGATTCAGCGGAGCTCTACATAATTACAAACAATCATTTCAGACGTATTTAATGAACGGTAACACACTCGGTAAACTTCTTCGGGGCCGTTGTCACGAGGCTGTAGAACCGAAACTCACTGACACCTAGACGACCTTACACTTGACTTTCGGACCTGGCAAAATTGTCCATTGACAATGTTTTATTCTCTTACGATCTAATCCTTCTTGACGGAGAACGCACGGACGGTGTGCCTTCCAGCGGAAAGTCCGATTAGCCTGCCGCGAGAATGGTTCGCGTGTCTTCGGAAACGTAATCGTGGTTACATGGAAACGCGTGTGCGGCGTAACACACGTTCGGTGAGGCACTGGGGGGACTCCGTGAGGAGAGAGACCCGAAGGCCTCAAAGGAGCTCTCCATACGGATCCCCACCAGAGCAGTGGCATTCGCAAAGTCCAAGTCGCCATATTAGGTCAAACCTTATGGGTTTGTCGCGCAAAACTGCGGGAGAACACCGACACGACCCTGGCGCACGGCGTAATCGGGTCGACTGCCAACATACTTTGCCATTGTCAGCTCTACTTTCCTCTGTTTATGGCCTATCTCACGTACCCGCAACGTGTCGCGCTATCCCCGAACATAGTTTCCACGGTGTTCGAACGTCCGATCGCGAGATCACTGATTCATCTTAGATCTTATGCACCTATCCCAGCTTGGATTCTCGTTTTCTCGCGATGTCGGGTTAGTAGGAAACACTTCAATTGCTTTTTCATGGGTACAGACGGGTATTAAAAGTTTCATTACTCCCATCACGCAGTTAGAGCTTGAGGTGATACGGTGCACTATACTAGTTTTCGTAAACGTGTCAACACGACAGTGATGTCTGTTCGTACTTTTTACGGTTGATGGTAACTCTGTTTTTTCGTTTCATTTCTGTCACTGCTGCTTTTTCGATTTACTAATGTTTTCTTCTCCGCAATACTGCTATCAATTATTCTTTATCAAATCGAGCCGTGACGTTTTTAAAGAAGATTCCATGTCTGAGAATAGTTTACGAAAATTGTTGCCAATCAATGTTTTCATGTTTTAATGGTTCAATCAAGAAGTTTTCGGTTTATTCATTATCATATTCCAAAAGTTGCTGTACTAGGAAAATTTGAAGAGATTGGAATCAAATGAAATTTTATAACTCACTGAGAATGGAATTAAACATCCAAGATTGATCTATGATTATTAAAATATTTTTATCGTAGTCTGCGAGTAACTACATCCAGTTGCAAGTATTATGCACATTTGCATTGAATCAAATTCGCGGAATCGCAACACGGAACAAAACCTTAATTATATAGACGGCAGTATCGCCATTTATCTCTGGAAAAATTGTACAATCTGTTATAACTGATAATTGATTCGATATCGGATGTGATCTCTTTGTTCTATAAAGAAGTATAATATTTTTGACATTCGTTGATCCGGAAAATTGTGTCGCTAATCTTCTTGTTTACAGTGTCTCTTATCGGAATAGCGAAAGATTGGTATAATTGTAAAAAGATTAGTCAAAACAGTTAACGTTGAATACGATTACTCAACTTGGCATACGATGACCCATATTCTTGGACCAATGACGGCATCAGTCGTACATTTTTTCTTTCTTCCCGATTGGTATCGATGATGAAGCTTTGCGTTAGTGGATGAGCGAAGATGAAAAAATGTTTATTGCCCATTACTAGGATCGTAAACGTTGTAATAAAATTTATCAAATGATCGAAGAATGGAATACCGAGGTTCGAAAATGTAAATAGTAGAGAAAAGAGGAGTCTTTGCGCATTGCACAATATGTGCAACTAGTGAGTCGTTGTCAAATAATAGATAGTGTTGTCTAACAATAAAATTTATCAAATGATTCGATAAATTAAATAATTCTTCGCCTTAAGATCGTAAAAAGTAGAAATAAGAGAAATATTGGTATACTCTCTATTACTGCAAACGTTAACGTTAGTGAGTCGTTGTCAAATAGTAGACAGTATCGTCTAGCAATAAAATTTATCAAATGCTTCGGAAAATTGAACAATTCTTCGATTGAAAATTATAGAACCTAGAGAAAAGATAATCTTTTTATAGAATGTTTCAATTCAAATTAAATTGAAGTAAATTATGGTAATACGTAAATAAAGTATATGTATGTAGTGATCGTAAGACTCGGAAATTGAATCGAAGGTGATGAACCGTAAATAGAATTGGTAATAATTAATCCGGGGAATTGCTTCACTAATTTCGTTTATTAAAACGTCGGAGAACCACATCGGTAATTCCCACGTAAAAGTGTTTGCACTGATACACTTAATTAATCCCTGCTGCACCAGCAAAATGCGGTAATGCAGCGCATACTGGTATTTGCAGGTGCAGGCTTTCGCAATTCCAACGAGATGGAGCTGCAATTCTCTTCCACATGCCATATCTACTCGATTGACACGTACGCAACACAAAACGATATGAGGAACCAATTAACAACAAGTACAGTAAAATAAATAATTATCGTATTCAAATTTGAATTTTATTTCGGAAAATAAGTCTCCTCACTTGTGTGAGAAGTTTCTCAAAACCGTTCTGCAAAAGAAAATTTACAAATTCAAACCACGAATACTGTACCGAATAAAAAATGTTGTACTACATATATTGATTTTATTGTTGAAAGAAACATTTTATCGGTTAGTGATCAGAAATGTTCTCGGAAAGAGAATGGATGTCCGTTCATAATTCTTTTTACGATGAATAAAAATTAATAAATGAAATCTCAAGCGGATTTCAGTTTAAATTAATCATCTCTGGCGTAATTGTGCACTAAACGCGTATAATAAGCCGCACGTGCCACCATTAACTTACTGGGCGTCTCGTCGACACCTACACAAAGTTGCTCTCGAGTCTAGTTCACCTTGACGGACGAAGGTGTATCACACTTTTAGTTCTAACAGGAAAAGGTATTCCCTTTCGGAAAAGTGACACGCCAGCAGGCGTCCAGTTTCAAGCAGAATATACCGCGACAATTGCTGGAATCTGTGGAGCTTGCAAACAAACAATGCACGTCTATTGTCGATACTTCTGGCGTAACTTAAATTTAATTTTTTGCTCACAGCAACAGGAAACTTTCTTATCTCTGCATCCAAGCACCCAAACTCGTTGTCAATGATTATTTGGACTAACCAATTGTCAAAATTTCCAACAATACGCAGCAATGTGAGAAACTCGAAGTTAGATATTGTACACCAGGTATTTTCGAAATCGTGCTACAATCGAACAGGTGTGACATCATTTGAAAAAATAAGTTTTCCACGTAGAATAACGTATTTCGTTTGTCTGATAATTACACATACATTAGAATTCACAAGAAGAAGCGATACATAATGATTAGACTGCACATTCTATGCACTTATGACGAAAATAAATGTAATTTAAAACAGTTGCAAAATTAAAATTAAAATACGATTTGCCCGTTAAAATTATTGAAGAAAGAATGAAAAAGCTTCTGTCTATTGCAATTGCTGTAAATAATAATTATTTTGCATAAAGATGCACTTTTTAAGGCAGGAATAATGAAAAAGTTGTATTGTCTGTCATTGGTCTTTTGATACTTAAATCGTAATTTTGTATAAATCTTGCATAAATTTTCCCAATTAACTTCCCTTTCTCATTTGGAATAAATGCATATGCATGATCTCTTAGTACTGAAATGGCAGATGTCGAATGCGAATAATTAGTTTCAGGCTTTTGTTTCTTCCGAGTGTCAGTGCCAACGCTAGTTTCAGACGGGTATTCTAACAAGCCTACCGGTTTCTAATATTTGTTTTGCATTCAAATTCCTCTGTCATGCGACAAGTAGCTTCGTTAACACTTATGGTTACGTCAGTAATTTACTTTCACCTTGAGTGCTGTACGTAATAATATAGAGTATCATTTTGTAAATTAATTCATTATTATACTAAGTGATATTTATTCTATAGAATGTAAATATTGTAACATAAATTGGTTTGATGCAAAAAATGTTTTAATTTTAACGATTGACCGCAATTTTCTGCTGTGCCAAAAAATCAAAAGTACAACAGCTGTGTCATTATTTCGTCACAGATTTTAAATATATGCAGGCATTTCAATTAAAAATGTTAAATATATTCGAGCAGAATGAAGTCTAAGAAAAAATTTTAATAATGCTGTATTGAATATTCATAAGTTTAGTACCCGCAAATAACTCTTCTCCGATTCTCGGTCTTACTAATTGATTCCCAAAACGTGAATTTGTAAACATCTGTCTTCTAATTACAAACTTGTATCGTGTTAAAACCACGAAAGGACGCTCTTTTATTCAATATTCGATTAAATTGTAATAGCATACCGCATCCAGCAATACAATAATAGTTAAAAAATAGAGAAAATGATTATAAAGTAATGCGCTTGACGCTTCAATGGTGGAACGATGTGCAAATGATTAATAATAATGAAAGAACCGGTTAGAAAATCCGCGAAACCATGATCCTTCATTAAATATTTCATTTAATTGCAATCGAATGCAGCATCCAGAAATATATTGTAATAATAGTAAAAAAGTAAAAGAAGTAAGTATTAAGTAATATATGCTCGATGTTCCAAAGGTGAAACGATATGTCAGACCAATAATGAAGGAGCTGGTTAGCAAATCCACGAAACCACGTTCTCTCATTGAATATTTAAGTCAATTGCAATAGAATATCGTATCCAGCAATATAATAATTATAAAAATAAAGAAAGTAAGAATTAAGTAATGCGCTCGATGCTCTAAAGGTAGAACGCTATGTAAGCAGAATAATGAAGGAGCTGGTTAGCAAATCCACGAAACCACGTTCTCTCATTGAATATTTAATTCAATTGCAATAGAATATCGTATCCAGCAAATACAATAATATTTAAAAAAAATAATGAAAGTATGTATTAAGTAAAACGCTCGATGCTCCATCGGTGGAACGATATGTAAATGGAATAATGGAAGAACTGGTTGGAAAATCTGCGGAAACCGGCAGTCGATTTTCAGCTTTTTGTCGCATTGGAAATCCGATTGACGTGTTAATTCTCTCGACAGATTTTTTTGTTCCGGTTACATCATACGGTCGTTAATATTGAAATTGGAAATTTGTCACGAAGTCATCGCCAACTATGCAGCGCGACAAAAATCTCGGAAAACCGCGGCCGCCTACACGGAACTGCCATTTTCGTTTGCGTTATGAGGCATCTTCTAATTGTGCGAAGCAAACGAGGATCGGCGCGCGTGTTCGCAACGATTTGCATCCTCGGACTGCGTCATCGCGCAACATAATCCGACGACGGTCACCAATGATCATTAGAATTTCGAGTGTGGGCGCACGGGCCTTGCGAGGAGTTTACCAACGCGGTTGATTCGCAATAAACTTATGATGGCAAACATCGTTTTCTGAAAACTAGCTTGGGATTTCGAGACAATCTCAAATTCGATTAGACTCAGAGCCACCACTAAGAACTGACGTGCCATTATTAAAAATATTATTGACATTATTAAATATGGCCAGACTGCGGACGTTTATATAATTCTAAATTTTGATAGTTTAACAATCTGGAATTTTGTAAAATTTTATTTTCAGTGATTCTTTGTAGTTCTGAAAGAAATAAAAATAACACTACATTCTGTGGAATGTTATATTCTACCATTTTTTTTAAATTTTAAAAGCCATAAATGAATGAAGATCCACAGTCTACTAATCAATTACCAAACATTTAAGTATTGTACAAGGTATTATATCAATTTCATATCCACAAAATGAAAATTATATAGAATTATGCTAAGTCGAAAGAAAATGTTAATTTTCAAGTGAAAATAGACTGTAAATTATTATGCAAAATACACATTTTCTGAGTCCATTGTGAGGAACAATAATGAAAACACATGAAAATGTTTTCCATCTTCTGAATTGTATTCTCCATTTGTGTGTGTGTAAATTAAAAATAGTTTTATGTACTAATTGCATGTCTTTTGCGTGCGATCACTTGAAAGATAAATATATTAGACAAGCTTTAGATAACAACGATGGAAGCTTTAAATAAAAATCGAAGACAGAGGACTAATTAATATAAACTAGACGTGTAATAATGACGAGGATGGTTCAGCGGCGAAAGTTCAGTCTTCACTAATGACTAGACCTCGAGGGGTTTACACAGTTACAATAGAAATGACGAGAAACACGAAATGGTTGAAGAATTTGAAAAATGTGAAGCTACTGTTCCATTATGTTGAGTTTATTAAAATTATTACAAAATGAATTACTGTTTAACTCTTGTCTCTCCAAATCAATTTCAATTTCGCATAAAAATTAGCAGTGTATAAACGATATTCCTCTAACAATACTGAAGCAATAAAAATTTACTTTCAGCTATCATGGCACTTGCTTCAAAAGTTTGCTACAAGACAATTTCAAAACCTACAAAGCATATAACTTGATCAGTGATATTTCAAACACCTATTGTCTCAATCTCTAACAATAAAATTTTCATGACATTTAATCTAGACCAATCAGTTCTTCAAACTGTAGTACCAACATTTTTGTTGATATAATTTTTACACAAAATAGTTTGTTTATTCTTTGATTATAAACTTTGATTATAAAAATTTGCTTTAATGGTGGTCACTTTTCGATTCTTGTTTATGTGGTGCAAAATTGAAAAACTTTGAGAACCTGTGCACTAGACAATAGGAAACCTACAAAGCGTGAAAAATGCATCTGTGATAATTCTCTAATGAAGTTAAAGTGCAACGTGATGTTTCACGCGAATTCTAGTCACCCATTGTCTCAGTCAACAAAATGTTATCGCAACGATCCATTAGGTAAATTCACTCGATTAGTTCCTCGAACGGATGAAGGGTGCGTACCAGAAATTTCGGGGAACCTTCCGGAGCTATCATGTCACACATGCGACACACAGAATCCACTGAATCCGAAGTGCGCGACGTCTACGAGTGGTTGCAACACATCTGTGCTCAAAAGCGAATCTTATATGGATCGATGAACTAGTTCGTCCGCGAAACTGGAAAGGGACAAAGCAGGCCGTGACCCATTGCCTCATTAGCACCTCCGAAGACAGAACACCACTACCGTCCGTTTGTTGGCGATCGCGTCGATCACGTACGGGGCCATGGAATCGATTCGGAGTCGCACCTAGGCGCTTTTCAATGGACACCTGGTCTACAGCTGACGCTGCAGTTCCATGAAATGATCGTTGCGTAATCGAGTACTGTTCGTATCGCGGATGGCGTTTCTAGAATGATTAATCGTCTGTTGTGGAAAGCTACTCCGATTAACCGACGAGAACATTCAAGTACAGAACGAAAGTTTTAGGCTGTTGCACGTGAAACGTCCGATTTCAGAGTGCAAATGTTACGAGGTGTTTTAATTGAGAAATACTATTATAATTTACAGGTTTATTATTTGTAGACTGTGGGTTTTATGAAATTATAACAAGGTTGAGTACGTACAATTTAAAGCTGAGTATATGCAGAAAATATTTAAGTACATCAATGTGCTAGTTTCAGCTTAATCAGGATTTGCTTATGTGTCCTGCAATTAATGCATCCTTTATTTTGCATAAAAAACCACAGTCTAATTATTAGACTCCAGGACTTCAAGCAAAATAAAACGTTTGTGCATCAACTGCGAGACACAGAAGCTAAATATAAAATTATATTTTTCAAAATAATATATTAACACTGTCCTGTAATTGTTTCACAGTTTAAGTTGCAATGACAATATTGTTTCCTATATTTTAGCATTGAAGAATATTAAGCTTCACCGAACTGTATATTTTATTGCATTTCTTGTATTAAACATCTAAAGTGATGCTTAATTAAACGAATAAAGTACTCTATTTTGCAGAAGGTTCACGACAAAAATTACAAGAATTTAGTGTGAGAAGTACATATTTTTAAACAAGTAGTCGCTGATCATCAACCCACAGGAAATTCAAAATTAAATCAAAGCACGAGAATGCTAATTTCTATGGAAAGAAATAGAAAATAGTGTATATGAGGTTTCGAAACAAGCAATAAACAAAACGTGGAGTTTCTCTGAATACGAGAGGGAGGTACATCGCTTTATATACGAAATGACGTAATCGGAATAGATTCATTCGCGATTATCGTCCCCCTGGATCTCGATTATTGCTACGATAATTACACAACGATGCATTGAATTTCGTTTCCCGAGAAACTTCAATCGCTCGCAGCAAAAATACTAGAGATTTTGTTGATCTCCCGTCTCGAGCATGAGGTCACGAACGACGCACAACATTATTCAAATGCAAAACGATCGGACGTCCAGACGACGGAATATCCAGATTTCGATTGATAGCTGCGATAGTTATACAACGACGTAGATTTCTAGACATTTTCTTTGAAGTTTCTTTGATCTCTCATCTTGAGCAGCAATTACGGACCAAAACATTATTCAAATGCAAATAAATAGGGCGTCGAGACAACGAAGCATCGAAATCTCGCTCGATTTCTACGACAATTGAACGTGATTCTCGAGTAAGGGGCTGTTACATTTTCATCAGAATTTGTTAACATGATGTACACTAGTTGTAAATATTTCGTCATTAGTGGATCTTAAATAGACAAAAAGGAAGGTTAGTAAACATTCTTCTCGAACAAATTTTACTTTAGAGAGAGTCATTACTTTTAAAAAAAAAACTAACTATTTTCACATTGAACTATACGATTTGAATTTTTTTGGGAATCTAGAGCAAATAGTTTACTACAGGATATGAAAAAAATGTTTCCATACCCTCTAATTTTTCTCAAAAATTGCAATTGATCGGAACTGTAGAAAAAATACTAAAAGTTGTATTTTAAAGCTTTTTTATGTGGGCCTATATTGAAAATTTAAATAATACGTTTTGTAGATCTGTGTCAATTATATGCACTGTGAAAGTTTCATCGAAATCGGTCGATGCGGAAAAAACGACAGCCACTGAAAGATATAAGAATCTTTGGAATTACTGCATTTGTAACCCGAAAATCGTGAAAATTTGCAATTTTTACCACGTTTCAATGTTTGCTGCTCATTGCAAAGTCGACCGATTTTGACAAAATTTTCAAAGTATGTTTAATTGACGCAGATCTACAAAACGTATTTTTAAAAATTTTCCATATAGGGCCACATAAAAAAGTTGTAAAATGCAACTTTTAGTATTTTTGCTACAATTCCGATGAATTGCAATTGTTGACAAAATTTTGTTCTCATCCTGTGGCAAACTAATTGCTCTAGCTTCCCAAAAAAATTAAAATCGTATAATACGATATTTAAAAAGTTATCGCCTTTTCAAGAGTGTGCCAATACTTTTTTTACCCACTGTATAAGAAGTGCTTCGACGATTGGATTTTGCGCTGTCAGAAGTGTATTGCCTCGGAAGGAGTCTATTCTGGTGGCAACAGAATAAATTTTGACGAAAATTGAAAATTCGTATGTATTATTTAACGCGTATTGTTATTTTTTTCACATAATGTATACCCTCATTCGAGATTCACGCTGAACTACACAACGACATAGCAAACTCTCATTTCCCCAGAAACTTCGAAAAGTAGCAATTCTAGTCTCAGAAATTTTGCTGAACGTTCTGTTGGTCTCTCGCCTCGAACAGCGATGGTCACGGACGACGCAGAACATTATTCAAATGCAAATCGGTCGTGGAGACAACGGATCGTCCATCCAGATCGTCGACAACGGAAATGTTGCGTCGCACGGCAAATGCCCATCGAAGTGTCGCGGTGGTTTTAATGCGCCGATTACATCACCATTCCGGAAAAGGATTCGACACAGTCGAGCGAAGACAAGAGAAGCGAGAGAGGACGGGGAGCGAGGGAAGGAGTTATGCGATCAACTGCTAATTGCCTCGATTAAACCGTTTAATTGGCAATTGCCCGATTAACCGAGCGACGATTACGGGAATTGAAGCCGGCGTCGATCTGCAAAAAAAAATCCCGGCAACGGTGTTTCTGGGTCACGGAAATCATTTTCCGAACTTTGACTATGGTCGCTTTCACCCGGTATTCAGGAATTAATTTACAACCCTGAACGACGCTTATGCAAACGAGCACGGAAAGGTTGAACGCTCTATAAACCGGTGGCTGTCTTTTCGCGAATTGTAATTACGCCCTCGGCGACACATTATATATCTATACACCTCGGAATTACTGCTTTACGTTCAACGGGAATAGAGAGGACGGAAAATAGAATGGAAATCGATTTTATGAGCAGTTATGCGCGCAACGTTTGCTACGATTAGTGGAAATTGTTGGTAAGCCAGTTTCTCCATTACCCCTTTTGACTGTAAACGGGTCACGGGTTGTGCGAGCTGTTTTAGAAACAACCGGAGATAGAAAGTTCGATATTAATTCAATGTTTTCGCGATTATCATTATATATAAAAGAAGGCTTGGGAACGACGGTTCACTGGCTAAGAATGCCGCCACGAATCTACAACTATGTTTTATTCGTTCCATAAATAAAAATTGTGAAATTTTGAAACACGTTCATAGAGTGTTTACACGGTGAGATCGATGATGCTTGAAGCAGCTAAATCGATTGCTGTAATCGCTCTACCAATTCCTCGGCGTTAAGTCGAGGTCAATCAAAATGCTATTGTTTACTTTAAAATGACGTGCTTTTGAGGAATTTATGTTTACTAAATGTGTATGAACACATTTTCACGATACGTATTTTATTAAATTTATATTGAACAGAGATGAACGTTGAAACTTTCCATTTTTTCAGGAGGATTACAATTATAATGCTTTGAACTAGAATTTTTAGCAATAAAAATTCTTCTATTGTGTTAATGTGTTGCAACAATATTTCAAATACCCAAGCCTCTCCGTGACAACGTAAAATAAATTTCTAATATTTTATACAAAAATTGGCCTCCCCGTATCGTTCTTTATAGTCTGCTACAAAATTACATCGAACGATCAACATTGATTGCATATCTCTGTTTGCAGAGTGAGTCAATTAATTCTACCGTTATCGCGTTCATGTAAAATGAGCGAGGGTGGATGAACGCAGTGTTGAACGAACACTCGTTCGTGCACATTAATGCGTTGATCAATCAGTGTCGTATTTTATTGACTTACCTTTATCGGCTTGACGACGTCGTAGTGGCTCTCCGGCGTTCTGGTATCGTAGGTTGCGTTTAACACCGAGTTTTGTCGCCTGAAATGATTAAACAATCATTTAAAAATCACGTTAATTTCGTTCTCTCAAATTTAACACGTGTTCCATACATACGTTCCATACAAAATATTATATGACACGTTCTCGAAGACGACAGTGCAAATATAATTACTTTAAAGGTACTTCGAAATTTGTAGAATAATACAATATAATACACATTCGTCAACATAAAAAAGCTGTATTGTCTTTCGGTGTATCCAATAATTTATTATTCGAATGTGACACTAATGTCAATTTTAAGGAGAAGACCAAACTCTTTAGTATTAAAATTCTCGATAGAATATATGTTCCCACAAATCCTTGCACAAAAAAGGAATGAGATGAATCAATCTTTATCTTTCTAAAAGATACATCACCAATAAAGTAATCTATTGAAAATACGCCACTGTGTCTAGAAAAGGAATTTCAAACAAAACAATTGTCTCATCGAGTCATACATCATCCTCGACTTGATGTTATGAACGAATAATACAAACACGAAACAACGATTCAAAAGAATATTCAAATATTACTCCAACGTGGCACAACGTGACGTATAGAATTCTGTAGCTCAAAACACTATGTAAAGCTCTCGTTAAAAAGTGTCTGCAACTGTTCTGAAGCTATTGTATTTTAAATGAACTCACAATACTGTATCGGATCCATTGACCGTAGGTTTCGGCGACTGGATGCCAGACCGAACAGGTGTGCTCATATGAACAGGCGAGGGTCCTTTGCTCCCCAAAGGTTGTTTAATACTGCAATCACAAAGAAATCGTACAAGATTAATTGTAGAGTAGCAGAATCCATCGATCATGTCTACGAATTCCTTTTAATCATCGACTATTACACATTATTGGATGCGCGTTTGACTAAATATCAATCATTCGATTAAATCGAGCCGCGAACGATTTGGCTTAAATTTGAAGTAGCTATTTGGCGTCGAAGCCTATCGTTATTCCCACGTTGGCAAACGTTTAGAGGGTCAACGGCAATCAAGATTTCCTTTAGAATATCGCCAACAAGGGGCGACGGGGTTAGAAAGGTCAACCGAGACACTAGTCATTATTCAAGCAAGACGTGATTTATGGAAAGAAGGTATCTCGCATCCTTTATGCCCGCAGAACGGATGCAGTCTTTCTGTCCCATCCATGACAAACAGTCTAATCTCTCAACGTTGCTGCTTGCATCTTAAACCTGCAAATTCGCTTATGGATTATGCAAAATGCTCGCGAATTCTGCTGCATCGACCGTGTCACGAAAATTCAACTACATTTCGTAGCAAATAACGCTTCCTCATCTGTCTAACTTTTCAACATCTTCACTCAGAATGATGGGTATGCTCATTATTCATTCGTAGACTCACGTTTTCCTAGCTCACAGGAAAACTATATTAAACCAACATTTCGACAATACCTGTCTTGATAATAATGCAGACAATTATACGAGCTACTCATTTCCTGATTAACTTGGCAACATAAAAGATAAAGAAAATTGATGAAACGTTCATTTGTAAATGTTCTTTGAACTTTTATTATTAGGACTGCGAATCTTTATGCAAAATAAATATTGTCCAAGTCAATTGTAAGAAACTGAAGTTGAATGAAAACGTATTTTCCTTTTAAATCGTTTTAAAAAGGCGACAATAATATAAAAATATTCTTAGATTCTTTTTATGTTTTTTCAATCTTGTTGTGAACAGCTCACACAAAGAAATTTTGTTAAAACTTTTGCATTATAGTGATTTTTAAAAACGTTTATATATAAACACATATAAAATCCAAGAAATACTCATGAATATGTCACGATAATTTCTATTCAAACAAAATCCATGACATTTTTATTTGTGCACGGTTATCGAACTTTAGACTTCAAATAATTTTGAAATCGGCTGATTTTTGAAATGCTAACAAAAGTATTTCAACGTATAAACAAAAATCTGTTTTGCACACCGTTGCACACGGGATCGTTGAAGCAAATAATTTCCGCTGTGCTCAGACTCATCCGGATTACGCGGAAATAATTTCGCAGCTCCAAGAGAATTTGCGTGTTTACAGAATAACGTTTCGAAGAGACCGACACGCTTCTACGTATTTTTTTGGTAGCCGCGTGAACACAACAGTCGCATGATTTACAAACATTTTCAGAGTTAGTGTCGAACGGTTTCTAACAGGCTAGCGCTCGATTTCCGAGGTTGCGTTCCGTTATACAAAACGTTGCGACGTCACGACGACACCGTGCAATATTCTTTGTAACAGTGTTTTCGCGGAAAACTGAAAACACCTTTGCGTTCGACATGTTTTCGCGAACCCAAGTCACACCTGCAAATTAGAACGTGTGTCGATCGTCCGACAGGAACTGGAAGCGGAAGCGGCTCATAATTCGGTGACGTGGATTCAAATGAGTGACACTGATCGCGTTGCGAGATACGTTTGCTTTTAAAAATGATTTTCGAGAGAATAGACGCAGAGGATCTATAAATCACAATACAGAAAAGGAGAAAGCTGAACAGAACAATTGTAGATCAGTTTTACGATATTATTTATGAATGCAATAAATAGGTTGTCGATTTTATGCACGACATGAATGAATCAATAAAATGCAAAACAGTAGAAATGTTTGTTGAATGTAGAAAATGAATTGAAGAAATTAATATTTAGATTTTGTATTGAAGTAATTAGAGAATTCATACAGCTCCCATATTTAATTTAGCTCCTAAATTTTGCAATTAATACATATTGTAAGGATTGTACTAAATCTAGCAAAAGAATTTGCTGTTGCTTAAAAATGTCATTTTTAGAATGTACTTAAAATCACTGAATTGTATTTAAACGTTTCTGTGATTAATGACAGTGTATTCAAAAATATTTTTCACGTTTGTCCAAGTTGTTTAGAAGAGTTATTGAAAAATATTTAATTCAGAATTGTTCTTGATTTCTTCCAGTGCTTAATTACCGCGTCCACTTTCAATTAACTAGTGATTATAGTATTTGTAAAATTTGAAATCTCGTTCTCAGCTCACTCGGAAAAGTATAAAATCATGTTCCTCTCTCTAAACACGATTAAAACTACGCACAACTGTCAAAAGGTAATTTGTACTCCTAACAACCAACTTTTTATTCTGAACTTTCGAGGTGTAAACACAGACAGTAATATTTTTTACTCCCGCTTTCTAACATTTACAAATTCAGATACCTTGGACAACAATAAACCAAACTTGGTTAATGAACACGTATGGTTCGGCTAGAAATTTTATAGGCACATAAAATGAGTAACATTAATATTTCTAATTAGTAATTTAGTAATTTAAGGTACTGGGGGAAATCATACTTTTGATATATCGAGATCGAAATCGAAGATAAATTTCACAAGAGAAACTTGTTAGAAATATTACAGAGCTATGCAACATGAAACATTTTAAAGAAACATAAAATCCGCAACGTACTCATTAATCGAAAATCAACGAGTTTTCTACAATCATATTATTAATAACTTATCTACCAAAATCGGTTGAGCAGACTTTTAAAAAGCAAAGGCAGTCGGGGACATCTTAATCAATTTTTTTTTTAGTGATAGCAATGACGTTCGTAAACAGACAAGTTATCTTGAGTAACACAGTCCAAGAATTTCTTTCGAGATTGCTGTTCAGAAGAAAATTCCTAACCCTTTGCACTCGCATCTATTTTAATCCCAGAATGTAGACAGAAAGCTAAACAAAGATCTTCTGTTAATAATTTAAATGATTTGAAAACAATGGTCCTACATTTTTAGTCTTATAATGCCTTTTCTGCTTTATGATGCTCGTTTTTTCTTTTTTACCATAAATAATGAGCATATCAAATGCTGATCATGAAACATTTAAAAAACTAGAAACTCCCGTCGTGTTATTTCTAGAATGCATAGACATATCCGCATAACGCGAATAAAATATTGTTTAACAACTGCCGTATTATTTTCAGCTCGCTAAAAAAGAAAAACAAAGATTCGGATATCTACGTAGCTCCAGCATTTTGCAATTAATGCAGTTTTGATTATGTACAAAAAGCTACAGTCTACGTACGAGTCATTCGCAAGTCGAATTTACCTGATTGGCCTTTAATATACACTGAACAATAAACATTGAAAAAATGTTTTTCAATGAATGTATACTGTTTCATCGATTTTATATACTTTCTAAATTGTGTAGTTACTTAATTTGCTAAATGAACGACTCACATGACCTTTCCACTTTGTCCATACGAAATTGAGTGTATTCACTCGATCCACACTTGAACATACATCAATTTATTAGACACAGAGGCATTAAGTAATGGTTTTGAATTACAGTATAGTAACTTTTGAGGGTCCCATGATGATTTAACGACAGCGTCAATTGCGTTGATTACAAAGAGTTAAACTCTTCTAGGTACACAACAGCCTTTCTAGAATTCGTTAACAGTCTGTCAGTAGTATTTTAAAATACACACAAATATTCACGAAACAAGCAAGATTTGAAAAAAGACTTGAAGCAACGTCCACAAAAACCTCTAAAAATTAAATCGACAGCTATAAGAAGCCTGCCAACTGGAGATCTTCGACCGTTTTCACTGAATCTCGAAATAGCGTGCACAGGGGGTAATAAAAACTAGGAAAAGCATCTGTTAGTGTACCGATTGACACATGGTGGCGTGGACCCGGCGCTCCTGAGGCTGCACGTGCTGTTCTGTTTGGTATAAATCGGCCGATTGCTGGGCGGCGACACACTAACACGCTCGGCGATGCGAAACCGCGGGACGGTTGGCTTGTGATAAATCATCGTTCCGACTGGTCGTTCACAGAAACACCACAGTACCGTTCACAGTTCCATTTCAGGATCAATGTCTAGGCGGTGTATCACTGCGCTATCGGTTCCCTTTTCGACTCGCAAAACAACCAAATGAACGGAGAGGTTCGGGCCGCGGCGGGCTGACAATTTGATCGCTCCGGAAGTCGCGGAATCCGATCGTGCTTCGTAGTCTTATTTAGGCTAGCTCGGTTAAATAGAGGACCGAAGGGAATCTCGAGATCGCGGGACACGGAGCGCGGTCACAGGCAAGGAACGATGCTGCTTGCGAGGAAGCTCGACGCGAAGTATCGAGGGAGCCAAGCGGTGGCTACGATTTCGCCCGCAAGCGGCATTAGACTCGACTGCCCGTCGAATCGCCGACTACGCTCGTAATAACAAAGCGTATCGCGGCCTATCACGGGCTGGTTTGATTCCCGCGAACGCGATCAGCTGTGCCCGACACTCAAACCTCAGGAACATTCGAGGAAACGCGAATTCGTTTCACCTACCGCGCACGCGAGTACAGGTCTGCGCAATTGCAGAACCATTTAAATAAATTTAATCCTAAATCTGGTGAAAAATCCGCTTAAAATGTCCAAATAATAATTAAAAATTAAACATTCCTTCGACTTAGAATATTTCTATTCTCCATGATCTTTTAAACTTCATGGGTAGGAAATTGATGTAATAACTCGAACAGTACTTAAATATTTAGTAACTGATTAGATACCAACATATTTAACAATGCAAACAATATTTTGATAATGGTACAGCAATTTTTAGCGGTGCCTCAGAGTCACCTCTGGAGTGCTAAGGGTTAATTCATTTTGTACAGCTAGACGAACGAGTGGTCAGTACGTGGAACTCTATTACTAAACAGCGGATTTTATGCACTCACGGCAAAAATGGATGGCTGTCATTTCGAAGATTAAAAACATTACAAGATTTCGACAGCAATACATTTTTTGCAACGTACTAAAATCACCAAAGAGAGAAATTAATTCCTGTTTGGTTCCTGGGACATGCAATGAATGCACACGGTTTTTATTTTGCATTAAGTAAGTAGTCTATCAATTGACATCTTTTCAACATTTATTCAAATAAGTGGAAATCGTTATTCTAACCAATATCAAGTTAAAATGACGGAACAAAATAAATTTCTCGCAATCCCTCAACACAGAGCGAACCCGTCAAATTGAAAAAGTGTAATCTCTATGAAATGATGCGAGTTTGAACGACCGAAATAACAGTGTTTTATCGCACATCTGTTGTTTAATAAAGTCGGACCGGAGAGGACGCGTTCCCCAACTGGTTTCACGCGAAACGAGAAAGTGATACGGGTAAACGATTCCCTTTGAGATAATGACGAGAAGCATCTGGCAGATTCGTCTCGAGACAGCCGGCATAACACAGTTAGTTGACGTGTTTCTGTCTGTTAGCAGCGTCACGTCGCACAGCGCCGTTTTAACAGTTCAAGAGTTGCGTTTATATGCAGAAACGAGTTGAATAAATTTAAATTATATAATAATAAATATAATATAATCCAAAAATATCAATATACATATTGAGTTGGTAAAAAAGTAATTTCGGTATATTAACGTGAAACAAAACCCAATTTTGGAAAAATTTTGAAGTTTTATGAGCGCGAAATTATGAAACTACTAGAAAAATGTCAAAAGATCATCGAACAAAATGGAAAATACTTTACTGTTTGAAGTTCATAGCTTGAATAGAAAAATTAGATTTTTCATTTCACCTTAAAATACCGAAATTACTTTCTTGCCAACCCAATGTAATACGTTGATACTTTTCAATTCTGGTAATGTTTCTATATATTGTAGTTTGTTCATTTCTGCCATGAATGCATGAAATTTGCTAAATGTTGTGCCTTGAATGAAATTGCCTGCTAAATGAAATTACTTGTGACCTTGCAATGTGTACCAAAATTTTTGTGAGAACTAAAACATTCGTGATTTTCGAAATAAAATATTTAACAATGTTTGTGGCTCATTTAAACAATTCAGCTACTCGGAGATTGAACTTTGCGAATAGATACTGGAACGATTCTGGACAGTTCTAACTCTCGATTTGAGAGCGCAGTGCGTCGCGACGTATCCTGCGAGCGGTCACAGTCACAGAGAATTTCACAACAGGTTGAACGCACCGCCACACTTTCCGTCGTACACCAACGTGCGAATTCCGATAAATTTTCAAACGTCACTAGCGAACGAATTCCTCGTTATGCTTTCCTCCGCTACGATCCTGAGAAGATTTTCTGTTACCTAGCGCGCCACACTTAGCATACGATTTGCATAGAATTGTACCTGATTTTCAATTGAATTTATTGACTTTTCTATCGAGGTGTCTTGTCTTCTTCTGTCCGAAAAAGTTCTTTGATCAAGACCGCATTCGAGACATTCTGTGTGCTGTATTGAGACCGTGAATGGGTGCGAAAATGTTATAATGGAACCGTGAATCTGGGTGATACACAAAATAGAACTAAGTAAACTCAAAATTACTGCATTTAATAACATAGAATCAACAACATAAACCTGATGGTTATATAATTAAGTAATATATTCTTAATACACTTCATAGTTACACAGTATTCTTTGCAGCTACTCTTTGTAATTACAATTATGATAGTTACGAATTCTAGTTTTCATAGAAACCGGTCAAAATCGTTCATAAATTCCGAAAAATAAAATTATTATATATTAATATTCGTATATTTGAATATATTAAAAATAAAATTAATTAAATATCATTTAACCCTCATACGTTCCTGCGGATAAAAATTTACTCATTTACTATTTTTACACACTATAAAATGATTGGTCCCTCTTTATCTGTGATGTCAGACGTATGTCTTTAAAATGTGACGTGAGAAATGAAGCCAAGTTTATTAGTTCAGAAGCGAAAATGGGTGAGAAACTATTATAGAATCTTTTATACAATTATTTCTGAGGAGGATATCAGGGTTAAGTAATGCATATAATATCAATTTGAACGTAAACGCATATCAAATTAATTTCTCACGTGCAACACTAGAAGCACTTGTTAAATACCACGCCACAACAAAATCGCAAGATTATTAGAAATAACAACGTCTCCATTTTCCAACATCGCGAATTTCGCAACCGACCGCCATTTCGCCAAATATGATTGAACGTCGAGCATTGCACAAGCACGTAACGTTTTCATCTCGCCATAAACGTCACCTGCGATCGGCTCACCTTGAACCAAACCAAACTAACCTACTCCCGATGCACCGTTCCTTCTATAAAGTATTTACAACACCTGCTGTTCTTCGACGTTAACGAAGCACCGTAAGTTGAAACGGACGTTAAATCCGCGATTTCCCCTTAATCGAGCGAACCTCAAACAAAGCCGCGCTTGTGACCAATCTCGGCCGGTCACGCGCACTAATTACCAAGCTGCGTCTTGCAAAGGCATGCAAGTGGGTGGCTCAGTTGCAAGTGCGACTTGCCAAGACGAGAAAATCGCAAGAAAATCGACGCCTCTCGTCGGTCCTCGCACGGTGAAAGCGACTGAAAAGAATTTTATCAATCGCCAGACACTTAGGGAACACGCACAAAGCACTTTCCGTGAATTTCATTTTTCTATGTATGCATGTCATCTTTGTACATCTATGTTTCAGGATATTAGAGTAATCGACAGCAAATATTTCCATGATTGTTGCTGATGCCCCAAAGAAACCCATTACAAAAATTTCATATCGTTTAATGGACACTTCATAGTGGAAGCTTTATTTCAAGTAAACTAAAAATAACAAAAGAACGATCCAGCGAGGTATTAATTTAAAAATAGTAAAACGAGGTACACTATTTTTTAATTAATACTGTTTCATTTCTCAATAACGAAACACGCCATACACAGCTTTGCATAATCAATTTTGCATGTATTCTTATTGGCAAGATAACTACTTCATGATTCCATAAAGTATCCACAACGACAAACACGATTATTTCTGTACATCTTTGTTTATTGACGAAACTGTCCTACTAAAGACATACAAAATTTATCGAATACGAAGAATATAATTCAGAACATTCTACGAGTGGCGTGATCGTCGAGAAAGAAAAGGTCTTGTCGATTTCCTATCGATCACCCGACAGCTGAACGAATTGTTGCTCGACGAACTTTCGCGAACTTCATCGATCAATCTTTGAGGTGTTCAATAATTGCACGGAAAAATTGTAATGTTGGTAACGCTGGCAAATATTGTCTGTGAATTTGTGCAGCGTTTCAAAAACATCTTTCCTAAAGCATTGTTGATCGTAGTGAATTGAACGTAGTGAATCACTGCGAGCGACCTCGTTTGTTGAGTCTGTTGAAGGATCAAGGACTGCAGCCGATTTCAACGACCGCGGAACGTAAATTTCGCCGTCTAAATGCGTCATATTTCCCAGTTAATGAAGTGTCAGACGCTCGGGACCGCACTAATTTCGCGAATCGCGGCGCGCCGTGTCAACGGATTCGCGAACCTACATCATTAATACGTCTTCAAACGCGTAGAACAAAAGAAAGTCTCGTTAAAGCTTAGTAGAATCGTTGGAATCTCCATAATTCTTTCATTATATATTCGAGTTCAGTGTTCCAAGATCTTCCACGCGTTCGACTCTCCATTTCGTTCTTCTAGTAACAAGACGATTCGTCGTTCACCGCTGGCATCTAACCGACAGCAAGCATGCCTGAAATCTAATTAGAAGATACGTGAAACGATTCGCTTAATGGACGAGTTACTTGAACTTGGTGTCGACGAGGAAAACATTCTGGGAATTTGACGTCGCGATTATTTCTCGAGATCAAATAACGATATCGGAGATAAGAGCCTTGAGTCAGCTCTGTGACACTCAATTTTATGTCGCGCCTATCGTGTTTGTGTAAATGTGTGGCAGAGGGAAATGATATCTCGATGCGCGGGATTTTACGTAGAAATTATTCTTCGCTTTAAACGAACGAGGGAAGTGATTATTCGGAATTGCTTAATAGTTTGTTAATCCCTGTGAGGTAATTTCGAACATGTACAGACATTTTTCAATTTTAACAACTGGTTCTCGGGCTCGTTTGTTGCAAGAAACAGAAACCATTTATAATTTTATTTCTTGACTTAAAAATTTTAGGAGATTAAATTTATCATTAGACTCTGGATTTTTATGCAGAATAAAAAATTTGTGTTACGTACCAATTTATATTTTTCATTAATAATCTGAATATAGTGAAAATAATATATTAATAGTTTTAAAGGTTTTAATCTGTTCACTGTTTTGAAGTTCATGTACTCATTTTTGTTATAAATGCATATTAAATCCGGAGTCTATTTATTATAATATATGCATACTCTTCAATTTTTAGCATCTTATTACTGCTGTAAACTATGACTACTAATTTTTGTTTTAAATGCATAAAATCCGCAGTTTAATTGTAAAATAAGTAGTCGTTGTCGGTGGTATTTCTTTTTTTACATTGGGGTGAACTGAAAGTGAATTGTTGGATGTTAATAATAGCAGCTCGGTAAACAGCGCCCAGAGACATCATATGTATATGCTCATTATTCATAACTTGACCAAAGACGTCCTCTGTAACCGGACACTGTTTGCAGACGAAAGTACGGACACATGTGGTCGATTACCGCAGCTTTATCACGTTGCAACCACTATAGCCATGCAGTCGGTTATGGAGAATCAGTTAAACTCTACTCGCTCAATTCAGGGTAATACGAAACCTCCATAACTCCTCCGCAGTCGAAATTTGCATCAGAGGCATTTAGAAATTTATTCTCGGATTAGCATACAGAATGCAGATTTGCTAACTTAATTTTCGAAATAATTGAACATTTAAATGAACTTCAAATTGCATGCAATATCCCCTTCGTTCGACTATGAGATGAAATTATAGAATGTGCTTTGCACAATCACGAGATGAAACTTTCGTATACTGTTGATACTGATACAATAAGTTACAAATGATTCTACCGTCTTGAACACCGAGACTGAAGAGTTTAAATAAAAATTATTAACAATTGATCGAACCTGTGCACCGAAAACAATTTCTAAAAAATTATTATAACATTGTGCATTCAATATGAGAGGTTGAGTTACAAATATAGTGACGAGACGTTTATACTTGTTCAACGTCCAAGTGATCTTTTACAAAATTCAACGAAAATTATGCAGAACAGGGAATTTAATATATTAAACTTCTAAAGTACTTATTACATTCCTTAAATCGACATAAAATGTTACTTGAACCAAATGTTGAACCAATTTAACTCGTTTTACAATAAAGGTAAGATAACTCGACGAAAAATTATAGACGGATGAGAATTTGTCCGACTTAACGTTTTATTATAAGTCAAGACCTTCAAGTGACCTTGAGTAGGATAACAATATTTTACGGTTCAGATTGTTAAAATAGAAATATTTTATTTTCGTAATTGTATATCATATTTAAGTAAAATAAAATCTAAAATATTAAATAGTATTTCGAATTTTGATATCGCCAAATAATGCACCCACCACTGCTTATAATTCATAAAGAAAATGTTTATTTTGCACGAAGATCCGCAGTCTAGTACTAATCTTTAAAATACACTGTGCCTGCTGCGTACTCGGAAAGAAGTAACTGAGCAACACATGGCTGTGTAATTACATGTTCCCCGGACGGGGTTCAATTAATCATCGCATTTAAATGCCAGAATGCCAAAAATCACCCGTCTAGACAGCGCATACCGCAAATATGCGCATTCGGCTGTGTTTTATGATTCTGCCGTCTGCATGAATGGGACAATGAGACTATAAATATGCATAACGAAGCCAAAGAGCGAGAAACGTTGACGAGACGCGAGCCACGGTCACGATTTCCCCGTGACAACCGAGCACGTACTATTCCCATACATCCGGCATCCGGAGTCGGAACAATGTCAACGGTCGATGGCCAATGAACCACGTTCGAATTCCACTTTCATTTCATCGAAACCGCGAACCACCTCTTTCCCCGTCGACGTCATTGACAGTTATTTAGGTTACGAAACCGCGTAAACGATTGTAACGCGTCGGATAAGAGATAACGAAATGCGCTTTCGGACACGTAATAGTGTGAGCGCCGTGTGTGACGGTGAGAGACAGGTTCTTTCTCTGTTGTATCGTGATCACTGGACTGTGGAGAGTTTGTGCGTTTATGGTGTCGACGAGTTGGTAAAATATAGCGAAATGAAACCTTCAATTAGAGCTCGATTAAGTTGCTGTTTTATGTGTCCGTGCTTTGAACAATTAACTGGAGAAATATGGTTTTGCATAACACGTTGAATGATGTATTTGACAATATAAAAATAAAAAATTGAGTATTTGGTACAGCAATTATTTTTTAAACAGATCCAACACGGTTTGGTTTGGTTAATAGAATGTAATAACCGCGGATCTTTATGCGAAATAAAAATATTCTACATCGGTTGTGGGAACCAGTAGTTCAATAAAAATTCAGTTTATCCTCTAATAGTGTTTTTACGTTGAAAACAACATAACTATGTTCTCAGATTTTTTGTACTTTTTGTTGGTTTATGTTTCATCCAGTTAAATTCTTCATAAATGTATTAAAATACACAGTCTAGACATACATGATAATTTCAAAATTTTTTTAAAGAATGAATTATTACATCTTCTCTTTAAATTAAGAACGCTAATTTAGAAGTTTTCAAGTAAAATTGAATTCGATGAAAAATTCAATTAAAAACAGCGTATAAATGCTAATAATTATAAGAGATTTGTTATTTAATGCTTCATATCATACTTTACAAAAATACGAACCAGACTGCAGCTTTCATGCATTTATGGCAAAAATAAACAAAGAACAAATAAGAACAATAACAATAAGAACAATAAGAACATCAGAAGAAACGACTTATTTAGTAAATCAATTAAGAAAATAAGTGCAGATCATTTTTATCTTGCATAAAGTTTCGTAGTATATAAGAATTCAGTGTAGGTAGTCTTCCAATTCAAAATTGAGTTTAACGCAAACTCGTTAATTTATGTAAGTGACTGTAACAATCGGATCACTCACTGTATATTTGTATGGATGAATACCATCCCGAAATGACTCATTCCGAACAATCATGAATCCGTTCAATCAGTTAAATGGAACAGGACATGGAGGACGTCGACGGACGTCTGCGAGCCGAAATGGTGGCTCAATTATTATCACCGGATGCAACCGATATGCCTTTGCAGAAAAGATACACAGCACTTGACATCCCTGAGCGTTGGTAATTTTAGCCTGTTACACGACATTTACGAGGATACAGTCGGGAACATTTATTCGTTCGCGAAAAGGAATGCGCGCGACGCTCACGAGGGATGACTTCCCGCCGCTCCTGATTTGTCCATGGTGGATAACTATGGTGGATGCAGCCGCGCACGTGGCCGTGAGAAAACATACTGCGTCTCACCATAAACGGTGACTTTCTAAAGAATCACCCATGCAGATCCCATAGAATTTAATACTAAGCGGACCAAGCACAAAATATCACTGGTGTATACGCTGTTTTATAAAAATTACAAAGACTGAACTTGTTTAGACTTCTCGAAATTTGTATAACCTCATGTGTTTGCATGAAGGAATTTATCTAATAATTTCTAGTGGACGCATCCTTGCAATTTAAATAATTATCAGCAGACAGAGGATCTTTGTAAAAATAAACATTTTCTAACTAATTGCAATAAACTGGAGTGAAAAAGAAAATTGTTTTCTATTTTAATATGTTTAATAGGTTGAAAATATTGTAATAGTATTTTTGAATTCTTCTAATATTTTTACTGTCTTAATTTTTGTCTCATTTTTGTCATAAATGCATCAAATCCGCTATCTGATTATGAGGTAGAAAATGTGAAATCGATAAAGTTGACCAGTTGTGGTACGGTTAAGCAGTCATAACTTTTTTTTGCATAACTTTTTGTGACAAATTAAATGATAGTTACGACAATAGTATGGTAAAATTTCAAAAATATTGATTAAATCTGTTAGTTGCAATAAATTCCCTTAACTAGCCCTTTAAACATTAAGAGATGAGAGATTGAAGAATAGAATATTATACTGACATATTGAACGACTAAAACTGCTTTGACGAGCACCTCAAATCGATACACTTCTTCTCGGATTACTGCACGTCCATTATCTGGGATTAACGTTAATCCCTTGTCTGACAATTTATTGTAAAGCAAACGTAATTCCTCAGATTATTTCATTTTATCGTCATTCCGTAAATGCAATTCCAAAAACAAAGAAGATGAATATAAAATTGTACAGCCTTATGATAACGATCGAATTGCACCAAATGGTTTTATGATTTCTAATATTCGAAATCTTCGAACAGAAATTGATTATCCATTGATTGATATAAGAATTTGCGGAGGTGCGTTGACTGAACACAGATTGCAGTAATCCGTGGATCATTTATACTCGTTTAGATGACATGACAAAATTAAAATGCACATAAATTCAAATTCTTCTTTTATGAAGGTGACTTTTCCCTTGCGGTTACTGGTGACCACATTTACAAGCGTTTGTACATGAAATAAACGATCGTTCGTTCAGTAGACAACAACTATAACTAGAAACAAAAGGTTATAAACGAATAAAATTTTATTAATAAATACTTTAAGTTAGTTTATGAATGATCTTTTCTTATTTATATAAAATTATGTAGCACGAGATAGTGTCCACTATTTATAATAGTGTGTCTTCTAATTAAATGTGTTTTTAAATATTGACACCTAGCATCAACAAAACTACATATATTAAAGAATATCTTCCAAGCTAGTATACTGAGCAGAGTTTATTGGAGAATATAAAATTGTGAATATACAGGGTGTGGCCGGACGAGTGGTACAATCGGACAGGAGATGAATCTACATGTAAAAATTGGTCGAAAAAATGAAATAACATTTTCGCGTTTGACGCTTCGTTTTCGAGAAGATGGGCTTTAAATATCCGTCGGGTTCGCGTGCTTTAGTATACGCAGTAGATTCGGTCGATCATGATCAGACACGTCAGACGATTGGTATATTGATATTAGCATACATATGTATATTAGATAGCACGTGTATTTGCTGCATTTTCAAAATCGATTTTCTCGAAAACGAGGCGTCAAATGAGAAAATGTTATTTCTTCTTTTCGACGGAAGTTTACATGTAGAATCATCCCCTGACTGATTGTACCACCCGCCCGGCCACATCCTGTGTATGAAGATGCAAAGTACTATAGATTATTGCTACTCCGTGGATCTTTATAGTAACTAGAATTACAAAAATCTTTGACTATATTGATGACTATTGAGACTGTCAAGATGTACTTATAGAGAACTATTTAATAACCAAACTCCAAAATGCATTTTCCAATTATAGACCAATGTTAAGAAAGTGGAATCAAATAAGATCCTGTTTTTAATGGGAACTGTCTTTGCAGATCCAAAAGATAAAAATCGTACTAAATTCTAGCAAATTTCATATTTCAGCATTTTTGGAAAATTCTCACAAGCCATAAATGCTTAGAAATCTGCAGTCTATTAATATACGGTATATATTAATAAAGGTGTTTTCATGGGAATTTATTGATTATATTTTTTGGCACCAGTATATATTCTAGTAAAGATCGCACAAAATATAAATGAATTGAATCTTGTTATTTTTATAATACCACACACATCGGTCACTTTTGATGAGCAGTAGGTTACTGTAAAATAATCACTTCAAGTATCCCAAAGATCTAGTTTCAAAAACGTCACGACTGAATAAAACCAGCAATGGAGTCGCGACTTTGCTGCGACGTTCCCAAAAGGGTGAAGTAAAAGATCAAACAGGGTTTCAGTGAAGCAATTAAAGAGAAGGAGAATGTGAAGGAACGGTAGAGCGAGAATTAGAGGTCACTGTCAAGTCGTCAAAACAATTCCGTCATTCTTTTTCGTGTAGCCGGCCGGAGATGCTATTTCGATCGGCGCCGGATCGGTGTCTAGACCGAACAAGTTTATTCTCGGCGGCCACTTTCGTTCCATAATAAGCGCTATAAAGGCATTCCCTTGCTGCCATCTGTTAGAGAATGTAGTCAACCACTCGGTGTGATTGACTGTACCCTGCGGAGTCGTGAGACGCCGCGTGGTAAACAATAGCAGTTTGCCGGGGATTACGCCGGTCGAGTAACTCGCTGGGACACGAGCCAAACCGCGGGCCTTTCATTTC
Organism: Lasioglossum villosulum; assembly: GCA_963971365.1. Lineage (NCBI taxonomy): Eukaryota > Metazoa > Arthropoda > Insecta > Hymenoptera > Halictidae > Lasioglossum > Lasioglossum villosulum. The sequence continues at coordinate 25,497,628 of OZ020502.1, forward strand.
ACGCGATTCCACCGTGCTGATTGTTACCCGTATTACGATGCACGGCGAAACAGTATGCACAATACACCCCTTGAGCCATCACTTAGTTTATTTTTGCCGATATGGTTCATTACTAGCTACTTTAAACCCCTCCGCTCCTCTCGCAAAAACGAATAACTGCAGAAAGATTAGAGAGCGTTATCCGACTCGCAGACTGTAATCAAATAGACTGCGGACCTTTATGTACGTATGGCTTATAAAAATGTTCAAATTCTGTAGTATATTGTGCGTGTCTTTTCGTCGCCAGCTCTTTCAAAGACTGGTCAACGACGCTTCAAATTCTGTAGTATTAAATTCGACAGAATTTAGTACGATTTTTATTTATTTTCAATCTACAAATACTATTACCAATGAAAATGGAATTTTATTTAGTACCACTTTCTCTTAAAATCTGTCTACAAGAATTTGAAATCGCATAAACATACGCAAGTCTATATCAATATAGTCAGTTAAAAAGGTCTCCGTATATACAATTTAAAACGGAACAATTGTTTTAGAATGAGTTGAAACAGCTTCGGATTTTTTATTAGGATTAATTTACTACCTGATGTACAGGGTATATAAAAAGTAACGATCCTCTGGATCGCTAGACATTATCAAAAAAACTTGCCAAAAAATTTATAACGAATAAAATTGTGTTGATAGTTTGTCCCGCATTGACACGAAAGAAAAAGTTTGAATCAAACGGAATTTAAAGGGACACTCGTCGCTAGGCCTTTACCAAGTCATCGAACCCTTCCAATTCAGATCATAATTTTGAAGTTGCAAGATACGAGAGAAAGTCTTACATGCATTGTTACACGTAAGAATATTGATGTAAAGAATAGGTACTTACATACTTTTCAAAATCTTCTGTTCCTCCGTCGGATCCACAGGATACAACCACTTACGCGGAACACGTGACTTCTGAACGACACACATTACTACGCGACGAACTTTCCGAAATGGCGATAGCGAACGAGAAGATGTTACTCCGACGAAGGTTGAAATAGTTCTGCGATTGTCGTTAATGGTTAAGGGTGGATTTAGAGGGGGAAATGTAGCGTTTGTTTATTGGACGAAATTCCTTTTGTTATGATCTTGATCGTCAATGGCGTATTTTTTATGGGTTTATCCGCTTCCCCGAGCCTCACACTACAACCACTTGGGGGGAGGGGGGAAGGGTGTACGTACAGGTATTTTTCACGCACATCTTTTAAAAAAAAAGGAAAGGTCTATGTCCGCTCATCGTTTCGGTCTATCTGTCAATGTCAAAGTGTCGGAGCGCGGTGGTTGTAAAATAATTAGCCAGTTCGGAACTGATTCACATGCATTTTGTGACCACTGTAACGTCCGTTTTCAGATATATCACTTAATCTGCTGGAGCCTGTGTGCCATACGCTTAACACTTCCGACTCGACTCGAATTGATTTCATATCTTTATATAATTTATAAATAGAATAAAGATTTATAAATAAAAATCAAATTATTGAGTAAGATATTAACACTAAACCCACCAGCACCGGTCAAAATGACAGGTTCCAGATTTACTATTTTACAATTATTGAGATAATAAAAAAGATTTTAGAAGAATTGATTATGTAAATATCTTTAGTACAGCATGCATTATGACAGGAGACGCACAAAGTATCAATAAAACCAATCTTGTCATTTTTATAAGGGAACGTGTACCAGTTACTTTTAAGGCTCGGTAGTTCAATGTTCAATAATACCGTTTTCAGAATCATAAAATGACGAAAATTCAGCATGAATGAGTGAGAACGTACACCGCACGTCGTTCGGGTCGGAAGGGTTCCCCTACGATGTAATTTTGGTGATCTTACTGCGATTTTCACGCGAAAATCTACTCTTTCAGCGTACAGTTATTCGATCAAGGCTGATAGATTGAAGCGAAAGAAATCGTTTCCAAAGTTATATTGATTTTTCGAGAATCACCTGGAAATATCGATTTTTGGGAGTTTGGACATTCGATTCCTTCAAGTTCACATTCTGAAATAGAGAATATAAAAGGCAAGATTTGAAACGCATTTCAAGTGGATAGAAATAAATTTGACATATATGTACATATGTATGAAAGTGTGTCGAAGACAAGCACAATTACTTCGTCGTATTCGCGTGAGCAAATAATAGCATGCTGTGAATCCGACAGTGAAACAGAAGATTCTGAAAAATTAGTAAGTATACTTTACTATTTTATAATGTAGGATTAGTATTCTTATGTATAACAATGGATATAAGGATTTTTTTATTAGGTAATCTATTATGAGATTAATTACACAATATATGGTTTCCTTTCATACTTTGCAACTTCAAATTTTTGAACTGAACAAGCAGGGAGACGATGACTTGGTACAACAATGATTTGGAATATCCAAATGAATTTTGATTACAACGGTTTAAAACGTGTATTAAAAATTCACACAATTCAGCCGCCAAAATCATATCGGATTAACAAGTATTTGTCTAATGTATACAACCTTTGTATGAAATGTACACATTCTCAGTTTTAGGTATTGTTTAAATTTGTTTAAAGCGGAAAACGAAAACGGATAAATATAAACCGAGGAACCGTCGCGCAGGTATTTTTGAGGAGGGTTGAACAAACTGTCACGTTTGTAAATCCGAATAAATGATAAATGAATTGCCAAATATACTTTTGTCCCTACTCGTTCCTCGTGTGCCTCCAAATCAATTTATTCCTGGTTAAATTAAAATAATAGATCAATACGACAAGACGACAAAATAGTTAACTTTGTGAACTGCTTCCTTAAAAATAGAAAATTAAAGTAAAGTAACATAAAAAATTTGAAATAAAACTCACTTCAAATGATTTAAACTACCAAAATCTTATCACGAGGAATGGTTTGATAAGCCTCTGTATCCAATCACGGATATTGTAATGAAAATCCTACGAAACCTGAATAAATTTTGTTATTACAGTAAGACCCCGATTAACCGTATCTCGATTATAAACAAATATGCCTTTAAACATGACTATACACATTATGAAGGAAAATAAATTTTCAAAAATAAAAAATTCATTTTGGGCCTCAATTTATCCTCGCTGTTTGTTTCCCGATCAAGTCGGTTAATCGAGGTCCTTCTGTACTTGTATTTTACGTTAGACAGCTACAGTGTTGCTCAGAATCAGTGGCAAACGTGTCAAATTAACACAACAAGGGCGGATAGGGGTGCACGTAAATGACAGTCTCGAGAAGTCACCCTCTATCCAGGACTAATCACCGTCGCAGCTTACGTCGATAAATCGGCTTGCGATATAATGCACTGTTTACTTACCCGTCACCTTGAAGTCTATTATCAACCACCTGCGGGGAAATTGGAGTCGATAATTGCCTGACCAGGTCGTTCCACTCCCTTTCCCTTTGCTGGAACTTCTCCTGCAGCCTTTGCTTCTGCTTTTGATACTCCTTGAACAGGTCGCCGTTATAGCTCTGTTCGAGGTGATCGTTGCCCAGGGAGGTTCGAACAGGTACCGCAGTGGGGTCTGGGATTTTCGCAGCTACTCCAGTCGGTTTTTCAGCCAAGGAATCCCTTCTGGAACTCCTGGCTGTTGATGGAGCTGGAGATTCCCTGCCGGCGATTCTACGCTCCGGCGTGGAGGTCGCCGAGGGATCTGCCTTAACACCTAGAACAGTAAAAACACTTTGTAATGAAAGAAATATAGTAGGCAGAACACTGCCTGTTTCTAGATTTTTCACTCCAAATTCACCCTTTCACAGACCGCATTCACCTTTTTGAAAATCACACACACCCCCTCATCATTATATCACTTTCGATGTCGTTGTTAAAAAATAATAAACAACTAAGCAAAATCGACGAAACTTGTTACTCAACTATTATATATCTAACAAACTGAATGCACATAATAGAGAGAAGTGTTGTTTGTTTGGAACAATGTAAGACTCTAGAAGACAAACTCTTTTATTACTTACATCGTGAGGTTCTTTCAGAAATTAGACTCTGTACCAGAAATATTTTGACTGATCCTTCAAGCTATGAATTGATAAATGTTATTAATCCTCTTGAAGCAATTATTTCCATAAATTATCATAAATATTATATGAATACATATCTTTGTGAAATTATCATGACCAACGACAGGGAATCATTATGGATAAGGCAATGTGTACATTAAATAAATATTTTGTGTTCATTGTTTCATATAATAATTGTGTCATTTTGGAACTTGTTTTTTTCAAAACTCGATTTCCAGAAACGTAAACTCGGTCTGTGAAAGAGTGAATTTAATTTGCAAAAAGGTGAATGTAATTTGCAAAATTGTTGAATTTGTAAATCTTCGTCCAACGGAAGAATAGAATCTTACATGCAGGAAAATCGAATGGAAATATTTTGCAACCGCAACACGTAAATTGGTTTCCCGTTATGACGAATGCTAGAAATGCTTGGTAACCGCATGCATAAATAAAAGACCGCTGCAATAAAAAAATACACAGCATATTTAACCTAACTTGACCGTCTCGAATATCTCTAGAATTCCTCGCGTATATTGGCAAGATAGAAATAATTGGCAGAAGGCAGCAAGATATTATCTGGGAACGCAAATGCGTTTTGTATTCTTCATATCCAAACTCTGGGATAGATCATAATATCACAAATCATTGAATGAATCGATCAAGAAACTTGAAGTTCATTGGCAGAACACTTTGACTGCAATGGTGCACACTTTAATCAGTAAATTCCTTTAGAAGAAAGGTTGCGTTTAATGTTACTGTTAAAAATTAAATATTTCATATGCAGTCTAGTGACGATCGGCTATTATCAAAAGTGAAATATGTATGAATAAAAAATGTAACTTGTCACCGATGCACCCGCACTACAACTGTCTTCTATTTTAGATGGTCGAGACTACTTAAGGGTTATCAATAAAAAGAAGGTTTGGTCTTCGCTCATCGTCTACGCTGATAGTAACTTAGTCGTCGACCAAGTGGCGTTATCTCTAAACCAACAGATAAAAGTAAAAGCATGCTCACCATCTGGACTTTTCGACTGGCCCCTGGTCCTGGGCGGCGCCTTCGGTTGGCTGTTGTTGTTCGTTGTCTCTTGTATGGAAGGCAACTGTTGGAATTCGGCGTAACTCGAGCTAAGGAAGACGTCGCCCTCGTTCTCGAAAAGTCTATCGACGCTGGTGTTCATCAGCTTGTTGTTCTTGAAACCGGTTAGGTGAAAGCTCGCGAAAGAAGACCTCGACATGGGATTTATATCACCGGTGGACAGTGCCATTAGCGCGGCAGACGGTATCGGTGTATTTTTAGGGCCCGGACTCCTTGGTCCGAGTCCAGCTTCTAAAGCGGGCACCAAGCTCCGTGACATCATGTCCGCGGCGGATCTTGGCCTGGTGAACGGCATCGCGCTATGGGGGAAGGTCTTCGGCTTAATGGGGGTGATCAGCATGTGCTCTGTCCACGAGGTCTCCAGGGAAGGTCTTTCCAACCGTTCCACGTCCACGTTCAACGTTCGTTGCGCAAACGGCACGGCGAACGTTTCCGGTGGTATACTTTGCAGCCATGAAAGTAGACTCAAGTCGGAGTCACTGAAGCCTACAGAGCCGTCCAACAATCTGGAGAAGTTCATCTCCACCTGTAATTAGAGCAGTAAACCTTCACAATAACCCCTTCAGGCGTTCATCGCTGCGATCTCACAATGAGTCTACGATGCTAAATTCTATCTAAAGTACACGTTCTACATCGTCTGACGAATGATCTAACGAAAGCTAACAAATAGGGGCCAGAGGGTCGTAAATCAGGACGGTGTACGAAACGATATGATTAAGCGAACAGTTAACCAACAAAACTCAGGGAATTAGGTTCCACGCGGATCCTGATTAATACCCAGAAAGCTCTCGGCTGGTTGAATCGTTGACGTTGATGAAAGATCGGGCAATTAACGACTTACCTGCTCGCTCTCCTTCGAGCCGGTAGCTTTGGCCTGGCAGTAATTAACGCAGGACTCGTACAAGATCCCTTTGATGATCAACTGTATAAGCCGGTCGTTCTTCGCCGAGGTGACTGGATGCGCCGGGTCGGAGCTCTTCCTGTCGCCAGGCAGAAACTTCTCCACCAACGGGTGCACCTCGCGGAAGCACTGCACTCTTGCATTGCTGGGATTCCAGTCCTTATACTGCAGGTGGTCGGTGAGCCGCGGAAGGGTCAGCAATAGGCACAAGCTGCTGTATTCCTCTTTCGAGGGAGCGACCTTTTCGAGGTCGCTCAGGACTTTAACCACCTCCTCGACAGCGTTGTCCACGCTACCGTTCGTTCCCGCCGCGATCAGGTTTGCCTCCGATTTGATGCACAACAGCTCGACGTACTTGTGCCGGAGGATCGAGTAGGTGAACTTCCGCATATCGAAATCCGGCAACGCCTCCAACGGCTGGATGAACTCCAGCACGTCGTCCCATTGCCCGTCGAGGATCAGCTGACGAAGGAAGAGGACATCGTCGCTGTACTGACCGTTTATTACACCTGTCTCTCGCTCCAGCGAGAGCTGCGAGATGTGAAGGTCGCGGCTGTGGAGGAACTCCAAGGTTAGTCGTACCACATCCTCCTCGCGCAGCGTCAGATGCGCCGCCGGCATCACGTACCGAATACGCAACCTGGACAGTTTCCAGAGCACAGAATTACAGCCTCGACCTTCTCTGTCGGACGTGACGGGGTTTCATGGAATTTCTATGATGGGGGGACATACGGACACCATCGCATCGGTAACGTCCTCTGACTCGAGCAGAACGTGTTACCACGATCGCGCGGCATGGGGTCTTGTCTACGAGACTTATGAACCGGTTCCGATTCTTTGGTAGTTTGCGCTTTCGACTAGACTGCTTTAAAACGTTACCGGATCATCTGTTACAGTAGACTGCGGATCTTTAGGAGGAATAAGAACTTTCTACTCGAATTGCTACAAACCGGAGTGAAATATAAATTTATTTTCTTTTTTAATTTGGTGAACAGGGTAAATATAATATAACGATACTTATAAATTCTTTTAAATTCATTTTCACAGATGGATAAAATTCGCAGTCTAATTATCAGTACTGTTATTAGACTGCGGCTTTCATGTGCTTATGACAGAAATGGGTAGGCGAAAAACAAACTAGTACAAGCGTTAGAGTGGTTCAACCTTCCGACAATTTATCCCTCCAAAGTAATTAAATGAACAACTTAAAAAAAATATTTTGAAAAATTGATAAACAAAGCAGGGGTCCTAAACATCATCAATTATACAGGGTGCGACCGAATAACATGTACTAACGGGCACGAGGTGGTTCCTTATGAAAAATAAAAACAAAATATGGAATAAAATTTTTTCATTTAAAGCTTAGTTTTCGAAAAAATCGAGTTTGAAAATTCTATTCGTACGTATACTGTTGCGGCTAAGTTACGTTCGTCGAGCATCATATAACGCGTAATCGTATAACAGCATACGTACGAATAGGAGTGTTTCAAACTCGATTTTCTCGAAAATTAAACTTCTTATTTTTTCACAAGGAACCACCTCGCTAGTACATGTTATTTTACCGCACCCTGTATGTATAAGTTATAAGAATAGTCTGCTGCCCGAGGGTCAATAGTACAGTCTGCAAAAATGTAAGTATGATCCACAGTCCAAATGCAACTTTTACTGCAACGTAATACTCGAGGGAATAAAATGATAATGGTATAAATGGAAATCAGGTTTTGATGCTTGCTATGCATGGAATAACCTATTTTTCTCGTTCAATTATAACATAAAAATAGGAAAGCAGTTTTATTATACAGTACCAAGTTACCTTTCTTAGAACGTAGGAAGTTAAATGTATCACCGAAATCCAATGAAAAATAACAAACAAATTATCGCAATAAATAGTAAGTCATTCGGCAAAGATTAATAGCAACAACGAACCTTGTACGATCGAAGCTCGCATGACTAATTCTTTTCTGCAATATATGTATTACTCGCAATAGTACGTGATAACGATCGGAAAGAAACATTAAATTGAATACGTACAATAAAAGCGAATTACTTTATCTATAATTACCGTGAGTCAGTCGTAAAACGATTGACATTCTAGTCTACGCTGATAGAGCTTTCTAAAGACATTAATGGAACGTTCATGCCACCTCTGCCGGTAATCGCATGCACCGGCAATGTTTCGATTCAATAAAATAACGAATAAACTATTGGTGGATACGATCGAGAGAAACGTACATACAGATCAGTGCATGGAAAATGCGAGGTAGTCAAAATCAGAATTGTTTTCCCTCGTTACAGCCGAGCCGAACGAAAAATGATCAACAACGTAGCACAATCTAATTCACTGGAATTACTGTTCGAACCAGCCGCCGTATTGCGAAACCGATTAATGGCATGCGCCTACGGAATGCGCGAAATCCATGCTTTTGCAAGTTCGTTGCACTTCGAGGCCGCCGGCCCTGCTGACATGCCCTGATTGTCGCGCGAACTGGGTGGATAGATTCGGACGTTGTTCCCGCGATCTCCTACTGAACTACTCCCTGATCGCGAATACTTAAACATGATCAAATCATGTTTGATCAACTAATGACAAATCTCTGGTCCTTTGGATCGTTTAGCGCTACCCGCTTCCTGCCGACCAGGAAATTCATTACTTTAAACAAATTAACTAGAACGTACTAAAAACCGAAATTGTTGGCGGTGCGTCATTGTTAACACTAAATCTACTGAGCCTTAAAAGTAACTGGTTGTTTGTGAAATGACTAAATTGATTTTATTCAGACTTTGTGAAGCTCCTATTGTAACACCTGCTTCACCAAACATAACTATACAATCATTTCTTATGAAATTATTTTTATTATATCAGTAATCGATAAATAGAAAATTTGGAATTGGTCATTTTGACTGATGATGGTAAGTTTAGTGTTAATGGAATTAATCTTTTGAAATTCTGTTCTATTGAATAAAGGCATCGCTGAAGAATATAAATTTTTATGGCGTTGCACAATATTCCTTTTATCCGTCAAAATTGATTTCCTAATATTTGCTTAGAATTTACCCCTAAAAGGTTTTGATGACGTCAGACTTTAGTAATAATATTTCTATTTGTTACTTTTAAATTGATAGGATTAGTGCTGAAAACTAACAAGTAATTTACAGATTGATTACAAGTTGATTGCAAGAATTAATCTATGTAAAACTCTTTTATGTAACCGCTTTCAAGCTTTTGAACAGTAGTGTATGTATTTCGTCAATGAATATAAGGATCTAAAGGAATTTAGCATTTTAACTCCCATTTTACTCGCACTGCCGCGTTCATTTTTGCACACGTGTCCACGGAACGATGTTGGAAATTATTCATACGTTAGCCAGATAGCCAAAGAAACGTTTCCGATTTCCGTATTGGCTGGATATACAGCATGGTGCGGATAGGTTGGAAAAGTTTCCCGGATTCGAAGCGAGTCGGATTTCCATAAACGTCATTATTATACAGCGTCCACGTGACGCCCAAATTCTATCTCGTCGCTGGAATACATTGAGCTCGCCAAATGGTGAGCCCACTATTTTGCACAGCGTTCTGGGATCGACCGATTTATATTCCCCTAGGCAGATTTGGACGGTATGGAAACTGGCTGAGATCGAGGTGCAAACCACCTTGAAAAGCGAAGGACGACAGGCCCTGAAATCGATTTTCCGCATGCGGTGTTCGAACTTTGCTTGGAAACTCAATTCGAAGACAACCCAAAATCATGTTCCACAGTTCAGATAAAATAGGATAGAACATGAAGTGTAATTATTTTTATGTTTTTTTAAAATAAACTTGTTGATCAAAGTGAGCATTATTTTAATCAACGTATTCTGTCAATGCATGTCAAGTTCCTCGATTGGAAGATTCATGTGCTTCATTTACAAGCATGTAATCTCCGTTTTATCATTAGCGAATGTGCAGTACGTTAATTGATCACCACATTATTTTTACTCACATATGAAACAATACACAACAGTCTGATTGATTCACGTTAAAATAAAATTGATTTGCAAATAAAATTAGACACCCAAAATTAAATGTGAAGATAGGGTATTATGGATTAGATATGTACCTCAAAGTTTTATCTAATTAATCTCTAGACTATAATAGAATTTCTTGATCGAAACGCTTTAGAAGATTTATATTCTGAAACCGGACATTTCATATGCAACAATCTGATACATAGAAAATACTGAATTAAGTACCCAGGTCCTGCAGATCCCTTGAAGGTACCTTGAAGTACCATTTTCGAAGAAATTAAATGTAAATGGACTCTCAAACTATGTTCGGTTTAATGGCCCTGTTATACATTGACTAATAGAATCATTAAGTTAAAATGTAGTAGCAATTATAGTAGTATAGCAAGCTCGCGTGATTTACAAGTCTATAATAAGAATAACACTTGTTGATGAAACATCGTGATGCTTTAATCGAACAATGAAACATGTGTCACTGAATCTTCGTGAGGAAAGACTGACCCAGAAATCGATTCCGCAAATGCACATATTACCACATGCTTGCAACACCTTCGTTTGACAGAAATGCGTGCCTAGAGAAATTCGCAAATTCGTGGTGTCAGCAACTGCGAGGGTTCATTTATACGACTTCGAAGCTGCGAGTCGCAGTTCTGATTGGAGCGTCATCGACGACAACGAAATGACACAGTTGATATTGGTGAGTACCTCGATATTAGCGAAAGTTATTTGGCCGAAATGTTTCCATTATCCAGACAGACAATATTCACTTTTCCTATATGCTGGCAAAAGTTTCACAAAAGACGAACTGGAAACAAAAAACCCTCATCCTTCTATTACATAGTATTGTCTCTGATAAAAGCAGATAGCGATTAGGTATAATCTCAGACAGTAAAAGCATTAGAAAAATTTAAGCATGCTGTTATATCATTTTCAACCTACTAAATACATTGAGAAATATATTATTGTTGCAATTCAGATAAAAAATTTGTATTTTGCATAAAGACTCGCTGTCTATTAATAAGTATATTACAAATTTGTACATCTTCTTCACACATTCACATTCACACTAATGTGAAAACGAAATTGCAATAAATGTTTCGGTATTATATTTTAAGACACTGAATTTATGAATCAAATTTGATAGATTTCAGTGGTCAGTCTTTTGATTGGCAACACCCTCGCCGATGTCCTGGTGCAACCTGGCTACGGGCAACCGAGTCCTTCGTTGCTTTCACATCCGCTAGTTCAACCACTATCAACGCTTCCACAAGTTGCAAGCCCCGGACTGTTCCACGGACACAATCCTGGATATCACCTGGAGCTTCACCCGGTCTACGGAAATTTGGGACACTCTGCTGGTGGATTAGGGTTTCTACCAGGTCACGATTTATCATCCCTTCCGAGGACAGGACATAGACACCTCAATGTTGGAAGAATTGGAGGTCTTGGACATCCTGGCACGCATGGGTTCATTCCACACCACATTCCAGTTGTAAGTGATGGGACAATTCACGTGGATTTTCTTCGATTGTGAATTTTACGTATTCGTAGCAGTTCAAGTCTCTGATACTAAATAACAAAGAATGTGCATTCTTCTAACGCTTAAAAGCTGATCCATAAAGTTTCCATGAAAACCTACAGTCTAGTAATCATTTTAATTGAATTCCGAGTACAAGGTTGAAGAAAGACCAATACAATTTATACACAACAGTCGAAGGAAGAATGCCAAGTTTCTTGTAAACATTCCTTCATACTAAATATTAAATATCAAGGAACTGGTTCCTCTCGATTTCAAAGAAACGAGTGATATTCGCGTGCATTAAATTCTGTTGGAAATATCCGCTTCGATATTAAAACGTAAAATAGAAGAATAGTGCCTGAATATGAAGTTCTTCAGGTTTGTCTGCAACATTGAAGAAAGAAAATCTCGGGTTGCAGTTAACATTTGTCCTAAATTTTTTACGTAGCTGCAATGATTAAATTTCTTTGTCTTTAACAATTATTTTGACATGGAAGAAGTGACTGACACTCGGATTTAGTAGATTCCGTTTGATATAATCATGACTCCGACTCAGTATTGCATAGCAAAGGGTTTTTCATTGCATAGAAAATTAGAGTGTTATCAATTAATGAAACACTTTTCTCAGCCAGGACTTCGCAGATTCAGAAGATCCACTAGTGAGCTACGCGATGCTGGGGTTCAGCGGGAAAAACGGAATGAACCTGCTGTGGCCACGAAGTCGACCCTAAATGGAGACAGTCCGACGGCCGTTGATCTGTTAAATCAGGACACGGAAGGTACGAATAATCTAAACTAGATATATTAATGAAATGATTCATCCACATCCGCTCATCACTGTAAGCAGAACTTGATTTTCTTCGCTGATAGATTTAATAAAACTCTGCTGCATTTCCATTGACTTAATAAACACTCTACAAGATGTTTACATGCTGCAAACACATGAAGAGTCACAGTCTACTTATCGCAATTGATTCTGCATCAATTGCTAGAAACTGGAGCCAAATAGAAATTTCTTTCTTTAATAATTGCAAAAAGTTGAAAGTAATACATTGGTATTCGTTCTAGACCTTTCTCCTGTTTCACATTTCACCAACTGATTTTTGTCCACAAGTGGAATAAGTGTAATAAACGTAACAAGTAATTTGTCATAAGTAATACGACTATTCTCATGATTTTGGAAGGCAATACACTGAAACGTAATCACAACCATCAGGGTCCTATGCATATCCCTTGATTTTCTACCATCTACAGAATTATATGTATACAAATGAATGAATTGCGATGATCTTAATATGTGTAATAATTAGACTGTAGATCTTTATGCATTTATAGTAAAATCGAATAGATGAAATTAAAAGTTGTTGGAAAATTGGAATAAATGAAGACGTCGATATATGACTCTATTAAAATCATGAAGGGAAGAAATAACATTCAAATCGGTTTCTATCTCTTGCAATCGATGCAAATAATTTATATTTTACATAAAGATCCACAGTCTAGTAATAATATGTATGTATATGTAGGAAGGTAATAAATGTTCGATGTAGCGAGGGTTTTATTTAAAAATTGCTAATCGAATTTATGCAAGTGGCTTCAATAATTTGATCCCACTATACACCATGATAAAAATCTGAATAGATTCTTCTCATTTTTATAGAGTAATGTAAAATAGTTTAGAGCTCCGTAGATCTAGTAGATCTAATGGGAAACAGAAGCTAGTCTCTAATGAAGTTATTCTACTCGACAGAGAAACACGTGGAGGTCCGTCACAATAAAAACGCTCACGCAGGGTCTTCTTCGACTCTATTAGGCCTGAATCCATCCCGCATGTATCCCGTACAGAATCAATACCAGTTGGTTCCGATGTCAACCTACGGTCCCTATCAGCAGGTCGTCAACGAACATCCCGAGATAGCAAGTCCAATGAATGTCCGTGCTGCGTTACAGCAACAAGCAACACCGCAGAATCAAGCCACAGCCTCGAAGAAGAATACAATTCTCCGAATAAACCCTGCAGATTTACAGCATGCAATGCTGCTGCAACAACCCTATCAGCAAAGTGAAACGTCGAAGACCGCCGTAGAAGACCAACAAAGAAATTATCCTGACCCTAGACCTGTGACCACTACTCAATCGTTGACCAAGGCGCAGAAGAACGACCGTAATAAATTGAAAAATACCGCAGTGAGTACCACTTTCTTCTTATTTAATGCCTATCTGGAAGGCAGTACTTTCGTACCACAACGGCGGGTAATTAAAAGTTAATTGCGCCAAGTTGATGGAACTATTAATGTCAAAGTACTTGAGGAAATAACAATTGCAATTCAACATCTATTTCCCTTCTTAGTTCCATTTACAGTACATGCATATTTCGATATATCCATTTTCGAATTCCTCTTCTTCAACGTAAATTCAAATGAAGTAGAGCTGCAACGTCTATGTCACTTCTTAATCTGATTTACAGTACAGCAATATTTAAAAATATTCACTGTTTAATTTCGCTTCTTTTTTCTGATTGTAAGCTTTTATCGAGTAGATAATTACTTTCAATAGATACCATCTGTACTTACAAGGTGCTTCTGAAATACTTGTTGCCTCGACACGCAATTCGCTTAAATATCAACAGATGAAATTCAAAATTGGACTTCTCAAAGTTTGAACCTTCAAGGAAGAATTATTCCTGTAGTACAGAAATCATTTTCATAACATACAACCATTGTGTAAAACTTTATCATTTATACGTACAAGATACTACTGAAATACTTGTTGAATTGACATGAAATTGAAAATTAGACATCTCAAATATTTGTTTGAACATTTAGGGAAGAATTATTCCCGTAATACAGAAATGATTTTCATAACACATAACCATTGTGTGAAACATTAGTGTTCAATTATTTTCAAAAAGTCATAGCTGTAACCATAAGTGTACAGTTACTATTATTTTGTGATAGCTATATGCAATCATTGAGTTTCCTATTTTCTAACTAACGAACCACTGATCCAGACGTCCCAGGAAACCAAACTCGCAGTACCAACCGACGATCAGGAGATAGTAGGCTCGTCAGCAAAGCACCACATCAAGATACATAACCACGTTCATCATGGAAAGTTTATACCCCGCAACAATGTCAGAAATGAAGCTTACACCACCTGCCCCTGCTCGCAACCTAGCTACGTGGTTTACAACGAGAACGACGAAACAGCGAATAATTTGGCGTACACGCAACTCGGTCCCCAGCAATCGGCGCAGGTATTTCAACTAGCACCTGTTCAGGAGAATTATCTACCGAATCGTGGATACGCAGTTTTACCCCAGACATACAGCAATCCCATTGTCAACTATGACAGGGAATATCCTACCAGTTTCACGGGAACATACTACACAATGCCAGACGGCACCACCTTGCCCGTGGAATATCAATTAGGATAATAGGCGAGTAGATAGATCAAACCACTACGCTACTTCTACATTTATTTCTTAATAAACTGCTTGTAAATATGTAAAATTTAAAAAAATAAAAGTAGGTGCAGTTTGGATCCTGTTAAATCAATTTCTTTGACTTGAACTTCTCAGAGAGCTATATTCTATGGCACTGAGCGAGTCGATCATTTCATTGTTTCAAACAACATTTATTTTTATTTTTTTAATATTTACATTTTACAAAACCGCGGTCTATTGATAAATAAATGTAATTAAAGTTCATCACGTTTATTACTCCTTTCAGATTCTATAAAATCGAATGAAATCCGAAAAATTAGTTTTTAAAGATAGTGACACCCATATTTAAGAATACTTCTACTTTTGCATCAGACGCAGACTATTTATTACTGAACTGCGGATTTCATGCATTTATGTCAAGAACGAGTTGGCGTCATTTGACACAGTAGCGACATTAAAAGAATTTAAAAATGTCAATATATTGTCTTCAGCTTGTTCAGATTATTTAAGAAGAAACGAAAGGTGTACATGATTACTGTTTCTTGAAAATGATGTTGACAATCTTTATTTTGCATAAAAATCCGCAGACTATTTATTACGTTTTCTGTGGCTCACACGTTGGACCTCCACTATGAAACGATTTTTAAAATTTTTAACATTGTTTTAATACTAATTTTTAACATTGAAACTATCATCGAAATCCGTCCATATGAATTACTTAAAAAATGAATTATATTATTTCAACGCAACGGGCGATGTAATATACTTGAATAAATGTTCGACCGTTTATTACAAACCTCTTTTTCTCTCTTCTTTTTACCCTCGCTCTTCGGTTCTTTCTCCCTCTCTCTACCTCCATAATAGTTTACACCTCGAGTAACTCGGCGACGCTAACGAGAAGTCTGCGTCTAATTGGCCTTTAGTACGCGAACCGGATTTAAGCGTCGTTACGGTAGTCCTATAACTTAATCGCGGAAGCGATCCAAAGAAGCTGTCCCCATCTACCTGATCATTTTAAACTTACAGCCCCGTGTCTTGCGTAATTTCGCGTGAAATCAACGCCACGAGTCGAGAAGGAAACAATTTTCCCGATCGTCCTTTCCATTCCGGTTCGTTCACGCGTCCCCGACTCGGCTTGGTGCAAATTATTTCCTCGTGTTATTAATACGTTATGTCGGGCGATCGACTTTTTTTCTGATACTTCACACCGAACCTACATTATGCATTACACGTGAGACATTATAAACGCAATACCTATTGAATTTGTTTAGAGTTATTGTAGATTTTGATTGCGTGTTCTTGAACAATGAAATTTATCAATAATTTTCCATGGCAACGTCTTCATAATTTCAATAATTGTACAACATAAACGTGACCATTTTTCGTTAGAACTAAAGAGCACTTTAGTTTGATGTAATATAGGCTAATGTGTGTATGTAATATTACATATAATATTGTACTTCAACTTAGTGCAGCAGAAAATAATCTCATTTGAAATGCTTAATAAAGAAAAAAAGCTAAACAGTACCAAACGCCACTAATGTACATTGTTTTATAATAATAACAAGATTATATTTACTCAGATTCCATATCATTTTTATTATAATGCTGACGTTAATAAAGCATTCGAACATCGGTCATGTATATCTGATCATTTCGATAATTCTGAAAGAAAAAATCAAAAACAAGGTTTAACCGTTTTCTACTGTTAATGGCACCTTAATTTTTTCATGAAATTTAGTTTAATCCATTTATCCACTACTGTGCAAAAGAAAGAATTACCCAGTATAATTACAAGACATAATGACAAACAATATCTTCATGTAGAAATTGTATTGTACAATGATTGAGTTATTCCATTTAAAGCATTAGATAATTCGCAATAACACATATTCTCAGAACTATTCTTTACTATTTTTACGCTTTTCTATTAAATATGAATTCTTTCTTTCGCACAATAGTGTATATTAGTTATTGTGTCTTACAGTAAATAAGTAACTCCAGTCTCTTTGAATGAGAATTAATTAAAATAATCCACGAACATTAACGAAAGATGAAACCATGATTTACTAAAAAGTATCAGTAAACTCAAAAATATATATACACAATTAAATATGTGTTAATAAATGTGTTTGTCAAATTTGCTAATACTTTCTTTATTATGAAATGTTCAACAGCCGTGTTTTGCACGGACAGTGATCCTGGCCGGACACTATTTTTGATTTATGTCTGTGTCTACCGCGCCGACCGAGATTTCAATAGAGAGCCGAACATAGAGAAAGACAGAATGAAATACGAATCGCGTTGGCAGCAGTGGAGTGGGTAGGCACTGAACAGTGATCATGTCCACGAACGCGGACAGTAAAAGGGCGTTTACTGTACAACGTTTGTATATTTGAAGATACCAAATAGCATATCAGATATTAATGTATCACTCGATTGTGTAAGGAAGTTTCAAGATATTTATGTGGCAAGGGGCTCCGGGTGTTGATATGTACCTCGCACGAAAGTTATCGCGAAAAAATGACATTACTTATCGCATGAGTTGATATTATCGCCAGGAGGGTCGGATTTCCGACGAACTCGCGTTTCGAGGGGGTCCCGGGCGACAATTCGATTTCGGACAATTTGCCGGGAGCGTTAATTGACCCGTATGCACAGAGAGAGGCCCGAAGTTTCGGATGGCCTACGATAGGCATCGGTTCAGCTTTCGGAACCGGAAAAGCAGGGCAAACACTAATCGAGCAATTTCTGATTCCTTCGCCGACTATTTCCCGTGAAATGCAATTTCTTCAAAGCTGCGAAATTTCAACGGGAGATACATCCCCTTGTCGATGTTTGCCGTTCGTTACGCCCCTCGAAAGTGCAAGCAACGAGATAAGGAAATTACTTCGCGTAACGAAGTTCGGGCACAGAACGGGCGAGAATAGTCGAGAGCCCGCAGATGCACATACCGCGCTCGATTATGGGACCTGGATAGGGAACTCGCGTGAGGTGAAAACGTGAATGCGGATAAATTCACTATTTATGGGCGAGGGCTCTTTCTCTCTATACGGTGGCCTAACTCTTCCTGGCTTTATTCGGACGATTTTGCGGTTGGAAATATTCTGTACAAATTAATTCATGACTCTTGTTTGTTAATTGTAACTTTATTTTATATACGAATCTTTCAATCACCGTATTGAAGATTCATTCACCATTAGCACTCAATGATGACTCAGTTATTCAAAGTATTGTTTACAATATGTTGGTATCTATTTTTATATTCATAAAAAGAATGTCATATGGAATGGAATTATTGTAGCTCGGAAGAAATGTTCAATTTTCGAGTTAAAATAGCTTCGAGTGCAAAGGGTTAATAGATTGAGGATGTTCATTTATGGCACAAAATGAAATGCAGCGAAGCATTTGTATTATTAAAATATACTAGTACTTTTAGTTTGAAGTGTCTACAACGAATCTTCCAATCAGTGGAAGAGGTGCTTCGCTCAATTCAATGTTTAGAAAATAAACTATGAATATGTTTTGAGTGCATAAATTGCAATCATTGTAATTGTATAACATTCGTGGCTTTTATTCATTTTTGTTTTACAGTTGAAATTGGTAAATTTTATATTAATCCTGTATTTTAAACGAATATATCAAATTACAACATAGTCGTAAAGAAATAAAAATGAATTTAATTTAATTTAATGAATAAATTTAAAAGATGACATTTATCCTTTTCAGTACTAGATCGTAGAGTTTTCTTAATTTATGTTGAGGTATTAGAATTTTTTGTTGAGGATGCAAACTTCCTACTCAATCCCATGCCAATAATCCTATCGTTCGCTCAATAAATTACGTTTATAATTCTCACTAAAGATTAATTAAAGAAAATAAAACATTCCCAAGAATAGAGAATGTGATCAAGCAATAAAAATTTATAAGCAAATTGTATTCTCTAGTGGATTTATAGCAGATGCTTCAGAATAAAATGTACGGGAAAATGTCTGGAACACCCGGTATATTCCAGCGCGCAGCGAAGATTAGGAAAACGGAGAAAATTCAGGGAGAACATTTTTATAGCATAGGGGAATTAATTCCCGTGGAGAGAAATGCGATCATTTATAACCCTTACGTGAATGAGACTTTTATATGAAATGTCAGAATGAAATGTCTTTTCGCATATTGCATTTCTGCGTGAAATAGTCCGTTCATTTCCTTCCTAAATAACAATTACTCGCAATGATCACCATTCTCGTAATAAATTAAAGTGTCAGTACGTATTTCGCAAAATAATATTTGCAAAAGAAAACGTCGTTTTAAACAATACCAGGAAGTTCCAATTTCCGGATGTTGAAGGAATTTAGAGATACCCCGTATGGTCCACAGTTTATAGTATAATACAAAATTCACGTTAGTCAGGAGCTAAACAGTCTGGTTGCCGATCAAACCGATAAGATCATCCCTTGATTCGTGACCGCGTAACTTAATGGCTCGTTTAGTATACTGGTGGTCCACGTTTTGTAATGGAAGAGCGAGCGAACCTTTCGCGGACTACAAACGCCATTCGATATTTCACGGAATCAATGGACCCCGATGCTTTTGAAAACGAGCGGTGCGAGGTATTTTCATCGTTTCTGCGAAGGCGTATCGCTGATCTCCCTCGTATATCCACTCGGAGCCAGGATCGAATTCCTCCATTTACTCCAGTCGAACAAATTGTAAGACAATACTAGCCGGTAATGCTCGTAACTATCCCTGTGCTTTCACTTTTTTATTGCACATTTGTTACTCATTTGCACGTGGGAATTAAAATTGCTGCAGTTCTTTCACGTTTTTTGGAAACAGGCACAGAAAATTTTGCACTTTACATTTCACGCTTTACGATCATGATAGAATGCGAATCTATACGCAAAATAAAACGTTAATCATTTGCAAAGAAAGGAGTTCAATAGGAGTTCAATGTTTTTTGGAAACAGGCACAGAAAATTTTGCACTTTACATTTCACGCTTTACAATCATGATAGAATGCGAATCTATACGTAAAATAAAACGTTAATCATTTGCAAAGAAAGGAGTTCAATAGACATTTATTCCATTAATAATCTCCAATAATTGAAAACAATGTGTTCATATTCTTACATTCTTTTAAAATTATTACTGTTTTATGTTTCAAACTTATTTTTTTGAAGATGCATAAAATCCGCATTCTAAAAAGTCTAAATAGAAACATCTAATTAGAACATAATCAATGAGAAATTAATCACTTTGAATCATCTAAATTGAAGAAATAATGCGTATGGACGTTATTGTTAACTCATAATTAGACTGCGGATTTTTATGCAAAATAATCTTTTTCATCAATTATCCGTAAGAGGAGCCAACTATAAATTCCTTTCATCTTTTAATGATTTCAACAAGCTGAAACCGATAAATTAATACCCTTAAATATTATATAAAATCCGTATTCCACTCGTAATAGACAGTATTAAATTAAAACCAATTACATATATTAATTTGCATTGTTTGATGAAAATAAAAACACTATATATGTATGGAAAGAGAGTCTTGGTGATTTCTATTCAGTAATATCCTACAAACGCATTTTCATAATCTTTTTAACTGTGGAATGAAGAATTAGTTATTTCGACTGGCCGGAACACGTAATTCTGTATACTTTTTATGGACGAATTAAAAGGTACAGTATCGAACATTCTCTCGTTCCATTAATTAAATCGTAAGTCATTTTATCTGACACTTTGATTTTTCAAATGGGCAAATGGATTATCGAATACGGTGATTCGCGACAAACTGACGACCTTTTAGGATTAAATTGTGATTGACGTTTACGACGAATTCTTGAATGGCTTCATATTCATTACTGGACTTCAAGGAACGATCGTAAACTTCACACATAACCACTGGCGTAGTAAAGGGGCGTTGAAACGTTCACAGCGCACTGAAAATTATGGAATGGTACGCAGAAGGCACGCTGTGCATTTATACATATGCATATGCTTAACCGTCTGTATTCCGTGCTGCACAATTGAAAATCACGTGAGTTTCGGAATGCTTCAACTGGTTGTTTATTGTTCGAGTTGCTTTACGAAAAAATTTGCTACAATTTCATATTTTTGTGCTGTTGTGACGTATATCAAGTAATAATTGTTTTTTTTCCAAAAAATATGTACACAAAATGAGAACATAAAAATTTGTGTTCGTTTTCTTATTTAAAAATATTTAATATCTCGCGTGGTAGAAATTATTGCTTGGCGAATGAAATATACTTTTTTTAACATCTGAAAATGAAATAATTATTTTCGATCGAAAGGCTCTGCATGAACTTTGATTAAACCGGGTTTCAGACGGGAAATTAGGTGAAATATGTGTGCACAGACGTTTATTGATGTGGCTAATTGATACGAAATCGATGAGGAAAGTCTGTTTACCGAACGGAAGTTACGAATTTTACGCAAATCGTTCCACCGTGTTTACTACCGTCAGTCGACCGATATGAGCACACCGTTATTCACGTACGGAGTAGGTCTAACTGGTTATAATTAGCGATTAATTAGAGGTAAACGGCTTTTCAACGGAATCAGTGATCGATACATGCCGGAACAAACGATTGAAATTCATTGTTATCAGAAGCCACGCTAACAATAGATCATCTTATACGCTAAATCAACGATAACTGGTTTTAGTACAATTAACATTCTTTAAACAAAGTATAGACAGTGTTCAAGCCTTTGTTCTATGATGTAGCGCTACAGTCGAGGTAAAAACTTCCAACAGAATTTAACAAATATGAACACCACTCAATTCTTCAATCATTTCAAATAAAATGTTATTTTCTCATTATTAAACTGCGGAATTTTATGCAATTTTCAACTTTTCAAGATGAATTATAAAGGAATGGGATCAAATAAAATATTATTACGGTACAGGCAGTATGTAACTGTTTCGAGTAGACTATCCTAGATACTCATCAAAATAAAAATCTTCCAATTAAAGGCCTTCCTTCGTCAGTGGCCTTACGCTATGTGATCTCAAGTGTCGCTAATTTGCATCAAGTATCACTGTTCTAGCTTCGCTGTGTCTGATGTCACCTCTTCATTATGACTAGCATCAATTCTCTTCTTCTAAGTCTTATACTCAGTGTATCTTAATCCAAATACAAATCTCTCACCAATCAAATTATTAGAGCCACAATGCAAAAAAACTATTTTTTGGCAACGCAATGAATAACGTTATCTAATGCTAAATACACATTTGCAATTTTCAAACATTAATACGTCATAAGAATCTAGTCTGGATCTTCGTTTAAAAATTAATTTCTCTAATATGAAATTGACAATAATAATTTATTCTAATAATCACATATAATGTACTATTTAAACTGCATATATTTATGCAAGGAAAGGCAATCATGTAAAAATTCTTTCCTTCTTTAATCATTTCGATAATTCAAAAACAATGTCTATCGATGATGGAAGCTACCACTAATTATTATTCAAAACAGGAACTTGTTCATAAAACTAAGGATTCCAAGTGTAAAATAAACTAAAAATCTCATTTATCATTCGTAAATTGTACACAACACTGCGTCCAATACAGCTCCGTGTCCAACACCAGAGAAATCCGTCATAATCAAGATAAATCCAACTCCTGTCTCCAAACAGATTCGAAATCACAAGCACTCATTACTCATCCGTAGACTCTGCCCGCAGGACGTTCCTTGAAAACGGTCGAGTACTCCGCTGGCTTCAAAAGAGTTAAAGAGTGGCTGAACCAGCTAATTATTTACTACACGCAGAGATTAACCCGGCGGTTCTCTAATAGTGGAGTTCCGCAGCGATAAAATGTTCCGCGATTCCCATCCACGGGACAATGATTCAAAGCGGCGTCGGTTGAACGGACTTTGAAAGTTCGAAGAATGCTCTAGCGGGAAAACCGGCACAAAGACTGAAGTTTGAAAACCTGGCCAGCAGCTTTGTGAGCGGTCGTTTCCATCTTTTCGATGGTGCTGGCGTGCTTAACGCTGTAGCCTAGCCGCTGCGGCTGCACCGCTATCCTTTACTATCGCTATTTCTCGGGTTCGCACGCCGTTCGTAGATTCCAGCTCCCAGACACTCGCGAGCACCGTGACATTATTATGTATGAGCCGACTGAAATGACCCGTTAATTTATTCGATGACTCTCGCGAGGAATCAATATCCGCGTGCCCTTCCGCAGGAATCGATTAATGGAACGTGCCGACTAGCTGATGAAACGCGGGACATCTGTTCATTCCTCAGCGTCGAAGCATGAACCTCGATCAAAGCTAGACTGCGTTTGTAGCGGATTCGCGAATTTCTGATATGTTCATTTTGTGGCCTGTTTTTTTGCTATAGCCGATGGTGTAATTCCAATTCGCTATAGTCGCGGGAATTAACATGCTGACTGCCATGTGAACATTGTGCACTTCACACAAGCTTAAAAAAATTGTTTTAGAAAGAGTGTGGACATCTTTTTAAACAACTCTGGTCTTGTTGTGGAAGCTGCGATGGGCCATATCGGGAACAAATACTTGTAATGTTCTTAGAGACATTAGAACATTTTCGAGAACGAACGTGTTCTTAATGTATCAGCTGTTGTATCGAGCGCAATTTTTCTAGGAATCAATGAACAGTGGACTGGGTAAATAGATGATTCAAGCTTTAAAATGACTTCGAGAAATTATTATTTTTTAGATCCACTGCGTATGCCGACGTGTAGCTTCACTAATCTACAGTAGGTACTCGTTCGTTGCGTTAATATAATTTACAGTTGTATTAACTTTGTGAAATACCCAATATATTTTGTTTATATATATTTTTAGACGCAATTGCTCTTGAAAATGATCCACAACTGGATCGAAGCGTTGAGTTAAAGTTAATTATTGCTAATTTGCTGAGTTATTACTTTTATTATTGATCGAAACTGCGCGCCGAGAACATATATTTGATTTATATTAAAATTTACGATCGAGAAACACGTAACTACAGTTGAGAATCGTTGCAATTGTTCTTCCACATGATGTAGTCGTGGCATTATCGACGAAAGCGATAGAAATTACTGTAGGTACCTATTGGTGCAAAGGTCGAGGCTCCTCGAGAAAGGACCAAGAAGGGTTAAGCTCTTAACGAAGTTGACAGGGCTAACGAAACAGCGGAACTCCTCCAACTGGGGCCAGCAAGCAGCACTCAGGAATAACCGTGGAACATCGTCGAAATAAATTTAACGCGGCAGCCAGATAACCAGAGGACGATGTTCAGATAATTATCCCGCGGTTCGTTACGAGCGACGAAAAGCCGAGTCGACGGAGAATATTTACGACGATGTGGGTCATCGCCCCTGGCCCGTGCCCGGGCCGATTCGGTAGACTCACCTGCGTGCAGGTCTACCGCCGGTGGTGAGACATATAACGATTTCTAAGAGGGTATCCGGTGTCTCTTCATCGCTCAATAACGTGGCACGTAGCGAGCTTTCTTCCGTACGTGCCACGGTTAAAGGAGCCATTACCCACCCAGTAATAGACGTATTCAGCTAGCTCACCTTTGACCAGAGTCACTTGGTACCGGTGCGCGTTTACTCAAGGAGATAGCCAGCCCCGGTGACAACTTTTTCCTTCTTTTTCTTTTTCGGCCGACACGGATTCCACGTCGGACAAGACGCGGCCAACAGCCTCCGGGAAACCGTACTCGGACCAGCATGAAAATCATACTACAGCGTTTTATGGTGTACCATCTCACACTGACCACTACCGTGATCGAAACGTATCGCGACCGAAATTTTTTTAGTATTTTATGTTAGCTATTTTCACATATTTCGGGTTTCGTTACACAGTTACATTTCGCCAACATTAAGCCCTTATCATACGATATCGAATCAGACTTGCCATAACTCTAATAAGTAGACTGGTCTTTATGCAATTATCGATTTTAATTTATTTCAGATCTGAAAAGGCTATTACCACAGACAATAGGATTTTATTTGATTCGAATCTCTTACAATTTGTGTTAAAAAAATTGCATAAACATCCGCAGTATACTAATAAGTGTGTACAATAAGTACCACAAGACAGGCAGTGATCGAGCAATTAAAACAGATAAAAGAAGAATTCTCCAGGGCTTTCAATGATTTGCATGAACGTTGTACTGAGTGTGTAGCTAGTACTACATAGTATTTATTCTCATATTGTACAAGCTGATAAGCTGCATATGATAAAAGTTCTAATTACACTGCAGACCTCCATGCAAAAGAAAATTCTTCTGTGTGAACGAAAAGAACTGGGACTTGCATAAAAAAAATGTTAAACATCTTTTGTATCTCGCCTACTTATTTTTTCACAAATCCATAAAATCCACAGTTTAGTTATCTTTCCTATAAATAAGAGGCTTTCGAGGTATCAATTTCCTGCCAAAATGAAGCCGATAAACAACTAATACAGCAAACAGTCATTTATTTTCAAATTAAGAAGAAACGTACCTTTTAAATTGTTCGTATTAATGTTGCAGTACGACAAGTGAACGTTCAAAACATAAATATTCATAATCGGAACCACGAGTCCAGTTTATCGAGGAGTTCAGTAATAAATGGAAAGACTTGTCAATTATTTTCTTCGTCACAAGTATTTTGCTCAGCTCAACCATATTGCGAACGAGTAGCGATTGCAAAGGCTGCGCACGTAGGAAGTTCGTAATCGTGGGAAGAAGAAAAAAATAGCAAGCATATTGTCGGGCTGTTTCCCAACCGTTCAGACGAAGAACTAGAAAAGGAGTATGCACAAAGCGGTGCCAGGATAAAATCGGAAATGCTCGTCGACTTCTCGAGTAATCTTACAGAGTGGCTATTCGCGAAATCTGGCATAAATTCCCCATCACCGAATGAAAAAACACGATGATGCAAGAAGTCTCCGTCGAGAACTCTGCAGTAATGAATACTAAATAAAACTTACTAGGCTCTTATGAAAACACGCTTTAAAACAGAATAATAAGAATGTTTGAAGAATTTAAACACGCCAATATATTATTTACCACTCCCTAAAATTATTCGAAATATAAATAATCGTCTAGAAAGCTTTTGCAATGTAGACAATTTTTAGTTATTAGTACTTAACCGTTCTCTCGTGAAAGACATAAAAAATGAATACATTAATAGACAATTTTGTAAGATGCACTCTCATTGGAATTTCTACAGAGCTATCAATGACTGTCCTACCCAGTAACCTCATTGCAATGTGAAATTCAACGCGAACATTCTCAATATAACTTTTCAATGTAAGGCTGACAAGTATCCATCTTCTTCTCTGTCGTTGTGGCAGATTAATGTACGAATGTCGTGTGACAGTAATATTTTTTGCTGTCCGGCGAAGATTACCTGGTATTCGCAGTTCTTCGACAGAAAAGATCAACATTCCGCTAATCCGTGGAAAGATTAGCCATCGTTTCTCCTCACGCGTGCAAGGAAGAATAGCCGCGTAATTCGTCAGCACCGTGGCACGCCATTCACTCGACGGCAATCGACGGGACCCTTTTGTTTGCCGTGTTCCCTACGCACGACGGAGATCACGGATTTTCTATTATCAGTACAGTCTGAACCGGTATGAACCCAGGAGGGTGGTGCAACCATGGCAATCCACGTCATTCAAACACGATGGGACTCTCGGCTGAGTCTGAGATGCGCGTTTGATGTCTCACGACAATCATTAAATAATTAAATTTATAGCGTGGCGTTCGTATAACTTCCTTCTCCCTAGGACGAATGTTTCAAAAGTTCCTTTCAGCATAATTTTTAAACCAGCAAACAGCGCCATCGTGAAACCTTGAACGTATCAAAATTGTTACCAGAACAAGTCGATGTTTATGCAAGTCCAAATTCTTTTAGTTTGCACGGAAAATAATAATTCTTTTACGTGATGGTATGCAGGAAGTTTGGCGAAATGGTACCTTCAGCATTTTTTAAAAGGTTTATTCGATAAATGCTTCAAATTTAGCAATGAATGCAATGAGTATCTGAGAAGCACGCTGTGCCAGTACCCACAACCACGCAGTGTACACACCACAATTCTTGGATCGCTATATTTCTCCGTAGGGTTTTAGCACATTTGTAAACATCATCTTTCAGCTAAAGATCCGAGAAGCCGAAGAAATCCTGCCCGCCCTCGTCAAATCTTACGTGCTTTTTATCGTGGTATATTTAGCGCTGATGGTCGAAAGTATTACCCTCGCGGCTCTACCGAATTCTTCTTAAAATAATGACGAGAAAACAAACGGGGATCTATTTGCAGAAGCCTTTGAGCCATTTCCAGTCACAGGAATAATATCATCCAATCAATATTGAGAGAGTTTCCCTTAAGCCCTTTCATTATTCAAACTTGAGAGAAAACCTTCGGATACGTGCAAGAATTCTTTAGTGTCATCAGTAGACTGTAAAGTTTTATGTGAACTATCATAAGAATAACAAGATTGAATTTATTTAGTCTGTACCATTTCCATCGTGATCTATGATTGAAGAAATAAGTCCACTGAATTATTTTCCATTGAAGCATCTCTCTAACTTTAATCATTTCAATCTGGATAAGCTTAACACTAAACCTATCGACCACTAAAAACGATTAAAACGTTTCAGCTTACAAAGGTGACAAGGTTCCGTTTATTTAGACCTTATGCAATTTTTATTACAATATGTGCTTGGATAAAGAAACTTATCGAATCAATTTCCATGTGAGCATTTTTATTATTTCAATAATTGTAAAATGAAAATTCGACCGGCACATGGTTGGTTTAGTGTTAAATAAAAAATACGTAAATGAGTGTAAAATAAAGAAATATTCAGCAACGTTTATAACATTGTGCTGTGAAAATTTCCCGTGTTTGTTATTCTCACATTGAATTCTGTGTATTGTAAAGATCAATCTCTCATAAGATTTTCTACAATAAGAAATAAAAAGATGTATAACTTGCTCAAAAGATCTCGAGGAAATTAGTATCGACACGGATATAATGTTCGAAGTATCAAGGTCCCTAAGGACAAGTTCTAACCATGGCCTTGGTCTCGGGGTGGATCGGCACCTACTTGAATCCACGCCCTTTCTTTGTAACAAGTCCTCACCACCCTCGCCCATTGTTTTAAGGACGGATTGGCTGGTGCATGGTCGATAAAGCGCGGAAGTAGTTCGCCCGCGATTTTGTAGCACCGGCGGCGACGCTCTTTATGCTCGCTCGGAATCGAACCGAATGGATGAAGTTCGCTCCGGAGTTGTTAAACTGATAAATTCCGGTTGCCGTAAACTACTACATCAGTCTAGAATGTCGAAAACAGCGACCCCATTTGCGGAACTCGTTTTCCCGAAACCACTGCGTCTGATTATTTTTAATGAAGCGATAACATTATGTGGAGAAATGCTCTGTCGAACATGGTTGAAATGGTACGTGGAAACTCGAATTAAAAACCGGTTGAACGCATTCACAAATAAAGGAAAATATGTATAAAATCACCAGAGAGAAGCGTAGTCGCATTCGCTACGCGTGGGCCGCGGATTTTTTGCATTTACGACAAAATTGGGGAAGTAAAATTTAAAAGAAAACTTTTTAAAAACCACGCTTATATTAAAATGCACTAAACAGGAGAAAATCATTTTTTTAGATATTAGTGACTATAAATAAAAGCGTGGAGCGCACACGAAGATTACTGATATAAAAAAAAATTATTTTCTTCTTATTAGTGCATTTTAATATATGCGTAGTTTTTGAAAAGTTTTTTTATATATTTTTTACTTTCTACTTTTTAGTCTTTTTTAAATGGAAAGCAAGGTATAGTAATACTGGTATGAAATAGTAAGATGTAAAACCGCAAGATACGGAAATACGTGAGATAGGATAGTTAAAATAGTATAAGAGTGGCAATATAGAATTTTCAATCTATTAAAATGATTCAAGAAAAACAAGCATTCAACTTGATTTCAATTGTTTGCAATACAAGCAGGACATTTTCATTTTGCAAAAAGATTTACAGTTTGGCTGTAAGACAACTCTAACATATTTTAAATATTGCAGACTTATATTTTAGTATACACACTCTCGTAAAGCTGTTTGCACACAAGTTCTAGACCATAATACAGCATTACTGTTACTTATTGTAACTACAAAATATTTCATTAGAAGAGTAACATTAAAGTCGATACTGTAGTTACATTTTATGGTTAACGAACAAAAATTTTAAAAAATCTACAACATTTACATACACCTAATACAATTGCCTAGTGCATGAATATTTATCTCCGTAGCAACAACCACGCAAATTTAGTTTATGGTGTAATGAAATTGTAGACAGCATTGCTTCGTGTCCTATGACGAAGTGTCCATTTTGTATTTGTTAACAACCGTATATCGCAAAATGGTTCGCGCTCCATCCGACGATGTCCGTCATCAGTCGACGTTGACGCGCGTTGATTTAAATTTACGGGCAGATGCAGGACGAGTAACAACTCTGTAAAAACTCGGGTGCATTCTGCTGCGCGAATTTCCATGGGACACCGTTGCATGTAACCAAACAGGATGTGACACGCCGAAAATGACGCCGTATATCTCATGGAGGATAGACAAACTGCGACACGAATCTCTGGAGTATAATCTGTCGATTTACATCCCCATGCTATCTTTCCGCTGTTTCACGGTTGAATGGCTCGGTAATATGGCCGATAATATGCGTCGGAAATAGTACATTGCGGCGTTTTGGCATAAAGGGCGTAATTGTATAAACGGATTGACGAGAGAGGAAAGCAGATTTAGCTGATGGCGCTGATTGGACGAATTATAACGTGAGAAGTATTAAGGGGTGTCTGTCTACCGAAGGGTTAAGCTTCCATGATGCGTTTAAGCCATTATCATAGGGTTTCAGATACGGAAATACATACAGTATGCGTGAGGAAAAATATTAAATATACTCTTAAACGATTTTTTTTAATTTTTCCAAAAATATTAAAATATTGCGAAATATATTGTAATACCTTTATGCTTACAATTAAATTTCTGTTATACTATTCGAAATAGTTAACTAATCAACGATTCTTTTATGTACGGGACATATTCAAGAGATTAGATTGCATCACCATTAATTCACACTAAAAAATTGAAATACTGTAACATGTAAATTATGAAACGGTCCATAAAAATACTGAAAATTTATAGAACACGAAGTACATATGTAGCATGCAACACTTACTATGTGGAATAGAATATGTAATAAACGCTGCATCTCATAAACGGTATTTCTACATAAAAACTAATTGGCCTTAACAATCTGCCGACAAAGGAAGATTATAATAGTCTTGTACTTCATCAGTGTAGGAAAAGATAGTTCATATGTTAACTATTTTCTTTGTAGCTTAAATTCACTTAAATCCTTGTTTACTCAAATAAAACCATTTTTTCATGGACTAAAAATTGAATTGTATAAATAAGTTCTCAATTTATACATTATGCAGTGTTATGTTAAGATAGATACGTAATACTGATTAATTCAAAACGTGTGAAAGAATTGATTTAAGATTAACGCAGCTGAAACTAGAATGCAAAGTGCATATACATGCGGATGTGCGAAACACGAAAAAGTGCATCATGAACATTCAATAATTCTTATTTTATCCTCAGCCTCGCATTAAAAGCAAAAAGAAACAGAGAAAAGTTAGATTTTAAATGGCACATAATTTTACACAGAAAGAGGAACAATTTTAAACTCCGCTTAATTTTAAACAGGAACAGGAACAATGCTTTAACTTGCTTGTAAAAATCTATATTTTCCGCGCAACCTCTTCGCATAGTTAATCCTCATCGGTCACGTAGCATTTCACTGATCATTAAGCAAGATACTTCGAATACTAGCAATATCGTAAAAGTATCATACACCATACCATAGTTCTCTAACTTTACAGCAAAACATCTTTGTAAAAATCAGCTTGGCCCACTATAGCGACTGAAACATATCAAGCTCAGCCATGAACCTCAAGCATCGCAAATATCCAAGAAGCGTGTGTGTCGATATTCACAATGTTATTTCGCCGGGTGTTTCTTACAGCAAATGAATGATTCGTTTTAATTTGCACTGCGGCAGCCGCAGCGTGGAAATTTCGAAGGCAGAGAGTGTCAATGTTGGAGGCTCGAAATATTTACTTTGTTTTAGTGGTCCGTTCGCGCACCGTGGACATTCACGTGGCACGTAAGGAAGAGAGACAGTCCACTGGAAGACGCATCACACACGCGACAAGCCGGAGAACGGAAGCACAAAACCGGAAGCACGTGGCTCAGCCGTACGAACAACGTCGCGCGACAAACTGGCCCGACGCCGGTCGTCGACAGTTATCTCTGCGACGGCGCCCATGCTCCGAATCGCGCGTCTCGTCTACATGGAAACGATAGTACACAACGAACAGCAACGTATGCATTCATGCTGACATTAACTGGCTGCACGAGTTCCCCTGCTCAAAATGATTCCCTTCAAAGTCCTAACCCTTGTACGATCCTCAGATAAAAATTCACACGTATTGTAAATTGTAAGTAGACAAAAGTGTATGAATTTTATTTTTTGATGAAGAAAGTGTCAAAATGTTGTGATCACTCGATGTGGATACTTCCGAGCCGAAATCTGACATCGTGTCAGTGATCGATGATATATAGTGATAAAATTATTTTGTTTTTAATGATTACTAGGCTACAAAATAAGAATATATTGCATCGATTGTGGGAAACAGGAATAACACAAAAATTGATTTCATCCCTTAACGACTTTGTACATTAAAAGCAACATAACAAACTTCTTAAATTTTTGTAATCTTTTTCCCTTTTATAATAATGATGGCTAGTAATTACTATTTGTCATATTTTTGTGATTGAAACTACACCAAATACGATACAATTTACATTATATTTAAAAAATTATAAATTATATTTGTTTATAGAAACTGAATGAAATTACAGGAGTAGAGGGTTCAAGCCTTTAAAATGATTTCAGTAATCGTTCGATGGTTTCGTCAAAATTTCACAAAGAAATAATTCAAAATAAAAAGAATTTGCGTAAATTTAATCTATACAAACTCAATCTACAATATGTATGTCGGTGCACGAACTAGAATGAAAAAAGACTAGCTTCATTTTTTGAAAAACAATTTTCATTCCTTGGTAGCCTTAACCCAACACTACTTTAAACCAAATACATTTTCAATCTTTCAAACACAGTTTAAAACAGTTTATGCTTCTTCTCTTCCATAAACATTTACGTTCATAATTAAAAAGATAATTTATTGCATTTTTAGCATTCCCCCAGCTATAGAAAGTTTCTCTGTTTTAATTGTTTTGTAGCGATCGTAAAAAGCGAACTCTGTTGGTGACAGATTCAGGAATATGGCACTGAGAGAAATTCTCACTGCAGTTCTTATTATGTATTCCTTTTCTATGGAATTTACAAAGAATTCCAAGGAAAAGTCACAGTTCACAATTCCTATTGTATGCTCTCCGTTTTTTGGTAGCATTAATCAGAACTGATAGTTGTGTTTAGACCGACTGAATCACTGAGGCACTGTTTATACGAAATAGTGAGCGAGACTTAAACGGCGACGTAATATTATCTGGAAGCATGGAACTGCTGAATCCTAACCAATCTTCGGGATCATGTTGCAACTTTTTAAAATGAGCGAGCCACAATAACTCTTCTCATTTGATTATATGTATAACATTCAAATTATTAATTGAATTCTTAAAGTGTCTATGTTTTAATTTGCTTCAATTTCGATTTCAATCTTTTCGCAATTATGTCACACATAGAATTTATCTATAATTATTGCAATTTTATTTTATTTTTCAAGGTACTGAAATCAGACAAACATTGTGTCCTTTAATAATCTTAATTAGTTGATCTCAATGAATCAGAGATTTTAAATTCTTATAGACGTATTTGTTGTTAATCATTTGTTACTTGATTTACGAAGCAATTTTTCAAACTACTAAAGGAGGTTACTCATTTTTGTCAAAAATGTATTAATTATCTTATAGAATTAATATATTGGAATTTTATTCTAATTTGTCGGTCAAGTTTAATTTTTCGTTCGCCACTAAATGAGTAAAGTGTCGAAAAATAAGGCTGTAAAATTTCCGGAAACTGTTCCTTGTTTTTCTCCGTGCAAACATCGCGTATACACGAAAAGTTTTGGCAAGAATTTGATTACACGGATTACGACAGCTATTGTTCCATATAGTGGCATGACGATGTTCCCAAACTAATATCGAAAATGTTATCGCAGGAGAAATTTTATCCGGTGGACGCACGCAATGTAGTTTCAGTGTACTGTGCGGAGGATGGTGCGCGGGAGAATCGATCCCCAGAGAGTCTGACCGAGTGTGAGTGGATGTGACAAAGAATGAAAAATGTCTCGACTACTTCGCTGCAGAGTTCTCCAAGAGCGAACCTATATCGAACGAAATACAATTTTCTAATTAGTGTTAACGAGCGCCGCGATGAAAGATGACTCTATGTATATCGAGATGAGAATTCTAGGTGAAGGTTGAGAGTACTTCTATCTTAGATTCGACTATAGAAATGGTCGAATCAGAATATGCAAGATAACACTTAATTAAATTCTGAAATTCAACGATAATTAAATCTTAAATGCGACGAGTCCTTCTTCTTCGAGCTCTGATATCGTTATCGAAATGTGAAGATGGCACTGAAGCACAGACGTATGTGCTTAGCAATATAGATCGTTTATACATTAGTCATCTTTTATCGCGTGGTATGATTGCTCAATTAAAATCCCAAGAAACGATCAACCTCAGCGTTTCGTACGCTAAACAAGCAGTATACTGCAATTATCCTAGTTTCTAACGTGACCTAGCACGTTATGATTTTCGAAAAATGAAAGGAAAAGCGAAGGAAATGCCCCGACCTGTTCAGGAATCGAAATTAAAAGGCGAGATCATTAAATCCACACCTGTTAACGTCTAACTCTAGCGTAATTGGAAATTAATATGGAAACTGAGATTGCGCTAAATTGCAATTTTCGGTTTCGTAAGAACATCTCGTGCTGCGTAATATGAATCGTTAATAGCATAAATTTAAAATGTTAATCAGTTTCTACCATACTCTGTTTATCCTTTTTCGGCGTAATCACTACCAGGTCACACATACAGTGAGCAGCAACATTGAACCAATGCAACATTTTTCAAAAAATTACATTTACTAAGATCATCAGATTATAAGAAGAATTTTACATTCATTTTAGTCATTTTTATTTCGCGCTATTTTTAATTTGTGAAGCCTATGTAAAAAAATTATAAATTGTAACAAACACAGCGAATACCCATTAGTAAATTAAATGTAACAGTATTCAAATATTAATTGTTTCTTAAGTTCATATAAAAGTAATGTAAAATCATCCCTTAAGTTTTTTGTGACCCCGTTGTAATGGACATAGAAATAATGTTTGTCTGAACAAACTGTTGCATTGTTTCAACTTTGCTGTTTAATAAAAATAATTTTTGTAGCACATAATATATCGAGTGTACCAAAGATAATTTTAGTTTCATTCAATAAATTATTAATGGAAAAAACAGCGTTATTCGCCCAACAAAAGAATAATATATATCTACTAGATGAACGTCATTAGAACTCAAAAGGTTTTCGATTTACGTCTTTTGTCGCGGAGATCAACCTTTTATCAATGACACCCCAACGCAATTCGGTCTTATTGTCTTGGCAACGAAAGGGTTAATAGAGAGGCGTGTACCATCCAAGAACGAAGATTAAACATCCGCCCTTATTCATTGTTCCAGTTACTCGAAAGAGGCAGCCACGCAGCTCCCGGAAGTACTCGACACGCACTGTTCATTAACAGTTCAATTAACATATTTATAGGTGCCCAAGCAACGCCGAACTCTTCCGCAATTAGTCAAATAATTAAAGTCATTCAATTGAAGTGGTTCAATTTCCATAAATCACCAGTCAAAACGCAAGCGAACTTTATATTTCCAATTACCGGATGTCTACTCTGCTATAAAACAAAATTCAATGAAATAAAAGCATTTAAGAAGCTCAACATAAATTTCACATGCTTCCATGGTGAAACGCTAATCGAGACAGTCGGTAATTTTTTATCCGATATCGGGCTTTATTAACTGATTTTTACAGACTCGAACGATTAAGACATCCACTAATTGCGGTATGAATAATAATTTCTAAATGGTTTCAAGAGTCACGGCTAATTAGGAGAATGAATCTGATCGCTATTTACCAGTGTAGATATAACGCGATTATGCAATACTATACTACAGTGCTTCCCAAAACGTGCGCCGCGAAATAATTAAAATGATATCAGAAATTAGCAAAATATGAAATAATATTCTCAATATAAATCATTAAAATAATTATCTAATAAATATAAACATATATACAGGGTGAAACACGAAACGTGATGAGTAAGTAGAGATTATTCTGTTATTGGTTGTCCGATCGAAAATGTTTTTATCACATATACACGGTTTCAAAAGAACATGTTATATTTTTCGTAAAAAAAGTTAAAAAATTTTAGGTGACCTTGAAAAAACATTTAGAAAAGCGTTGACGAAAAATGTTTATAATTACGTTAAAGCTCTCTTGAAACCACGCAGAAGCTGATAAAAACATTTTCGATCGGACTGCTAATAACAGAATAATCTCTACTGATCACGATTCGTGATCCAT
Organism: Lasioglossum villosulum; assembly: GCA_963971365.1. Taxonomy (NCBI): domain Eukaryota; kingdom Metazoa; phylum Arthropoda; class Insecta; order Hymenoptera; family Halictidae; genus Lasioglossum; species Lasioglossum villosulum. The sequence continues at coordinate 25,533,363 of OZ020502.1, forward strand.
CCTGTATAATAGGTGCTTGCAATTGTTAATTTGCTGTAAAGTGCGCAGCGAGTAAAAAAATTTTTGGACGCACTGCTACACTAGATCCTTCAATAATATACTTTCTCGGGAGTTCTAACCGAAGATGGTAAAGTGTAATTTGCAAATTGAATTTGACACCCTGTGGGAAACGAGTTAATCAACCGGAACTGTTTAGGTTTACGGTTTGCTATAAAATTGCAGCATCCATCGAATAAAATGCCACTTGCTACTACGCCACACTAATCATGGTTTCTGTAGACACGAAACAGCCGCAGCACGTTTTCGTTCCAAGGGAGAGAGTTATTAAATAGTCGCTGGCAATCTTGGTGTACCGCGAGTCGTAATCACCTCAGGATTCTCGTAGTATGCAAACGGCAAAGCTCAGCAAGAAATTGCAGTATCATTCGATGTAAATACTGTCGCAAACAAAATTATACTGCTGCGGGGAAATTATGGTAACGAAAAAGCGGACGATAAACGCTCTGCTCAAAGTCACGAATGTTTTACATTTTCATACTTCGTTAGCCCTACTAATTACGAGAAGCTATGACAATTGCTCGTCACTCAAATGCACCTTTCGTTCAGGTAATTTGTAATTTCAACTGCAAAGTTCCTGTTCGCGTGTTGATGCATACGTTCGTGATCGACGTCCCTGAATCGTCAATTATTCAATAGTGCAACATTGTTTTCTCTTTTTAAAGCTTTGTAATTTCAAGTGCGAATCATCAATTAATTAATACTATGACTTCAAAGAAAAATGATAGAGAAATTAAAATATAAGCCAATTAAATTTTTGTGATTTCATGAAACGGGGCTGCTAAAATTATCCTTTGTCTGTTCGTAAAACTACAAAATTTGCAATTAAGGTAAATATATGGAGAACGTAAGAGAGTATTCAAGTGTGCAAGCCGTATAAAGTAATGCAAACAGTCAAGAGCAGAGTAGAAGATGCTATTACAGAAAATGAACCGATTTGTAGTCAACGTAATTTGTTGTTTTCCTAATTGGACTGTACATCGGAAGCTATAAGACAAAAGGTACAAGTAGCTTTCCAATTACGATTCAATTGTCTGAGGATATGTTAGCAGGCTGCTTTCACGACGACACGCATGCACATTGCGTTACGTCCGGATAAAACGTAATAAAAGCAGAAGGAAAGTGAGATAATATAATCGCGGTTCGAGGTTGAAAAGCGAGAAAGCAATAGGATAATACGGCATAAATGAAGACATGCAAAAACGGCGAAGGAGGTTGATCGAAGTGTGCCAAGAGGTTTCATAATGTCTAGGAAATCAGATTACTGCGAGTATGAAACGTGGCTCGAAAACTTATCGACTTCCTCCAGAATGTCTATCCCTCTCCCTGGAACCTTGTTTCCAAGCGAGTAGTATGTTTTATTCATGTTCGCCATTCATGGCGGCAGAACACCGGGAGATTTACTATCATCGACTTTCGTCTGGTCACGGATTTTAATTTTTTCCACGTGTGTCTGCACTACAATGGGACAAAAATAGAAACAAAGTATCATTCATGTCTACGAGCTTCGGCGAACATGACGAACTTATTTTTCAACCCCCTGTGTCGACAGCTTTTCACCCCTCCCTTTTTTATTTGCATTTGAAAGTACTCTTGTGTTCTGGGTACAACATCCCCAAAATATATGGTTCCGCAAAATAGCGAAAATAAATAAGATAATTTCATATGGACTCTCATTTGCATCAGGGTAGCCTACATTTTACCCCTTACATTGATAATGGCTAATTAAAATTTGTGGTTTCCGGAAATGGTTCTTTGGATAATTTTACATTTATTCCCATTTGCAACGCATAACTATACACTGACAGTTTCTACTCGTTACGTCGATAATTTTCAACCCTTTACTTTTTATTAACGTTTGGAAATGTTCTATGTTCTGAAGAAAGGTAAAAATGATTTCTTTGTATAATTTTGTGTTCACTCGCATTTGCGATATGAAAGTGCATGCTGAAAGTTCTAAGCTCCGAGATTGTCGAACACGAAGTTTTGGTTATTGACAAACGGATTAGAGCCACTTTACTGTTGTACTATGTTCGAAATGTCACATAATTGATGTCACGCTTGGGTGGAGGTGATGCTACGTGAACAAGTTGGAAATTGAGAATAAAAATTTGTCTCGTATATAAGGATTTATTTCTTAAAAATATGCTTTAAGATTTGTCGAAGTAGATACGTACTTGATTCTGTTCTGAATTCATAGATACAAGAGTACTACATACGAAAAGTAAAAATTGTATAAAATTAAGATACTTATTTATATTTAATCAATAACAAGATAAGTTACCTCAAAAATCGCGAGAAGTAATCGAACAGAATGGAACATATAGTATTAAATAAATCCTTCTGCACACATTTTATGCAACACTTCTACTCAAAGGAAATTTTAAAAAAAGATTTTCTGAGAATCAGAAAGAAGAATACCGCCTTAAGGCTTACTCAGCCAGATCCCGCAAACGCGACTTTCAAGGGAATGCAAGAGGATACTCGAATCGCAGACAGAGTATCGATATGTTTCCTACGCGGAAGCTTGCTTCGAAGTTCATCGTGTAGGTGAAGGTCAAGGAAAGGTCACAGGGACCGGTACCCCATGTGAGAAACGTTCCATGCTTCTTGCGCGCCGTTAGGGTTCTCATGGATGTTCTGACGTAGATTCGTGGAACGAAATCCTCGTTTACGAAAAACATATAAATTCCGCAAGGTTTATTGCTACAGGCGTTGCACGAAGAAAGCACGCTACAGTACATTACACCGTCTTTAAATAATTTCGCAGATATAAGCGGTATTAAACTCCCACTTACTAAATGGAATTCTACGATTCGCACACTTTGGGCTGAAACTGAATTATTGTTGCAGTAGATACAACGTACAATAACTAGTAATGCAGCTGGGATTGATAGAACCGAAGTTTCACTGATTTCTAAGAAAATTGAATTCCACAGACATCTTACTCAATACTCATGGCTAGACTGAGGATTTTATGATAAACAGGAACAAGTGCAATTTGAAAGAATAGAGAGATTAGAAAAATTTTATTGAATTTACTCGACAAAATTGAAAATATCTATTCGATTGCTGTTTCCTTTAATTAATGGAGACAATTTTTATTTTCCATGAAGATCTAATGACAAATCATTTTTTAGAAATTTTCAAGTTTAAAATGATTTTAGGAGAATTATTTAAATAATATGAACATTTTTGGTAGGAAATATTTTGTTTCATCGATGTCCTCATTTTACATACGACATTGAAGTTCGCCGGTGAAAGTTTATGACGGAATTAATTGCTAATTAATTGGACGCCGGAACTTATTCGGCAATTACGAGTGTCTCGAAGGGGGCAGATGTTTTACCGATGCTCGTCTTAATAACAGCTAGGAAATGAAACACATAGTCAAACGCGCACGACCAGTTAGCAATTAGGTAAATGAACCGCGACTGAAAGGAATGTCAGGATAATGGGAGCTTCGAGGACTTTCGGACAGCTGTGAATTTGCATACGAGCCCTGGTGAAACGCGACTGGAAATATTAATTAATCAGTTGGACGGTTCATAAAGTATGTTTCGCGTGGAGCTTCGCGACGAGGGAGAGGGGGAAGTATTTAATCAGCAAAAATTGCTGCGAGACTTATTGGACAGGGAAATCAGTGGAAGAAATGTAAGGAGCTTCAGTAATATTAAATCAACGTTAAACTGAGACAACAGCGGCCCCTTGCGTCGAAAACTTCTTAATGGAAAGCAAATTATTTAAAGCGATATGTTCAGAAGTCCTACCGCAGCTTATTGGAATATTATATAAAGGAGATTAAGCTTGACAATATTTTAGCTTGATAACTGGCTTGTACAGGCTCAGGTGTGTACCGAGTTATTGTATGGATTCTTATGCATACTCAAAAACAACATAACCTCGCTAAAAAATTCAATGTGAATCATTAAAATGTAGATTGCATACATTTCTGAACAGCTGTCTATTTGATTCTAACTTTTTACAAATTTGCATAAAGTTCCACAGTCTAGAAATCACATTCCAACATAAATTTGCAACAAACGCGTATTTCTCTTTTGAATAATCTCTAATTTGAATCAATTCGAAAGTTCAGAAAATGCGCATTAATTAAGTGTAGATTATATGGTACCTCTACAGATATCATTGATCCAATTATCAAGCATTTGAATATGAAGCACCGAATGCTTCGAGACTTGAAAATGACTTAAAGACAGCATTTAGCGAACGGAATTAACTAATACTTTTCTCATTAACTTTTTCTTTTACGAAAGGAAAGACTCCGCGGCTTTGTTAAGGAGTTATTAACGAAATCAGGGGGCCAATCAGGGCGTGGCTACGTCCAATGGAGCGTGTAGCCGCGCCTTGATTGGTTCGTGTTTCTCGTTAATGACATCTCAACAAAGCAGCGGAAAACATTTTCGAAGATGAAAAATTACTTCAATGACCTCATTAATGCAACCCTTTCAGGGAAGTACATTTTTGGGACGCCCGATATATTCTCGTGGTATTGTTAACAAGATAGTGAAGTGTTTGCACGCTATAAAATACATACAATGTAGAAAAGATAAGTGCAAAAAGAAATGTAGTTTTGCTAGTACTTTTCTCATTGACGTAGTTTAATGATCCCTCTGGTGATTCTTCAATGCTCGCTACAAGGATAACGCACTCTGTAATTTTTTTCTATATACTCCCGGTTTCATTAACAAGACACTAAGAAGTTTGTAATCTATAAAATAAAATGTATGAGATTTAGAACTTCCTACAGCCAGATCTAATCAATTTCGTAGCCGCAGGAAGCCTAACCAAAAGAAGGCCATGCATATTCGGTTTTACGCGGATGCATCCGCGCTTGCTGCGACGCTCTGTGGAGCAACGTTCGTTCCGGACTGTGTACTTCCTTTAATTGACCGTGTGCTCTTCCCCTCCCAGTTTCGACTCATCCAGCTGCTTCCACCCCATCTTCGGCGTTGTCTTCGTCGAACACTAAATCGGCACGCAATAAGCCGTGTCTGCCCGCTGGAAACTCGTGACAACAGATAAAAATGAAGAGAGGAAGAATTTCTTTTGTCTCAGACGCCGACGGATATCCTGATCGAGGATATTGAACCCAGACTATGACTAATACCGATTTTTTTTCTCTTTCTCTTCGACACCGATCGATTCCCCGGATACCTCATATCTCGTCCGACAATTCGCAATTTCTATGTTCTCTGGCTTATTGTCTGCTCGTCGGCTCGTCAACTGAAATTTCTAACTCCCCGACTAACTCTTGCACGAAATTCCATAGTATTCGGTAACATTGGCAATTTAAACTTTACATATAACCCATACAGTAATGTCACGATGTAATCTGTGAAAGAGTTTTGTAAAAAATGTATCTCTACTATCTTGCGGAGCCCAGAAGCTCGGTCATCAAGAAATGCAACATAATACAAGATTGGATTCACTAGTGAATATATATATTAATTCTTTGTGACATTGGCACCGACACGTTTCTACCATTTTTCTGAATAAAACAAGGACAAATACGATACAATTTGGGTAATATTTATTCGTTTATTCATGATTTAGTAGAACGTCTATTACCCAAGCTGATTGATTACCCACGTTGTATATTAAATTTGCGAAAAAGGAAGAAGGAAAGCTGAAGCCTCTACTTTTGCAATTTCTTTCCGTTTCTATCATCGGTTCCGATAAGGAAGGTTTCACTGTATCGCGAATTGAACCAGTAAATAGAACTCAAATTGTGTCGCGTTTGGTGTCATATTAACCAAAAAAATGCAATGTTTAAGATGCATATGGTAAAAATAATAATTAAGGTAAATACGATCTAAGTTTCATAAGAAAAAAATTTGATCATTGTTTGTTTCAAGGAATTGCACACATTATACGCTTAGACATTACTGTAAAGAAACTTATAAATTACATCTACATAGTCAATATTAGTATAACTCTATCGAAAAACACGTTGATCTCTACTTCCATCTTTACGGTTGTCCGAAGCCATCAGAGTAATGGCGATTTAAGCTGCCCGGCAAGATTAGCTCTCAGCCATCGAATAAATCACACTTTCCGTATTCGCTGAAAGTATGTTGGTCCATAAATTATTTTGCAAGCAGATCTCGGAACCAACTCCACCGGTCCCGACGTTCTAAAACTTATTAAAAGTGTGCTTAAAGCGGGGAGGAATTCTGAAGAGACTCTGGTGGCGGAGAAGCATCTACGAGTCGACCTGGATCTAGGAGAGCCTGTTCCAGCTCAATAATTAACGTGTCCATGCAGCCACAAGCTCAGCCGTCGAATAAAAACCAACATCGAGACCTAACAACCCGTGACACAGGGGTAAAAAGCGTACAATCACAAAGCGGCTCCTGTGCATCTATAATTTTCCAGTCACAGACAAATCGTGTCCCCATTATAATCGATAGGCAGTCCCGGGGAAATTGCAATGCAGAAGTAACGCAAAAGCTTCCTAGCAAAGCGAGAAATCGTCGTGCCATTAAATGGAATCCTGGTGCGCGTAATCGTCGAGCAGGTCCTAGATCTATCAATGATTCATCGCCGCGTGGCATGGTCACACTGGTTACGCACGAGGATGCAGGTCGCCGTGATTCGTCTCGACTACGCGCCATTGCAACCTGACCACCATGCAACCGGTACCTCGGCAAAAAACCTAATCGAGATAATAAATCGACGCTCAGACGTATCCTCGCCGCTCTCAGAGGAGTGTACAAATGGGACATCCGACGGATAAACGAATACTCGAATTCTATTTAAAGACGCGCCCGGCGTAGTAGCTAAGCGAAACAATCGATTACTTTCATCCACCGTTACCACTATGTACCTACCCTACGAACCAGCCATTAAACCGCCGGCGGTTTGACGGTCCCACGAGTCGTTCAATATGGACTCATCCGTCTCTGGAAGATCCTTTTTGTACAATTTGGAAATAAAAGTCTACTGTCGAGCAAATAGGGAGGAACGAGTGTTTCAATAGAATCTTTTGACATGCTGGAAAATATCCGAGAGAAAAATTGCTCTATGTTGCTTGTTGGCCTTTGAAGCCGTTTAGATTACAGATGAAATGTTTCTGATCGCTTCGTTAGTAGAGGAAATAATTGGGTGCACTTTAATCGTCTATCACTCAAGTAAATATCATCGGAATTATATCATACTTGGTATGATTTTTATTAGAAAAATGCCAGAAATATGATAATCTAAGTCCCATAAAAAAATAATGAAAAATAAAGAAATTTGAATCTCCAATTAGTGTGATCCCACTGATATACCCGAGCCGTATGGTGTCAATTTCGCGGCGACCGAGGCTTCTTGAACTGCGCGGTCCCTCAAAGGGGTACATCCAGCAGTAGTGGAGGGGATATCTCCGGGACATTTACGTGCTAGACATTTGGGACATGTACCGATGAAATACTGTATTTGTGGCATTTCTTAAACTAACTTGATACCAAATACGATGCAATTTGGATAATATTTATATAATTCATGATATAGACCTTGATCATCTGGACCTATCTGAATACATGTTTTGCATTTCAGTCTAAAATGATTCATACACAACACGATGTATGTGCAAATTAGTAAGAGTATATTCCATCTGAATACGTGTTTTGCATTTCACTCTAAAATGATTCATACACAACACGATGTATATATTGTGCAAATTAGTAAAAGTATATTCCTCTGATTAGTATGGATAATCAAGATTACACTAAATCGCAGATGAAACAAGTAAATTATGATTGAAATTGTACCGTGTCAGGTATCATTTTACTCAGAAAAATGTCATCAATACGATGGTGAAAGTTTCATAATAAAATGATTAAAAACAGAAGTTTGATCACTCTGTAAACGATATAAGTAACATTTTGGTCCTAAGAGTTTCTACCTGTATCGAGGTGTTACTCTATTATGATTATAGCGGCAGAGCAGTTACAGTTAGCGCTGAAAGGGTTCAGGAAATAGCTGCAAACTCTCGCAAAGTCGATTCACGGCGGATCGATCGGTCGGGTCTAGGTTTCGGTTGCCATCGAGCCGAAGTTTGCTGCTTGAGCGGCAGACCGGTAAATGAGGAAGGCAGCCTAGCTCTCGCGTGAAGGATTTCGACAACGAACGAGGCCAAGTTCGTGGCCGACCTTCGTCTACGCGGGTTCCAGCTGGGATCGTGACCAAAAGCGGGGCCGAATGTACTTTCGATCGTCCTCCTCGACGCGAGTTTATCCGCGCGACGGAGAAACGACCCGTCCGTATTGAATTTCACCGACCTAAAAAAGATCCGCTCGTTTCTGTTCTCGTGTCGTTTCGTAAATTTCGACGATAAACCACCGTTCGTCGCGGAATTGAACGATCCCGGACACGAGAACTTTGTTTCGTAGGAAACGAGCATCGATCCGATCACCGAGATTCCGGGATTTCACGGTCTGGCCTGGTACAGTTCACACGGCTGAAATTTTTGTATTATCAGATGATCGCGAAAGTTCGTGCCCAAGTTGAATATAAGACACGAGCCTGTACATTTACGCCCTTAAATGTACCTGGTTTAAAAATGCAATTCAATAAATATATTTAATATTTATCCGACGATTTGGTAAATAGAAATGTAACTGAGACAGAAAGATTTCATCTAAATTCACGAGTAGTTAGGTTTTAGATAATAGAATTTTTGTCTGGACCTAATATTTATAAAGATCCCTTTATGGGATATGATTGAATAAATTTAATTATTCAAGATCTAAATAAATAAAATTAATTCAATCTTCTGACTTATGTAAGGCAACAATGACTTTTTATGTTGAGTATACGTGTATTATTAAGTTATCCAAATTCTTTAATATAAATTTAAAATCGATATTCATTTTGTTAATATATGAACTAGGCGTTACGTTAAGCAAATTACTGCTCCTTTCCAGATCATTCAAAAATATCCGACTTAATAGAGACTGTATTATTGTACATCTTTAATAGACACAGATTTAGGGCAACGTTACGAATATTAATGAGGAAGCTAGTGTTAGAGCTGCCAGCTGTTGTCTGATTTGAGAATACTCGTTTCTCGAGTGCATCGAAGAAGAGTGAAACAGAGAGGAAGATTCCAGAGGTCCATAATGGTGAGGGTAATTTCATGGAGTTTTAATGGGGACAAAATATGCCTGTTAAACGAGGTCTACTGTTAACTGAGAATATTGCCAAATTACGTTTCGCTATTAAATTTCTTCTGGTTAAATACAGACCATAAAGTCTGGCAGCGTGCTAAAATGTATACGGATCTTTCCAATTACTAAATTGCAAAAATTTATCGACATGCCAGAGGCATAAAGTTTCATACTGAATCGTTACGATCAGAGACCGTTTTAGGGAGACATTCTGTTCGAATAACAGCAAATTCGAAGAATACTACAAAACGTTCAAATACTAAAATATTCGAATACAGAGTACTATGGTGTACGATGCAGATTAAAGATTATGCTACAAACTTGAAACTCGCACAAATCGAAGTTGGCAGACAAGAAACGACTATTTCCACAAGTACCGTTACTATAGGAAGCAAGTTAACTTTTCCATAATATTATTTCGAAAAATGAATGCAACGATCACAGTACCAGTACGATTAAAAATTGAAAAATTAATTCAAAATAAACTTATCCAGACTCCGATTGCTTTAATAGTTAATCGTACCGAGCATTAAATGTTGGACGTTACTTTATAAAACTACAACCCCGAATTTATTTAGATTTCTCGCAATTTTGCAATAATATATGTTGAACGTTGCTTCATAAAACTACAACCCTGAATGTATTTACATTTTCGCTATTTTGCAGTAATATATGTTTGAATGAAGAAATCTATTTAATAATTTTTAATAGAATCATCCTTGTAATCTCAATAATTATATAACAAGAAATATTAAACCGGTCGTGGTACAGTTAGTGTTAAATGTGTCTAAACAAACATTCTTAGTTCAGTGACCATTACAAAAGGTACGCGTGTGCACGATTCCTAAACCTCGTTGTAAGAACGGAACATCAACCTGACTTTTCGATTACGTGGAATTCGAAGGATCGTCGCTTCGGGTGCAGTTAGAATAAGATTGCCTTCACGACGCAGCAACAATGCAGTGAAATAATGTTCCTTGCGGTGACCGTCTATACGGCCAACATCACGCGGAGCTTTTTATCTGTTCATTCCGAACACCGTACCCGTTAGATTTCGTACATCTCCAGCTACATTAGCGTAATATCGCGTAATTCGAGCAGCACTTTAACCCTTCGCAGAAAACGTCATGGTTCTACGATAATGCGGTCGATTATTTTATGGTGGTGATGTTGCTAACAGCATCGTGCGGTTCCGTATACGGCGCTCTACCTTTGTATTGGGTCGGTCTGAAAGTAATGCTGGGTTTTTGACCGTCGCTAAGATAAATGGTTCTAAACAGCTCACATATCTGTCTTTGAAAATGGCGCTATAATAAGCTGCTGTAGCCCATTTGGGACTATATAGCCCCTTTTGGGCACTGCGCATATTTAGCACCACTTAACTTGTTTGCTTTTCCTTAACACTAAGTGTACGGAACACTAAAAATGGCTATTTTACATTACTTTAGAAAAATAACAGGAATAAGTCTATTTGAATAATACCTCATTCCCATTCTTAAAAATATTAAAGCCAGTCATTGACAGGATTATGGAACGCTAAAGTGCCAATTTTATACTATTTTAGAAAAATAACGAGAATATCAAAACTATCAAAACTCTGAGTTATGTTTTTAACATATACAAAAGAAATTAATTTTTTAAATAATTCTTCATGGTATTGGTATCTAGTATTAAACCTAAAATGTACTTTTAATAACCATTGTTCCGATATTCTTAGAAAATATTTTAACAGAATTTGTTGAAAAGTGCACTAATCAATGAATCAATATCTGTGGAATTACTAGAAAAAACGTGGTAAATGATTGTAAGAAAAGCTCATAGTTTGCAGATTAATTTATAGAGCAATGGAACGGGACTATAAGAATACAATGGATATTATAATACTGATTGAATTAAGCAGTGACACTTTGGTAATAGTGTTTAAATGGTAAGTGTCAATTTTCAAGTTTCATTTCTCTACTGGAAGCTACCTATCTCAAATGTATCTTAATTTGACATTGAATTGGTCTCAATCATATTACGAAGTGATTACAGAGTCATACAAAACAGATGACCTTGAAACCATAAGGAGCACGACCTTGAGAACAATTTTTTCTCATCATAATATTTGCTCCTTCAAACTAAATTAGTTCTCTTTGAACGTTTTTTCGAGAGGTATTTAAGATGCCGAAGTTAGGTGGGTCAGCACAAATGCCAGTTCGATATTAGCCAAATGTTATCTGGTCCATTAGGGAGAAATTACTAGAGCGAAAGTCACAAACAGACAACCGTTATGAATAGATCGATCGACCTGAATACATGCACGTAATACATAACGAGGACCTACATAAACATTGATATTTCATCTAGGACTTATAGAGTTACCGTGTCACCATTAATCTAAACGACAGTTACAAACTGAAAAAGAGAGCAAGACTGAACGTATCGTACAAAGATGTTCCACATAAGAACGATTATTAAACCTACAAAGAAGGTAAGAAGCATTAAATCATTTTACCTTCCCAAAGTATCCTTTGAAAAATCCTCAATAACAGCAATCTCGGACGAAGCCAGGACGATCATGGTAAAGCTGCACTCCCATATCTCGACTATGCCCAATATTCTCCGATTCGATGACTAAACGCACACTTGAATCCTCAACACTTAAAACACCCTTAACATCAACAGCAACTCAATAATCCAACAGTGCTATACAAAGCTGTAGCATTTACTTGTCGTGAATACAGTACAATGATCACTCAGTAACCACCAAAATCACGTGCCCGGCGTGTCCTCCAAGAGCAAAGATCTAACGAAGCTGCCAATTTGACGAACGGGGAGTTATGCTAATGGAAGAGGAAGCCGGAGACCTCGCTCAATATTCATCAGGCCCGCGACCCTAGGTCAGTAACAGGCTCGTCGGAACACGCGGAAACAACAACGTCGACATCAAAGCACAATCGGAACGAATCAAGGATGCCACCTTTGTAGAGAACCGCAATGATAGAAACTTTTCTCTTTCAGGTAGTCCCCTGTTCTTCGATCTTTCGCGTCACATTTCCCGAACAACTTCGGACGTTTCTTCGAAGCGGACCGGCTACGGCTCCCCGAAACAATCACCGTTCGCGAGCATCCTAGACTAATTGCTCCGTGATTCGAGATTCGCCTGGCGAAACACAAACACTGCCGGGAACTTCCCGATCAAAGGAGGCCCGTGAAATGAGCAGCGCTTCGTGACGCGCCGGAGCCCGCGATGCACTGTGTTGAAGGGGAGAAGAAGAAGATACGACTGAAGGTGCTCCTCGGTGTTCAAGGCGCATTCACCTTAGCTCCACGCACCTGTGTGCACGCGTGAGCGAGCCTCAGCTTTCTCTCTCTCTCCCTCTCCTTCTCTCTTTCTCTCTGTGTAACGAGCCCATGCCGCCGCGAATTTCACGATCGCCCCGCGAGTACAGTAGTGCTCACCGGGATTCTCGTGTAACAGGTTCAAAAAATCGAAAATTTTTTACGTACCTCGAAGGCACAATATTTCAAAAATATGTTCCCGAAATCTGACACCTTGATTATAAAGAATGAAGATTTTACAGCTTGTTTAGTATATTATCAAGAGCCAGAATCTATTTACATTTTCTTTCTTTCGATATCAGATTAAGTTTCCAATTTTGCAATTCTCTGTATTTTTCCTTAAATGTTAGCTCAGCGTCAGCGTAAATAATCAAACTTTAAGATAACTCTTCATTTTTTGATTTTAGATAACCGTGATACTACACTATACACTATACGTTAATATTAGTTACTTCGTTATCATGGTTCACAGGATTGTAATAATTGTCGCAAATTAATCAAATAATCGATACAAAAGAATTATTTCATATAAGTGATTATTTTTCGCGATCGTAAATTGTGGTTAGACAAATAAGAAATGATGTTATCGGTACCATTCAAATTATGTTTGGAGAATCATGATCGAATTTATGTGCACCGATAATATCGTTTCCTATTATTTCATATAGTTTAAAGTTGCTGATATGTATGCCAACAAGATTTACTCCGACATTATAGTTTTTGTAAATAATCACAAAATCTCTTGTTTTTGTACTTGTTCCCAGGTACTACGTTTCAAAAGATAAAAATGACAATATGAATGATGTCTTCTTTCCTCCAGTAGTTTTATTCTTGCTCCTTGTCTACTGAGGTAAAGCGGCACAGAGCTCGAGACACTAGACTACGTGGTAGGGGACGAGTGGGGATCGTGCAAATTTAAGGGTAACAGATCTAGTCAGATTCAAGTGAGCACTACTGTACTCTACGTGTCCTTCTATGGACCACTTCCGCAACCTTGATCTTACCGCTGGAAACGATAACGATCGTGGTCGAAGGTCGCTGATTATCAAGCGCGACCGGTTTTAGACGGCTGAGGCCGTATCTACAAACGCGTGCCCCAACGCGACGCTGGAATAAGGGAAATAGTTTTCATCGATATGCCGCGTTCCACGGATTCCCCTGATTCTTAGTTTCCAGATTTGTAGAGATGCTAGTGGAAGGGTTCAAATGAGTAGCTCTGTTAATTGGGCGGCTTTACTTCTCACGGGATTGTTTGCTCTAATGATCATTATTATTTTAATATTATTATTATAACTCTAATGATTCTAGTGTTGAATTTAATGCGATGCACTTGCGCTCGACTATATAAATAATTGTACAGTATAGCTTCTTGCTATAATATTTATTAATATAATATAGTTAATAATATATATATATAAACTGATAAATATAAACGAGGATAGAGTAATAAGTTTATGTATAAATAATTTATAATATAAATAACTATTAGGGCATACATTTATAATGCACTCTCAGACACATTGTAAATGTACTTTCATTACAGTCAACATTCCTTATTTTGTGATTTATGACTCTCGTAAAATTCAGGTCGAAGCCTTTACGAACTGCACAACGCGACGCTCCTTTACTTTTCCCTGCTTCGGGTATGTTGTGATAATTAGCGTCCTACATAAGCAACAAATATATGCAGCGTTCACTTCACGTTTCTTTTTCGATAACTATAATTTTCCTGTGCATCTTTTAAGCAACAGTACATACAAATTAAATGAAATTACACTTCACCAAGCAATTTCATTCATGATACTAAAAGTATCTCCATATTTGCATGGTCGAGGGGAGATGCTCATTGAGGCTCAGTGATACTTATGATATAAAATTCCTGGTTTAAACTTTAAACTGGGTCCGGAAGAGAAAACCATTTTCTAATAAAAAACGGTCTGCAGAAGAAAAATAGCATTCATTATTCAACATTATTGTTAAATATATACATTTAATAATATTTTCTGCAATTACGGAAACTAAGTAATATTATTTATAATACTACAATCATTTTCGCAACCATTCTGTCGCGGTTTTACAACATAAGAAAAAATAAATTCTACAAAAATTTTTGGTACTTCAGTAAATTTGGGTTAATTGGGTAAGCACCCAAACAGCGTTAGCCCAGGGCCCTAAAAGTAACGGTCCGTCGCTGTATCCAAAGATGAGCCTCGCTTTAACAAGAATATTTTTACCCACAAAAAGTATGCACTTTCGAAGTTTTCTCCAATATTCGCAACTACTTGTTGCACCCAAAATCAATTTCCGTTTCTCGGAATTGTGAAGGTTTATAACAAACCGCTTCAGATCTCCACAATGTAGCAAATAGTTGTGGAACGAAGCTTGAAGTGGACGAGTTAATAAACTCCCGACGATTATTCTACTGGGCGTGAAACTTTCGCGCGTGTAGATGCCAAAGACTACGGAAACGGGCAGAAAAGGGCAATTAAGCTCATCGGAAGGAGACCAGACGGTCGGACGGGACCTTAAATAGTTCCGAGAGTAATTAAAATACTGTTAATCTTGGTAATGAGAGCACGCGCACGCTGACGGCGTTTTAACGCAATTACAATATGCGCTGTACAGTCACACTCTGAATACGATGAAACTCGAGATTTAAATAACGTCTGCGATCCTGTCGGGTGATACACATCATTCCGCCCGCGTAGAAAGAACCTCTGAAACCTCCTCTCCTCCTATCCTAAAAATCTGTTAACCAAATCCATGGAGTTTCACCGGCGGAGCGAGCAGATTAATCACTGTGATCGAAAGTCGTTCGACCAGTGCGATTTCGTTGAACTCGTTCCTCTGTGAAAATTCACGCTTTGAAACGAGTCCTTCATTTTTTTCCCCGATGAGAACGCTGGAGACTTTGTGACTGAAGTTTCACTCACGGGACCAAAAATTTTCAACTTTTATGAATATAATATTATACAATTACAACAGCGACGAACAAATGATAAAACCATATTCTAGTGCGCGGAATCCAAATTTTAGTGTACGGAGTTACCATATTTCTTTCCAGACATAAGAGTAGGATGTAGTGAGTGCATTCGCTATGTCTAGGTTACATCTCGGATTCCTTGTGCTAGAATTCAGAGTTTTATCATTTTTTCGACAAATTGTATAATGTTATATTCAGAAAAGTCGAAAATTCTTGGTTCCCTGAGTGAAAGTTTCATCCATAGTATTATTTCCAAGAGAAAGTAAAAAGTTACAGAGACTGCACATACATTTTATGAGAGTCTGGATGTAAAAAGATTCGTTTATTGCGACATTCGACGGAAATTCAATTAATCTGCGACAAGTGGCCACCGATGCGTAATGACGGACTTTTTCAACTTTCTAGCGCGAAGTAAGCAGGAAAAGGGACGCGGCGGTGAAAATTCAGTGAAAGACTAACAAGCTTTCAAATCCGTAGGTACGCGCGATATTGAACAGGCTCTCGACAAATAGCCGACACGAGCTAGCTCATTAATTAGCGTCGTCTAGCCAAGTGCCCGATTGATTCGCAGACAACGGCAAAAAACGCATCGACGTGCGAAGAATTTTGCATATGTTCCAGCTACAGAGCATAGGATGCAGTGAACTATACTGCATAGAACAAAAATTACTTTCCCTTCGTTAGTAGACTGCGGATTTGATGCACTTATAACAAAAATGACTAGATGAAATATCAGGTTGTATCAAAAGTTCCTTTCGCAATGTGTGCTTGGGCTACTGTGAAGCAGAATGCGCAACAATTCATTCATTCATTCATTTAACGACACAATTTGATATTGTCAAACTCTATTCTCGACTCACATTGTGTATTAGCCCAGAACAAAATGAACATTTGGGAGAGCCTAAAAGAGTCTGCAGCATCAGAAGAGTTTCAAACTAAATTATCAACACACGAAATATTTACTTTCTTCTGTATATTCTATTTTTAGTCCCCTCAGGGTTTCAAATTCATTTACCAATCTCCCTTCTTTCCACTCTCTCTATCACCAAATTTCAGCCTAATTTTCAGCGGGACCTACTTTTTATTACGGTGGGTTCCGAACCACCTTTACTCTAATTTTAGTAATGAATGCAAACAAGTTTAGAATACAACCTGACTTACTGGAATCACACAAAGAATTCGCTTTAGGTCCGCTTTGATCCTAACTATGTTCAGTGTAATACTAATAATAATTAGTCTTGAAAGAGGATAGTAACGAATAAGAGCTCCAAGTGCACAAAATGTATGGCCTGAAAGAAGCCAGTAAACCAGTCCATTGCACGTGGGTTAGTTGAAATAAAAATGACTGGGGATTCGGAAACTCGAATTAGTCAGGTCTGGGACAGCTAAACTCGAACTGGACCAACTAAGAATTAATAGTTCATAATCGGATTAAGTCGGTGGACCCGAAGTGAACGAAGCCAAAACAAAACGAAGGCTGATGAATTCGAATTGGACTAGCAAGGCGCTGGCAGACTTAAATCCTAGTAACACGGGTTGAACAAATAGAGATTGGAGGAATTTAATGTAAAAGGAGCGAAATGTTCTCGATTTATCTTTGCCAATCTAATTTAAGCTTACAGGATCTAATAACATCAGTCGGAAATCCTGTGGCTCCTGATACTCAATTCAAGGATCAACGGATCGCAAGAACCAGGTTAATGGTTTTAAAATAAAACACCATAGTGGTCCATGTAAAAAGTCGTCTAATTTATGTACAAAACCCAAGAATTCGATCCTGTAAAATAGGTGAACAGGATCGTGGAGTTGGCTCGATGCAGGTTTCTGCCTTGAATGAATATATAGTAATCCTCGCTCGACATTGTCAGTTCTTCCTTGATGATTCAAGGTTTCCCACTCTCGTGCTTAATGCACTCGGGATGCGAGCGACCCGAGATAGCCAGCGATTCTTAGAACACGTTCCTCTCTCGATAACAATCGTGACTCAGGCCCTGCCTTACGCCAAGATTAGGTAATACTATAATTCAAGATTCTTCATTAGTTTTAATTCAAGTCTTTCACTCTAGGTTCCGCTAACTCATTTTCTTTGGGTCAAAATTACTACACCCCAAGCCTTTCAGTACTAGGCCTCCTTAATTCAAATCGTGTTAGTAAAATTTGAGTCCAGTGACCCCCGGAATTTTTAGATACTCGATTTATACGATTAGTGTTCATATTTGTAAGATAACTGCATCCCTCGAATATTATTTGATTAATATATTAATTGACGAATGATTATTCATTTTAATAGAGAAAAAATCATATATTGACATCCTCAATTTAAAAAATATTCTAACAATTTTTTATTTTATCAAAACAATTTTACTATAAACGCATAAAAACCCGCAGTCTAGTAATTACCAAACTGCGGATTTTATGCAAAATAAAAATTGTCTGCCTCAGTTGCAAGAGTCACATGACCAGCAGAAACGTTACTTTTTCTTTAATACGTTTAATAGGCCAAATGTAATATATTGACACTCTTTTAATTTTTTTACTATTTTAAATTCACCCGATTTTAACATTGTAATTTTCTTATTATTATTGCTCGCGTCGAAAAAATGTTTGAAAGGAAATTTACAAGGTATTTATAAATTTGTACTAGAAATCATATATGAAGGTAAACTTCGTTTCTTTTTTTTAACAGAACGATGTATTTTCTAATATATCAATGATAACAAAAAGTATGAACTACTCATGTCGAAAAGTTAATAGTTTAGGAGATATTTAAATTGCTTCAAAATGCAGCCATGTAGTATTAATGATATAATGGTTATTACAAGCCATGCAAAGTATGCGTAACAGGTAACAGCCAAATATTTGAGGTAACAGATGTTACACAAGAATCCTTGTGGACAGGCAGCTGATTGCTTGACGGAATGTAACGGAAATGTTTAATCACGATAGGCCATTATCCTAGTGGCACGCACGAAATGTTGCTCCCGAAAAAATCCAGGCAGTTATGATCCTGACAGAGTAATTTCAGCGTCGCGATTCGAACCGCGAAATGCCAACTAGTACGGCATTGCTTCCAGTGTAGGATCGTTAATTATGCCGACAAGAAAACGTTACAGGTACACTTGATTCTTTACCAGTGCACAGTTACACAAGTACTTGCGTAATCCTGGACCATTAAACGACGCCTCAAGTGAGAAAACCTAATTAAGCCTGATTTCAACTTGAAACTAAAACGAGGATAATCTCTCAAACCTCACACTGTTCGGACAAACTTAGTTAAAATGTGTTTAAATTGGATAATGAAGTACGTGCTCAGAAGTTACTAACCGAAGATTAACAGTACTATTATGAACTGTTGGTACATTTACGATAATAGAAACCTCAGATCTCGTAATCAGAAAACTAGGTATAATAGCTTTGTTTACAATCCTATAAACAAAATTCGATATTCCTCTCATTTGATTGACTATGAAATGATCTTATTGCATATATATATATATATATATATATATATATATATGTATTATTCTTATACATGTAACATAATAAATAACTGCTACTATACAAATGATAACTTCTACTTAACAATAAATAGCCAATAGGCTCTACTTTTCCAAAGGAAAAACTCGATGTCCATACTTATAAGTCTGCATATTAAACTTTTGCTGATAATAATATAATACAAGTATAATTTATAAAAATAATAATATTTGTTAAATTCAATTCGAGAAGCCAATTCCAGATTTTAGTGCAAATTTTAAGATGAAGTAACCAGAAACTCGTCCACAATTTAGTCCTCGAAATTGTGCAGGGTCTTCCATTAAGAAGTGTTTTTAAAAAAGATGCTGTTTCCTTCGCAATTAACAATTTTTTACAATTATACGAAATTCAATTTCAGTTTAGCGAAACTTAAAATGAAAGGGTCTTAATGGAAGGCCTTGCGTGAAATTTTGCACACGAATATTTGACAACGACAACCAAAAAGAAGGAAAAATGGAGAAAAAGATAAGGGAACGCGTATTACGAGTGCATTTATGTCCCAAACTGGTGGCAAGTTCTCAGTTTCATTCGAAACGAAGAAAGTCCAATGTAAATGTCCTTTGTACCAAGGACAGCTATCGGCTGCAACATATGGCATGGTGCAATGCATGCGTATCAGTAAAAATAACGGGATAAAATGATCTTCCACTGGAACTGGTTTCCGGGATACCTTGATGCCGAGTTCAATGACGACGAAGTGGAAAGAAAGCGGTGAGATCATTGATTATCCCAACTGACGAACCATGAGTGTGTGTATTCCTTTTGTGTTCTTTTCGAAACATGCCTTGCACACTGTGCAACATGTATTGTATAAAACTATTCTGATTGGCGAATTGTCTATCACAGGTACAATAGTGACCAAATTACTGAAGACTATAAGTTGCTCAAAAACGTATAAACTTCATCCAGGACCATCTCTGAGAAGTTAGGAAAATCCTTGATTATAACTAGACTACGAATTAAACTGCATAAATGCATTCACGGAAAAAATAGGTGGATAGAATACGAAAAAGTAAAATAAATATCAAAACAAAACAGTTGTGTTATGTTATTCTCCACCTATTAAAATGATTCAGAGAGGAAATGCATGTTCGGTAAACGACTGTTTCTCATAATTGAAGACAATTTTTATTTTGTATAAAGATTTGCAGTTTAATTGTAACTAACGAGCCATGCGTAATTTTTGGTGGAGTAAGAAACACTCTAGGACTATTTTCCTATTAGATTGCCTGAAACAATTATGTTTGATGATGTGACTACAGTAAAATAATGACCAAACTACTTGCGACTATAGTGACTCAAAAAACGTACAAACTACATCTTGATCTCGCAAGTAACAATGAATATGAAATCTGTTTCTTCACACCTCAATGAACTGGTGAACACATAAAATGGGTGTGTTTGAGTTTTATCGTACACCGTCACATTAATTGAACCTGAACGGCGCGGCGGAACAACGCTCTTGAGTGACAGTGACTTTCGTTCTCTCGTAAAGTGAGAGTATAATTACACGCTTAAGTCATCATCTCCTGGGACGGATTAAGTGAAAAATTTACGTAGACAGGGATTACATCAACTTAACATCTCTGAAATTTCAATTTACTTCGAACTACAATCTTTATTATGCGTAATTGTTTCAAGACTATTTAAAAACGCATGCGTTAAGCGTCTAGATTTTAAATGGATATATTGTAAGAACATGATCCAGTTTATACCATAAGGGAACTAGAAACAAAATTATAACCGTACGCGATTGAATAGTATGCAGTATTTGTTACAATGATTCAGAACGTCTTGAATATCAATCAGCATGATTGTGTTCCTATAAAAAATGTTTAACTGAAATTATTTATCTGTTCCAACTGAAACTCATAACTAGACTGCGGATTTTGCGGATTTATAAGAAAAATGAATAGATACGATACAATACAAAATTAAATTGTTACATAATATTGGACATATGAAATTTATTAAAAGAAAGATTTCGTCTTCTGCAACCTACGATTGGAAAATTTTTATTCCGCATAAAGGTCAACAGCCTATTTACAACATTAGACCGTCTCTCTTTTAAATTAGGCCCGCCAAAAATTACGACTAGACTGCGGAACTTTTTGCATTTATGAAGAAATTAGGTGAAATATGAGCCAGTAAAAGATTTTTAAAATTCAAGAACGTTCTAACGTTGCGTTTAATGTAACAAAGTCGTTAAGGAATGAAATCAATTTTTGTTATTTCTGTTTCCCACAATCAATGCAAAACATTTTTATTTTGCATAAAGATCGACAGTCTAGTTACAACTGTTCCGATCCCTGCAATAAACAATCAGTTTCAAAAAAATTACTACATTTAAATACAGGGTCATCCGTTTTTAAACGGACAAACGTAAACCAGCTATAAAGAACCCCAAATGGAACAAGTTTTACCCCTGCCACTTTTTTTGTTTCGGCCTCGATGTCTAGAAAATTGCAAAAAACCATAATTTTTTTAGTTCACATAAACTTGAATATCTCGGGACTCCAGTGATGAATCTTGATGATTTTTTCTTAAATTTCAACATTTATAACTAAATGGTTAGTAAAAACGTTCATTTTTCGAAAAAATAGTTTATGTTAATTTTTGAAAAATCTTAAAATTTTGAATTTTGTTACTAGTATTTTGTTATTTTTTGTCTTGAATTAAACGGTTGATTACGCATAAATCCAAGTTTTTCGAAGTTTTTTCATTCATACTCCACGACGTGCCCTATGCCAAAAAAAACAAAGATCCGAAGGTCATACAAACATATTTTGTTAACAAAAAAGATGCCCCTATTTATTTGAAACCAAACAAAGGAAAGATCATCAAGATTCATCACTGGAGTCCCGAGATATTCAAGTTTATGTGAACTAAAAAAATTATGGTTTTTTGCAATTTTCTAGAAATCGAGGCCGAAACAAAAAAAGTGGCAGGGGTAAAACTTGTTCCATTTGGGGATCTTTATACCTGGTTTACGTTTGTCCGTTTAAAAACGGATGACCCTGTATATTTCGATATTTTATTTCATTTTTCGGTAACATCCACAAAGTTCCGCTGTCCAGTGGCGAGCAATGGACGCGTTTCCGGTTGCTCCGGAAACGGACCGGAGCAGGTCATTCACTATTGTCGGTAAACTGTAGAGTTCGCGAGCGTGTGGCGTGCGTGCAGCGACTCCGTGAGCGAGAGGCGCGTGCTGGCCGTTCGAATGCGTGAGATGCGTGAAATGCATTAGACCGCGTGGTACGCACGTGTCTAAAACCAGTTTCACGTGAATCTAAACGGCTCCCGCGAAGTGTATTTCCCACCGGAATGCCCGAGTCACGAGCTTCTCCTCTTAGGTCGGTCCGTCGCGCCGCCGATTCGTCACGAACGCACGGAACGCCATACCCAGATCGACGATAATAAACGCGCCACCGGTTGAAAATGTGCACCGACGGTGAGTATGTGTTTTTCGACGCGTTGCAATCGTATTAGCAGTCTGACCACGCGAGAAATAAGTCCGGACACGTTCCGCGATTCTCTCATAACTTGAACCCCTGCCGTTGTACGTAGGAATAATTTAATACCGAGGAGCTACCTTTGCGACATTGACTTTCATCGTGATTCATACAGCGTGCTGGTTAATATTAAAAGACGGTATACACTGGCCATATAGTTTAGTAGGTTTACACCGGTTCGAGGGAAGTATCCGTTGATATATTAAGACATCTAAAAATACTGCTGACAAATTGTAGAGACGGTATTCATAATATTCGTTAAATATGAAAAATGTTTAAATATGAAGATCATGTTGCCTCGTGCACTGAAACCACACGAAACGGCAAGACAAGCTCTACGGTATCGACTATCGAATTTAAGGACCATCTAACCCTCCTAGACGTGTGCAGCTTGACAGCACTGCAAGCTGAGCGAAGTGAGGTTAAGTATCGACACAGCAGACGACAAGTAAGCAGAAATTGAAGCAAATGACAATATAATTTCGTGGAAACCCTTGAGATACGCGAATCAGAGGTACAAATACTGTGTGAGCGATCATGGCCTGGATGCGGATGATCTGCTTATTGTTTTCTCCCAATAGTGATTCGCAAGGAATGAAAAAGAGCGTGCGTTAGTACTGGGAAATCTTGACTGGAAGATCGTTCGAGGAACGAATAAGTCGTGTAATTTCGGTCAATTAAGCTATCTGGCGGCTTGTAATTGGCTACAATTCCTGGTAAAAATAAACAGAGCGAGTTGACAGCAGTGCTGGCAGGGTGGCACAAACGTGCGTAGGAGATCATCTGAGCCGAGCGGATACACTGATCGTTTCCGATCAGAAAACACGTATTTCCCGCCAAAGGCTGGCCGACGATTGAGTACACACGGCTCGCGCGGCTCGGGAATTATGTAACTATTGTTGCACGACTCGTAAATAAAAGCTACTTACCGCTGATCGAGGCGAAAAACGTCAGGATCGCGCGCACACACACACGTTACGCCTCGCACTGCTTAAGACAAACTGCCGTATCGTGGCGCTGCTACCCGCCGCCATCTTGGATCGATCAGTCGGTCGCGGAAAAGAGCGCCATTGTTTGATTTTTCAAACGTTCCGTCGCACACCGCGCAACTGACAATTTGAACTTGACGACAATCTATCATTTTAATTATTCCTGTTTACCATCCGATTAATATTTCCATTCAGGGATAGTAACGTCGTAGTTGATATTGTTTAATTGGACAAACAAATATATTCAACTTAACGATTCTTTTGCTCCATCTGAAAACAATTTTTCTTCTTCGTAAATATATATTTCCATTGAATTGACAGAAGCATTTGCAACATTCTTCTTCGACATATAGTGCGTGCACCTGGTACAATAAATAATTTAAATAAATTTTGTATTGATTAGAAGACATAAATATCAGATTACAGCTTGAAGTGTTATGTCGCAGTCTAATGACTGCAGTTCTTTATGCATTTGTAGCCTTAGAGTCTAAGGTTTTGACAATTTTCTTAACCTGTAAAAGTATAAAGATCTGTAATCTAATTATTATATACATTTAATTAAGCTCTAACCTGATATTAATTTTGTGAATATAAAGATTAGAGTATAAAATTTATTAAAATTATTTATTGTACTGATACAGGCAGTCAATATCACAGAAAAATGTTGCAAATGACCCTGTCAATTAAATGCAATTATACTTACGAAGAAGAACGAAGGAGAATCCCATTCAACATTTATCCCAGCACCATGTATCCAGGCAGCCACGCCTCCCACCCGGCCCATCCTGCAAAGCCCTTGACTTGCAAATTACGGGGAGCACGACGCTTTGAGGTGTACGAGGCCCAGACAGCTCGATTTGTAAAGGGCCCCCGTGGGCACCATCGCGCGCAAATCATGTGCAGAAACACCGAGCCCAGGGCCTGCAGGCCGGGCCGGGATTCTACCTGTTTTTTAGAGGGCAGCACTGTCACGCTAATGGGGCCAATGGCGTTATAGAGGATACAGGGCAGGTCACACCAATGTGGCAGATGTCGTTAAAGTGAATTTCTACTGCGCAAATGCGTAGCAGTCTCCCTTGTTACCGACAAAAGTAATATTTTATATGCTGCCTGATAATGCAAATTACGCTTCGTGTACGAAAAAAATAAGACTTTTGGGGGCGATTGCTGCCTAGATTGATGTTTTATCTGGCGTTTTGACGACTGAAAAATCCCGTGATTGTATTATAACGAAATGAGAACGCGAATGCCGCATCCTTACATTCTTGCAAAGGGGCAGAATACCGGCCAGACCTGCAGGCCCTGAGCTCGGGATTTCCGCAGGATGGAGGAAGAACGAAAATCAGTGAGCTTCTTGCAATCATTACTTTCATTTAATCTGCACAAGATCAAAACACAAATATCAACGATCGCCGCTTGACACGCGATTATCGTTCACACATTTCATTCAGATACGAATATACACAATGATTCTACATCATTTTCGCGAACAACACATTGTAGTTCAAGGCAATTACACTGACGATTAAATAAATAACACCTGGAGGCATGTCGGTGCGTATACTATTCCTTTGGAAAAGTATAAAAACAAATGATAATTTTAAATACGACAAATGCAGAGTTTTACTTTTACTTCGATCAATAATGATTCGAGCACAGATATATTCCGTACGGTACTACATATACTGTCTCCCTTTTCATTTCTCGGAATTTATTGTTTTTTTTTTGCTGTTGTTGTTTGTTTTAATTTATATTATTTTTCACAATTTAATTCACGTATTTTAAATAACACACTTCTTTCACATACATAATTTACCTACGTACATAACTTATTAGGATCATTGTCGATAATAATTAAATAGTAGTGTAGAGAATTATATTATATGTATAGATTTATATATTATGTATACATTAAATTAAACGCTTATATCGAGAATAATTTACCAAGTGGATCACTACACTCTGCATGACTTGCGCACATGTAAGCTCTCATTCTTTCCTCACATGGAAGTTTTAAATACACGTAGAATATTCTTCGAGATCTCTCTACACGTTTTGGTAATTTCTACGATCATGAATAAAAACGGCTTACGTAATACTTAACAAGTATTAGAGTTCCACGCATCATCGGTTTCTCACTCATGATTTGCAGCTAGTCGACTCATACTATTTGATTCCTCTTGCATTAATCATTTCACTGCGTCAATTCCACAGTTGCTCTAATCATAAGAATTCCCAATATATCGATACATACGACAACCCTTACTGCGAATAGTGATGATACACGCATACCAAACTATATATCCGTTTGTCTGCATATATGTATGTGTAATTAGTTGCATTAAGATCCAACAAGAATCGTCGATTCTCATCGATGCCGAGTAGAAATTACGAAATAATTTCTGTCCTCTCTAACTATATGGAATATGTTTAGAAGGTGTGCGCGTTACGGCAAATGCCGCAACCTAACGCGAACTCTTCTCCGGTTGGTGGATGCTTCACGTGTAATGGACATTCATCCCCTTCCAGTTGTTTTCCTTGGGGTCCTATTAACAATAGCAAAACATGAATGTAGAAGGCAAAGAATTTAAAGGATATTTGACCACTCCACTTCTGTTACCTGCATGTTATCTACCTGATTGACTGAACTAGAATGGACAGCTGTACTTACATCTTCAACATTATTAACAAATGAGCTTACCCGCAGGACACGAAGGTAGTTTGCTTTTCGGAATGATGATGACACGTTGAAAGTCTTCGTGGCAGGAATTACAGAAGTGAGTGGTGCCAAAACAAAAGAAGACAGCCACCGAGCAACAATAACGACATTTATACTCTAGGAAGTCTGCCGCGTGTTTCGGACACATCTGCGCTCTAGCCACATCACTGCAACCTCCGCACACTAATTCAGTAGGGTCGAATGTCTCTCCGCCTACTTGTGCATCACACCTTGCTTCACCCCCATAATAGGCCTTTTGACACTTGTAGCAAACATAGTATGCATAGCGTTCCATTGCATACGCAGCCGGATCTTGGTACCTTGAACTTGATCCGAATGCTGCTTCGGTTCTGTAACACGATCATTTAAAAAAGAAACCTGAAGGACACACAAGATCCCAAGATTTATGTTAGATACTTACTTGTACAGTCCTTCGTACTCTAATCTCATCAAAGCCTTCCTCCTGACGTCCTCGTAGAGCTCCTTGATGCTTGCCAGCTCCTCAGCCAAGGTAGGATGTTCCATGGGGATCTTGCATATGGGGCAAAGAGAGAATCCAAAAGTGATTCTTGGGCCCACCCACCGTTTCATCAGGACGTGCTTACAGCAGTGCAAGTGGAACACATGACCGCATTGCAACTGAATCGCCGGCGCAGCTGACAAAGCTTCCGTGAAGCAGATCATGCACATGTCGTCGGCGTCTTGCTTCAAGTCGTTGTCTGATAAACACCTATGTAGACAGGGCAAGCAGGTCTTCTCGTTGCGGACGCCACCACAGATGTGTCCGCATGGATGAACCTTGCTGCACGCGTTCTTAGCGTGTTCTTGGCAGTCGTTGTCCGTACAGATGTTTCCTATTGCCAGCAAACCCGTGTTCCCAGTGATGCCACAAAATCTGCACATCCCGGAAGTAGCTCCAACTGGTTTTCTTGGTGTACCATCGCGGAATTCTACCAGTGCCTTCAATGTTCTGCTGTCAGCGAGGGCTAGGATCCAGAAGAGTTTTGTTCGGCCACATCCTTCGTGAAGGTCAACCCGTATCGCCTCCTCCTCCTCTTTGCACACCTGTCTGATGTGCATGCGAGCTTTTCTGTGCAAGTGCAAGATTCGATCGCACTCCCCACATAAGTTTCCGCAATCGTTGCATTGGATGATTGCTGTTGTTTCGCCGTCGTCATGGTTGCTGCACGTTGGCTGAAGAAAACAGAAATCGTAAATTAAATTCTTGTTTTTCTTTAAACAAAGATGCGATATTAAAGAATAGAATCTTACTCGAGGTGGTGGAGGTTGTCCCTCTGAACCAGTCCATTGACCCGAGGACAATCTTTCAACATGATCAGAGTCCAAGACACATAAAGAGGAAAGGGCTAACCATAATGTTGGAGTTCGAAGACATTCCGCTGGTTCACGACCCGTTTCATCTAATCTAGTGAGATTTAGAATATTCTCTGCAATGGCTGCTTTCGTCACAGATGCCCATTCTTCTGATAGTTTACCCTGAAATGAATTTTGCAAAGTCATGAGTACAACGTTCGAGTACCAATGAATACAAATATGAAAAAACACTAACCGATGCCATATCCTTCAGGAGTTGGATGATCACTTCAGCTAACTTTCGAGTCATGGATCCCCTCAACCACCATCGTGCCCCAACATAACGTTTCGGATGGATACTGGTAGCCAACGAAACAGACTGCAAAGCTTTCCCATTGTTCTCCTTCCCTTTCACTTTAACCTGAACGGTTAATGACTTTGCGATGCAACTTAGGAAAACGTCGAGTATTCCTGGAGCATTTTCATCGAAATCAGCATTATGTGTGAAACTATTATTTGCTACAGAGACGATGCTAAAGTCTGTAGGTGGCAAACGACCGACGCTTGTCACGTTGGCTAATACTTCAGGCTTGATTTCTGGTAAAATGCGTTTTAATAGAGCTGTTACCTGAAAAAACAGAAACCGATTTTAGTTAATGTCACTGCTGAAGTAGAAAATAGATGTTTAAGAAGGATGAAACACATACTTGACGCTGCACTCTGGCCGATCCTGTATGCAACAAACTCAGCAAGTCAGTTAACAATCCATACTGATGCGACAGGTAATACTGTCCAACGGCACTGCCGCTCAAGGCAAGAACCATAGACAACATCTCGAAACAATATGTGTCGGCTGCTTTTGATACATCACTGTTGTCACTCAGTAAACTGTTAGTCGGTGTTGGCGAGTATAACAGTGCTTCCCATTCTTCCCTCAATCGAATTGTTTCTTTGCGAATAGCTTCAACGATATGTGTGCAGACTTGTTTTTGCAGATGCGTCAGATTGTTCCTGCTGAACAAAATTCCAACCATGTGCTCTCGGAGGTCGTTGCTATCTTCCACATCTTCATTGGCACCTTCTGTAGCTTCCATTTGTTGTTGTTGTTGATCTCCTTGTATGAGTTTGCCAAATACCTAGCAAATAGACAGAAGGTTATTAAAAATTTTAAGACAAAGGATTAATAAATAGATATATACGTAGGATTTCCCTATTTCAGTTCAATCTTCCCGATCGAGTTGAATAATCGATCTATACGAGCAGGGGTAAATCTAGGGTTGAACTCTTAACGAATACCGATAATTTAGAGAATAGTTTACTATTTACTAATTACTATTTAGTAGAACACCAATTAACTTGGTCAAAACTCGGAAACGACTGTTCAACTTCGTGATCGACGCGAGACTCCCCGATGTCGTCTCTTCGATCACACTTGTCCTTCAGCATTCGCGTTATTCACATGTTTTTCGGCGTCACATGTTTTTCGGCGTCGCATGTTTTTCGATAGTTTCGCTCTCAGATGGACACGTACTTTTACGAAGAGTATAGAATTTAGGCATCCCATTGCAGCATACCTGAGAAGTAATCAATCGGAAAACTTTCAACGTCTCTGCCTCGCAATTCCTCTGCTGAATCCTTTGTGCACTTAGTTGTTTCCCAACTTTTAATGATTCTCCTTCGATCTCACCCAAAATTCGAATTTGCCGGACTCGTAAGGAATTGTCTGCGCCCTTCAACTCGAGGCCAATCGCAACATGCCGCGGATCTGCATGGGAAATGACGTCAGTATTTTTGATAATTTGAGCGAGTATTTTAGATATATTTATTTCAAGTTACCGTTAACTGGACAATTGATCCAACCAGCTGAGCGACTCTCAATCTCCACAGTTCTCAGTTTCAGCATTTCGTCAACGTTATTGCCCGATTGGAATGTTACACTAGATACCTTGTGCTGCAACATACACATCGTAAATAATACATTCTCATATTCTCATCAGTACATACTCCGTAGATCTAGTCTTAAGAATAGTACAAAAGGATTTGAATAACCTACCGTTAAGTCACGGCAATTATCGATATGAATGTAAATCATGCGAGGAAGAGACTGAGCACCACAGCTAATAGTGATCGTCTTCGTTTTATTGCGATCCTCGTCGCCCGATTCCCAGAAAGTTTCCGTCGAATTGTCGGTTAAATTCCCGATCATAGCTTGCCTGCTCGAGGCTTTAATTTTAATACCAGGCGTTAAATCTTTCAGGACCTCCACAGAACTAGTTATCTGCTGGGAATGAGTCGATTGATGACTTTCGTGCATGCTCATCGTAACGTCCTCGTCCTCCTCGTATCTCGACAGTATTTTGCTAATGTTACTGAACACGTGACTTCTATGAAGAAACATATGATCCGCGGGCGTGAATTTGATCCCCCAGCATCGAATAGCAGCTTGTTGAAGAGGCGAGCCTGAAACAAGTACATATAAAATTATTTAATTATTTTCCTGATAATTGAACGTAATTTCAAAGAGTGCGAAATACTTACCAAGGGGTGGTAAAAGCATCAAATCGGCAATAGTTTGTAACAAAGTGTGAAAAACTGTTGGCAACGGATTAACAGACTCGCCTGCTATCACTAAATCGCTTAAGGGATGCTCGCACACGTCAATCATATCCTTGAAAATTAAAAAAGTGTTAGTGATATTTAATATTGATTAAAAATTTTAGCATATGAGCAAGCTCTTGGTTAGCTAAACACATTCAAATTCTTATGTATAAATATTGTTAGATATATTTAAACCCACTACTTTGAGATCAGTGCTGATCTTATTACTAGATCTAATGGAAATAACTAATAATTTAAATTGGTTGTCACTTATCTATCAAAATATTCGATTCGCTATTGTGTGCATTAGGCGTTAGTGGTTTGGTACCGAGTATTCCAAGTCTGACATTATTCAAGTTACGCTAGTAATATCATAGTATACATTGGACGCTGCCATACTCACATGCTCGTCTCTTTTATCGCCTCGATTGTCCTCGTCGGTCGAATCAGCGGGCTCCGGTGTCACTACTGGCGTCAGAGAAGCAGAGAACCACCAAAGCAAGTCATGCAAACAAATCGGTTGGGTTACACTCCTTAGCAACCAATTTAATGCTTGCATCGCGTACACTCGACAAGCAGCGCGTCTTAAAGCCTGCTTCATGGCGAGCTGTAAATGCTGCAGGTTGTGTTGCTGAAGAACGAAGAGCATCACTGGTCTCATCAGAATTTCTATTCTATCGTTGTTCGCTGCTTCCGTTTGGCTCGTTGATACAATCGCCGATTGGTCCATCGAAGGTACCAATTTTTGAAGAGCAGCGGATGGATAACATAACAGAGACAAACCGCTATCTGAACAAACAAACAAATGCCCAGTTTACAAAGATTGGATATACATATAAAACCGTAAATTTGTAGTATTCTACATACTGTTATTCATTTCACTGCTGCTGTTATTCCTCTTTCGCATAATAACGACTCTGCCATCGTTAGTGTTCCTGGCCCAAGAAGCTCCAGTAGACATAGACACCGATCGATGGAACGTGCCCCGGCCTTTGCCACTTTCACTATCGCTGTCACTCATAGGATACTCTGACAAAGGCTGCAAAGAAGGAAACGTTAGCATTCTAAATGACACAAGAGATAGCAACCTCTTACCCTCCCGTTCGTGCTGTTGAACATGGCACTGCTCCCATCGTAAACTGTCTGGTGACCATTGTGTCTTCTCAACGCTTCCTCGTAGTACCTTTCGTCGTGACTTTGCGAATGATGAACTCCCAGGGCTTGCAGACACTGGAACGGACCAGTCGGTGGGAATGGTCCAGCTGCATCCGGGGGGCTATAGTTCTCAGCAACAGACGACAGCGTCTGGGACGGTCGCCTTTGCTGTTTCGGAATGTTCAATCCGGAAGCACTGGCCAGTTCCAACAGAAATATGGCATTGTTCTTCATGACGATGTGTGTCTCGTTGCCATTTGGACTAGAAATCGGCGACAGGATCTTCCCGGAGCCGTTTTTCCGTTTCGTAATCCCCGTCAAGAACTTCTTCGCCAGTTTGAGCTTCCGTGCTCTCAGATACTTATCGCGGCACGTATCACAGATTAGGTACCACGAGCTTCCGCCCACACCGCCATCGCCGCAATTCCCTGCCCAGCCAATGCAGTGAGTCCCTCCACTGTTATAACCTTTTCCTCCCGCGTGCCATCCGCAACCAGGGTGCATCATTTTCATGTGATAAGTCACCGGATGCGGAAACATCAGGCCGCAAAGTTCGCAGATGGTCTCTCGTTCTATCCCGGCTAGCACTTCGGATCCAATTGCCCTGCCAGCCGGTTTCAATTCTTTTTTCTTCCGGTTGCCTTTCTTCTCACGGTCCTTCAGCTTTTCCTCGCGAGGTCGTTTCTCCGGGACCGGTCTCTTGCTCAACTTCACCGTTTGAATCTGCGATATGGGGCTCGGAAGAACCGACTGCTGCTCTATAGCCTGAAGACAGTTGGTACTCAGCTCCTCCCACAGAAACACCAAGCTCTTCAAGGCCGGTGGCAGCACCGCAACCGTTTGGAATTCGGGAACAGCTCCGAGTTTTCCATTAGCCTGGCTTTCATCTTTCGCACTAGAATCCTGTTTCTTGCGGTTTCTGTTCGCGTTTGCATTCGCGGCAGACCGCGTCAAGGTCTCTAGCGTGCTGGGCTGTATGTGCAGGTAGTTCCCAGCGTTGGTCACTTCGACGGAATGTCTCTGCCTCGCTTTTTGTTCCTGCTCTTCCTTGTCATTGGGTTGTACCACCGCTTGTCTGGTCACAACGAGGGCTCCTTGCTTCGGTAAACTAGGATGGAACTTGAGGAAACTGGCGCAGGCCATGGCGTCGTGCACGATGCCCTCATGCCAGAGAAACGCCGCAAACACAGCTCTCAGACACTCTCCGACCGATGGACTGATAGCTTCCTTCACCTTCTCCTTGCTCAGGTTCAACGTCCGACTGGGATTCGGACTCTGTTGCGAACTGGCTGGAGACATCGCTCTTTTCGCTCTGGTCTTTACCATCTTCGTATGATCTCTTCTGCTCAGCTTAGGCGACTGACGCTCTTCCTTCGGCCCTGTGGACCCGATGCTGAAGTGGAAGGAGATGTTTGTCTGCGTTTGTGCCTGAGACATCTTTCGCGGACTTTTCTGTGAATCCTTCGGAAAAGAATAGAATTTATTATTGTGTATTTGGTATTGCTTTTAATTGGGTGGTTCAGTGAAGTTTCACTTACTCCATCCTTCTTCGGCGTGTCCGGCGGACTAGCTATACTACCCTCGGATCTTATTTGTAAAGAACTACAGCTCGGGCTCGGAGACAGGTCGCGAGTGTTGGCAGTTGTACTCACAGCACTGGGCGATTGCGAAGGATCCCTCGTTATACTACTGACCAAGGCACTTGTGTCGCTTTGCGTCGAACCCCGTCTCTGGGACGTGGCCGTGCTGTCCATCATGCCACCAGAAACTTGAAAAAGAGAGGGGATTGAGACAAATTAATTATATGGTCTTTTAGAAACCTAAATCTAATCTCTTTCTCTGCTTCCTAGAGCAGGGATACTGTTGTCTCACGTTGCTTTCAAAGACAATGGACACCAACAGATGAAGTATACTATTCTTGGCTGAAAGAGTTCGATGAAAACTTTGTCGCGATAATTATTAAAATTTACAATGGTTTTATATTTATTTACAATGGTTTTTTAATATACCACTATTTCTAATATCTGCAAATAATTCTTTCATCGATAACATGAATGTTTCTGACTAAACACTTTCTGCCAGGGACAATAATAATTCATCCCGTGTAGCGTTCTATCGCAAACTTCATCGACTATGGATATTTATACAGAAGTTCGATGAAATTGATTAAGAATTAGTTTACTCTATTATGTACTTTAACACTTTATCTCCTTCGGAAGATTCAACAGTCTTTTAAGAATCGCAGATTAATATACATTAAATCAAGGACTTCTTAAAGGAAATAGATATAGTGGAGTCATTGAAAAGTACAGTAGAAGTATAGTAAAAGTTCTTTTCGATGTGGCGCTGTTATGAAAAGAGATTTTCGATAGATAAAGCGTTAAGAGATACAAACTAGAATAAAATTAAATGTTTTATATTTGATAGGAATGTATAAGATCCATAGTCTCCCTATTAGATTCGTGCAGTCTTGTGCGTATCGTGAACGAACGTAACAGCGATGACTGAATGAGATTGTGAGAGCTTGATGATTGACCATGAGACGAGACACTGATGTGTTAAATCGTGATTAAATACGTGATCGATGCAGTAGTAATTATGTTAGTGTCGAGTCAGAGAGTACAAATGTATGTTGTTATTCTTACCTAGTGGGGAGAGGCCGACACTTCGGGGGGAGCCGCAGAGCACAGGGCTGCTACTGACACTATCTCCCCCTGCTATCAAACTTCTCCCACCTGACAATTTTCGATCAATTGTAGAACTTATACGTGACGTGTTATCGTTTAAAAATACTCTAAATTTACTCTGTATAAGTATATCTATATGTAATATTACATTTATAAACTCGTATGCACTATTTGAATCTCTAATTGGATAAGGGATGCTGTCAGCATCTGTGTCTGTGATGTGTGTTGTGCGTGCACAAAACGAAATATCTCGTAAATCTCCAAGTAGTGTTTGTATCTGCATGCAGTTTCGGGTCTCCGATAAATAAACAAATACTACGGTGCGGTTGCTTTCTTGCAGGAAAACGTAATCGGTGTGGTGTGAAGTAAAAACTTCGAACAACAGAAAACGCTATAACACTATTCTCGACTGTACAAAACTGAGGATGATTAGGAAAGGGGCGAAGTACCTGGTGCATGAGCAGCAGGAGGGAAGAGGCAATTACCAGAACCAACTGGCTGCCGACTGGACCCAGCTAAGAGCAACATTACTATATTGTTATAACTAATCCCACAAAGGGTCTGGTTTTAATTTATTTATACAACCTACAATATCATTCGTTTCTAGAAATAGAGAACATCGAAGAGAAGAGACTAAAAAAAATTGGCTTATGGTAAAAAAGACGCAAAATGGTGAGTTATACTAAAAGATAATTCATTCCACGGAGCAGGGGAACGTGGAACGGTATACGATCTTACAAGTGTCAGTAACGGGTCTCTCAGCTTCTGAAATGATTCCCTCTCCTCAGACCAGTTACGGTGCCGAAAGTGTGAAGTAAGACACATACATGAATTGTATGAGGTTAAACGATGAGACCATAGAAGGAGAGAAAATAGAAAGAATCGCGCACGTAGCTCCCGTTTCGTTCCGTTATATTATATTTTATTTATAATGATTTATTGCGAGTTGCGTATACGTACCGGGTATTTGTACCGGGCTAGAGGACGGGCTGTGAAATCTTGGTGACCCACCTTGGGGATTCTTCGGCGAGGAGCTTCTCGACAATCTTCTCGGTGTCTCGGGTGGCGTGGGACCGTTGCCATTCGCTCGGCTCTCGCCGATCGCTTTCACCAGCTCCTTCACGGACACGCCGACGAACTCGGAAAAATCCCTGCAAATGCCAAAACTATATGACGAAACTAATCTAACTGCACGCATCCCGACGGTTCATTCTTTCTATCCACCTGCCGGGCGAGCTCCTCTTCTCCCCGTGACACTTGTCGTCGCCTCTCAGCCACTTTTGAAGAACGCTGAACTTCCCTCCTCCACCACCGCCTCCGCCGCCCTCCCGTTCTCTCTCTTTCACCACCCTCTCTTTGGAATGCGGCTTGGAGAATTTCGGCGAGACGTCCGTCTTCTCCAATGTCGGCTTGTCGCTTCCTGAAATATAATACAAGCGGTGGTCAGTCGTGACGGTGTGACATGCGTGCGAGTAGAACTCGATCTCATCGAATTGTACCTGGTGAACCATGTTGATTGTATGAACCAAAAATAAAGAGATTCGTGTTGCTACCTTCGCCAGACTCCGCTGTGCTCGGCGTGTAATTCTGCGGGGTGAAATTGAAGCCCTCGTGACTCACGGAAGGAACGGAGAAATCGAAACCTTTATGACTAGGTGAAACGGACGGATCGGCTATGATCGGTTTCTTTTCCGCCGCATCGTTCTCGAGTTCGAGCTCGATTTTCATGAAGGTCACGTATCCCAGTTTGGTAACTGCGAGGGCCCAAGCCTCGCCATCCGCGATTCGACCTCTGTCGAAGCAGTACTTGGACATCGAATCGTCGTCCAGGCGGACCCAAGTACCTTCGCTGTTCACGAACTGAGAAACAAACAGGTAAAATTGAACAGGGTTGTTTCAGTTCCGTTTTTCAACCCTTGTACGTTCATTCGTTTCGCGCTTTACAGACTGCTTAGTCTTTATCTTCGGTTTAATTACTTCTTTGTTTTTATTTGTTTACTTAAGAAACATTTGTGCACATGTTTGTAACACTTTTCTGGTTCAAATGAGTCCAAGCACGATACATTTTGGATCACATTTATTTGTTTAATTCACGTTTCAATAGAACCTCGACTATTCGAACTGATGTATAACACAAATTATCATGTATACAGGTTAGTATAATATAATTATATTAGTATTTATAACAGTATTATGTACTATTATCCGAACATTCCTGTTCCACTGACTAGTTCTACTATGTCGTGGATTAAACAAGTAAATACGATCCAAATGGTGTCATGATTGGTATCATTTTAATCAGAAAAATGTCACGGATATGTTTCCAAAGAAGAAAGTTTTGCCACATTGTGAAATGAGATTAGACTAAAAAATGTTAGATTTCAAAGTTACAGGGAGCTATGAAGGATTAACACAAGAAACGAATGAGGGTTAAAGATGAAAGAGTCTTGTATTCATGTGGAGAACAGAATCTTTTACGTTTCGATGGTCGTACGAGGGTTGAAACAAATGATACCAAGACCCACATATTCCTGAATGGTCACGGTGTTGCCAGGTGCCAATATTCCCACTGGTGCTGCCTTTAAATTTGGTCTGCTTCTAATATTGTGGCCGGAAGCACCGCATCTTACGACCACCATGGTCCTAGCCGCGTCGGAGGTCACAGTTTTCCTTTTGCTGAAACGTGAAATTGTGTTTCGATCGACACAGAAGGTTAACACCGAAGGGGTTTCAGTCTTTTTTGCGTACTCATCGACCACTTCAGGCCTCTTGCGCGAAATAGTCTCCTTGATGACTTGATCTAAAATCGATTTCGGCTCTTCAACTGGAAGGAGCAGAGTCTTCCCCAAGTGTTGATTGTACTGTAGACACCAGGCTTCCAGATGACTGCTGTTGCAGTATTGCTTTATCGTGTCCGCGTTCAATCTCAACCAGACGCCATCGTCGTTATGAATCTATGAAAATGGAACGGTTAGGAAACTGTTTGTTTTCCATTGGTCCTTGAATGATCCAAGACTCGAGAGAACCACCTCGTCTATGAAAGCTATAGTATCGTTGACCGAAATGAAGCCGATTTGCTCGCTTTGTAATGAAGGGTGGGCTCTGATCCTGAGACCTGCACTGTTCTTAGCTACAAATTTTCTGAGTCTGCTTGGCTGATGCTGTGGTTTCTTCACAACATTTTGAGTTGGCGGTTGCATCCTTTGCGGCGGTTCCTTTACTTCCACTTTGTAGTTCTGGAAAATCCACCATATAATGTCCTTTGACCGCTAATTCTATATATTTGTAGTGGCAACCCAAAAGTGAAGGTAATTTCGAAATTTCAGCATTTGAGATTCTTGTCATAAATCTTTATCTTGATCTTATAAATTGATGTAATATTACGGACATTCACATCGATTTTATGATATCTTCAGAGAGCAGTGTTTAAATAATGAAAACATGAACTTTGATGTAGAAATAGGACACGAACTGTGTATAA
This sequence comes from Lasioglossum villosulum, assembly GCA_963971365.1. Lineage (NCBI taxonomy): Eukaryota > Metazoa > Arthropoda > Insecta > Hymenoptera > Halictidae > Lasioglossum > Lasioglossum villosulum. Next base: position 25,570,892 of record OZ020502.1, read on the forward strand.
ATTAATAAAACATGGAAATTGTTAATGTTTTCAATTTCGTCAAAATATTCGATTATGAACCACAATTTGTTAAATGAAACTATAAAGTGAAAATGAGTAATAGCCTGAGAATCTTTTGGAGAATCCGAAGATGGGAAGAGCGTTGAAAGAATTTCACAGCGAATTTCTTAGAATATGGCGAGGGTCGAGTACTCACGTCTTCCATGTTGTATCCGTCCACCATGATCATTAGGGAGTACCATCCGACAGATGACGGTGTCCAGGTAGCGCTGTAGCTTCCATCACCATTAGGTCTGACCAGCATGCTCTCACTCGCCCTTTTTATGGCCGGCGACATGTACCGTAGCTCCTCGAAGGAATAGTTCTGATAAGCCTTCATAATGGTAACCGCGTAGAAGCAAGTCTTGTTGTTAACTGTGACCTCGTACGGCACGTCCAGAGAAGGCTGAGGATGACCACCGAACGTCATCGGGTCCGGCTGAGAGATTCGTCGAATTTTTTTCCCTTGCTCGGAGTTCGTTAACGCTTTCTTGTCTATTGGGACTGCCTTCACCTCCACCTGCCAAAAATTTCTTCATTCGAACAACTATCGAACTCACACTCTTCACACTTTACTTCCTATACTACACATTGTTGGCTTACTTCGGCTACTTCATACCACATTATTAATAGACTGCGGATCTTGATGCGTTTATCGTATCAGAGCTTCGTAAAAATTGCAAATTGCATGAACATCCGCAGTCTGATTATTAAATTGAACTATCAGTAGTCTCGAGTGAATTGTGGATTTTTTACGTCCTTTGGTAAAGTCACATTCAAACAGTAACATCAGACGTGTTATGTGTTGTGCATACTTGACGCAGACAACAATGGACAGTCGTACCACGCCGTTCCAGCGTGACGGATCGAAAATCATGTGATTTCATGTTCATCGTACGTCAAAAATGTCTCGAGAAGTTATCTAATGACTTGAGAAATTAAAAAGAAAGGTGAAATATTTAAGAAGCTAGCGCCACATGGACATCCTTCATGGAACATCCAACATAGAAGCAAGTGACTCTACAATTCATACCTTCAAGTTGGGCACGTGGACAATGTCGCCATATTGGTCCTTCGTGTAAATGGTCACGATGGCCGGCCACCCGCATTTCATCTCCTCCTTCGAGTACAGAACCTCGCATTTCGCAGGATCCACGAAACTGTCCGGTTGGAGCCATCTTGCGAGACGTCCACCACTCGTGCCAGCTGTGCACGAGACGAAATCCCGAAGAAAGAGTCGTTCGTTCGAGTGGCAACTGTAAGCAGCAAAGAAAAGCCTCTCGTTAAATCGACGAATGAGCATGAAACATTTTAGTATTAAGTTACTGAATTGGAACAGTTCGCAAACGTGCGACGAAGTTAAAAATTGAGTCGTTCGTTCGAGCGACTCTGATTACACCGATCAATCTATTAAACGCTAAACATTTTAGTATCACAGTTGGTAAGTTCACGAGGAACGGGCGACGCAGCTAAAAATTGATCATGAGCGTTGGCTAGGGTGAAAGAATGGATCCAAACGAGGATCGTCGCAGGTTGTCGACTCGTTAGAACGAGTTTCCGAGTTACAATGCCCCTAATTGGTGATCCGTTCCGCGGGTCTCGTCTGGATAGATCACGAGCAGAGGACGATGCTCCTCTGCCAGCCAGACAATCGTTGCTTCCCCTAGCGAGTCATCGTCGGAGTCATCCCTAATAAGGCGCAATCACATTGCAATTCTGTTCTCCGTCGCGATGGGTTCGCTACCTATACTGTGCCATCACGCCTCGACCGATTTCGCTTGCGACGCGAGCAGCTGGGACGACTTCTTCGAACCATTTAAACCTGCTACTTCCGAAGAGCCGCGTTGTCAAACCGGTATCCAGCGAACACGGACACACAATCGATTAAAAACGTGACACACAGGAGAAACTAAATCTGCCCGGGCCGATAGCTCCGTCAATTATTTACATACACGTTCGCAATCTGATAAGCCACCCGTCTTCACGATTCGACGGATCATGGAGAACCATTTTCACTTCGGAGATTGCTGACTTGCACGATGTTTATCAAAACACTAAAGCACTGCATCAATTGAACGGAGCTGGAGGCTCTCACGGGCACATGACAAGAATAGTCTGGAGTCAATGAGAATACGCGTGACACAAAGCGGAGTCACGTTCGTCTTATTTATGCGAGCTTCGTGTTGCAATTCTGGGGTCGTGAAGACGGGCCATTTTTGTTCGAATTCAGTGTATATTTTTTGAATGCTTTTTTAACAGGACGATTCAATTGTTTGGAATTTGGGAGATTTCTTTGCAGATGTTCGATCCTTATTTATAATTTTTTCTAGACTTTTGTCGTCAAAATGATCGAGTCTTCGAATCACAGTTTTTAATCGATATTTTTTCTTCACGCACTCATAAACATTGTGTATATTTACATACATGTTTCCCTAAAAATGATGAGATCTTTCATTAAAAATTCTAATGTTGATATACGAGCAATCAAAATGGAATAATCTGAGTTGCATTAATGGTCTAGTTTCTTTGGTGAATAATTACAGCACTTTTTATGACGATAAAGTATAAAAATTCATAAATATAGGTGGAACACACACAATACACCAATCAAATTTCACGACAACGTATCATTTAATTCTGTACATAAAAACGTGATAGACTTTTTATGTAATTTTACATTATTTAATCCTTTGAACTCCATTTTATACTGGTACCTACTCACAAGGTTTAATATTTATGTTACACTAAATCTGTACGAACAAAATTGCTTGTCTATTCCCATTAAAGTATCTTTTTAATAACAAAATAAACATGTTCGCTGGTAGGTACCTGAGAAAAGTTTCCGAGTATGTACAAAGAGTTAATAATTGGCACACGCTTTAGCTCGATAGAGCGACCTAGGTAAAATAAAGGTATCAAAGCAAAAGCGACAAGATTCAGGAGATCTAGAGCTGAAAATGTTGTGAAAGGCTATATCAGGAACACGAGTAAATAATAATTTGAGTGTTCTGTATGCCAGAGTATGAAAATATTGCTGGAAACGATGGTACTTATAAGCTACCGAATTTTATTTTATAAAATCTATACGAACAAACTCACATGAAATCCCTTGATGATGTCTATAAATAACGAACGAATAAGTTCATTGGTAATTGAGCTGAGAAGATCTTCCGAACTTAATATTTAACACAGGCGTTGCCTCGCTAGATCGGCCGTAGAATAGAAGCATCAAAGTAAGAGCGACGTAATTCAGAGGATCTAGGGGTAGAAGGTGTTCGGAAAGGCGATATCGCGGTCGTTTTATTCGTCGTGGGCGTCGATACCAATTCTTTAAGACGGTGGCCAAAGACTATCCTAGATGAGGGTGTCGTCTTACCGATCGACCCGGTAATAAGAGCCGGAAGAAGATCGATGGACGGAATGTGAAACGCGATCGAATGCCGGAGGTCGGGCGACAAGAATTGCGTCGAGGATCGAGGTGTACGTCGCGTCGCAGAAATTGGGAATGGCGGCTTTAAGGTCAGGCTCGATGTGACGTATGGTCAGCACGTGGTCATTTCGGAAATGGCCACTTCAGTCCTGGCGTCAGGTGTTTCCGGATTCGGGAGGAGCGTTATGAATGAATGGACGTTTCGCATGTGTGACGCAGACAGGCCGAGAGACGCCGCCGGGCTAGGAGTTGCACGGACACGCGCAATTTCTCATGGGAAATTAAATGGCCAGGCTTCTGCTCATAAAGCGAAGAGCTACGTCGCTGTCTACCATGAAAAGCGACGTGGCTATGAAGAGACGCTTTCGCGGACCGAGTCGTCCCATTTTTACGGCGCCCTGTGTGTCGCGCTGGCTTTTCAGTTTTCTACGAACTGGCCATAAAGGAAACTATTTTGCCTTCCAGCGGCCATGCCGCGCACCCCTTTTCGCGTAATTTTTGGAGAGACATTACTACAAACGCACCGCGCACCTGGCGGATTCAAAACCGTTGGTTAGCCGAGCCTTGACAATTCGGACAAAGAATTTGTTACGTACGTGTAGCCGTATACTGAATTATGTATTGGAGTTGTAGAGATAAAGTTTTTTAAATAAAACGTAGTGCTTTTAGGAGGCACGAATGCTATGAATGTTCCCGTTGCTTTGGGAGATATGTAAATTTGAAGATACGACCTGTGCTAAAAGATTATTCACTTTTTATCGGGAATTTCAGAGACTTCTGAATGCTCTACGTTTGAACGGTTATCAAGAGAGTAATAATGGAAACATGGTAGAATTCAATTTTCAAAGATTGATTTGTATCGAGTACATTAAAATGTACGAGTTCATATTATATGTTCTCTACTAAAGTTCTTATCAGAATATCTTTATAATTTACGTAAATGTAAAATAGAAAATCTGAAACCAGTCATTTCACCAACGGTGAAAAGTTCAGTATTGAAAATGGATTACAGTACAGTAGTTTTTAATGGTATCCCAGAGGGGACAGTGAAGTGCAAAGGTTAATTAGTTAAAAGTTTATAGAAATTGTCTTTAACGTAACTTCAGGAAGTGTCGCAAATTCAATGCAAATATTTTAACACTATACCTACCGGCAGCCTGTTAATAGAATTTCCTGTCATTGCGTTGAACCAAAAAATGGTTTCATGGCGCAGCACAAAAGATTTATTAGGTTACGTTACTGGCAGTGAATTGTTGAATTCACGATCGAAGTTGCTATTGCTGTTAGTAAATAAAAGATTTTGCCCAACTCTGGCTGTTGGAGGGTCTGTTAAAAAAGAATGTCCGGTGGATTCTGTGTGAAATGACCAAACGTTCATCACCTTGTATAACAAGAACGACCAAAACTGTGCGAAGTACCTCTCGCATCCTTCCCCACAAGTCTCTACAAGCTTGAAACGCATGTATTTCAATACCATCGACAACAATGATTGCACACCATACGTGTAACGACGATCCCGATGAAAACATTACGCGGCCGTAGCCGCGGAGGACACCGCGAACATTATAGAAACGGAAAAGATCGCAAATAAAACGCACAAACCGATATCAGTTGCAACGTCCAAGCGCGGGTGCCCTCGACCGACCGTGTAACCTGCTCCTACAAACCGCACACGAGCCACTGCATGTTACGTAAACCTCGGTCACGACGATCCGTGTTTCGCGATGGTCAGAGTCGTTTCGCGGGTAACTTGGTCAAGGTCAGTCCTCGCAGGGCACAAAGTGCGGCGACCCTGTCGACCTGCTCGAAAACCGGTGCGCCGGCAGCGGCGGAGGAGCGGTTCCCTCTGGCTTGTCCCGGTCACGGTGAACCCTGCCGAACCGGTGCCCGAGAGTTCTCGCCCCTCCGTGCATTCGTGGCAGGCTTGCTGGCTTTTATCTTCGAAAAGACACGAAGAGGGAGAGCACGCGGGAGCGTATAGTAGTCAGGCGAAGGAACACGGTTCTTGGTGGGGAGTAGACACCGATCGTGCATGCCACCGACCACAGTTTCAAAGCAACCTCCGCGATGATCGCGTCAGCTGGCCTCTAGTCGCCCCACCTCTACGGAAACGAGCCGTCCGCGCGCGTTTCGACTCTCTCGCGCGACTATCCTAAGCGAGCAGCAAGTCCTGTTCCAATCATCGCCAGGCAGAGAGTCCTGCTCTTCGCGAGCCGTCCGCCGAGAGGAATCCGGTTCCCCGAGATCGAGGGTAACGATCGATCAGCCTGGAAAACTCCGAAGAGCACAGTAACTCCCTTTGTTCGATCCTCATCGCTGCCCGATGAAGGCGGCTCCTTGTAGGATCGATTCGAGGCAAGATCGACGCGGCCAGATGTGAAAGTTCGAAAGTACCCGGAGGATCGACGAGGATCCATATCGATGGAAGTGTGCACGGTGTGTCGTAAATGATGTGAGGAAAGATCCACGGCGCGAGGAAATCGAAGCGGATCGATCGCGGCCGACGAAGAACGCGGCCCTTTGTTCCGGGTGATCTCGCTCGATCCCACGATGAGCGGCAGGAGGAGAGTGTTCAGTGCCCTGAACGGGCTCAAGTGTGATCGTGCGGTCGTATGCTCGGTGTTCGTGTGGTGTATAGTAGTTCTGGCTGGTAACGTCGAGAGTGCACCGCCCGGGATATGCGCGATGGACGGGTGCAACTGCACCGTCAAGGCACACCGTTGGATTAACGTCAAGTGTGTCTTCTCGAATGATCAGGTGAATGAAACGCTATGTACTTCGTCACTAACCCACCTCAAGTCGTCGCGGTTGCTACGTCGGCGACCACGTTTCTGTTCGCGAACGATCGATCGATCGATTACTGTGTTTTGCCGATCGTCGCCGAATGATATTCGCGACCGCCATGATTACCGCCTCGGCTGGTAACCTGCGACGCAAATGTACGGACGATGACTAACTCCCTAGGTTTCCAAATTCGCTCGTTTGGGATTATGACTTTCGGTATCTGCGGTGGAACGGACCCTGCGATCTAAAAATGGAAGGCCCTCTCGACTGCGCGAGCTCCGGTCTCGCGCCACTAAAACCTGGAGACAAAGATCTTACTCCAGATTTTGGGCATTTAAGAATTTTATAGATCTAGTTTGTCTCTTGAATATCAAACTCAATTTTACGGTTCACTGATACACGTGGCGTACCATCAAACGTTATTATGGTGTTCTAATGATGATGCGGATTAGCATCAATAACTCTAGTATTGGTGGTTGCAATTATCGAATTCAGAGTCCTCTATAATTGCGATATAGCAAACAATTTCCCCCTATGAATTAATCAAATATTAAAATTTATAATTCACTGATACAAGTGACATTCGAATAACAGAAATGTTGCGGTATCATCATCTTCCAAAATTGACAACGTAATCAGCATCGATAACAGTAGGATAGGAGATTGTTACAATCTAAAATTTGTCATGATTGCGCTGTAAGAGACAATTTTTCTCTTTGATCTAATCAAGACTAGCATTGAAATACTACATTTCATAATTCACTGACACAAATGGCATTATCGTATTCGAAAATAGACATCGTTGATCAGCATCGAGAACAGTAACACAACAGAGTGTTATCATCAAACACAGACTTGTTTGTAGTTGCGATGCAGAAAGCAATCTATGTCCACGAGGTAATCGCGAACACTTATTGCAAGGTATTGTTCTAAAAAAAATGGTTTCCTCTGTAAGCGGATGCGCCTATCTCATCGACATCTCGAAATTATCCGAAATTGTGAACGGTCGGCGTTCAAGGTGAACACTCGCGAGTTCTGCAAGCTCTCGAACGGTGAAAGTTTCCGGAGCACATGGACCCCTGGAGATCGTGTTCCAGTTGGAATTAGCATATAAATCATTGGTCCGTGAACATGTCGCGAATCACACAGCAGGGTGCGCATGGTAGACTTCGGCCTCGAACACTACACACCCGACTTCTATGAGGCACGTTTCGGAGCATTATACATATCCGGAGTTCCACTTGCTGTTGTCTCGTTGTCATCTGCGCTCCACTGGATGCAGTTCAACCGATGCACCATACGCCCCGGCTAGGAGACCATGTTGCAACGGGTAACAACCGGCTGGGGCTCCTTTCGGGAACTTCCGCGAGAAACTTAAAATCGTGCCAGACACGCCCGCTGTTAACGGGACGGTTCACACATCCCTCGGATTTTCGTCTTCACACGTTTCGTTTGAGCTAATTGGTCACAGTAGACTGCTGCTTTTATACATTTATGACAAAAATGGAGAGGTGTAATTTAAAATAGTGAAAATATTAGAAGAATTTAAAAATACTATTATATTATTTTCCACCTATTAGATATATTAATTCACTGCTGTTTGTTGCAATTGAAGTAGAATATTTTTATTTTGCATAAAGACCCACGGTCTAGTTATTAGTCTAGATATTTATGCAAAATAAAAATGATTTACATCATTTGTAGAGACAGATGTTTTCTGTTATTAATAATCTTAATAAGTTGAAAGTACTATATCCGAGTCCTTAAATTCTTTTAATCTTATTAATTTACTTTATTGCAAGTTGCTACTGTCCTATGGATATTGCAATTGTAATTTAAACGTAGTCTTTCATCAATTAAGTGCTTTCATTTTTATCAAAAGCGTTCTATGTTCACATGGGAGTTGTAGTAAAATTGTTGTGTCAATTCAATGTATTTGCAGGTTGTTATAGCTAGGAACGAAGAAAATTTGATCGATAGTAGTTGAAATTGTCTAATATTCTATACTGACATGCTCCAACGAAAGTATATCGGTTATTCCCAACGGATGATATTATACAAAAATAATTCTACAGAGGAGAGTAGGACACGTAAAAAATTCGGCAAATAAATCATCCTTAAATGACGCCAGAAAATATTTACTCCACTTCATTCATCAATAGACTGCGGATTTGATGCATTTATGACAAAAATGAATAGGTGCAATTTGATACGGTTGACAAGTGAAAAGAATTCGAGAACATTAATTCATTAGGCTCAGCTTACTAAAATTCAAGAAAAAAGAATATCGCTTCTATTTGGAACCTGTTCTTTGTAATTGATGCAAACAATTTTTATTTTGCATAAAGATCCGCAGTCTGTTCATCGAAGCTCAGAGTTTGCCAATATTCGCACACGTGCACTGTTACAGTAGAAGCTCGGGCAAACACCTTGTACCTCGTCCGGGTTGGACATACTGTCGAAAAAATGTCTGAACCTGCCCCGGTATCAGCTTACGGTGTCTCCTCTATTGTTCCGTCTGTACAGTGTAACGAGCCTAACCCAGCCCCGAGTATCCTTTCAACTATTAGAGCGACGGGTTTGCCGCTCCACTCGTGCATAGTGGCGTAGAAACGAGTCGTTCGCTAAATTCGACGATAAACTCCAGCGTCTAAATATAGCCGAGAAATATATTTCGAGCGTAGTGGTGCAGTTAAAGCGACGGGAGGAGAGTTCGTATGTTAATTGTACGTAACGCGTCGCCGAATTGACGGTGGTCTCGATTTCTGAGGTCAGCTGTCCGGGTTAAATATCGATGCTACGCTTCTCGACTGCGAACTGGGCCCTTGCTCATTGGCTATCTTTATGCCGATCTTAGAGCCGCGTGGAAACGCAAGGATAACCAGTCCGCCGCCGTTCACGTTTTACGAAATAACTGCGTTAATTATCAATTTTATTGGAGTCGTTGGCCCCTCTGTGGAAAGTTTCGCAACATTATCGCGACGGGTTTGCTAATAACCATTTATTTAAAAGCGAGCGGGAAACCGATTCCGTTCAAATTAAGACGGCCGAGTTCTGCAGAGGGAACCCGTTTGGAAAGTGATAATTAGAAAGGTCAGATTACCGCGTTGAATAATTTCCACGAGCAATGGTCCCGTGACACTGTTACCGGTCAGTATTTTACTGCTTCTTTGTCAAGTACGTGTTCCCCGTAAGTCGGCGGCACTGCCGACCATGTTTCGCATTATTGAAAGCAATTTCTGCCGGTCTGACGAGCGCCTGTCGCGACGGGCGTAGGCGTGACACGCATTGCAATGTATACCGGGTGTCTCTAATCATCGGCGAACATGGGAACGATTAGCAAGGGAACTTTTTAAGCCGCCAAGGCGACGCTGTGTTGCTTCTTTCTCGCGGTTCATTGACACCGGTTGGCCCGACACCGGGCCTCTCGCTCGGCGAAATATACTTCCTAATCGAATCAGATCCACCAACCAACGTCACTTATCATTCCACCGTCGTTAATTCCATTTACAGACCGTGCTGGCGCGCGGTTGTTTGCGTTAAATGCCTGGCAAGCTTCCTTTAACCGTGGGCTTCGCCCTGGCTGCACGCGGATCCACGTTCAATGGAATACCGATGCGATTACCAGCCGCGATTGCGTACCAACCTAATCGATCCGCATTTTTTCCTAAGCTCAATTTGCTTTTCGTGGCGAAGAAATTGCTTGCAGATGAGGATCTTGGCTGAAATAGAAGCTATCAACGTTAAATACGTTTAGCGTTTTGAATACTGAACTGTTCGTTAACCCTCATTAGCGGACTGCGGATTTTATGCATTGGTGGAAAAATTTATTGCTGAACTTTAAGACCCTCATTAACCCTTCGTTAACCTTCACGAGTAGACCGAGGATAAAATACATTGATGGAAGAAATGAGTAGTAGAATTTGAAACAGTGAGGAGATCATAAGAATTTAGGGACGTAATCTATTAATAATATGTATATTGACGGTTGATATATTGTTGTTAACTCTAGACAATTTTTATTTCACATACAGATCTACTCATGAGCTTCTCAGAAATAAAAGATCCTTGGATATTTTATCACTTTTGCCTCCGCGCTTTACATCAATAAATTCTGATTCATTTATGATAACTAGATTATGGATCTTTATGTAAAATCAAAATTTCTTACCTAAATTGCAACAAACTCAAGTGAAATAGAAATTTATTTCTTTCCCTATTATGTTTAGTAGGTTGAGAATAATATAATAGTATGTTTAAATGTTTCCAATATTTTTGTTATTTTAAATTACACCTGCTCGTTTTTGTCACAAATGCATAAAATTCGCAGTCTAATAATGACAGAATTTATAGAAATAAATTTTAAGAGTACCAAAGAAATGTCTGCAGTTTTCTTCAGTCCAGTAATAAAATTTACCGTCGATCGTTTACTTCGATCAAGAATACCGTAGACTTTTCTTCCAGTTTCGTAGAAAGCCATTAATTTGTATAAAATAAAACGAAATATCCCCAGCGGATAAGCAGGATGAATTACGCCAATGTCAGGTTAACGCGAGGTAGGTACGGAAGTTGGACTCTTCTGTGCACAAGGCTGTTTTGTCTTAGCTAAATGGATTATCTGAACTCATCAGCGGCGAGAATAGAAGCAGATCGAATCTGCTAGCGAGGATGATCAGGGAACAATGCCAGCTCTCAGACACGGAGAAATATCGTGGAAGCGATGACAATGCGTCGTTCTCCTCTCGGTGATTTCCAGTACGGACAACCCCTTCGACCGGAAGTCGCTCGCAGCGGAAGCCGGTTAGATTTAGGCGAACGCAACAGAGACGATTTCGTGGGACCTATCGCGACGATCTACACGGGCTCGGCCTTCGCCTGGTGCTCCTATGAATGCGTAAACATGCTGAGTCGTGCACGAAATTCTTCGAAACGATGCTTAACCGCTCTAATAGTGCTCTGGCACTTGCGTGCATCGTTGGGAAAGTGTTTCGCCACTAATCGGATCTCGCCACGCCCACTGCTCCTTAATTGTTATTACTGTGAACTTTATGCATCTATGACGGAAATGAGAAAGTGCGATCTAACCCTTTAGTTGGCATCGTTGAGTCCCAATACAACAGCTATTCATTTAATTTCATTGTTACAAGTTAAGCACGTAGACGACGTGTTCGCGACTCCGGATCAAAATTTCAATGTTTGGCGTAAGGGGTAGTTGCAATTGCTAGTTAGAAATACGCAACAAATGTAATTAAGTAATCAGGCAGTGAGCATTATAGATGCTTTAAATTCTACAATATTTCCAATAATATAACTATGTTTCTCTAATAATTATGCTTGTACCTTATGTTCATCTAAATTCTAGGATAAAGACCAAATCTTTTTCTGGCAGTACGAAAATATATGATATTTAATTTCTTCTTTTAAAATTGATAATATCTGTCTAAACACAAACGTCCAACTTACACACGCAAGTTTTGATCAAATTAGAAACCGTTCCTAACGACTGGTAAGTGTCTAGATTGCTGATTTTGCGAATGCTAGGCGACTAGAAAATTTGTTGTACTATTTGGCATAAAATGTAGCTTTACGTGCTATATTCAAATATTATTCCATTAAACATTAAATTTTATTTTATGGTTTTTCTATATTACAAATTGTGAAAATTTGCATTTCTGACATATTTTGTGTTTTCAAATATTTTCAGACGCAATACTTGTTCTTTGAAAAAGATCCACATCGGGATCGAAACGTCAGAAACATTTACTAATTGCACATTTGTTGTTTTTTTCTTTCTAAAATGATCGAACCTGGCGCCGATATCATTTAAACTTTAATTATTCAAATATTAGTTTTGTTTCAAATTCTAGGCTGGCATTAAATTACTATTTATTATTAGACTGCGGATTTTATGATAAAAATGAGTAGGTGAAACAAAACAGTGAAAATATCTGACGATTTGAAAAACACGATTATTTCTATTCTATTCTAGTCTATTTATCACCATACCAACTGAGAGGGTTAAAACAGGAAGTGTCTGTATAAAACCTCCGTACGACAGAAATTCAATCATAAATCATAATAACTACATCCGTCGCAGATGATCCGAGTATCGCACGGAAACCTCCTTCCCCGTAATTGATTCCCATGCTTTAACGGTTTCAATAAAACCAACAGAGGATTACGCTTTGCATACCGAGTCTCCTCGATATTTATTCCGAATGCATAAAAATGTGCAGTCTGCTTGCGTCCCTCGGTGCGCACCGTTGACCCAGAGTGAGCCGATCCCGCGACCGCGACGCTTCAAATTTGCCGCGCTCGGAATTAACGTCCGGCTGTTCCCTGACAAATGGTCGTGGGTATCGGTAATTCAATTGCGAACCGATATCGACGCGATCCGCACAAATGATCCCGTCAATTAATAACGGAGGCAACGCGTGCCCTCGATTAATTCCGCCATTCCGGCGTCGCATCTGTCCGGCCTCGCGATACAATAACGCGATGCAAACGTTATTACGATCGTGCCGAGCAAATAACGTCGACGATCGGAAACGACCATTGTGGCCGTGTGAACGATAAAAGCGGAGGCCGGAGACGAACGTTCCCTGGGTGACTGTGCGGAGATCAGAAGTTGCCGAGCATCCTCAAACTGTTTCAACCCTCATCCATCCCTTATGTCAAATGTCACGTTTCCGATGAAAAAGAATTGGTCTCTGCGATTTACAGATATTTATATCTACTATTATCAATAGCAAAACATGTGACAACGTTTGTGACATAATCTTGTAATCAAGTTGCGTAAATATTTATTACTTCATTCACAATTAAATAATTGGCAATGCTAAGTATTTATCCTTTCGTTTCATTCGATGTTTTACCATTGTGCCAATTTGAAACACGAGAGACACATTAATGTATGATTATTAAAAATCTGATACGTGATTCTATCTAGTAGATTTGATGGTTCCCGAAGGCGATACCTAGAGCTAGTAGCTTAATCCCCTTGCACCTTCAAGTTGCTGGTGCTCGACAACTTTCGATGATTGATACTGTACGGTATTCAACTCTTTGTTACTAAACGTGAGAACTGTGTGAAATTGACAAATTAACAATTGCTTTACGGGACAAAATTACGAGTTTTAATACTTTTAGAAAATACGAAATAATAACTCCTTAACAAAACCACGAAGTACAATATTTTTAGGACATTTTATATAATCGTTGATGTTTAATATTATATACATATTTGTTGGTTTATTGGTTAATCTCTCTACTGTCGTTAACGTTACAATTGTTCATTTAATATTAATCATCGGAAACTATTTGCTGTTATCAGTTAAAATAGCTCCAGCTCCGTCATCAGAGAGATAATAGCGACACATGACAAAAATTCGCTAATAAAAATGGTTCGATAAAATACGTAATTAATTCTCAAAAATATGAGAACATACCGGTCCAGTTTCTTGTTGATTCCACCTAGCGTAAGCAGCCTATTCGGCAACCATATGGGACATTATATCGAGCTCTAATTGGCTGTAATGATCGAAAACGGTTCGCCGAAATAATCTCGATCGTGACCAAGGCTCTCAGCCGTGGATTTCGCGGGAAGTTCGAAAGCTGTCACCGGGGACAATGGTCCTCGAGACCGAGTCGCACCTCTGCGGGCCTTTTATTGGTGCCGTTGGTCGTCGGATTAATAAATTGACTGTTCGCTGCGTGTCCGACAAGAGGCAGAAGGGTACGGGGGTGGAGCAGACCGCGGTGGGAATTTCATGCGCACAAAACCGACCGCGCGATGCTTGCTGCTGCAAGAGGACACCGCGTCGAACTCTCCTCGACCGCTGGCCCAATCCTTGCCCCGGCTCAATTTATTCACAATAGGCTCTTTCAACGAATTACTGTTCGGTCCACGACGAATCTCTGGGTGTTACCGAGCGACCGGGCCGCAATCATGCGGGCACTGTGTCGCGTGAGACGGGACGCGAGGGGAAAAATTATGGGTGCCGTTTATCATGTGACCCTCCGCGCAGCACTGTGGTCATCCGACTTCTCGTCGATCCCAGCACGCCTTGCTTGTTCTCGCTTTTGTGGTTTTTCCACGATTTTTTGGATACCCTTATCAGGCAGCGGCGATAACGCGCGAACACCGGATACATTATCGAGGGATTCGTTAGATAGGATTGAGGATTTTTTGAATTCCGTCTGCGGGACCTCTAACCTCGTGGCTGTCGATTGTTGTGAAACTCGTGGAAAATTCATTAGATTCGAGGCTCAACGGCTTGATCTGATAAAACGATAATCGGCAGTTTACATCACTCGAACGGAGGGGGTCAACGCTCGATTGAACTCTTGTTGGATCGGTGAATATGGAAGCAAAAATGTCGTAGAAAAGTGAAAGAAAAAAACATCGAATACTTTCTAAAAAAATTTTGTTAGTCATCTGCATAGATCAGCGATTTTCTATTGGAACAGTCAATTCTGTTAGTACCTGGAGCAACGTTGCATGTGAGATTTCCTTAAGATCTACTTTAGCTTTTATTGTTCCCCATCAAATCCTGTTTTCCAGTAAAATTTGCACTTTACTTTATCCAACGTTGATCCAGCCAGCAGTTCACTAATTAAATTGTCGAGTAGACTGTGGATATTATGCAGTAATGAGAAAAATGAAGTGCAATTTGAAACAGTGATGGAATTATGTGATCTTAGGGACGTCGGTATATTGCTGTTAATAAATCAATATCAATAAATTCTGGTTAACTTATGATGTCAGAATTTATAGAAATAAACGTTTAGGATATCAAAAAAACGCTATTTCTCCAGTTTTCTTCAGTCTAATACTAAAAATATCGTCGATCTTCTACTTCGATCAAGAATACCATAGACTTCTTTATTTACCCCTCCGTTTAGGAGTAAAGAATTTGTCTGGACTCCAAAAACTCTGAGACACGCCCAGCTCAAAGTCTGCTCAACAGGTGAAAAATTGGTCCCAGGTGAACACACTGCTCTCGCAGAATTGACAAATATTCTTCGCATAATTTCATGGTGAATGGCACCGTTCAATCGGAATCGTGATAGGCCCGAGATACGGCGTTTACGCTGTCTCGATGAGACTCTTCTGCCCCGGCATGCGTCATTGCAATTAAGCCGCGGAAATCCTTCGTCGAGGGAGCGAGTATCTAAGCTGGCACCGGTTAACGCAGCAGATATAACTTCGATAACCCAATAAACAGGTTGGATCGAGATTGCAGCACGCAGCGCATTATCGGTGCCGGGCTGAGCCGACCTGCACCGGCTGGATGAATTATTTTAGGCCAGATCTCGGTGCACAATACGGTGTACAAGCATCTGGCCCGATTGCGGTTTGCCCGCTTTGTCTGGAGAACTTGCTCGGGGGCGTAGATATAGCCGACATCCTGCTTCGTTCATTCCCGACGATAATTCCCAGTAACACCCCGCGAGCACACTCGAGTTATCGCGATTGGTCACACGTGCGAAGTGGCCCGCTTGCTCGTCTCTTCTCTCTTGTTCACTCCTTCCCTCTCCTGTTTTTTCTCTCTCTTTCTCTCTTTGTCTCGCTATTCCTCTTTCTCTTTCGCGCTTTGATACTTGGACCGAGTGATTCAATGCGCCCGCTTGTAAAATCGCGGCTGTAGATTGCGCGCTGCTCAAGCGTCCGCTTAACGACTCGTCGATTGGACAAGCAGGATCCACTCGCGGTTTCGACACTCGATACGACCTTGCCTAGTTCCTCCTCGTTCGACAAGCTAGTCTGAGATTGCCGTGGTTTCTTCGTTTGCTACCATCGAGTCCGGTAGTTTAACAAATTTTACTGTGAGATCGATCTACTCTTTACTGCAACTATGATGAACCATGCTGAGGTTGCAAACTTCATTCTAAGATAATGACGAGGCAGGTCGTATTGTCAGCAATGAAATAAAAATCGTTAGAATTTCAGAAATCGCACAAGATGCTCTTAAAAATTGGAAGTAGACAACTCTAAAAAGAGATGCTAGACTATAACAATGGATAGCAATTACTGAGAAAAAATTATGGGAGACTTCTCCGGAATGTGTAGTACGTAATGTGTAAAAAATTAGTTTAAAAACAAGAGTTATTCTTTTATTGTGTCGTTGAAAAGATAGAGAAATCTTCTCGTTTAACTCTTGTTTTTAAACTAATTTTTTACACATTACGTACTACACATTCCGGAGAAGTTTCCCATAATTTTTTCTCAGTAATTGCTATCCATTGTTATAGTCTAGCATCTCTTTTTTACTTCCAATTTTTAAGAGCATCTCGTGCGATTTAAATGTCACTTATACAAAAATTGTTACAACGATTTCTAAGCCATTTTTTTCGGAACATATCACCCAAAAGTATTGTAAAATGTACACATGCAATGTAAAATATTTTTTTGTACAAAAAACATATGTAAAACAATAATAATACAGTGTCAGTGCTAGTACGATTAGCAACTTTAGCTGAGATCGTCAGTTGTCGAGCATCTATGTACTGTATTAATATATTATTGTACACAGTCTAGTGAATGATGATAGAAACCGTATTCTTATAAATAGTCTAGCAGATGAGACTCTCCAGAGGGAATAAGACAGAGCTAACATGTTCCTCATTCCTTTTCTATTCGGTTTGCAAATGCTCAGCAAGTTATGATCTCTGTATAATAGCTTTAGCAATTTTAGAGGCTGGGCTTCAATGGGGTATTGTCATATTTAGACAGACAAGAAGGATCTGGAAATATCCATTCATTATTTCTAACTTACTAGAATTGTGCAGAGAAAGGAATAAATTTCTGTCTGGCTCCTGCTTCTTGCAATTAGTACAGATGATTCTTATTTTGCATAAAGATCCGCAGTCTAATTGTAATTTTGTACCGTCTACTCATTAAAGTGCTAAATTAGTATAATTATATGGCACACCTGCACGGAAGTGTATAATGTTGCGATTTAACCGTCACACGTTCCTCAGGGTGGAAATTCCTCAGGGTAAAAGAATTCATCTCTTTCTGCCTGTGTCGTTGGATATATATTTAAAAAATGTGACACTGCAAATGAAACATGTTTTGTTGATGCAAAGTGTAAAGCAACAATGGCTGAAATATCATCCTGAGCTCTTTTATGCAACTATTTCTGAGGAGAGCGCAGGATTCAGTAACATAAATAGACTCTGGATGTTTAAACTGCAGTTTCCTTTGTCTTTGTGTTTTTACGTTTATATACATACACGAAAGTAATAAAGAAACTGAGGTCACATCGTTGTGATGCCTCATAGTGAGATATTCGTTGGAGTGACTAACTCCACGGATACAAAGGCTGAAGTTCGTTTACCAGGTAGTCATTTTAATTTGGACAACGAGTCATCCAAAAGTACTATGATTTTAGCATTATCAAAGTTTACCTTTTTTGTTCAGCCTTTTTATCACATACTTCTACCACTTTGTGCTGCCATTTGGCAACAGTGTTCGTTCTTCATTGTCTTTAAGTTCTAAAAAGTTTAGGCCATATTGTCACCGACAAAATAAAAATCGTCAACGTTTCATGTAAAAATTAAATTTTAGAAATAACACAGAATATTTCTCTTTCTTTTCAACGACTCTATAAGAGATTAACTCTTGTTTTTAAACTAATTATTTCCACATTACGTAGAAGTCTCCCATAATTTTTTATCGGTAATTGCTACCCTTTGCTTTAGTCTAGCAGTTCTTTTTCGAATTTCCCAGTGCCAGTTTTTAGATCTTGTTCGATTTAAACGTCATACTTCTAAAAAAATTGTTACAACGATTTCTCAGCAATTTTCTTCCCGGCAACTACTAATTTCTATCCAAGACGCTGTTACTCGGTTGCTTGTTTCGCCCAGTTACTCATCGGCGGCTTGTTAACGACTCCAGAAAAATACAGTCTAACTGCGGGAACTATTTTCCGACCGGTCGAACCAACACACGACGAGATTCTGTGTTAGTCGTGAAAGGAAATGTCGCAATCCGTGCACGTGAATGTTGATTAAGACACTCACAGCCCCACAGTTGAAGCACTCGATGATTTATGCGTCGGCAAAAATAATACTCCAAAGCGAAAGCTTGTGTAAACTTCCGACTAGCTTACCAGATTAAAAATAGCGCATCTAATGGCTTCATTTATTGTGCTTACTTCTGCGTTAAAAAAACAGAGTGGGAAATTAAACTTTGTAATGAGCAACAGTGAGTAGCAGGAGAAGTAATTGTTTTTCTCTGTACCGCGTTTCTCGGGAAATTACTCGTTGTTTCATTTCATTACGAACATGTATAAACGTAATGTCAGAATGTCGCTGTCTCTGGTGAAATGTATTGAAAAATACAATTCTCTATTATCTATTTTTTAAGTGAACGAAAAATATCAAACCTCAAAAGTAGAGCAAGTGGGTCACGAATTTTAGTGTGAAATAAAAATTGTCTGCGTTAATTGTACCACGCACGAGCTACGTAGACGTTTATTTCTTTTTTAAATACTTTCAGTGGATCGAAAGTATTAGAATAGTATTTCCAAGTGTTTTAAATGCTTTGATCAATTCATGTTTGCGACAAACGCATAATGTCTGTATATATAATTTCGATTTTACGCAATTTTGTCGTGGCACTGTCACGCTTCGAACACCATCGACAAAGTCTGTATCCATTCCACTTTTCCCTTGCATCTTGTTAGCGTAATAGACGTTCCGTTTGCATTCTGAACGTTCCTCACATTTTAAACAATGCTTTCTGCCGACGCAGCATTACTCGCGTACAAAGCAGCATAGCAATTACAGTGCATCATCCCCACACTCATAGTATTATCTAAATTTACAGGCGGTGCTCTCGGGGATCGCGCCTCGAGCTCATACTTTAAACATCTCTCATACCTTAAATATGACTCGTTGGCACGTCCGCAACTTTGATGCGTCTGGCGCATGGCGTTATGATGAAAATGCGAAACTTCGAAAATTAATGAAAATGTAATTTATTCAGTAATGCGCCCGCAATAATATCACGAGAATTTAATGCAACAGGTATTCGGAGTGCTCGCCTTCGCTCGATAGTATTCCGTCATCGACTCGCGAGTTCTATTGCAACGGGTTGAAATATGACGTGTGCATTGACAGCTTTACTGGAAGAATCATTTCTTCGTTATCCAAATCATTGTTTAATAAATAAATGATTCGCGTGAAATTAAGAGTTTAATATTTTCATTGTAGCACGGTAACAAAGTATAATCGCACCTTGTTCCTTGTGAATAGTTGCATAAAATAGACTAGGATAATAATTCATCCATGTTTTTCTACACGTTAAACCAACAATTTTCATATATAATGTATAATGTCACATTTAAAGAAATACATCTCACAACATAGACATGCAGGGACCAATTATTTTACAGCAATGTTCATTTTGATTTGGAAGACACGAATACCCACACTTACATTTAGTAAATTCAAAAGTTGTCAAGTAGTTATCAAAAAAGTATAACAGTTTTTGCAGTTAACGTTGTTTTAGCAAACGTTTTTAGCCTGTTGAGACTGTAAAAAGTTCAAGACGAATTACACTTCCCTAGTTCATTTCACCATGAAATCGCTCGAGGGTGGGTTTCTGACAAACAAAGATTAGAAGAATGTAAGGAAAGGAATATTCCCAGAAGAAACTGAACCAATAACGAGTTTCCCTTTCTAGTTTGCGCCGACGCCAACTATGTGAGTCCCCAGGGTTACGACCAGTTTTTTCCTGTTCCCGCATTTCCGGGGCGGCAGTAGGTTTTCTCGATTTTCCGCGGAAACGGAAATTCGTTTCGGCTCGCGTTACAAAGAAGGCGGCGTGGTGTGTGGGAGTCTCGCACTCGGTCGTCTTTGTGATTTACCGACCACGAGATCTCGGCCAGATATCTTTGTCAGATTATCGTGGACTGTTCACACAAATCGCCTCGCTTCGGCAAATGACTTGCGTTAACCTTGAAATAATTCAAGTGTGAAGTGTACCGCGGGGGAGCGGAAGTCGAGACGATCAATTTGGATGAACGTTCTGATGTCGAGAGCAATACCGCTGACAGAAGGATCCTCGAGCAGCTCTGGCTCGCGAGAGGTGCTCGATGTCTTCGAGTGCTTCCACAATCTCTGGCTCTGTTTCAGAACCCGAGACGCTGGGAGAACGTGTTTCACGAGTGCCTAATATCCTCGACGCATTTGTCATCATTGTCAAATGTCTGCGTAGTTGCGCATCGTTGCAACAGACAGTAGATCCGTCGGGAATGATCGCGAGGATTCGAGTGGCCGCTACGAAAATTGTTATAGTGGGTCGTCTATTTCCTCCCGTCCTATTCCAAACATACTTTTACGGGGTCCAGAAAGATTAAACTAAACTACTGCCGACACGTACCAGTCGGACCTCAACCCTCCGTAGTATCCTTGCAAACACATACGGATAGACGTCGCTTAGTCACTACAACATAGATCCCAAACATTTCTGTCACACCCTCTCTCTCTCCGGAGAACACACTTACTCCATGCTATTTCCTGATGCTGTGCTTCTATATTTATCATATCGTTTCTATACTATGAAAATAATTGTCGTTTCGCAGGAAACATTTATATACCTCAATTTTTACAGGAGAGTTACTTTATTTCTCCTATTAATTTTAAAAGTTTAATCGTTATACTATGTCCAACACATTTAAACGATTTACAATGTCATCTATTGCAACAATACTCATTTTTGTCATAAATGCATGAACTCAGCAGTCCGTTTATTGCACATTTAAATTTTTCAGAGAGAGGGTCAAATTTTCAGAGAGCCAATTCTCCTGATTTGACAACTTTCATTCAATCTAATAAAAGCTTCAACAAATTCTACATGAAACAAGGAATACTTTACAGAGATTTTTACAGTTGTAGATTGCATTAATGCGTAAAAGTCTAATCATGAGAAACTATAATATTTTCCTCTACAATTAATTTTGTTATAATGAACTACAAAGAAAAATACAATTTCAAAACTGCAAGTAGTGTACTCATAAATTTTACAGAAAAAGTTTAACGTGCAGTTTACTGTACATTGTGGCGTGCAATGTCGCCCTTTCATGTCCTGAAAATGCGTGAAAGTAGAACTACCTCAACCGCTACGAATCAAAAATGCTTAAAGTTTAATCCAACGTATTAATTGAATTTGTAGTTTAAATTAATTTAAATCATTGTGAAAGGAATTGCTTGAAGAAACAGTATTCTCGTCTGTGAATGATTAGTAATGCATATATCTAGCAGCTTAAATGCAATTTCGTTCGATAGAGTTGGTGAGCCAGCGAATCGAAACTCGCCTCTAATTCCATTCTATGTTATTAAATATCCAGGCCGATGCTCGACGAACGTGTGGCAACTAATTGCGTCCAATCAGCGGCGATAATTTCGTTATCGTGGCCGCGTGAAACGAAGCTACATGTATTTTCGAGCAGCCGAGAACTTCGTGAATCTATTTCCAGAGGAAAGCATTTCCCGTCTTATCGGTCTCCCAGAAAACGACGCGCCCGCTCTTTGAGAGCATCGCCTAGCACGTTTATTTTTTCCCCCGAAGCGACTAGTTTCACCGACGGGACGTGTCGACACGCATACCGAAGAACTCGACTCTTAATGGCGAAGATAACGATGGTATCTGCGTGATTCAGAACCGAAGGAACGGACGATCGGTGAAACGAAGCGTTTCAAGGTTGATGCTTCCAGCGAAGGTGCCATTCGTGAATTGTTACGTTCGAGACTGGCTTTCCGAGACTGTCTTTTACGAGAGTGAAAAATCACGGAGAAACGATCTCTGCTGTACAGAAAGTCCGATCTGGAAATAGAATTCTTCGAGCAAGTACTTTCTTGAAATATAAATCAAAATTTCCATCCCTTTTTGTCTTTGACAAAATTATGGTAGAATGTGACATCACTTAATCTTTTTTGTAAATTAGTCATAAAATAGAAATACGTTGAGTTCTATTAAATATCACGTTTTTAATTATTCAAAAAATTTTCCTGTTTACGAGGATTCAAAAGATCGCTTTAGTAAGTTGATGATAATATATGAATATTTAGAAGGCTCGCGATTTGTAATTTTGAAAAATACTTTCATGTTCGCAAGGTCTAGAAAATAATTTTTAGTAAAGAATATAGAATATTTTTCTATTTCTCCGTTTTCACAGTTTTGCCATGAACGCAAGAAATTTCCAGTTTATAATGGCTTCGTGTAATTACTAGGGTAGGGCTGATGACGAAATTACTGGGAGCGATAGGACGATCGCCTTCTATCTCGATCATTTACCGTTAGCAAGACAGACGTAAGTCCGTCAACATGTTATTATATAATAGTATAGTATACGAATATTATTTTTAACTATTATCTCTTCCGGAAAAACGTTTAAACTGCAATTAGTGATTGTATACAAGCACAAGTTTATCAGAAG
The DNA here is from genome assembly GCA_963971365.1 of Lasioglossum villosulum. Lineage (NCBI taxonomy): Eukaryota > Metazoa > Arthropoda > Insecta > Hymenoptera > Halictidae > Lasioglossum > Lasioglossum villosulum. Next base: position 25,593,593 of record OZ020502.1, read on the forward strand.
ATCAACGTTATTTCGATGATAAATTATCACTAAACTGTGGATTTTACGAATTCATGGCAAAAATGATGCAAAAGAGGATAAACGTCTACGTAGCTGCTATATCTTGGAATTAACACCATTATTTGCCGGAATCCTCTTAGTATGAGTCTCAATGGCCCCATATTAAAAAAGAACTTATAAGCTCTTTTTAAGAAATACTGTGAACCATAAACGTTCGAAAACTATTAAACAGTCTTCATTAAGTAACGTGTAACCTTAAACAGTTTGCATTTTCCATAAAAATATGCAGTCAAGTCGTCACATTAGATCAACAATTTCATAATTAATCAATTTGAGAGGTAACGTCATTATTATACATATATGAAAATCTCCATAGCTTATGAATAGACAGCGGTTTTTTATGCAAAATTCAAATTTTCTACCCGAATTGCAACAAACTGGAGTCACTCAGCTATTTATTTTCTTTGTTAACACGATTAATAGATTAAAAATAATGTAACAGTATTTTTAGATTCTTCTAAAGTTACTACTTTTTTAAATTACACCTACTCATTTTTCTTATAAATTGCATAAAATCCGCTGTCTATTTATAAAGAACAACACGTTCTGTGCAGATACAAAGAAAAAGTGTCGATAAACAAAAACATAAAAGGGGGAACAGTAGGAAAGCAAAGATCACGGGTAAAAAGACTTGAGAAAACGAATGCGAGACAGAAACATAAGGGTGGGAGAATAAGGGCGTAAGAAACGATGAGATAGAAAAAGGAAGGAAGGAAGAAAGGGAAGAAATAAAAATAGAGTAGAGGAAATGAAGAAAACAGAAAGGATTTCCAGGAAATTCTATGGCTGAGAAGACTATACGGAGTAGTCAGTGTTCGTGAGTTCGACCTCCTGTAAATCCTTCGTCGAGATACCAGAAGTTTTTACTTTGTCGAGTACGTGAAAGTCGCTCAGGGGTTCGTTACTGTTAGTTGTTGAACAAACGTTTATACCTATTGTATCTAACACCAGTGTAATTACTCTTTGCACATCTTCTGATCACGCATGCTAAACATTCGAGATGGAACTCCATTCAATTTTCTACATAATAATCGTGAATTATGATTAGACTGTGGACTTGCTAAATAAAAATTATTTGCATCAATCGCACAACACAGGAACCCGATAGTAGTTGTCTCTTTTGTAGTTTTATTAAGTTAACATGTCTTTCAAATCACACTTATCTTTATCATAAATGTTTAATAAATTTGCAGCTGCAACATAAATATGCTTGGTTATCTTTAATATCTTTTCTCATTTATTTTATCGATGCACTGCTGGGCTAATTCGAGGTCGAAGAATGCATTAACTAAAAACTGCAGTTCTTTCTTTTTGGTGTTCAGATGGATCTTTGCATAAAATAAAAATTGTCTAAAAATGCCTTTACAGTATTGAATTTGACCAATCAATTTTTGTCATAATGCATAAAATCCACGGTCTAATACTCATGTATGCACATCAATTAATTAACTCGATCATGGGATTCTTGTGTGAAATATCAACGACAACGATTTATAAAAAAAGAGACAGTGGAAAATGTGATTCGAGCAGTCGATGTTCGACAAATTCAAGGTCAAAGCGCATGATCATACAAATTCTGTGGTTAGGTCATTTTGCCGAAGCGAACGGCTATCATCCAGGCGCACCGGTTGCTTGCAAGGTGATCCATCGATCGGACATTGAACTCGGCTCTCGCTACCTGAGGTCTCATGTTCACGGGTCTCTCCTTTCGCGTGTCCGTCGAGTCGCAACACGATTCGAAGCACGATAGTAGCCGAGCACGCTGATCCGATGCTGTTCCGGTTTTCGATTATCATCTTGGGACTATCTCCGAAAACAGTGCTCGTGCCTCCACGTATCTCTGAGAAATTTCACTCTCTTCCTCGGCACAGTTTGCGGCGGACGTTTACCTGGGACCGTGACTGTTGTTTACTTTGCATTATCCGTCCCTTACGTCTTGCTCCCTTCGCGGATTTCTCGCGGCGGAAACGTTGAATGGAACTCCAATATATTACGGGATACGCGTTCTTTACAGTTGTGCGGCTCGCAAACTGCCCGTGAACCGTTTTTCCGCAGCCCGGGGGAGGAGAATCCACAAATTTCACTCGGTGAAATGCGCTCGGTGTTTATCCTGGCCCCACTACGTTCTTCAATTTCATTTTGCATAAATGATCCCTCGGGCAAAAATGTCCGAGGTACATAAAAGTTACATTTTCTTCAAAGAAGTATACGGGCTTGTGAAAAAGCATACTTTTATTAGATTGGCAACTCAGTTCGCGATCTCCAAATTGTCTCAAACAGAGTCATTCACTTATATATATTTTTTAAGCATGACTATTTCATATAAAATTAATCGCAAAATTCAGAACTTTCCAATGATGTAGAGTTCAAAGGCAATGGTTACTGAATGAGGTTATAATGATACACATCATTTTTATAAACCTCCGGAATGCAATAATTATCTTAGTACAAACGCACACATAATAACTCCGAGAACTAGGAGAGCCTTATCACAACTATTCAAGTATCTGACCGATAAAGCGCCTGGCATGCAAACAAATGTTCCATACGTGATTCTGGAAGTATTCCCTTGTTACATTCAGATACGTCGCGTTCCCAAATAATCCGAATCTCTGTGATGCATATTTTCCACCGTTATCTGTAGCCTTTGATACGAAAAATATAGGCTGGAAGTTTTTCTTCCTCGGCACGTCTCCTTCCGATGATTTGACACGTCTCGCGTTTTTTATTCCGCCTCTATATATCTCTCAGTTTATTCCCGCTCGTGTTAGATATTTGTATCGTAAACCTTACGGCTCGTTCCACATTATTATCGCGAGATAAAAGCGCACCGGCAGCGAGACATTTCACAATTTTCATGTCCCACGGATCAAGTCGGTAGCCAGTTCCCACAGAATCGTTTGCGCTCGACGTTTCTCCGATACATTAACCTCCGTTCGTTTACAAATAATACTCGCTGGAACAGAATACCCGGCGCGGTTGAATTGTCCCTCATAAAACGTCGTTAATACCCTTTCGGTTCATCGATCGGGATTCAATCAAACGTTTCCGGCACGGAATCCCGTCTCTAACCCCGCTGTGTCCCTCGGGTCATTTTTCTCTCCACTGTGAATTTATTCAGTGTAACTTCCTTTGTCTTTCGGATATGCGAGTGAAATTGTATGACTATACTTTGCAATGTATGGCAAGCTCTATAGCAAACAATATAGTATTGCTTATACTTTCCTCTTACAAATCGTTGCTTTGGAATTTAATCTCTGAGAGAATTGCATCGTTTTCAATCATTTTACTTAATTGATATACAATACATACATGTATATTGCATCTGTATTTATTATACTTTCTTCGTGCAAGTCGTAGTTGTGGATTGGAATCTCCAAGATAACTGTACGGTTTTGAACAATTCTACACAAGAATTGATTGAGTCAATTAATTGAAATATACATGTATGATTTAATTACTCATTGTATCCGAGGACCAATAAGAAATATGCTCGACGTAATAAGAAATTGCTGTCTTGCAGAAACAAAACTACTCCAGTTTCTTTAAATCGAAATGATTGAAAATAAATCAATAAATAATCCAGAAACGTTAACGATAAATAATACCCTAATTTATTAGATAACATAAGAAGGAGCAGAAAGATTATCCATATAAAAGAGTTAACAAAGTGATCACTAGACTACGGATCTGTATGCAAAATAAAAATTGTCTGCATCGATTGTAAGAAATAGAAACTAAATAGAATATTATTTATTTACTTAATGATTGTAATACAGGAGAAATCATATATTGACACCTTCAATTTTTGTAATTTTCCAACAATTTTCAATTTCATTCTCTCAATTTTGCTATAAATTCATGAAGATCCACAGTTTATCACTGATCACTGCGAAATTAACTGTGCAGTTTTGATTACAATGATTAAATTACATGAGTTTTGCGGGATATTTTAAAGATGATTGCTCCGCAATCAACGAGTGAGCAACGTCAACTTATTGATAAAACTTAGTTTACCTCAGATTGGAGGTTTACCTCGCATAGATAAGCATTATTTCTAGTATTAGCGAAGCATGCGGCAAAGGCGACCGATTAAAATAAGCAATTGCGGCGGGATCTAAAATCGCAGATGCGAGCGGATTATCTCCTAACATCTCTGCCGGCCGAACCACAACGTCCACGCCGCAAAACCACTGCATTACGCGTACGCGTGCATTACCGTTGGCGCATATGCTGGATGCAAAGTGCGTCCCCTCCACGGTATCGCGAATTTCGCGGACTCGGAGACCGTCACGGTTGCCACTGGAATGCCGGAAGTTAATTCGCGGAATGACGATGTGCAGCAGTGCTCTCCTTCTCTATCTCCTCCTCCATCCCTGCAGACGAAATTACTTTTGCCCGGCGTGCGAGCCGACGACACACGAAATCGAGAGATACATCGAGTCCGCCGCCATTATGCTAGACGCCCTCGTTGCCGGATAATTCGGTTAATTGCCGAAGCATCGTCGCGGCTGGACATACAACGACCTAAAGTGCTGCCCTTCGGGAGAAGAGATCAGCCACCTTCGCCGACTATAGCGTTTTAATGGCGGACGTATCGATTTTCCATTAGTGGGAAATTTCGATAAATATTTGGAAAATATTGATTGTCCTTGAATCGATACGTTTTTGATCGAAACATCATTTCGTGGTGAATGTTTAACACTATACAGGGTGTCCCAAAATTCCTTCAGCATCCGGAAATGGGAGGTTCCTTAGATTATTTGCAGAAACATTTCTCTTTGCAAAAATGCGCGGTGTTGCCGTTGGTCGAGCCAGAATCAGTCTATAAAATCCAGTCTAATAAATGAATTCATAGGTTATAATCGAGGTGATCAGTATTGTGGAGTTTTGCTCCACGCTTTTCTATTATCGAAGTGGAAAATAAACTCGTTGATGTTGATTATCAACGTTTCACAGTCCAGACGATATCAAGCCGCGTGAAAACAGGACGCGTTACGTGGCGCGAGCCGGAAACGACAAACGAGACGCGCACAGTAAAAATTCAGTACGGTTAACTCTGTCCTCGAACAAGACAGTATTTCCGATGCGTCGGGCCCGGTTAATCGAATCTCGAATAACTCGATTACCGTCGTCTCAGCTCGAATTGCAACTATAAACACCGAGCATCCTCGGCAGCTCGGAAGAGGGTGGCTGGTTCGCTGGCTGTTTCTAGGTTTCTTCATTTAGCCTCTGCGCTGGCGGCCAAGTTCGTCGTCGTCTGCTGAAGGAAACAGAGAGGCGTTGCTCTCCAAATACTTTCGGGAGCTTCAATCTTACCCGGTCGAGTCGACTTCGTTACCTTTGACTTATTGTCGCGACGAAAGCACAGCGACAAATGACCTGCGAATCCCGAGCCAGCTCCGAAATCTTATCAAACTACGACCGAGAACTAAATCCTTTGTGACGTACAGGAAAAATTGTATTTCATTAATTTTATATTCATTTTATATAGGCTACTATTAGAGGAAGGATTTTATGCATTATTTTGCTTATGACAAAAATGGGCTCATGCTATTCAACCCTCATTCGTCCTTCGTATCAATTTGACACGTTTTGACAGTGAACGAGCCTGATCCGTCACGCTCCGAGGTGAAACGCTATTCTGGTGAACTAGGACAGGGCCGAGCTTATCTGAGCGAGCGAGAAACAGATAGGTGTGCAATCGTCATAGAAGTTTTCACTTCTTTGACAATTATCAATATTAACAATCGATGAATGTTAATAGCAATACAAGCGACAACATTTGTCACGAGAAAGACCCTGGTGTGTCAACCTGATTCACGTCATTTTCACGTTTCTTCAAGTGCTTTGACGACTAGCTAATGATTTTCTAATTGTTACACGACAATTATGAATTCATTGTTCTTTCCAAAGGTAGCTAGACATGTATAGCTTTGAATATCAAAAGCTAAGAATGATAAGAACGATCAAACCGAAGTCGAACATGAGAAATGCAAATCCGCGAGCAACATACAATTGTGTAAATATTTATTAGCGTATTCTCAATAAAATAATTAGCGAAACTAAGTATGATTTCATTCAACGTTTCACCATTGCGTCAGTTTGTTAAAGCAGTAGAAACATTATTATATTAAATACTCCCAATTGAGATGATCAAAGAAAGAATGAATTTTTTATGTTTCTTGCAATCGATGCAGACAATTTTAATTTTCCATAAAGATTTAACAGAACGTAATAAAAACGTCTCTATCGCCTACGATCAAGGTAACCAAAGCGTTAAATTCCAATTTTACTTATTGCTGGACGTCACCGTGAGCAGTGAACACAAAATAAGGCAATCGAAGCGCGTATCAATATCTTTCTCGATCTTCTCCTTAAGCGGAAAGACTTGCCAATAGATTTCCCAATACCAAAGCACGATCGTCATCAAAGAATTTTACCTACGAATCCAATGAAAATCGGTCTCGTTAGCGTTCGAACGTACCTATTAATCAATCGGCTATAGCGTGTCTCTCCGAAGCGGAGCCGTAGTGGGAATTGCAAGGAGCTGTTCGGCTATCAGCATCCAATACAATTTCCCATTAACTCTGGAATCATTAAGCAGCGAAGATCCTCGGCAAGCTGGTCATGCTTGCGCAGAAAGAAAGAAAAAAAAGGAAGAAGCTGTTGCTCACGTAATTCAGTCGAGTTTAACATTCAGTCGAAACGCGCGGAGCCTTTTGTTTCTCGGAAAACGGCGGAGGCAGGAGTAAAATAAAGGAACGGATTCGTGCCGTCGCCGTTCTCCGTGGCTCCGTACATAAAATCAAGCTCGGCCTGGTACAAGCCTGGTGTTTCGCAGGCCTGCGAGCCGCGCGTTATAATCCACGGTGCGCTATTGTCGGTCGTCCGTCAATTTCGATTCAGCCAACGGATCGTCGATAGTTCGTGACCGGTTCCCTTAAAAGCGTAGCACCGTAGCCGGCGCCTTCGCACGGTATTCGCGGCACGCGCCACGAAACTGCTTAATTATTTATCTTCCCGATCGAGTATTTCTTCGACCGTATAATTCGGTGGTCGACGCTGCCTCGGAATACGGCTTCGGGGGTGCCTTGAAACGTCTCCCTATCTTTTTTTCTCTTTCCCTCTCGATCCTCCGAGTATTCTTTCCCGTGCAGACCACTTTATACCGCGAGACATTTGTATCTCCACGACATAATTTATGTCGTCGCGTTTAACGCCACCGGCACACGCTCCCGCGGAAACTATAAATTGCGACGGCCACCTCTCCTCGTGCTACGAGAATCGCGTGGAACAACGTTTGGATCATGGAATTCTTGCGGCTCACCGCGGCGATACGTAGGCTGGTCCAATCAATCAGCAGAATGAGTTCGGGTGACCCACAGTTAGTAATAAGCAGACTGTGGATTTAAAACGGTAACAACATTAATCCTCAGTGGCCAACAGGCTGACAATACATTTATGTCTGGAACGAACTTGAGTTGAATTCTTTCTTTTTATACATACTGTTACGACGGCACGAGATGAGTTGCCTTCCCCTGTGATATCCTGAAGATATCGCAGAGATTGAGTGAAGTCGCCTGACAGATCGATATTGCGGTATCCTTATCAACAACGAGGTTGTTGATAAGAAGAAGAAAGACGTCAGATCCTCTTTAGTCTTTGATAAAAGAGCACGCGTTAACGATTGTACCTCTTTGTTGTTTAATTAATACAGTTATAGTTTTCTTGGACATTGTTACAATGTGTTCTCCGGCAAGACGTGGTCGTAGCCTTCGTAACGATACATTAAAACAGAGAATACAACACTTAGAATCTCTCCACTTAAAGACATCAAGGTGAGCTTGAAATCTCCGGAACGCCTTCACGCGCGTAAAAAGTATTTACATCGCAATATTTCCTCCACTATATCATGCAAGTTTTGTATATATTATTTTTTCATATTATCACAAGTAACGACAATGTTCAAGCTGGACAAAGTTATTGGCCCCTGTATATGACTGACCTAAAACTTGTAGCTTCGGTTACTATGTTTCTTCGTAACGTAAAGCATTTTTGTAGCTAGATAAAAACCGTTCGATTATATTTATTGTATATGTGTAGGTACATATAAAAATTAAATGCTTTTAGGCATTCCTTTATATAGCAGAGAAATAAACAAACGAAAGGAATATTGTTTATAGACGGAACCTACAAACGCAACGCTTCAAGCATCGATCCCCCATCATCGTACACAAACGATACTTCTCTAGTGTTCTTCAACTTTTCCAATACCTTTGTACCATACTTCGTTGCACCGATGTACAACAAATGAATTCAAACACAGCTTATCAACGTCGCGAGGTCTTTGATTATCCAGACACAAACGACATTTAATTCGCTTTTGATTTATCCCGGCGCATCTTGTACAGTGTTACCAACCGTCTAGTAACATAGTACATGTTTGGAGTGGCATATTTTTCAGCAGCAAACACTCGGCCGCGTCCCGAGGTTCGACGCTCCTCCCCGACGAACAAAGCCTGGTTAATTGCGGGTTTAATTAACATTCGTTTATTTCCCCGAAGCACGAATTTCCGCGGCGTGTTTACCAAGATCTCGTCGCACTGAAACGCAACGCGCCGTACAATCTTAAAACGTTTGTTTATCCTTGGAGCCGACGTGGAGGGTGGCAAGAGAGCAAGAAGGGCGTAGGGCCGCCCTTGTACAGTTCCGAGCCGGCTTCTCGCGGGAATCCCTTTCTCGGTTCTCCCGCGGGGGCTGAAACTGTTCCCCGGAGATGTTGCGTTTCCTTCCGTTTGTTTTCTTTCTCTTCAGACAACGCCTCGGGGCGTGGCACACGGTGCAACGCACAGTGTACGCGCTAGTGATGGGAGCGATCCGATTCTCTCTCATGATTTTCAAGTATGTAATTCGCTAATGAAATGCTTGTATGCAAATATTGAAGTACCGCGTGGTTGGTATTGTCAGCTAATATTTAAATACGGCGAAATGCTCGAGCTTTTAGTACTAATAGTGACGAATACGAATATGACTAGGTTATAGCGAAAATTTACAAGTTCCTCAGATATTTACAGAAGACTTCCTTTCTTATAGTTTGCTATTAGGAATTGATACTAATTGAAACTGAGATACGGCGAAATGCTCGAGCTTTTGGTACCAATAGTGACGAATACGAATATGACTTTAGGTTATAGCGAAAATTTACAAGTTCCTCAGATATTTACAGAAGACTTCCTTTCTTATAGTTTGCTATTAGGAATTGATACTAATTGAAACTGAAATACGGCGAAGTGCTCGAGCTTTTGGTACCAGTAGTGACGAATACGAATATGACTTTAGGTTATAGCAAAAATTTACAAATTCCTCAGATATTTACAGAAGACTTCCTTCCTTATAGTTTGCTATTAGGAATTGATACTAATTGAAACTGAAATACGGCGAAATGCTCGAGCTTTTGGTACCAATAGTGACGAATACGAATATGACTAGGTTATAGCGAAAATTTACTAGTTCCTCAGATATTTACAGAAGACTTCCTTTCTTGTAGTTTGCTATTAGGAATTGAACTAATTGAAACTGAAATACGGCGAAATGCTCGAGCTTTTGGTACCAATAGTGACGAATACGAATATGACTAGGTTATAGCGAAAATTTACAAGTTCCTCAGATATTTACAGAAGACTTCCTTTCTTATAGTTTGCTATTAGGAATTGATACTAATTGGAACGGATCATACCCATTACTACGCAGTACAGTGTGTACTGTAGTGTACACCAGATTCGCCAGATGAGGGGAATTGACTCGAATCAAGGGGCAAAAGTTACCCTCTCTCTGCCAGTACCAGATTAGTCACGTGACCGGGTCGTGGCGGAGCATGGGAATATAATTGTAGAAGGGGAAGGTACAGTGGGGACACGAGTCTTAATCTGGCGACTCTGGTGTGCCACAGCCTTCTTCCAGTTAGCATTATTCTCTGTCTACGGTGGGGATGTTCGAAGGTCGACGTGCTGAATCGATATTCGATTTTTCCTAGCTTGGATTCTTTGATGCAAGAATTGACAATAGAGTCTTTCCATTCTTCAATTATTATTTCATTTAAGGAACCTTTTAATTGCAGAAAGGGAACAATTTGTGTACAACGGTTCTTTCGTGAAACTCTTTGGATATTTTCATTCGAAGCATGTTAGGATGCTAGACAATACATTTAGAGACTCTGACATCGGATGTTCGGATAATCTAGGTCCTACTGCATCCCAAATTGATCCTTGTAAGATCAGTGTTTATAGCGATCATTCTAAAATTGATTAAAATGAATCTCTGCGAGAAACATTCCCCGTGTCAGTTCTACTAGAATCGATTCTTAGAGGCGAGTCGAACAACCCTAGTCCACGGCGAAAGTTTCACGGAGAAACCTTCGAAAGGCGAAACACCCGGCGACCGCTCGGTAACATCATTCCTCTTGTCGCTTATGACCCGGCTGACACCAAATTCGATTACTCCCTCAGGATTTTCCTAGGCCACCACCGGCTCTCCAATCTCTCCCCCGATGAAACTCGACACCACGCGGTAGTCATCGTCCCGAAGATTCACCCCTTCTTTTTTCGTCAAAGCTATCACACCGACCCTTGCGCAGCTATGTCGCCAGTTGATAACGAGGTAACGAGTTTCGGAGTTTTTTCGTGGCTGCGGACGACGGTGGTTTTTAGCGGCCGCAGAAGTTTCTTTCGCATGCATAGCAGCCGGCAAACAAAGTTTCAGTCGGTGACACACTTCGCGAGTCGAGTCCGGCGATCCTCTCCGTCGGGATTGTGGATTTTTTATTGCTCAGAGTTTACCCTTTCACTGCGCAGTTTCGTGTAAGCACGAGTTACCGGAATTCGGCGCAATCAAAAGTTTCCGACGAAGGCAACCCTACAACAGTGACAGAACTTCTTTGTTTCGAATTATTTCTTTCGGAAATGTTCATCGACGTATTCGGGACATTTTTCCGATTAAATCGATACCGAGCGCGGTCGATTTGGTTCGTACTTACTTGTGCAATTCACGATGTAGAAGAACCTCCAGTATTCGAATTGATCAGTGGAACAGTACTGTTCGAATAAGAAAACTTTACTGATTCGCCGTGTACACAGGCACATAATCCAAACTGTACCTTGTTTTGATTCCTATTAACCGGAAAATGTCAGAAACACACTGGCAATTGTTTCACAGAAATAAAAAACAGAATGAAAAGTATAAACCAAAAGACACCAGTAACTTAAAATTTCAAGAAAACAGCTGGAGATTCAAGAGACTAGGGAGGCGAACTTCTTCAAAGGAGAGTTAGTTGTTGCTATTATTTTCCGTTGGGGTAACAACGAACCCGTTTTACGGCACATAATTTATGCAGCATCTATGCCAACAATCCCGCAATTAATTCGTAAGCGTTTGCGAGGGAGACGGTTGTTACACCAGTCGAATTCAAGCGCCGTTCATAACTCGGAGGTCCTCTTTGTGCTGGCAACTAAGCGCAGAAATAGCCGGCGTTACCTCCGTCCCCATCCTTTGAGTCAGCACGCGAAATGGCGCGAATTTTAAGAGAGGTCTTAGTCATTCATCGAGCGAGGAGAGAGCCGAGTGGCCGTGTATCTTTCGCGGCTTACGTAGAAAACTCTGCTTGTTGTAGGAAGAGAACCGTGTTCCCTGCGCACCCTCTCGGTGTGGCCCCGTTCCTCTTTATTTCGAAGAACGTGCCAGCTGTTCCGAGCGATGCACCGAGCGTGACGTCACCGATGCACTCTAGAAAATGTTTTCGAGGCTCCCTGCCATGGGTTACGGGGAACCGTTTTCATAAATCTCGGATCTTTCCAGACTTTATCGCGCTAGAGTTCAGGTGCCCTTACTAAATCCACTTAGACACCTGCCCCATTTTGTTTGCGATTTAAAATTATGACTCGTTTTAAGGGAACTCGAATTAAATCGACAATCGCGTATTCAATCACGAACTTACTTTGTCAGGCCGTTTTACAGTCGACGTTTACATTCAATGTACTATTGTAAGAGCAATATAAAAGTAATTTTAAATTACCGAGGTCGTTGCGTTCACGAGGATTTATTAAATGAATTTATTTCTTTGGTCGTACACTCTTGTTCTTTTTATAAAACACAATGTAGAGTACATATTGTAAATTGTCTGTTTTCTATAATCGTATTTGTTAGTTTCGTAGAAATTATATTATAGATTTTTGTAATATGAAAATGTTCTAGAATGTTGCCATTTTGTAGGAATTATTAGGCATACTTAATTACGAGAATGCGAATCTATATACAAAATCAAAATTGTCTGCGTTAATTGCATGATCGACTGCAGTCAAACAGGAATTTAATTCTTACCTTAATCATTTTAACACGCTCAAAATAATAGGCTTGAATTCTTAAATTATTTTAACAATTTATTTAAAAAATGACAGTGACGCTTCATCTGAAATGCGGCTAAATCGCACTACATGATACTATTGTTCTAGTCCCCGTGTTTTAGAATCCGATTATCATAGCGAAATAATTAAATTGAAAAATTCCTCTTCGGTAAATAAAAGCCCTTTATCTCCGAAACTACCATCCGCTGTTACATCGTATTCGTACAAAATGGCAGAAATATTCGATCTCCATTAAAAGGTACACAAAAACCAGTCCAATTGTTCAAACACACACGCGTCGTTTCTCTTGCGAAAAAGCTATGAAAACGCAGACCCTTTTGATCCGGCCAGCTTTGTCCTCGGTCGTATTTTTCTAATTGCAATCAGGAAATAGGCATGACTTGTTCCGGTTGCGTGGACCACTCTGTATTAACAATTTCTCTTTTCCTATCTAAAGGTCGTGAACTCGTTCGAGAACAAAGAAAACAGCAGAGCAGTCACAAAGCCGTGCGTTCGTTAGCGGCCGGATGATTCACATTCGCGGCCGGTTTCAGGCGCGTTTACAGTTTCGGCTTTCGTGTCCGCGGTTACGGCGACGTAACGCGAAGCCGGAGTGCGGCTCCTGTAACAGTTCGTTTTTCTTCGTCGTTACCTCCATCGCAACGCGATTTACCGGCTCGATTTCCAGGCACGGGTCCGCCTCGAACCGGCAAACGCGCGTCGTCAAATGAGCTTCCTGGCTCCAAGAAATTGCACTGATTCACATGCTATGCGTCCGAAAAGAATAGTTGAAATTTAAACCTCAACACCCTAGTAGCACAAAAATATTGGGTAAATGTTTTTTTCAAATATTGAAAAAATATTTTTTAAGCCACATTTTTTCATATGAGAAAAATATTAGATCTGAATATTCTATACATATACAAGAAATGTAAATTCAATGTTCAGAAAATACAAGCTAAATATTCAGAGAATATAAATTACATATTTAAAAAACATAAAGTAAATACTTAAAAAACGCGAAACTCATATTTAGATAACGTTCAATTAAATCTTCAAATTTAAGAAAAAGTTATAACAAAAATTAGAAACTATAATATAATAACACTACTTTCTGTACACTGGTCGAGTGAATATTTATCTTCGTCTTCGAAAGGGGTTTATTGAAAATACAGAATTTTTTTATGCAGTCAGAAAGATTAATGGTTCGGGGAATGCTACATTCGTAGGCCCATAGATTTTTTTTGTGCAACTGTGCATGTGCAATTAACAATTGCATCATTTCTTTAAGTAGAAATGCATATTTTTTGTTGTACTAATCGATTTCACTGTTTATTCTGTGTAAAAAATGATTACCATAGCAAAAAATTATTAAATTATCTTGTTTTCAAGATACTTTAAAATTTCTATTTCTAATATTACATAAAGATTTATTTTATGAGAAAAAATATTTTTTTCATGGTATGAAATAGAAATATTATTTGTATATTAGGAAAAACTATTCTATTTTTAATATTAAATAGAGATTCGTTTTATAATGAGAAGAAATATTTTTTTCATAATATGAAATAAATATTATATGTATATAAGGAAAGAATATTCTATTTCTAACATGAAATATAGATTCATTTAATATTTGGAAAAAGATATTTTTCTCGTAACATGAAATAGATATTTCCTCCATATTTATAAAATAATATTCGTTACTTAATATAAAATAAATATTGTATGAATATTTGAATATTAAAAAAAGATTGAATATCTTTTTAATATTATATGAATGTGAATACAATGTTTTGTGCTACTAGGGCAGGTTCTTGAAAAATGTTCTTGTTCGAATAATAATCAAGATAGCTAACGCTGAAACCAATCTTCTTTTTGAGCAACGCGAGAAAACTTCAAATAAAAATCGCCAGATAAAACCACAGGTCTCAACCTGTCTAAAAATCCAAAAAGTAGTTGAAATTCGAACACTAAATTTCCAATTTTTAAAAAATTGCCTATTTAACCGGTGCACTTATCTTGAAGCTCGAATTCTGTACTTTATCAAACCATCGTTCAAGTATACCTAGAAAATTTTTGCATGATACAGTGGACGGAAAATTGAGGATTTGTATTTTGAAAATTCAAACGTCTGCAAAAACATTCGAAATTTTTTTTCGTAAATGAATCTACTATGGATTTGAAAATTGAAGCTTTACAATGTGAGCTTAAAACAAACGTTCAATTTATTTGGTCGATCTATTCAGCTATGAATGCAAAACGTACTGCCAAGTTTACGATAATATACGCCACTAAATTTGTTCATCGATTTTGTTCCATAAAACAAGAAAAAGGCGTCAATCTTCAAATTTATCGAAGATTTATTAACAAAAAAATATCATGCAGTGTTCGTACTGGTATCATCATAATGGATCATCAATTTCTCATCTTATACATCGTGTAAAAGTATATTGAAATAGTTTTGCGATCGAAAAGAATTGATAATAGATAGATGGTTTCGGCGCACAGGTTCGATCAATTATAAACTAAATTTCCATGTTTTATAA
This sequence comes from Lasioglossum villosulum, assembly GCA_963971365.1. Classification (NCBI taxonomy): domain Eukaryota; kingdom Metazoa; phylum Arthropoda; class Insecta; order Hymenoptera; family Halictidae; genus Lasioglossum; species Lasioglossum villosulum. The sequence continues at coordinate 25,608,600 of OZ020502.1, forward strand.
CAAATTTGCAGTACATTATCTACCAGCATGGAAGTAACACATTATTCATAAAAGATAAATTTCTTTCCTATATAACATACGCAAAAATCTCTTGAAAATGATCCTCATCAGGATCGAAACGTCGAGACTTCAACTTGCAAATTTGTTATAAAACATGGAAATTTAGTTTATAATTGATCGAACCTGTGCGCCGAAACCATCTATCTATTATCGTGTAAAAGTGTCTCGAAGGAAAACTAATTGGTGTACGACTATTCTCTAAGAAACGACAAGTTAACTTTTTGGATTCTCCCATAAAGCTGATTTGGAAAATCGTACGACGTCGGCTGGACAGGAATCGTTTTCGATCGAGCGTCCAGACTCGTCCAGCGAATTAACACCCACGCGACTCGTCGTTAATTGAAGCGGGTGAACCAGAACGTGGGTTGCAAAAGGATGGAAACGGTGTCAGGGAACACGCTAGGAGAACAATGAGGCCAGTGTGCCTCCGAGTCTTTTGAAGTAACGAGTCGTGCAGCGTGCTCTTCGATCGCGAACCTCGATCGGCGACTCGTGCGAACCTAAGCTCTTTTCGTTGAAGAATGCGTTTTTTCCTCTTTCGATTGCTTCTGAGAAGCAGCAGGGGAGACCCGGTCTCTCAGCGGATTAAGTAACGCATTATAATTGGGCCTTTGATGCACGGAAATCGCTTAAACGAATGCTTTGTTTACGTTCGACGATCTGGAGATTGAGAGATTGAGATCTTTTACTTTGTTTTAAGATGCTTTTAATAGTTCGAAGGTCGACTGAGGTAATTCCTGATCCGAGTTGTTTAGACAGATGCCGGGAATTCTACTTTATCAGCTTTCTGCTTTGATATGTTTTATTAGCTTAGAATGCTACTCTTCTCCGACTTTTTCGAGACTGACTAATAAATCGCGATTTTTTTCTGCGAAATAAAAATTATCGACCTCTATTATAGCATACGGGGGATACATATACATTTTTTGTTTCCTCGATTATTTCAGTAAGTCCAGAATTCAACATTATTTCTAGATTCTTCGAATATTTTCAGTTTTGTCATGAATGCATAAAGTCCACAGTCTACTTATTAATAATTAAATATGTTAAAACTGGACAGATCAAATTAACATATTATTTACGGTGATTATTCCATAATTTTTGGAATAATTTTGAATCGTATTTTATGCATTTTTAACAAGTCAAAGAAATTAGTGAACATTATTCTATTCCATGTGTCACGATTCTTAAGGGTAGAGATACTTTTTTATTTATTTATTTCCTTCATTTCGCAGTAGGTGTAGAACATTTTCTTGAAAGAGTATATGCTTCATGTGTCTTGCGGCTGGCAATAACGTGGAATTTGTGAGTGGATATTGCTGCAGATAAAGATGGAGTTCTTTTCTCATTGCAAGTTAAATGCAATTATACTTGGATTAGACTCACTATGTATAATTCAAAAAATCATTCGTTAAACTTTTAGCGATCCAGATAGATACACAGATGAAATGTTTTATACGAACCAGTTCTCGCGAAAAGGAAATGTTAAGGAAATCTACAGCGTTGGATGCAGTTTTAAGTTTCACTTAGCTTCCGTTTACCTGAAAGGCGAAACCGATCGCGTGACGAAGAAAGATCGAGGACAGGGTGCAGCGATGCAACTGCAATTGCTTCCTGCTGACCACTCCTGACCTGTCGCTCTATTAAGAAATAAACTCGAGTCGGAACTGTCGAATTACACTCTGTTTCGTTTATCAGTGTAATCTTTACATTGAAATAACGAGTGTACATTAGGGTGGTTCTTGTTTTCAACTTTCGAATTTTTTTGGTCCCACCCTCCTAAAATATGACCCTTGGTGAAGAAATGATATGTGCAAAATTGCAACTCGATCGGACAATGGGAACCCGTGCCGCAGAACGCTTGAAAATTGTTTATTTTTGAAAATTGATTTTCTCCATTACTGCGCTATAATAGAGAAAATCAATTTTCAAAAATAAACAATTTTCAAGCGTTCTGCGACACGGGTTCCCACTGTCCGATCGAGTTGCAATTTTGCACATATCATTTCTTCACCAAGGGTCATATTTTAGGAGGGTGGGACCAACAAAATTTTGAAAAAAATTTTAGGCTCCCATAGCTAAGAACCACTCCAGTGTACATTACCAGAATCACTTGTATTTAATGTATAATAGGCTTTCCGTCCTGCTCGTTACAAATTCATCAATGAACTGGCTTCTTTATGCATTTATGCATTTATAGCTAAAATGGATACGTACAATTTAAAGCAGTGAACATATTAAAGTAATTTAAGGACGTCAGTGTGTTACGGTTTAAATTACTAAGATAATTAAAAACGGGTAGAAATTTTCATTCGGCTCATGTGTCTTGAGTTCACTTCGAAGTTTTATTATTGATATCCCTTAATGCGTTTTAATGTCAAGTAGAATATGCAAGGGAAAAAAATATACATTCACAAGAAAAAATAATGTCAATGTCCTTGAAAACTCCGGAAAAAATAAACTTGAAAATAAAATTTGCAGAGCATTCGCGTTGTGATACCATTTAAATTACATTGATAACATTTGTTGTATTATCACTAACAAAGGAGATATTTAGACGGATTACCCTGTGTAATAATTTATCCGTAATTAGAAGGATGATCTTCCGTGAAGAAGTTATTTACAAAACGGGTGCTTCGTGTCGGCTACTATCGGAGGAAGTTGAGAAATATTGCATTACGCCGCGAGCCGATCTTAACGAGATGAGGAACATAGCTCGAGGCACGAATATTTTATGCTACTTGTTGTGAATATATGAGAGTTAGGTGAATCTTTCGATGCAAATGATGCGGTGCAATAAAATCTGCAGGGGATGCGCACTTCGATGTTCGTCAATGTCCATTTTGAAATGCTGTCGATCAGTACGAAACGAAGCTAGAGATGGTGGGAATGGAACTAATTGAATCGATTCGATTAGCATCGGAAGGTTCCAGTTTTAAGAAGAGACATGGGATATGGAAATACTTCGTGAATTAGACCAAATTATTATATTAAATTTTCTACATTGGCGTCGTTCAGGGACTTTTTATTGTATTTCAGTTATTTCCAGACATATTTCAAAGTGATGAAGAATTTATAATATTTAATCAAGTACCTTATAGCTGAAGAGATAAACTTCTTATTAAAGTTCCTACATTATTTACACTATTATAGAAGATTTGAAGAAACTACACAGATATTTGCTGTGGGTAGCAACTCTAAAACTACCGGGGGTTAACGCATGAGGTAGCGATAAAACTCGTAAACCCAGCGCAGCCATAAAAAGAGGTTAGGGTCCTCCGGTCAACAAAGGGTATCATGATAGAAGAAAACTGACACCTAACTCAGCGCTGTTCCAAACGCCCCTTCTTTGCAGTAGCTTTCCTCTAAGGCGAGTTCTGAAAGGTTTTCAAATGACCGCGTAGGTCTAGTCATTTTATTTTCAGTTTAGTTCTTGGGTTTCGTTCTCGCTATTATTTAAAATGCATTAATTAATCAATTTATGTATTTTTAGCTCGGACATCAATTAGAATCGATAATATCATCGAATGTTGTTTATTCATCAACATTTTTTACCTTCTAAAGAAATAGAATAGATGAAATGTAAAATTATATTTGGTGTTTTTGTTAATTGATGATCACACGATTGAAATGTTTCTACTGCTAATTCCATTCAACTCCACATACTTATAATCATTCGAGGTGATAAATTTGCGTAATCATTTGCAGCTGACTGATAAATAAGTCAAATTATACATTAGTTCATATTAATAAAGATCATTTACAAAGATCGACACTATGCTACTTTGTTTGTTTAAATTCAGCATTAACAAGCACCTTCTAGAAAATTACTAGACAGCTGTAGAACTACAATATCGCATTAAAAAGGCAGTTAATAATTTTTAAATAAGAATCCTTCAAAAATGGTAAGATGTTACACGGAATAACATGATTTACATAATTGCGAGACAACATCAACGAAGGAACTGTAGTCAGAACTTGCTAGAAGCGAGCTAGAAAAAAGAAGACACTGCTCTTCAGCGCGAAGAGTGCAGTATTCAGCTACATTCTTCACGCGAGACCAGGCCATTTACATGTATAATTTAATCCCCGCCTCGCAGAAATAATTATCTGCGCGGGGTAGCGTAATCCTGGGAGCTGCGTCGTCCAAAGAAACTTTCACCTCCAATTTGCGAAAAGGTTGGAAAAATGGAGTACGGCCTTCACTCGGCCGGCCGTATCTCATTTTTCCCTGTGTTACCGAAACTGCTCACCGCGCGTTGATTTATATTCGCGCTGGCGCGAAGTTTATCTTCGGGAAACAAAGAAAAAAAAAGGAAAAGAGAGGGATGCGCGCGAGCGGCAGGCCGGTGTTCGGTAACAGTTTAGGAAAGCTTCGAGACAGCTTTCCCACGGCGTTTCGGTCCGCGTAAACAGAAAGCTCGGGAAATCTCCCCCCGAGGCTGGAATCCAAACACGATACAAGTCGCGGGAGAATTTTAAATTTACATGAGAAAACCCAGGGCTGTCCGATGCAATGCGTCCACGGAATAGCCCGCCAATGCGATGGAACGATAACGGGAAGATCGACCTTTGAATATAAAACCCGGGGTAAACCGGAGGGGAAACATCTAGGACCCCATTTCCCCTGTAACAAGGAGGCCAGCAGGTATTCCGATGAAGAAGGGGGCGGTTCAACTGCTACAAAGGACTACCCCCGCCACGGTTCATTGTAGCGTACTGGTTCTGAGGAGTCCTCTCCTCGTCAGCCTTCCGAGACTCGAACGACATTGTCGAGGCACCGCGTCGCGTCGAGCCTCTATTCTCTACGTAAGTCTCCGTCAGAAGATGCCACTAATCCCTTAATACCCTCGTATCTCCTGCTTTACCCGCGATGAACGCGAAGGGAGCAAAGTTTCTCGCGCTTGTCAAATCGCCTTCACACGAAACACGAACACGGGGTAATGCTCGATAAGGGTAGTCTAGTCTGGGGTAGTCTAGACTGCTCTTTTTGGCTCATTTTGAGAAATTGCATGAAACTCGTGCACTTTCTGGATTGGGTGTGCGCTTGAATTTTGTTTGAATAATATCTTCAACCTTTGGGTTCATTCCGTTTCACGCGTCAAGCTTTCAATGAGATGCGCGCATTGATATCGTTCCGTTTTCGTTAATGCGCATGACGAAGGTTTCTTTTTTCTCGCGCACTGTTTCACATCAAATTTCAAATTTTTTAAAATTGCCGTTAACAACCGCTGATGCATCGACTTCACATCTGAGCTGTGGTAGCTGAGGCTAATGTTAATGCTAATGTTAAGGGGGTAGAGGCCCCACGTGACCATGGTATTTTTCAGTGTGACCAACCCCCGCGCGAAAAACCAATTTGGCAACAGTGATGAACATACATTTGCATTGATTTGCATCTATCTAACGCTTCAATTTCGCTATAATTACAGGTTTTTTTCTTTTAAGCATTATCTTCATTGCTATTAATGGATCCGAGTGGCTTCATGCCCTTTACACTTTTGTTGTTATGAAACTACGCTGATAATTCTCCTGACAAAGCGCCATCTCGTCCAAGTAGCTGAACTAAAATTGCTTCTACTCACCCTTCATGAAGGGAATCTGGGAAACAATTGAATGCGATCACGGGAACACACCTCACATCCTCATACGATTTTATATTGAGCTGAGTGAGGGATCATTTGAAAGAGGAAGGTTAAACGAAGCGCGCGTGGGTCCCTAAATAAGCAGGAAAAATCTTTTTGTGATCGAAAAATACATTAGAATCTCCGGAATTTTTCTTCATTTGTTTTCCCTACTTTGGACAGTCACATTACTGGATATAAACATAATGTAACTGAAGTTGGACCCACGCGCGCTTCATTTATCCTTCCTCTTTAGAATGAGCCCTCATTGAGCTGAAAATATAATCATATGACGACGTGAGGTGTGTTCCCGTAAACCACTGTTTTCACTTGTTTTCTAGTAATATTCTGGTTAGATTCTAGTAATGTCACGTGGGTACTCTACCCCCTTAATGCGCGAGAAGTAGTGGAGATCTAGGGAATTCTGAGCGTTCTGATGCAGTTCCGATGCGCGCATTGAATGCAACGGAACGCTTCTCTATGCGATACATGCGCTTGAAGCGTGAAACGGAATATGAACCCTTTTAGGCAACACTAAACTGAAAATTGAGACTGTCACCGGACAGAGAATGGAAAGTAGCTGAGCACTTATGGAAGAGAGGCAAGGTCTAGGTGCTGATATCATCGTTATCATCGTCTACTGGATTGTTTATGACAATTAGGGGACTTTGTAGAAAATATCTATTTTCATTCCTAGTATGTTTGATGGGTTGACAATCATATTTTTATATTTTCCTAATATTTTTACTATTTTAAATTACACCTACTCGTTCTATGAATTTATGACAAAAACCAAGTAAATCAACAATTTAGTAGAACCTCGATGATCGGAACCTAAGATATCTGAAGCAATCCAGAGACACGCAATACGATTCACTGTATAATTAAGTACACATTTAATCTGGCATCGTGCACCTCGCTAAGTATTCTATTACCCGAAAACTCATATTCCACTGACGGATAGATTCGGATAATCGAGGTCTACTGTATAGTGAATTAAAACAGGTATGGAAGGTCGGAATTGTGTCGTGTTTAGTATCGTTTTAACCAGAAAAGTGTCAGGAATACGTTGGTAAAAGATTCACAAAAAAAGTTATTAAGAACAAGAGCGTTTTATTATTGAATTCGTGTTGTCTGATCGATGCGAATCTTTCAAAATAATTCTTTGGCGCCGATGATTTGTCACTGAGGAGGAAATTAAGTTCGTAAAATAAGGAAGGGGGCAGGTTAAGCGGGCTGACTATATCCGTAAAAGGAAAAGTGGCGGCTTGGCATGGTTCGAGGGTGCATTCTGCGGTGGATGATCGGAATCCGCGGGCGCTGCAACTGGATCAACCGCGGCTTCGGCGAGAGCGCCTCGAGGATCCAGACGAAAGTTTTATAGGTTTCCCGATGGAGCCTTTCCTCCCCAACATCCCCGATGAGAAACTTTCTCTGCCTCGACGGGAATTTCCCGACAATTTGTTTATCTTTCTCGACGCGCTATTCTCAGTGCGTACCCGTGCGGTTCCTCGAGCTTTCATCGAGCCACCGTGGAAAGCCTGCTCTCCGGACTCTGTTTCCCCCCGTTTTTGGAGAGCTAAATGCGTTATCTCGGGATATTTTTGGCTCGCGAGATATCACAACATCCATTTGGGACGCGGCTAAACGACCCTAACCACGAGCCGCGGCTCTCTGATTCATTGTAATGCGGCCAGCGAGCCTGCGATAAGAAATACGATCTTTTTCCATGAAACGTGTGCGCTCGCGAGCGCAAGCTAGGATTAATTAAATAATTGGTTGCACAGCCGCGTTTGTAAATCACGGCGTCATCTGCTCGCGAGCGCGCGCCAGCCTTTCCGCTTTAATACGAAGGATGTAGGCTCCGGGCGATTAAAATAATCGCTCCGAAATCGGTTCCGAGAATAAATCATTGTATCACGGGATATGGGCGCGCTATTTATGCAAATTCTTGACTCGCGGGATTTATTCGCGAATACGAGAACCAAAAGTAGATTCAGCTGCCCTGTTGAGATTTTTGGTCGGGTGAAACGGGTTCCGGAATTACATTTGGATTCTCGGGGAACGCATATTACAAAATGGTGGAATTCGAAAATTAAAATCTTTCGTTTTGAGACGGTAAAAGGTTGATGTTTTCTGTAATTGTACAGATATACATTTTTTTATTATATAGCTGCTAAAGAGATTTGAAGAAGGCCATTTTCGATTTATAAATATTTGATTTCTTTTTTGATAATGAGGAAAATACTATTTACGAACAATTACAATATACTCTATTCTTCACAATAATCGCCATCACTTTATATGCACTTTCTCCATCTACAAGTAATTAACGAATTTACAATATGATAGATTGTAATTGAAAATAATGGTATAATTGATCAAATGTGATCAGACTATTTTAAAATAGATCAGACCTTTTACTTTTTCAAAATTCTCATTTATTCTTTCATAAACAGATTCTAATTTTAAAGGATCCTTTGACTGCTCTGTAAATAATGTACAATGCTAGAACTAAAATATGAATGAATTTAAAAAATTTAATATTTAAGAATTGGATGTTCTAATGCTCGAAATTCTCTTTTAAAATGACGGTTTCAGCCTGAATTAATTTTCGCAGATTGGACATTTTAAAGAGCAAAGGAGAGATGTCGAAATTACTGTTTGCCATGGCGTTCGAACATTTCATTAAACTGGCACTTTGACAAACGTATGGGTGTCGGGGAACAGCCAGGAAATCGACGTCAGCGGAAGCACTTTTAAAGGTGGCCCGTTGTGGGCCAACAATTTCTCTCCGCTTCTCTTTTTATCTTTCGTTGTGAACCTGATTAGTATGTCAACGAAAATGCCGGCGTCGGTGTCTGCCTGCTAATGACCAACCAGTTCATCCAATCAACATTCACTACTTTCGTTTACTATTTTCAACACCGTGAGAGTTCAATGTACTCCCATGTATTACATTACAAAAATATCGTGGAACAATTTTTTCAGCTTCTAAACATCCTTCCATAATTATAATTGTAATCAAGTGCAGGGTTTACCTTATTTTACAGTTTCCGTTTATTTATTTTCACCTGTTGTTGATTTCGATAAAATATTCGAAATAAACATTGATCCAAAGTGTTGATATATGTTGTATATATTTATCTCGAAGAGCTGTCTAAGCTTATGCTATAATATTGATAACTGTACAAAGTTTGAAAATGTTAGTTTCAATTTGATATCAATAATTTAATGAATTTTCACGTCGATAGACTTTCACTAGCCATGTTCCAGCAAATAATAAAATCGTTGTCTAATAATTAGGACTGAATTCAGGATTTTATAGCAAAAATGAAAAATAAAGAAAATTACAGGGACTTTCAAAAATTTAAGAATATATCGTTTTATTATTTTCGACTTATTAAAATTATTAAAAGAAGGAATACACAGTCTAATAGGTGAGATACACAAGTGTGAACACATCGGAAGAATTTTTGAATGTTGCTGGACTATTTTCATCATTGAAATAATTAAACGAAAAAATACATTTTTATCTAAATTTCATTATTTCACGAAGATTCGCAGTCTGGTTATGACTCTTTTGGTAAATATCATGCAACAAAGATATTAATGTATTCCTTAACGAGGTCCAAAGTAGAAATTTGTTGTCTTACGTTGCACGATTTAATACTGGGTCTTCTGTCGCATTTTGCTGTCACTGGTTCAAAGACGACGCAACTGAGAGATATCCGTGTCGTCGTTAGCAACCCTTTTTGCTGTACGCAAAATGGCAATCTCAGAATGGCATCGATTTCCAGGCGCCTCGCCACAACGCAACGTTATATAATGAAAATGTAAACGTGCAACCTTGAGTTATCGCGATACAGATATTCTCTGCAAGCCAGTTTCCACTACCCAGTGACTCATTTTTCCAATCGACTTACCACGCAGAATAATTTCCGCCTCGTTACCGATTCACCAGCGTGTGGCAATAATTGTCTTCTCGAACGCACAAACACGTTTCTAATAGTACTTTTTGTAACAAAGAATCAGAAAATTGTTGTGGGCAGAACAGGTTCTGGGAAATAAAAATAGGGAATGGGATAGAAATTTGCAACTGTTTAAGTTTAGTCCGTGTGTTCACTCTGTTCGTCGGAACTGCTACAAAGCTTCAGATTCTACACCCAGACTTCCAAATATCAAACAAAAAGATTCAGGAAAATCGTAAAATGCATTCAAAGCACTACAAACTGCTGGAATTCATGGAACTTTTCAATCGGCGACTTTATGTTGGGAAATTATTGTTTTTAACAATCGCCAATAGCTCCTCCGTCGTTCCTCTTCAGGGTAAATAATTACTGCTTTCCGTTTTTTCAGTTTCACTTCTGTTCGAGCGTTCAGCGAGAGATCGTACATGCGTTTCTGTTATTACATATCATTAGTTTGCGTTATTGCATATCATTAGTTGACTGGCATCCGAGACTTCCATCGCAAACATTTGTCTGTTTGCATTTCGAAAAAGCGTTCGACACGAAAGGACATAATAACTGCTTTCAGAATTTGCCAACGGAACGTGTCAATAACAAGAATCCAATGAAACAATACTCCATTCACGGGCACATGCTACCAAAATTAGTTGCCACGGCGCTGGAAGCCTGTTAATGACACGTATGACCACAGCAGATCTATATTGAATTTTAATTGAACGCAGATTCGCCGATGACTAGTCAGCGGATTTGACAACGCGACATAAATCGCGTTAATTAAGCAGCATTCGATTCCTAATACACAAATGAAACTGGATTGCTTAGAACTGTCAATAATATCTATCGATGATTGAATGATCAATCGATTGTTTAGCACAATGGACATAAATAGCTCCTCTTGCTTCCGTTTTCTTTTTTATAGAACGATAAAGGTTTCATTAACCATTCACTTGTTGATTTTGTAAGGCAATTTATTTCCGCTTCATTATGGAGATTTTTTAACTATTTATCATTCGCCGTCGCCGGGGTCATAATACGCGAATTATTCAATGAAATTAGTCTCCGAAGTCTATTAAAATTCCTCGAGGGATGCTTCCATTGTCATGGAATCGGTAAAGAAAGGGGAACATGAGAAGTTGAGGAGATGATATTGCCAATTAGGGGGATTTTATAGACAGTGGACTCCCCTCGTTCGGATGAAATGAAAATGCTAAAGATTCAACCCTTCGTTGCTATTAAAACCCCAATCAAACAGGGGACATGCAAATGTGTACAATTTAAACGTTCATACTTTCTCGCTGAAGATTGCAACTGTTCTAAGCACCATCAGTGAGCACCTTTCATCACAGCGTATTACTAACAGTTCATTGCAATTACCAACAGCTACGGTTGGCTTCACGGCAACAATGAGGCTTATCAAACCCAACTCGCTTATCCCAGGATTTAAAAGGCCAGATTCGAGCCACAAAACCTATTATACCCCTACTGCACGGCCACAAATGCTGTTCGTGAGTCATAACATTCTTCACTCTCATTGTGATCCAGGTCTTCACCTTCACAGGTATAAACATTAATTTCCCCGACACCCTGTAGAAGGTTCAAAGTCGAGCTACCTGTCGCATGCTCCACGATTGACGACCGGGGACTTTGTCCACATTCTGAAGTAACCCTACGAGGGATTAGAGTACCTTTTCCAACGATTGCTACGGTCCAAGTCTAGGCCTATAACAATCTGTTTTATTCCCGTTTTTTGTCGACAGGACGTGGAATTACTGGAGGGAATCATTCCGCCGGACGCGATGGAGGTGGAGGTTTCCCACTGCAGGGAGTTGAGGATCCAGTCAGGTGCGTTTGCTGATGGCGCGCCCTTGAAACGAGTCCACGTGTCGGGCATCTACAGTTTAGTGGCGAAGAGGCAGGCCTTCCAGAACCTAAGCGCGCCGAACACGCATCTCGAAGTGTCCGAGTGCAACAGCGTGGTCCTGGAGAGTCACGCGTTCAGGAATTCCCGAGGGACGCTGAGCGTCTCGATCTCCAGGTGCAGACACGTCGGGATCAAGCCGAACGCGTTCTCCCGGCTGCTCTGGATTGCGATCAGGGAGGTGCCTGATCTGGAGCTGTCTAGCAACGCGTTCAAGCTCGAGGCTTCTCAGCATGGCAGGCATGGACCAGCGACCAAGGTCAGATCATTTAACTAATTGTACTTTGGCTGGGTTGCAACTGGGTGGCTTCTGTTGTTCTATATGCGATGGAAATCTTTGGGATCTTTTCTGTTTGTTACGTGGGGGTCTGAACTTTAACCTTCCCCTCCTCCCTCTCCTAAGCTTGGGTACCTATTATACGTCATAACATATTGGGTGTGCAAATAAGTTCTTCTTCTTGCTTTGATTCATACTTACTATCACCAAGATTACCAAAAATTTCATGGAGGCAACGAAACCGATTCTTATGATTAAAGTGTAGGGAGCATCAGCTTCAGGTAACTTTAGGTAAATCAGGATATTCAACACAGGTGTTACCTGTTAAAAAAAAGGGTGTGCAAATAAGTTCTTCTTGCTTTGATTCATACTCACTATCACCAAGATTACCATAAATTTCATGGAGGCAACTAAACCGATTCTTATGATTAAAGTGTAGGGAGCTTCAGCTTCAGGTAACTTTAGGTAAATCAGGATATTCAATACAGGTGTTACCTGTTTAAAAAAAGGGTGTGCAAATAAGTTCTTCTTCTTGCTTTGATTCATACTTACTATCACCAAGATTACCAAAAATTTCATGGAGGCGACTAAACCGATTCTTATGATTAAAGTGTAGGGAGCATCAGCTTCAGGTAACTTTAGGTAAATCAGAATATTCAACACAGGTGTTACCTGTTAAAAAAAAAGGTGTGCAAATAAGTTCTTCTTCTTGCTTTGATTCATAATTACTATCACCAAGATTACCAAAAATTTCATGGAGGCAACTAAACCGATTCTTATGATTAAAGTGTAGGGAGCATCAGCTTCAGGTAACTTTAGGTAAATCAGGATATTCAACACAGGTGTTACCTGTTAAAAAAAAGGGTGTGCAAATAAGTTCTTCTTCTTGCTTTGATTCATACTTACTATCACCAAGTTTACCAAAAATTTCATGGAGGCAACTAAACCGATTCTTATGATTAAAGTGTAGGGAGCATCAGCTTCAGGTAACTTTAGGTAAATCAGGATATTCGACACAGGTGTTACCTGTTAAAAAAAGGGTGTGCAAATAAGTTCTTTCCCCTTTTTCCAAATACATTTGATGTAATGAAATCTTGTCTGGTGACTCCCAATCTTTCTACCAATTCTTTTCGCGTCTGGGTCGGATTTTTGATGAGCGATTCCTCTAACACACCGTCATTGAACTTTCTTGGTGCTTTTTCCATGTTATGTAAGATACAGCGTTCTCTCGCACGCAATACTGCTCGGAATTATTAAATAGAACTGGAGACTGTAAGACTGCTCATTACGATTCTTCTTAAAGCTAAAAGAACGCTCTTTCAGATGGCATCAACATCGGGAGGTAGAAAAAAATGGAAACTTATTTGCACACCTAATAATTTCTCAACTAATCCACTTCGACTTAATACCCCTCATAGTTTTTTCAAGAAAGACACGAAGTTACATAAAAATATTAAAGTAATCTCTATTTTATATTAAATAAAAATCTTTGTGCATATGTTTTTTTGAATTTGTTATATAATTAGTGACCAAGTTTTGTTTGAGAGCCTTACCACATAGGGTGGTCTATCTAAAATACATATTGAATGCAATTCAACCCTCGCAAGGCAGAAGCTTTTGTCGATTTCATGGCAACCATGGCTAAATCCATTCAAATTCTGATGCATCCATTTGTGTACATATTTCTAATCCTCCTTCTTTGAGATTAATGGTAACATTATTATTATCTACATAGATAACAGACTGACATAATAGTATTTCATAAATGGCACCGATAATCGGTAATATCGATTCTCTGTAAATATTCGGAAAAACAGCGTTCGTTGAAATAATTATTAGTTTTTACGAACAAAATATACCGCCGCAGTATTTCACTGTTCCCGTGTTGCGTTACTTTTATTTTGGATTTGAAACAAACGCGCCATTAAACATTCCGCTTACCGTCGCGGCGAACCCATTATATCAAGAATACATTTATATCGTCAATCAAAGTCGCTGAGTTTATAGCGCTGCGACACTCGCATTCCCGTCCGCCCTCCCCATCGAATATTTGATACATGCGTCCGCCGCTTCAAACGTTTCGGTCAACTATTTTCCCACGACTTCTCATTGCGTATTCCAACAAAAATCTGAATATTTCTGTGTCGCGTGTACAGCGGGGCTCGCGTTTACAATGTCGAACTTTTAATTTTCCGGCGTCAGGTGAAAAAAAAAACGCGGTTCCCGTTGCCACTGCGCACGCACTCGGCAAACTTACAAATTCACCAAGGGAGTCTGGTTGCAATTATGGCGTCGCGTGTCCTTTGAAACTTGCAAAAATCGCTAAAAGCTCCGGCAACATCACAGAATTCATTTACGAATACGAGTGAAAGCCGCGATTGAATTTTCGTCGGTGACGGTCGCGAGACGCGCGAGTCATGGTTATAAAAGGTCGAAAGGCGGTTTCGATCGAGTTTAGTGTTTACACCGTTCGCATAAGCCAATCGATTGCCGTGAAATGATCGCGATAAACGCCAGTGCATGACCCGGTAATTGGCGATCTTCCAACGGCTGCGCCAACTTCGTCGGTGAAACTGAGGAACGTCTAACCTTCGATTTTAATGATTTTTGGATGCGTAATAGATCTGAAAATTTTCCGAGATATTCGCGAGAAACAGTCGGCATGAGTATAGTATTCTGGGTTCGAAGAAAATTAACGTGGAATTTATCAATTGTTTCAAGAGAAATGCATTTTTCTTATTGGTGCTCGAATACAATGAGTAATCAATCATTTATACAGAGAGGTCCATTTAAATAAAAACATCTAAATATCTCTTCAGGTCATTATAATGCAATCCATATTTGTTATGTAATGTGCATGGTGTCCATGAACCAATATCCGCCAAAATTTTTTCCAAACGTCATTTTTTTGAGGTTATCAAGGCCATCAGTGTTTTTTGATACATTTTTTTAAATTGCATCGTGTAGTTGATTGAAAAATACTTTCAGATATGGGTAGAAAAATGAACTTGATTTTCGAAAATTGTCGTTCCTTTACGTGGTAAGGCCACCTAAATATCTGTCCAGGTCATTGTTGCATCGTGTAACTGATCGAAAAATACATTTAGATATGTATAGTAACATGACCTTGAAATGACTTTGATTACTCTATACATGTTACTCTATACATATCTGAATGTATTTTCCATCAGCTACACGATGCAATTAAAAAAATCTAATTATGTACCAAAAAACATAGATGACATTGATAACTTCGAAAAAAATGACCATAGGAAAAAATATTCTTGTCAGATATTGATCCATGGACACCATGCACATTACGTAACAAATATTTGTTGCATCAGAATAACCTGAAGAGATATTTAGGTGTTCTTATTTGAACGGACCTCCCTGTACATCAATTAATTAACTCTATCAATTCTTCTGTAAAATGATCGTCACATACACACAAGTATAGACAGAATTTATGGTAATGGTACCGACAGCTTTCGTCTACACTGTCTAAAATGCAAAAGAAAATGTTGTTCTGCAGTGTTGAATGTTCTGAACTAGAAGGTAGATACGTAGATAGCTGTTCTGCAGTGTCACCCCTACTGACTTCTGCTGTAATCTTGATCTCGAATTCCTCCGTGCAGATTATGTTCCAAAGCGTGAAAATCACGGAGTTGCCGACAGCGGTGTTCCCATCGGCGATCGCGGAGGTCCGCATGGATGACATCTCGACTAAAGTGATCCGCAAGGACGCATTCTGCGCCATGAACATCTTCACCGTCACCATCAGCAACGCGTCCATACTGGAGATCGAGGCCGGCGCCTTCAGCGACAGAGCCCTAATCCAAAGCCTCGAGTTCGTCGACGTTAGACTAACGAGCATCGAGCGAGGCGCTTTCAGAGCTGGCCACGACAATCTCACCATTCAATACTCAAGGTACATACATTGTTATCCTTCATCTTACAGGCTTCTTGTATTTCCCTATTTGCTCTCTTGTTTCTTTGCATTATTGCCTGAATTCTGTTTTCTTAAATACTCTTCTTCTAATTACATTCTATTACACAATCTTATCTTTTGCCTGCTGCGTTCTGTATCTCATGAAAATTTAAAATCAATCTCTTTGTTCTTTATACGTTTCAATTCGAGTTGTTCCCGTTCTTCTTGTGTTTTCTTGCAATCGAATATTGTTAGAAGAAAGTTCAAAATTACATCTTTCATCAATGTTTGTAATTGTGAAATTACAGATTGTATAATTTTATAGATACTTATAATAATTATTATAAAACGTAATTCTATACTTTCTCTTTTTATAAATGGTTCTCTCATTTTATGTTTAATAATTTATTAATTATTATATATAATTTATATATAATTATTATATATTATATATAATATTTATATTTAATAATTTATATATTTATATATGTCCTGTATGACTTTATGAAAACTAAAAAGTTACAAATTGTTCTTTAAAATAAATGAAAATGTCGTCACATATGGTTGAAAAATATCTGATCAGTTGGTAGGTTTGTACTGTATTTATATTTTTGGTGAAACAAATGAAAATAGATGTTTGGGTTTTTGTACTATACATGTTTGCAAACATGGTCGAAAGAAATTGAATAACAACAATGATAAAAATACATTCTGCGAGTTTTATACTCTAGTTTTTTCACTAGTCCAAGATCACCATGAAAATATGTCACACATCGTATTTTTAATCAGCAATATTTATATCTCAGAATACATTACACATGAAGAAATTCCAAATGGAATGTGCGAAGCACACATAAAAATATAATATAGACAAATTGTGATAAGTAAGATCGAGTTTATATTGATGAAATTACTGTTCATAAAATATGCTGTGTTTGTTCGTTAAGGGCTCAAATTGAAAACCCGTCACCCTAATCTGTGTACTGCTTATCATAGCATATTGTCGAGAATTTACCGGATGTGATAGTAAACGGTTAATGGCGCGTCGAGTTATACCTAAATAGCGCCATACAGTGGTCCGGATCGAGAAATTCAGTGACATTTTGTTATAACTTTTGAATCATTAATAATATTGCAATAAAATTTCCAATATAAATATTCAAAAAATAGTTATTTTTAACTATAGGTAATGAAATATTTTTTGCACTTGTTAAACAATATTTTGTAATTCATTTTCATTGATATTTTTGAGAAATTTCGTATGTTTTACATTCCAAATGTGTATTGTATATTTATGTTTCATACATGTAACACGTTTTATGGAATACGTAAAATGTAAATTCAAGAACAAAGACATCAAATTATTTATTCCAGTTTTGAAGTTTGAATATTTTCATGCTGATAGTAAATTTATACGAAATGAATAAATGATGACAAATGTTAATACTTCACAGTCTTCTTTAAAGGAACAAATTTTTTCGATTTCTTTTATAGAATTTTTATGGTTCAGATCGACAGTTAATGTGCAAAGACGTCTTTCTCTTTAATCTTTAATTAGTTCAAAAAATCGATTCAATTCTAACGTTGAAGACAGTTTCAGAAAATGTTCTATTCTCAAAATAAAGTTAACTCTTTACAAAAGTAAAAATTTACCTTTCACATGCTCCTATCTTTTCAATCTTCAATATTCCTCGTTACTTAAAGTTACAATTTCTAATGTTTCCATAATAATATTATTGTTCACACTTCATAAAAGGACCGATTGTGTCTGATAAACTGTAATATGCAATGTTGCAACTATCCATAATAACGTAACTTTCAGATTTCTTTCAAAAAGTTCCCAGAGTTCCTATTATTCTTCGATCATCAAAATAGACAGACTCCTAACTCCTTCACTTCCAACCGTTATGGACTAAAGCAGCCTCAAAAATTCAATTTCGCAGACTGTCTGAAGTAGAGAGTGGTGCCATTGACATCTCTGCAGCGACAGTCAGCTTCAACAACAACGAGTTCCAGAACCTGCACCAGGGCGCGATCGTCCTCCATCAATGGAACCACATAGCGATCGACTACAATCTCTTCTTGGATCTCGAAACCGACGCGATCACAGCGGAAGTGGACGCTACATCAGCTCCGAACTTCGAATTTTCCTTCACAGGGAACCAAATACACAAGGCGCGTCCCGGTTCCCTGAAATTCGCCGCGATCTCTCAGCGCGTGAACACTGCTCGCGTGGGCAACAACTACTTCAAAGAAAAGTGCAACTGCAACCTAGAGAAATGGATCCGCGAGGTGACAGGCAAGAATAGCTCAGTCTCGTGGATGATGGACTCGAGCTACTGCGTGGTGGACCAGGTTTTGGACAGGTGTTTCAACTTGCCGCAGGGGTACATGTCGATGAGAAACTTCTCGAAGATAATCTGCATGCCAGGGGACCACATATACTGCGAGAAGCCATCAGCCAAGCCAGAACCAAGCGTCAGCCCGCCCAGCGTTGGTCCTCACGTCTATCCGAGACACAAGGGCTACTTCGACCTGGAGATGAGCGACTCGGAGCAGTTGCAGCGAGAAAAGAGAATCATCGTGGTGGTCTGTATGGTGGCAGTGATCATCGTGCTAGTCGTGATCCTCGTGTCCGGGATGCTCTACATGCGTCGAAACGGAGTGTGTCCGAAATTAACTTCTGGTCACCTGATGAACCTCACCAGCTGGTTATCTCCTAGCAGTGGTATGACGGCCGCGACGTCGGCCAGGTCGATATCCAGGTTGAGTGTGCACGAGTACGCCGGTCTTCAACCCGAGACGAGGATACTAGAGGTGGAAACGCAGCCGGAGGCTACAGAGGATGAAGAAGAGGAGGCTGAAGGACTGTATCCGTACTCTGAGAACAAAGCCACGCAGACTTTACCGGAGGAGCTGACGGAGGAGTATCTGAGGGATCTCAGGGAGAGGCTGAACGATCCTGATAATTACAACCAAGCGAGAGACATGATCGAACACCTGTACGATCTAATCAAGGTGGAGGAAAGTTGTAATAATAACAACGACAGGCAGCCGAGGGGCAGAGAGGAGAACGCGTACGACGTGATCAGACCGAAGCAGAGGAAGAGGGGTCCTCCGAAGCCTTGTGTCAGTGTCGGCACTAGAACACCGTCCTTGGAGAAGTTGCTACCAAATGGTGTACAAACTAGACCACCTTTGACAGAGTACACGGAGCCCAGAGACCAAAGACCTCCCGAGCAAAATCATTTATACGCGGAGTTGCCTGGCGACGAGACGGTCCCAAGCACCAGCAGACTGTCCCAGCCTATCCTAGCCACCCTGGCAGGCAGAGCTCAGCAACCTTTGCCACCGGATGTCGTCAATGATCATCTAATCAGCGTCCATACGAGCCCAGTGTTCAATAATTCGAAGACTGAGAATCACAGGCCCCCGGACAGCCCCAAGTTCGAGTCGAATCGAAACCAAGGAAGACCCATGAGCTTCTTGAAGGCGTTAGGCGAGAGTATACTTGGAGGAGCCAAGACCGGCAACAACAAGAGGCCTAACTCGCTGCTCTGCGAGTACGCGGAACCTTCTGACGCGACTGCTCATCTGTACTCAGAGCTACCTGAACCCCAAACCTCGACCCCTGCCAGCAAGATGGCGAACAGGCCGCTGCCCACCAAACCCGACCAAGATTCCGTGAACGTGGCGAGGGCATAACGACGCCCGTCGTCGATTGTCTGTGATATAAGTGTGTTTGCGCGCGCTCGAAAAACGCGAAAAACGGACCGAAGAGATCGTATTCTCGTCAATCTTTCCTGGACCCGTGCTCAGCCGGGTGCGTACTGCCGTGGATGAATGATTTGTTGCTCGAAGAGACCTTGCTCGATTGTTACGGGACTATTTTGTAAGCTTTGTATAAAGATAGGGAAATTATCGCGGAGTCTCTTGCGTCCTCTTCCGAAGGAGCAACGAGTGGACGGCAACAACGAAGTTTTTATTTAAACGGCTGGTACGGCAACGATATCGGCGGATATGTATCATAGATTTCTATATATTTGCTTCGTCAGGTATTATTAAAGGAGTATTTCACGTGCTTCGTCCGTTTCATTCGATCCCCAGAACCGCCAATTACGAACTCCCTTCATCCCCCTCTGCCCAAGGCCGCAAGGAATTACGCGGTTGCGATATCCAACCACGATCACTGGCTGGCTGGAGCAGCTCCCTCGAAACTGCAATACCCTCGATGCTGGATCAGAAATTAATCTGGGACGAAACGGCGCCGGATAATCTACAGAAACGAGCATTGTCTCGGAGAGTATCGGCTCCGGACTTTTAAGGTTCTTGCGGGAGATGACCTAGCTCTTCGGTGCGCCTAGGTGTTTTGGAAGGCCTGGGAAAATGGAACGGCGACTTTATCTTCGACCGAGAAAATTCGTTTGCGTTTTAACGAGCCATCGTGCCGCTTCGCTGTTTCACTTAGCCCGTGGATAGCCAAATTGGTCTTTCCCACGAGGAGACACCAAGGCGAAGATTCTCTTACACCGAGCAAGTTTAAGAGACTGGTTTCCCTGCTGAACATTCCTGCTCCGACGAGCCTGACCGTCTTACAGAGAGCGTCTGATTTAGAGTTGGTTGGGGTGGTTTCCAGTGAAATATGTGGTCAGAAATTGCATGTTGTACTTCAGGTTCTTGACGGTGGGTCCATGGATGACTAAAGTAAGTTTTTATGTTGATTTATCAAGAGGAGTATTCAAAAATTCAGTTTTATCGTATATGTATATGTATATATTCCAGTGTATCCTTCTACCCGCAATTACCCTAATCAACCCTTCAATCAAAGAATTTAGAATCCGCCGTTTTGACGAGTCCCGTAATGTTAGTGTTTCTAAGTGAATTACTTTTTCTCCATCTCAACATTATTTTATTCAAACGAACTAGCAATGTAAATTAAATTAAGAATATAAATTCCTTAGTTTCAGTTCTGATTGGATCCATCAGTCTTCTGCAATCTACTAGTACTTCAACCGAATATATGAAAATAATAAGTGTCATCATCCATTGGGCACAAATCATTTGTTTTCGCAAACAAATAACGTTAGATCGACTTTGGTGATCGGAGACACAAAATACTTTAAAGAGTAAGCTCTGATATATGTATAGAATACATGAATATACATGCATAGAAATGAGTTAAAATAATGCGTAGAAATTGAGGTAAAATAGAATCATAATTTGTTAGAAACCATAACAAAAAACAGGAAGATGAACAATAAAGAAATAGTGGTCGGATATGTATATGTAAAAGATATCCTAAGAATGAGAGATTGACTATCCGTTACCTGGGCTTTTGTTTCCAACCTAAACGAGTCCCATGCATTTACAACCAAATAGTTGAATTATTGCAATAACAAAAGATCGGCATATACTTTCCCAGAACTGACGATTGTAACGTAGGGTTCACCCGAGGAATTTCCAATATTTTAAGAACTCGTCCACAAGGGACTAAAATAAGAGTTCACCTTCCTAACCCTTGCAAGTCCTCGAAGGTTCGATCTCAAGTGTCCACACCGTGTCATCACATTCCCATCATCCTTCAGATTATCCTCTACACCTCGAGACACCTTGCTTCGTGGAAATTTATAATTCCAGAGTCGCTCCCGACTGGAGGATCTCCAGCGTTCCTGCCGGTCGAAAGACCGTCGGTTCGAGTTCAAGGGTCGACATGGATATTTTTTCTCGTTCCACGCGTGGCACAGTGGTGCTCACGCCGAAGAAAAAGAGAGAGGGAGCTCGTACGTCTGATCTTCGCGAGGAAAACGGTGTTGGTTCGGTTCGGTCGACACCGAAGTCCCCCGAAAAGATATTCTTAATCTCTTTCGTTCTCTGGGCGTAGTCGGCGTATATCCGCGGCGAGACCAAACTATTCCACGAAGAATGTAAGAGGAGCAAATAGAGGCGGCTAGCTGGGGCGGGCTGCGATGCAGCTGTTGATGTTCAAACGGCTGTTGCCTTTTCTCGCTCTCTCGCTCTTCCCGCCGATCCCCGGTGAAAACTAGAAAAGTTCCGGCGAAAAAGGAAATAACGCGAGGAAAAAGGTCGCGGGGGAAACGACGAAAAAACATTGGACACCGCGGGAACGCAAGGAGCCGCGCAATGAATTTATCACCACAGCTGAACCCCCATTGCCGATAGTATTTAACGCGTTGCTACAATCGGACTGCCGACCTTTGTGTAAATATGGATTTTCGAAGACTAATTTGTAGCAATTGGAATCGAAACGAACCTGGTTTAACTCAGCATGATTTTTATCATACTCAAAAGAAGGTAATCAATTTTTAACCTTTGCACTGCTAATATTTGATCTAAAATATTTTCGTTATATGCGTATAATCTCTTTCATTTTATCCGTGTAAAATCGAGTGCACATTGTACTACATCTGAATGTTTCACCATTTTGAAATACAAAGCTGTTCTGTGGTATAATAGTATAGTTCTCGTAGCAATTATTAAAGGTGCCTCGGTCGAGTGCAAATGAATAAATACACAGGTTATATACGGTGACTCCCACTAATATTCAGACACTTTTAAAAACACAATGTTTTTAATATTCGACTGTACGATTTGAAATTTTTTGGGAAGTTAGAACAATTGGTTTTTCTGCACAACGTGACTAAAATTTTTGAAAAGAATGGCAAGTTGTCGGAATTGTTGATTGCGAAAAGTTGTAAAATGCAATTTTTAGTATTTTTTTCTACAATTCCGATCAATTGTAATTTTTGAAAAAATTGTTCACATCCTGTAACAAACTAATTGCTCTCGCTTCCCAAAAAGTTCAAATTGTATAGTACAATATTTAAAAAGTTATTGTATTTTTAAGATTGTTTGAATATTAATAGGAGTCACTGTATCAAGGATATATGAAAGTCAACACATTTTTAAGCTTCATTGGTACGTGGTACAAAAGGTAGGTCTTTCTGATGTAAAAATGTTTACATTACAATATTTTTCCCTCTGTATCATGCGATTTTTGTAGAAATCTTTTTTTGCATATTCCTACCTGTAACGGAAATGTTCGAGGTGTGCATTGCGTGGTCCACCCTGTATGTCGGTGGCAAGTTTTTGAATGTCGAGGGTTGCATAAATGCATAGAATCCGCGGTTAGTTATGATCATCAAAATGACGAATATTAGGTTTCATTATACATATTATGGTACAAAGGTTTCGAAAGAACAGTATGATTAATCTGCACAATAGTCTCAATTTTCGAATAATTTGATATTTAGTGTGGACGTTTACACATACATATGTTTACACGTACATATGTAATTATGAAAGTGGTTTATGTCATACATTTCGTGTTTGGAGATGTATAACGTTGAAACAACAAGCACTATCTGACGGTTCATTTTTGACAATATCAAAAAATTAGGTTGAATTAATTTAATTTAAAATAATGTGATGTGAATTACTGATAAACTAATTTGTTTAAAATTTGGACTTGGACCACTTTCATCATTATGGGCACATATTGCAGTATCCATAACGATATTGACTCTAGTTAAATTACACGTGCGTAGTTAAAATTTATGAAATGAATTTAGTTGGAGATGGTATCTGTGATTATAATAAAAACACACGCATTATTAACACATCCTAATTACTGTATTTAACTTCTGAACCATCTATGCATGTGTAGAGAAAATTAACCACACTTGTAACGCTTTATTAATTTATTTGACGTGAAGTTTTCACTAGACAGACAATATTTTTAGACATACATCAATATTTATTACAATTTCTCGAGAAGCATCTAACTGCTGATGCATCTATTACAATACATTTGAATATAAATTGAACCATTTACAATGTTTTATTCATTTATTTTAAGGCACAGCCACGAAGAAGGGTTTTCGGTGGAAATATTTTGCTTGAAATTTTCGTTAAACCGAATATGTTCATAAAAGTGTAGCAGTGCTGATCGCAATTTCCGAAGGGAAACCAACTAATACGTTTCAAGAATGCGTGAATAAACGAACATATAAGTGTAAATTTGGTAAAATTCATGGTCTTGCGGGACCGTTTCCGGTACGAACAATTGTCACTCCATTCCCGATGCTATGTAACACAATTTTCCTTTTGGAATTCCAATAATACCAAAGGAAGCTATATGCGAGGGAAATATTTCCGAGGAAATACACGAAATCGGCCGGCGTGGAAATCACGAGAAGCTGCTTCGATATTGAACGGACCGCCATTAGGAAAAATGTAGCGCGAAAACGCTTTAGCCAACACGGCCACCGGAAATCCAGCATAGCCGAGGAAACAAACGTGATATTTCTTCCACGACCAATCCCCTCTCTGTCGTATAGTATGATTTTTCGCATTTGTTGGCAGCGACTTACACGAACCGTTCAACCCACGTCGTAGATATTGCAAGGATTCCTTGCAATCTTTTAATTTCAATCGATAATTAGAGGAAGGACTTTCTTAAAAAATAAAAGATAATTTCAATCGATAATTAGAGGAAGGACTTTCTTAAACGGAATTAAAGTAGAGTAATTGATTAGATGCCGACGTATTTAATAATGTAATTAATATTTTGAATAGTGGTACAGTAATTTCTCAATCGTAGTCCCAACACCCGTGTTATGAACGGACTACGATCAAGTAGGGTGGCTATTTTTTGATTTATGACTGCGTCTACCCTACCGCGCTGAGACTTCAAACGACAAGCCGAACGTAGAGAAGGACAGAATGAAATAGGATCGCGTGGCCGAAGCGTGTCCCCGTCGCCGGCACAGTTTAAAGGCCCGTGCGTCATCACAATAAAACACCAAGACCTTAGCTTCTTTATTTTCGATGATATCATTATGGAACTTTCACCAACATATTCGTGGCATTTCTCTGATTAAAATCATACCAAACACGATATAATTTGGCCAATATTTAGTTTTTATTTTTTTTCACTCGCTGTCTTCTTCCATTCCCTACAGGTACTCCATACCGTCAATGAAACCACTAAATATTGGCCAAATTATATCGTGTTTGGTCTTGTTTTAATCAGAAAAATGCCAGGAATAAGCCAGTAAAATCTCATTAAAAAATAATGAAAATTAAGTAGTTTGAAAATTCGATTCACTCGAGTCAATGTAGTGGTGTTCACACCGATATACCCGAGCCGACATCAAACATCGCCGTCCTGCTGCCCGGCGCAGCGTTGACAGGCGGTGGAATGGGTAGGCACTGGACTACGATTGCAGAGGCGACCGAGGACTACGATTGAGAAATTACTGTAAATCATTTTTTAGTTGCGCCTCATCACCACTCGAGTGCTAAAGGTGAAATAACATAATTTCTGCGTAACTTTACCCTGGCCTATGCCCGCGGACTCGTGTGCCTATGTCCGTCGTGAGGCTCGTTGAATAGCGCTGTTCCGAGACAATATCCGCGGATGTTATTAGCTGCCGCGTCGCTGAGTATATCAGATCCCGTCCAATTACAATGTTCCGATATATTATATCCCACGTAAGCTGTTTTCGCAGACTACCGGCACCACCACGAGATGCAAAACGCGTTTACGGTCTAAGCCAGGACTTAATATAAGCCGTTGACCGACTTCGCTAGTGATTTCGCTGCTCCGATAAGCTGATCGTGCCAGCGGGAGACGTCCACCGGCGATCCTCGATCGATTTTACTACTATCCCACCGCTGATTAGGTCAGGGACCACAGAAACGGGTTAGAGTACGTATGGGCGACGGTAGCACGGCCCTATCCGAGTGATGAGATGATTGCCCTGCTAATGAAACCTGATAGAGAAGCTCGCTCCGACTGCCTTGTTGCGGATTATTCTGTCGCGGAACGCAATGGATCATGCCGGTGATACCGTACACTTCCGTTTACCATGAGACTCGATATAGACGCGGCCAGATGACACAGTCTCTCACGACTCGACGCACACGGTGCCCGAAAAACACCGGTACACAAAGTATCGCAGAGCTAGTTCCACTCTCGATACTTGCACGCAGTAGCGCGAGATCGAGGAAATCGAGGAGAAACAGTTTACTCCCTCTCCGGGGAGGACAGACTTGGTTAAAAAATATTTCAACTGAGAAATAAAAATATCTGCAAATACTATTTCTCACGACTGTGTTACGTACGTTTGATTTGAAACTAATACTAAATTACTGTTTCAAATGAAACACGTGTAGGGTAACTGCACCAGTGAATGAACATTTAAGAAATTGTTCAGGAAAATATTTTATTAAAAAAAAAACTATGTGAATTAAAGGAATCTCATATATGCCAAATAGCTCCCTATACTTCATTTGTCAAAAATAAATGAACACAAATACAATGAAATTATTATTATTCTTCTTTATTAAACGTTAAATCAAAAATATGAAAAATACCAGTCAATGAACACTACATTCTAGTAATTGAATAATGCTAGTCCAATCAATGAACAAAATTACTAAACAATATTCTCCTATTTATTTAACTCTTTAATCACAATTTTATCGCTAGTATGCCGTCCGGGTTAAAATTTGTTGAAATATACAAAAGTGTTCATTTACTGGTGCCCGTTCATTCACTGGTGCAGTTACCCTAACACAATTTTTCAAATCAATGTTATCGACGCACGGTTCGATCAATCTCTAAACCTTGTAGCTATTCTGCAAGTATGCTCAAACGTTTCAACACCCTTCCTCCTCTATTAAAATATTGATAGCAAACGCAGTTTACCGTGAAATTATTCAAATCAGAATCGAAACGTTTGGGCATACTTGCAAAATAGTTAGATTGTTTAGAGACTGGTCGAACCGTGCGCCGATAACATTAATTTGAAAAATTGTGTTACATATGTTTCATTTTAAACAGTCATTTAGTATTAGTTTCATATCAAACATATGTAACACAGTTGTGAGAAATAGTATTTGCAGCTATTTTTAGTTCTCATTTGAAATATTTTTTAACCAGGTCTGCCCTCGTTAAGACCGTAGACTGGTCACGTTTTAATCTGGTCATCAGAGAGGGGGTAAACTGTATTCCCCTCAGGGAAGATTTACTGTTGGAATTCAACGATACCATAGCGGTTTAGGTTAAGGGTTTAGGTGTAAGGGGCGGTTTTTTCACAGGGTCAGAAGAGCCCTGGCGGGGTATAAGGCCAGGACCGTTGTCTGCTAGTCAGTCTGGTAGACGCAGTTAGCCTGAGCAGGTCGGAATTTCTGAAAGAGCATTTTCATAAGGTATGTACTATTTACGTAAAGTTAGAATACAGGATACGCGGATACACTGCTATGTCATTTAAATCTTTATAGTACCGATAAAGTATATGTGAAACAAAGTATTGTTTACATAAATAACGGACTATATTAAAGCCATAATCAACATTTACGATTGATAAAAATTGATTATACAGGGTCATCCGTTTTCAAACGGACAAACGTAAACCAGCTATAAAGAACCCCAAATGGAACAAGTTTTACCCCTGCCACTTTTTTTGTTTCGGCCTTGATTTCTAGAAAATTGCAAAAAACCATAATTTTTTTAGTTCACATAAGCTTGAATATCTCGGGACTCCAGTGATGGATCTTGATGATTTTTTCTTTGTTGTGTTGAAAATAAACAGGAGCATCTTTTTTTTGTTCCCAAAATTTTTTTGCTTCCAAGAATATAGAATATATTCCAAGAAAATATCATCCATTGAAGTCACGCATCCTGGAACCGTTCAGATAGCTACAGTCCGATCCAGAAAAAACCAAGATTCGAAGGTCATACAAAAAAATTTTGGGAACAAAAAACAAGATGCTCCTGTTTATTTTAAACCAAACAAAGGAAAAATCATCAAGATTCATCACTGGAGTCCCGAGATATTCAAGTTTATGTGAACTAAAAAAATGATGGTTTTTTGCAATTTTCTAGAAATCAAGGCCGAAACAAAAAAAGTGGCAGGGGTAAAACTTGTTCCATTTGGGGTTCTTTATAGCTGGTTTACGTTTGTCCGTTTAAAAACGGATGACCCTGTATACGTAACACAGTTATGAAAAGTAGTATTTATAAATATTTGTAGTTCTTAGTTGAAATATTGTTTACCCATCTGAGTGGGGGATGTTGGAGTTTGCCCTCGGTGCTGGACTAAGATAGTGGAAGGGGAAAAGGAGGAGAGGAAAATCAACCATTTTTTTGTTATTTTTTAGTTGCGTTTCGTCATCGCGCGGTGGGGATGGTTGCCTAGTGGAAAACACGCAACAGTCAGTGAAGCAATGATTCAATATAATAGCGACGTAGTAGAAGTGGGAGATTTCATACAGTCCATTGACTACCTCGATCGTTGCAAGAACTTTGATGCGTGCAGACCTTTCGTACAACGACCGAGGTTTTACTGTACTATTCGAACTCGACGGAACCTTACAGTCGCCCCACAAGTTTCTGGTACTTAGTACACGTCATTCTATTCGTTTCAAACTCCTGAATACGAATATGACTTTCGTTTTTGGCGATAATCATAAGTTCCGTCTCGCAGCAAACTTTTTTCTGCGACAAGCAAAAACTCAGATCACTCTTCTCCGAGATGCTTCTTTCGAATCGCGAGTTACGAAGATTTTATATCCTAAGTTTAGCTACAAGCGGGAAAGAGCGTCTCGTGAAAGGTCCGACATAATCGGTATTATCATTTCAGCCTTTATGGATAAGCGAAACGTTTCAAGGTACAGGAACAGGTGACACCGACCTGATCGACGAACGACGAAACTTTCCGGTCGAATTTCTACCTCGGCCTGGTCACATACCGGGTGGCGCGTCCTTAATATCCACCGAGTGTTCCTTACGAGCCGATGTGTGTCACGTGTCGCCAAGATATTAGATCGCCGATCTAATGGACTTTTAAGCCAGAAGAAGCTCTCTATATAGGTGTAAGTGTATCGCCTGAAATTCTGCCTCGTTCCCAGTGGCAATCTTTTTGTTTTAAGCTGAGCGCGTGTATCGGTGGAAACTCGATTAAATGATAAAGTTGTACGCGATTGGCGAGATCATCTTTTCTACTATTTTCGTTTCATTTTTTTTATTCAGCAAAATGGTGTGGTGAGTTTTATAACTTTGTAAGTATAAAAAAACTTTATTGAAGTAAATGCTAGTTAGTTCAATGAGAGGTACCACAATAACAAGTAGCAATATCACTCTCCATTTAAAAAATTGTTGGGCTCCCCTATCCCCCCAAAAATGTACTAAATATGAAAATATTAACCCTCCATCATTTAATTAAAGTAAAACTGGAGTCGATGTCTTCTATAGATTTTGAGAAAACAGCTTGTAATTCTATAGTTGGTACACCCTGTATAATCGTTGGTCATGTGTGGATAATTGAGGTCTCAATCCAAGCTATCCAATTTTATTTTCAATATTAAAGAAGTAACAATTTTGTGGGGGACACTTGTATGTTTCACGTTTAAAAATTGTTACTTCTTGTTGAAGTCTTGTGGATTGAAATTTCCGCAATTATTTATATATTTGCCCAATAAAGAGTGCAATGAAAAATAGTGGTAAACGTTTCCAAAGAAGCCCGTTCACCATTCGTGGAAGGTTTCATCGTTGGCTTCGACGATTCCACCCACGGTCGGCGAAATGACGAAACGTTTGCCAGTCACGTGTTGACGATCTCCAGGCAGTCTAAGTGCAGAGTAAAAGAAAGAATGGCGAGACCGAGAAACAGGATGTCGCCTCGGCGAACGCGTTTATACGCGAAGCAAGTGCGAAAACCTCGGCCCGCGATAATTATAAATGTGAACCAGAAAACGATGTTCGTCCGGCCCGCTCCAGAATTCCAAAAATAATACGAACTCTCGACCTGCTCGTTTCCATGCTTTTATCGGAAAAATACAATCACAACGAGCTCGGACATTTATGCGAATCGCACAATTACCACTTTGTACACTAGATCTAAAAAAATTGTTTAAAAATGTATATATATACATATATATATGTGTATTTTATGTAGTAGTCAATGTACTGTCTCCAGCAGAACAATTTTTGGTACTGCTTCATAGAATACATGTTTTTAAACAATCTTTTTGGTTGTCATTATACGACCTATATTATATTATATTACGACTTATGTTATACAGTCGTATTATACTCTTTGTTCACCTATGTTTCTGGTAAAAACAGCCCCATTCATTTTAAACCTACGGTATTTAATTATGGTCGCTGTATTATGTTCTCATTAGGTCGCGAATATTTTGGGCATCTCTAGCCGGGAACATTGCAGTTCGTTTTAATTTTGTAAAATTTAATCTGGGTTGCTGTAAATCAAGTAATTCGAGAAATTTCGTGAAGGTATAAAAATAAAAATTCTCAAAATATATTTAGTTCGAATTCATAATTTAAACATCGTTTAATTATTGAAAGATTAGGTTTCAATTTTCTTAATAGAAATGTTTTTTCGGGTTCTGTATATTCGGGTGCAAGCATATAACAACACGTTCCAATTTACCATGTAATTTTGACTCATTGTAAATGCATATAACCGCGATTAAATAGAAGCCACTTAGTAAATTAATTATTCTGATAGTTAAAAAAAAAGACAAATCGTTTGGTCCAATTTTGAAAAAGTTGTTTGTTTTCGAAGGGTGCCTAATTTTGTTCGTCTCTGTGAATGCATTGCCTGTACAATCTGGAAGAGTTTCTTTTCAGAGACCAAAAGCTAATTGAAGTGTTGGCTGGAACAACGTTGGGTGATATAAAGTGCAAATTTTAGAGGAGAGTAGGATGTAATGGAAGAACAATAAATGGGAATATAGATCTTAGAAAATCTCACATACAACGTTGCTCCTACCACCAATTCAATTGTCATTTTTCGAGGATTTGATTCCATCAAATTGATATAAATACAATTGACGGGCTCAGTGTGGCCTACTTAAGTGAGGCAGAGTTAATCGGGAAAACTGATTCACCCTGTATCGACGAAGAGGCGAATTCCTTTATTACGACTCATTGCCGGAGTCTCGAGTACTTTGCAGACGGCGTATCGGCTGGAGCAACTCGTGGTCCAGCTTTCTCTCTCTCTCTCTTAGACACACACATACGCGCGCGCTTTACCATTGAAATCTAAATATACACCATTATATTAATAGCGTATGGTGCAGCGATGGCAGAAGGGACGTTTCATACGCCGGCGATGCACCGCCGATGCTTTCGGCCGAATGCAGAAAACCGCATTCTACTGGCGCTACGCGGGTCTTCCGTTTCCAGGACGTGTCTCGCCGGCTGGAAAATGCGTCGCTAGTTGCTTACTCGGTTGAATCGTCCCCTCGAGCAATATTTTCCCGCGAAATTTTTGCGAATGCAACGCTACACCTCGCTACGACCTCGCAGTCGACGAATCTGCAACAGTTCGCCACATTTTCCACCCATCGTTCAGGGATTATATAAAATAATGGAAAACCTTATTTAAACCTACATTTAAAAAATTATTTAGTAGGATATGACACGTTTACAGTGAATAATCAAATTATTAGACTCGTCTCCTAGGTATAAGTTTATGGTACAACATGAGGTATAAGTATTTATGCAAAAATAAAATTTATGTACATACATCGGTTGCAAGACAGAACCTGGATGAGTTCCTTTTGTTAATGATTTTAATAAGTTACAAATAATATGTATTTTCAAAATCGTCTAACAATTTCACTACTTTTTATTCCATCTATCTATTTGTGTTATGAATTATGATTACTGTTGTATGAAGTATTGATGTTTAGAAATTGTAAATACTAAAATAATATTACCCACTATTTGAACAATCAATTATAATTTTGCATTGTGGCTCCATTAACTTGATTACTTACTATTTTATAGCCTGAATTTTCTTGAGATAACAGTCTTTTGTTGAGTGCTATTAAAGAAGAAATTAACGAAAAAATATCGTCTTGAAAGGGTGCAGTCTTGTTTCATTGTTTCAAGATGACTACCCTTAGCAGACAATCATTGTGGCCTAAACATGATTAATATACAATTTCATGATAAATAATCTTGCAAGTACAACACATGAATCATATTGTTTCTATTATCTATCGACTGTAGCTATTTTCAGTCAATAATATCCGGAACATTATCGCGAACAGTTTCATTGTTTCATAACTCATGCACATTACAGTTGCAAAGTAATTGTTCACTAGCTTCTGTAAAAACCATTTTTGCTTTCTTCTTAAAGTGCAAAACTTTATAATTAAAACTATTAACAACAAAAGACTGTGGTATAATTTATTTTTCTCTTTCCTTTGAATTATGATAATTAATATTTCCCAGTGATATTGTGTCAAGCCTTTGATTGATAAGCGAAGTAATGAGAAGAAAATATCGCGGTACATTGGAGCAGTTACTAGAATAGAAACAATGATAACGGGTCCCCTGTTATTGTTAATTACTTCGTTGCGCACAGTGCTCTATTGCGAACGTAAACGTAACAAATAGACCGCGGATCTTTATGCAAAATAAAAATATTCTCTCGGATTCTTTATATTTTCCACTGTTTCACATATTCGTCATAAATGCATAAAAATCAGTTCAGTAATGAATGAAAGAAAATTTATTTATCACTACGAGTTTGTTGAGATGTTAAAATCATATACACTATATTTAAAAGATTATAAATCTTCAAGTACATTAAATACAGTACAAAAGGTGAAATGTCCAGGTATCTTGATAGTCTACAGGGTGTCCCAAAACTACCCTAGGAGCCGAAAATGGGTGGTTCCTTGGGTCATTTGAAGCAACATTTTCCTTTACAAAAATTCTGTCCGTAACTTTGTTTAGAAGTTATTAACGAAAAACACGGACCAATCAGAGCGCAGCTATACCGAAGGGAGTCCGACTCTGCGACAGGTTCCAGGAGCCTGGTGTTGCCATTGGTCGACTCAGAATCAATCCGCTGTAGCCGTGCTCTGATTGGTCCGTGTTTTTCGTTAATAACACCTAAACAAAGTAACGAACACCATTTTTGTAAAGGAAAATGTTGCTTCAAATGACCGAAGGAAACTCCCATTTTCGGCTCCTAGGGTAGTTTTGGGACACCCTGTATATTCGGCACAGGATCAAACAACAAGTTCCATTTGATTAAACTGAAATCAATCAAACATAACATGACACCCAACATGTCAAAGAAAGAAGATTTTGTCCCTATACAATTAACAATTATTATTACAACGCAACACGTGTACCCAATTCCAAAGCAAGCAGTACAACGTGAAATTATTCGAGCTATAATCAAAGCGAAAAGCTAAACGTGAAACCGGAAGTGGGGCGATAGAGAAAGTGCAGAGTCGTAACAAGAAGACTTCCCGAAATTTAAACCATGCGCGGAGATCAAAGGACCGCGTCGGGTTAAAAATCGTCCGCAACGAGGAGTTGGAAACTTTCTCATAGCCGTAGCCGTGTGAAAGAGCCACGGTGTCGAGAACTATTCGAAAGATTCGAAGGATGCGATGCGGGTTCCGGTATGCAGCCCTCTTCCATCCACGAGCAGCTACCACCCCCGACTTCCTGTTCCGGATCGATTTCCCAAAAAACTGTTCGATGAAAGGAACCACGGTGTTCGTTGACGTTGAAACTGCCAGCTGCGTTCTAGTATGAAATCGTTTCTGTTCGATTACACGCGCAGCAACACGACCGGCGCTTGTTGCGGGATAATCAGCTCCAATTACGGAGGTTTGTTTTTCGACCGGGGGAAATGATTAATTGACGCAGGGCGTAGCTTCTCATCGCACCGGCAACCGAATGAAAGGGAACCGCATACTCGCGTGAAAATGCAATTTTCTGGCTCGCGTGGACTCCTTCCTTCTGGACGATTGTATTACTTCGTTGAAACGAAACCACGTGGATATCGCGGCCGAGGGAAAGCGAGCCGCAACTCGCGCGCCGGATGCATTAGCAAGCGGGGAAATGGGATTTGCTCCGAACCCGATGTTACGAAGAAAAATGGAGCGGCTTCCGGTTTAGAACTGCCCGCTAATACACCGTCTTCCGGTGCAACGAAGAAGCAAGTTATCCGAGCACCAGCAAGACATATTTACGAAATCTCTCATTTTTCAGTATGAATTTTGTCACGATGAATGCTCAACTGTCGTACATCCCTTGTGTCGATTTTTGACCTGAAGCCATTATGCTGCCATTTGTTGAACAAATTTCATTCGGAATGTGAAAATCATCATTTGATTGATTTCAAAGTAGGAAGGTACACAGGTTACCTCCAAATATATGTTTTTAAAAAATTAATGGATAGAGCAGATGGTTCTAAATTAATTCATTAGAACGCACCAGGAACAGACCATTTTCAAATAAATTATTACATGTTGGACATTAATTTTATTACATTACAGGATGAAATATAAAACAGAAAAAAATATAGAAAATCTATTGGTATGTTGTATTCAACGTAACAGGAATATTAAGGGTTGAAATGAATTTTTATTTAACTGCTGTTTCCCGGGATCGATGCAGGATATTTTTATTTTGCATGGTAATTTTGAATAATATGATTCATTGTTTTGCAACTTTTTAATTATAAATTATTTTAAAATAAATGAAATTTTAATAAAAATTATTAGAAAAATTACTTTAGGGATAACAACGTTATATCTTTAGGAGGATCAAATTTATAAAGATGTTTGTGACATCGATGTTGAATTGAGATAAATTTTAAATACAGAAGTTTAAAGATTGAGTCTGTTCGACTTATAAAATTTTACATGATTTGAGTTCAGATTATATCTTTAAAAAAGTGGAAATATTTTTGAACGAAAGGACTAAGTATTTGTAAAATTCAATGAATAATAATCAAGATCTGCAGTTTAATCATTATGCAACGGAATCTTTATGGAAAATAAAAATTGTGTGCATTCACTGCAAAATGCAAGTGCCATTTAATCGTTCTAAAGTCTTTTTCTTTAGTCTTTGTTCCTTTAATAATTTGAGTAGGTCGAAAGTAATGCATTATACTCTTCGATTTTTTGAATCTTCCATAAATGCATAAAATCCGCAATCTAATTATTATACTACATTATGACGTTATATAATTACGAAATATTTATTGCAACACAAATGTAAGCATATAAGAAAGCATATAGATTTGTACCTTAGCATTTACCTTAAATTAGGAAAAATCCTGGAAAGAATGCGATTGAATACAAAAACAGCGAAATCAATTTTGAATTCTCTGAAGTCATTCTTCTTTCCGCTTTGAAAATTTTAAGAGATCGAGCGTCGGTCTTCCTGAAAGATTTAAGCGGGACGTTTAAGCTAGCAAGGAGAGTGAGAGAGAAATGATTTCAATAAATATCGGAGCCACCGCGTGAAATATCGGAGCGATTTTTGAAAAGTCAAAACACAAGTCATGGGGGCCAGACTTCCTTTCCTTTACCCGTGATATGTCGATATCGTGCCGAGAGTTACGGCGGGTTATATCTTGTACTGATTGATCGTCCGTTTGTCGCGAAGACTTATCGGCCAGACTCTGTCGGCCCTGGGAAAGAGTTATCGGGCCACTCGATTTTCACGAGGACCGTTCTTAATAGCTTTCTCGCCGCGCTGCCCATTTCTTACGTAATGTCGCCGATTACGCTGATAAAATCGACTTTAATGAAACGCGGCCAACTTGCTCCCGAGGAACGTTCGGCTCGAAGAAAAAAGGGTGACACGTCTCGGTGATTGGTGCCAGTTCAACAAACTACGCTCCAGTTTTCTTGACTCGTGTCGAATCGCGATCTAGAAGTTGTCACGTTAAAATTGTTCGAGACGCCAGGACGATCGTACTCCAGTTTCAAAGATTCCAAGTTATTCTGGATGTATGTTTGCAAGGAAATTGACGCGTTCGACAGGCTTGTAACTAGGACATCATGCTTTATGATTCGAGCAACGAGATCGTTTATTCATTTTAAACATGGGGATTCGTATGCATTTGCGAAGAAATTGGCCGGGTGGTAAAAGATTTAAAAAATCGATACTTATTGGACAGCGGATTTTATGCATTTATGACAGAAACGAGTAGGGTAACTGCACCAGTGAATGAACATTTAAGAAATTGTCCAGGAAAATATTTTATTTTAAAAAAAACTATGTGAATTAAAGGAATCTCATATATGCCAAATAGCTCCCTATACTTCATTTGTCAAAAATAAATGAACACAAATACAATGAAATTATTATTATTCTTCTTTATTAAACGTTAAATCAAAAATATGAAAAATACCAGTCAATGAACACTACATTCTAGTAATTGAATAATGCTAGTCCAATCAATGAACAAAATTACTAAACAATATTCTCCTATTTATTTAACTCTTTAATCACAATTTTATCGCTAGTATGCCGTCCGGGTTAAAATTTGTTGAAATATACAAAAGCGTTCATTTACTGGTGCCCGTTCATTCACTGGTGCAGTTACCCTAGGTGGAATTTAAAACAGTAAAAACTTTGGAAGAATCTAAAGATACGTTTTATAAAATATATGTTTGTTGCAATTTAGATAGAAAATTTTTATTTTACGTAAAGCTCAGCACTCTAGTAATTATACAGAAAAGGGTACACCTCATCGATTTTGTTGAAACTCAAATATGTTGTAGAATTCATAATTTTAAGCAATTTTTTCCTGCACGCGTTACCGCCACTCGGTCTTTGTTTTCGAGGTATTTATAAAAATAGTTATCGTGCTCTTTCGTTTGGTTCGAGTTAGGTCTGTTTTAGGTTTGGGTTTATTTTCGTCGTATCATGGTAGAATGCCTTTACATGTCTCACGTTTCCGTTTTTAAGCACGAAGAGACAAAAGAAATACAATTTATAAGTAACTTAGTTATTCCAGACTGTATACTACGGTAAATGATAATTCTCTGTTCTGTCGATTTACCAAGAGGAGTATATCACACGCGAGAGCGAATGTACTCAATGAAAACGAGTTTAAACGTGACGGTTATTTCGGTTCATTCGCCCGACCGAAAAACCCTACATTAATCAAGTCGCTAGCTACAATCTGTATTGATTTATATGACAAACAGCGTTGCATATGAATCGCCTCGAGCTATTTAAATTTAAAATTTGTTGTAAAGTAGAGACTTCTACTGTATTTTAATCTTGATAAGTAAATAATGTTAAATATGCAGGAACGTTCGCGGGGTATTCAAAACATTCATCAAGCATGTTTAAGCGGCGATAAAGCGTTGCGTATGTCCCAAGCGTCGTCGATGATTCGCAATGGCATTTGTCACCGCGAGATCAGGGTTCGGATAACGCGTCAGGTGCAAACGTGGGAAAGGACAGCGTGAATGAAAACCGGCACAAAGAAGCCTCGGAAGTAACGAGAATCACGCTGGCTACGACTATTGTGTCTTTAATAGACTTTCCAGTGCGGGAAGAGGAGTAATTCCCCGTAATGGCGGCAGCGCGCACCGATCAAATTGTAGGAGGAGGGATGAGATCATCGTAGCGGAAGCGATCTTTGAATCAAGTCTAGCTGAGAACTTAATTCATCCCGTTCCCGTGGCTGGTCGCTTTCTGCCGCCCCCTTACTGTCGCCACTTGTAATCATAGGATTTTAATGTCCTTTGATGTGGCACGGATGGGGGACGCAGCAAAAAACTTTGTGTCAAAGTCGAAAATCCTCGGCGACTATTTTAATTAATAATTGTTTTAATTTTTCTCGATCGGAATATTTGATAATTGGAATTTTTCGCGGGGCACAGGTTCGATCATTATTTTTGTACTAGCTCTACTTGTAGCAAATATGTAAGAATTATCATACGTGTGCTATCCAAATTGAAGACGAAACACCACCTTTCCTTTTTCCTCTACGATTTGGATAGCACACGTATGATAATTCTTTCATATTTGCTACAAGTAGAGCTAGTACAAAAATAATGATCGAACCTGTGCGCCGTGAAAAATTCCAATTATTTTAATTAATAGTTGGTAATTGTTGTAAAGGCAGAAAACGGGGGCAGTTTGTAACATGCAAATATTTATTCGCATAATATTCATACGTCCCTTAGAAAATGCATCTATTTCATTTGATTCGTAGTAGCGCCACTGATATACAGGGTGCTCCAAAAATGTTGTCCTTTCTAGAAGTAGGTGATCCCTGATGCAGCTCGATGTAACTTTTTCCTGTGGGAAAATGCGATCCACGGCTTCGAAGTTATTAACTAAATTCACGGACCAATCAGAGCGCGGTTACAGCGGACGAATTCCGTCTCGGCCAATGCTACGCTCGACTGTAATCGTGCTTCGATTGGTCCACGTTTTTCGTTAGTAACTACTTAACGAAGCCGCGAAAAGTTACATCAAAACACCTCAGGAATTGCCTCTTTCAAGGTTTATCGACATTTTGTATACTAATTTATAATTGCAAGATTGCGTTTATTTAGACTCCGTGTAGTTTTGATCACAGTAGTTGCTTGAGTAAAGAACTTCATCCCAAAATTCTCATGGAATTATTTTCATAATTTCAATGATTGAATACCAACCGGGAATAGCGGTTTGTAACTGATTTTGGTGAAAATTGAATGAACAGTATAGTCCCTGTAGATTATTTTAGTACAAACAAATTGTAGACACGAAGCTGATGTAATGTTGAAAACTCTGAAGACTCTATATAGCACAGTTTGCAGTGGATTAATTTGCGATTCTTAATTTTTTGCTGTATCTTTCAATGCAGTAAGGGTCAGAGGTCACAGGAGAATGTCATCGTAACATCAGGAGTGAAAAATCAATTTATCTCGACATGTGCTAAACGTGCTTCAGACCCTTACTGTCGGTTGGTGTTCAATTGTAAAAGAACAGGTGAGAAACAAGTAACTTTAACTCGTCAGGTAATTCTAGTGTTAAGTATGTCGAGGGGTTGATAAACGATGCTTACGATAAGACAGTAACATTTTTTGAACGTACCGATCATTTAGTTAAAATCGAGGCGTCCAGCAATAACAACAGAGTCTTGAGCTGAAAGGAGTCACGAGGTGGAAATGTGCAAGCTCGACTGGTCCAGTGAGTTGCATCGAAGCGTGAGAAAACGTGCCGAAATTGTCGTCCTCGAAATGGAACGGGTTGTGGAAGGAGGTCAAGGTCCGTGGATCGCATCGATAATGCGATCGATCGAAGTTCCATTTCGCTGGGCGCAATCGCGAGACCCTGTCCCGATGAATACCGAACGTCTGCCCAGAGGAACGTGGGCTGTTCAGGCTGCAGAGCAGCAGCGGCGGAATGCAATTTGTACGCGAATCAAAATAAATTGCAATTGTCCTGGCATCAAAGTTATTACTGTCGCTGACTGCGTTAAAATTGCTGCAGCCTTCAACGGCCGACTGAAAATTGCGAATTCGACGGTGAACCGACCGCTGAACGCCAAAACGTTTGGCTAAGTTTCGGTAGCCGCTTTGACTATTTCATCTGTTATCTCTAAAGTCTATGCATAGTAACGCGGGAAACTCTTTTTCATTTGATAACCGCTCGCGCGTGTCGCTATCTTGCTCGGGAACTTGTTTAAATTGAACTTTCGTTAATTCATTTCGTTGATTGACCTTCCGTAAATGTGCTTCTTAATTGCCGCATCTGGGTCACTGACACAACTGACCGGAAACTTAGATTAACGACGAGATACTCCTTTGGTGAATTGTTGAAATACAGTATTAAATCGAATATTTAATTATCGAGTGCTGCGGAGTGATCATTTCGTTTATGAAAATGTCTGAAGAATGTGTCGTGTGAGATGTAACGTATGCAAGATATCTCGCGCAATGCCCCTTTTCGTGAAGATACGAGTTACGTTTTTCACTTATCAGATTGAATGAATAAAACATCTTCTAACAATGGTTCAGTTGGACGAACTTTGCGAATAAATTTTATACGCAATTCCTATTCATTGTGTAGGGAAGTAACAATCAAATTTTTCGAAGTATCTGCCTCTGGAATGTATAATGCTTTAAGGGTAGCACGTGAACGATGAGGGTGGAATTTTTTTTTCAATAAGAGATGACGAGTAGAAATAATGCAGATCTTTTTTAAGAAGTTTATTTTTGTCTTTTAATCTGTTGTGATATTTTTCCAAAAATATGTAGGTGGGAATAAAAATGAAATATTGAAAACATTGAAAAAATGCAGTGAAAATATATGAATATTGCTGGACTCGTTCGATTTCAAATCTAAAACTACTTTCTTCGTATCATACTTCTGGTCTTTTGAAAAATGAAATTTCTTGAGTATGCAAATGTTAAGTTACAATTCTTTGTTATCGTATGTACTAATTGTAAGTCGTTCTGCGAGTAAGACTCTATGTATTCTTTAATTTTTCTTTTGCCATTTTCTCATTCTGCTTTTGCTATTCATTGTTCTCTTTTTTTCTTCACTTCTTTCTTTTTCATTCCTTCCTTACTCCCTGTATAAATCCTTAAGTAAGGTAGATTTAGAAATTCTTTTTAAGTCTGCCAGGTCTCCAGGGTTTCCAAAAAGTTGTCGAAATTGGTTTCGCTACCCCTATATACTTAAACACAGATGTAGCAAAAGTCATAAAATATTTGTTAGGTAAAAAATACAGAGTGATTACATAAAAAATGACAAAATCACAATGGGTAAAGCAAAATGAAACAAAATATGCAAGTATTTGTCAGGTGGAAATTATTAGGTTGTCAACTAAATTCGTGACCGTTTGTTTCGTAATTTTTTATCATTCAGTGAACATTCCTTTTAAACTGCATATCATTGGGAGTTCTGAATTTTGGGATTGATTTGATATAAAAGACAAAACAAAAATAAATAGAAGTCCCACAAATATAAATTAGAACAAAGTTTGAGAGCTATATTTCACATAATTAGTGAACAAAATTGTTTACAATAAGTAGAGTCAAGGAACTGTCTTTTGAAGTAAATTTCAAATAAAACACTTAAAATTGTAGGGGGTTGTAGGCAACAAAATTGAAAAATAATTCGTAGTGCAAAGGGTCAAGAACGTGTGATGAAAAATATATTGGGTTTATTCCTGCAGCTCCGGCTGTGTATGCGTATTAATATATCTCGTCTGCAGTGACGTTATATGGCTTGTAGAATATCGACGGAGTGGTTGAAGAAAGAAACCTCTAGATACGAAGAGTTTAATGCTGTGTAGATAGATGGCAACACGATGCAGCTTATTGCATCAAGCGATTCGTAGAATGTTAACCACGGAACGGCAGGATCAAAGGATTAGTGCTAATAAAATGCAAGCAATACAAATTTTTTTAAATAAACAGCAAATTGATACGTAACCTTTTAACCACGCTGAAATAGAAGTAACGAACATGCCGATTTATCGATTTCTTCCGCGTTTAAACAAGCAGAATTTAATGCAATTTTTAATACAAAGTTTAATTGAGATATGTCTAATATATGGTAATTAATATTAAAAACACTCAACAATAATCACCAGTCATTTTGATACGGTGTCAGTACAGAACTAGGAAAGCCAGTATTAATTTATAATGTACATCAACTACGTATGTCGAGCTATTTTACTCAAATATTGATACATTGATTTTGAATACCTACATTACTATTAAAAGCGTCAGTCTAGAAGGAAATTAAACTGAATAAATTATAGTGTATCTATATGAACAGGTACACCCATAATGTCAAAATACACTTGCTAATAGAAATGATTATATATTTTGAGAACGTCTGGATTTATTTCTGAAGAGACTTATCGCTCACTGACCAGGAAACGTGAAAAGTAATTTAATTACTACGGATAAGTGAAAAATCTGAAAATAAATAGCACATTTATTTATTCGGTACTTCGTATTGTATCAGTACATTAGATAATAATTACGCTTACGAATGATCGTTCAAGTAAAATTATTATTTCAAGTATATTTAGCACTTGTGGTCAATCAAATTTAGTTATGATTTCAAGAAAACTTCTGCTGCTAAATAAATAATACCTTTAAACATTTGCTTGTTTCTTTTGATTGATATCGAAATCTTTTTGTTATATACCTGAAGTCCATAACATTTTAGCACGCTGTTCTGATGAAAAAATTGAGTAAAGTTTTTGTTATTGTAACCTCGATGCAATTTACAAAATTCTAGATTTTACAAGTTTGTAAATATTTGGACGCAGTATAAAAGCATAGTTTTTTTTCTTAACGAAAAAATTCGAGAAATTAGAATTATATACACAAAATGTTGCATTTTCCAATTATCTAAATATTTGTATGCACTATAAATGCATATGTTATTTCTTAACGTAAAAATTCGTAAAATTGGAATTATATTTAGTGTACAATATTTCCGTCATTGTAGACTCAATTCAATTTAGTATTTGTATGCACTATAAGTCCATAGAGATCTACCCTTGTCTCTACTTATTGGATTGCATTCGTCATGCACGGGTTAAAATTCATATGAAATCATTAGAACGAACAAACCTATTGCGTTCTGATCCCAACTGAATACCTCTTGCAATATTAATTTATTGTAATAGCAGCGTTGCATCACGACGAAAGCATCCGATCATGAATTCGCTTGCAACAATACGA
This sequence comes from Lasioglossum villosulum, assembly GCA_963971365.1. Classification (NCBI taxonomy): domain Eukaryota; kingdom Metazoa; phylum Arthropoda; class Insecta; order Hymenoptera; family Halictidae; genus Lasioglossum; species Lasioglossum villosulum. The sequence goes on from OZ020502.1 coordinate 25,650,910, forward strand.
ATCCGTCACACCTGGCGCGGGACGAAATTACTTGCGCGCCTCCTGGGGTGATTAATAAAGCTCCTAATTTACGCGCCTCGCCCGATCATTATTGCCATTTTTACGGCGTCGTTCGAGAAACATCTGCGTTCCGGGAAAAAACGAGAGCAATGCAGTATACCAGCGGATAAACTAATTGGTTCAACAACCTAGTTCATTTTAGCTGGACTGCACTTTATGCACTTATGGAGTATATGTCTCTCTAAAATTTTACACACTTTTTTAATAGTTCGATCAATCCTAATAAAGTTTTTATTCAGTCAGCAGTGAAATTGTTTAATAAAGAATACTAATATCTCCAAACTGCTGTATAAAAATATAATTTTGTCAAAAAGATTCTTAGACCAATTGTGCATTATATGAACACCTATACTATTATATTTGTACATTAAAATTTTACAACAGAGATTAATTTAAAATACAGTGTAACAATATAACTACCGAGTACTAAACGCAGTTAGCATACATAGCCTTATAATAATGACAATATTTCATTTATTTAGATTTCGTACAAGTTTAATTAAATATTTGTTTTAATAAATATTTTTAATCGAAAACAGTTCGCACCAGTCAGTCTGACTATTCCGGTAGTTCTACTGTTAATAAGAGTAATAGTTTAATGTCGTATAATTAAAATATTAACTTTCGCGTAAAGTTGAAAAATGAAAATTATGTTTCTCTAACAGCAAGGTTTCGTCACAAGCGACTCCTAATTCGGTTTTAACACCTACACCGATTGTAACATTTTATAGAAAACTGTTTGTTATAGAATATTTTTAATGTTTCTTGATTACTGTATAATTGCTCGCTGATCTTTTTGCTATTTTTTGCAGAAACATTCTGCAAACCGTACTTCGAAAAATGTACTTTTTCAAAGCACTGATCTGAAATTTTTATAAAATAAGGATTTCATTCCTCAAAATAATTGAACGTCTGGTGATTTAAAAATGAAGGTGTAAATAATGCAAGCTGATTATATGTATATCAAATGATGTATCAAATTATAACAATCAAGCGTCCCGTGGCTTGCAGTTGGAGAAGAGGATAATGCCGATCGATGCAGTGGCCAGCGCGACTGCGGAAACTTCCGGCTGTAAAAATCACGATAAAATTTCCGGTGAATTGTGCCGCGTAGGATGTTGATTCCAACACTAATGACGAAAACCTGAGCCGAGGAACAAATGCTCTTGGCGAGCGATAATCGGCGCGGCGCGGCGGTGCGGAAAAATGGCCGGCTGTCGAACGAGACAATTTTTCACCGGGAAAATTCGGCCGATTTCCATCGGGAATCACGCGGCCCGCAATTCGTCGAATCCCTGTCCGCGCATATTGATGCATCTCGTATGTCTTCACACGTTTTTACAGTCCGCGAAATGCGAAATAGGTCGGGGGTCGACCGGTCAACGATTATGCTCGCTTATTGTCATGGATTTTTAAACAGCACAAATACACGCGGGGCAAATATTGAACACGCTGCGCCGGACTGCGCCACTGACGCTTTTTGCGCAACACATACGGGCGTGATTAATGATTTCGGTTTCACGTAGCGGCTCGTTAAGAAGTTTTCTTATTCTGGCTCGAAAAAAACCAAATTTGCATTTTTCGCAAACAAGGGCTTTTAAACCCTTCACACTCGGAGCTATTTTAACTCGAAAATCAAACGTTTCTTCTGACCTAGAATATTTCCATTCTCTATGATTTTTTTAATTTGGTAGATATGGAATTGATATAATATCTCATACCATACTTAAATGTTTAGTAATTGGTTAGATGCCAACATATCTAATAATGTATACCATACTTTAAATAATAGTACAGCAATTTTTAATTACGCCTCAGAGGCGCCACTCGAGTGCTAAGAGTTAATAAGCTGCATATACACTACTGTCCATAACTATTTGACCACCTTCGGTTAATCGATAATGTACAAAATATATTTAAATTAAGGCATCCCAATGCAACGTCTGCCACAGTATTTCTTTTATACACTCATATAAAAGTAATAATTAATAATACAAATAATATTTAATAGTCTCCCCGCTGTATCTGTTTACTATTCCAGGAAGAAACATTAGAAAAGCCTTGTTTTGTCTGTTCTAGATTACATCTACTCGTTCATTCAGCTATTCATATAGTTATTCAATTGTTTTATCAGAAAACGATAAATCATAAAAAATAATAAAAACGAAATGTAGATGTACTTTAACCGTAGAACATAAAAGAAAATATTCTAGTAGAACTCTTCAGCCAAAAGAGATACATTATAATAACATAGAAAATGTACAAAAACCGGATGGCAGAAAATGGAGCTGCACAGGAGCAGTAATCAATGACGTTGACGAGTCATTATAAATTTTATTTACGTCAGACGTGCTTTGAAAAATACTTGGCCACTTCACCGTACAGAGATTATAGTTATTTTTATTGTAAATTACAAATACAGCCGTATAATTCTTTCTATTGTTTCAAAAGAAGACAAAGCAGTTTGTTGGAGCTCTGGAAAATTCACATGAATTTTAATGCGTTACATCGATGAGCGTATATATAGTCGAGTTGTATAACCGAGCTGACCACGGTTTACGATTATCGAGCATAATTCCGAAAACCGATTCATGCATTACGGATTCATTTTCCATTCCACGGAAAACAGCTATCCCGCGCCGATTTGTATTATTCAGCTGGGCTCTGCAGTTCGTCATAATCGGCCGTGTTAAATAATGAATCGAACGACGTCCGATGCATTATTTCCTCTTATATGTATGCCGCGGTGGAATTGATTATATTTGCCTTCCATTAGAAATCTTCGGCAAACAGAAGCGGCCCGCGTAAATAATAAATTGGTCCTCGTTTCCCGACGACTCAGCGTTCCGACAATCAAATAACGTAACCAACATTTTTACTTCGGATTTTACCCTTTCTGACAATCTGTCAACGAAACTAGGTCAATTTTCAACTGTTCTTTTCTACTTTAAGATCACTGCACGAATGCGAGAATCACTCTTGATTAAGCGAGAAATGTCGAACGTTCACGAAATAGAACGGTCTAGTTGGCTAGCTTACAAATGGACTGCCAGCGTTTTTACAGATTTACATTTTCATATTCTGTGATCAAGGGACAGGTGAATTCTGTTCTCGATGATAATATTTCCGATGTTACAAATATAATATTGCAGAGATTAGGATTCGATAAATATTTGAATGTGCATTTTTTAAATGCACCTGGAACTGTACCTTAAACTGTACATGTATACACAGCAGGTATGTACTAATTTTCATAAAGATCAGCTATTGAATTCAATATTCAATTTCCTATTTCACTTAAAGGCACCTTCTCCTCTGAATACGTGTTTTAAATAATTTTAATATTTGTCGAACAGCTTTCATCGTGTTTTGGTAATCTGTTCGAAACTATTAGTCTTGGCATACTAATACTAAATTCATTTTTAACTATAAATGTATAACTTATAACCGTTTCAATATATTTTGTAGATTGTACATATTATTTTCTGTTGATTATCGCTTTGAACAGTGGTGGTATTTGTAGAATAGGTTTCATTTGAGTTTTCGTTATTATTATTTTATTACGTATAGAGTACTACATTATTCCTTAAAAGTATCTGTAGAAATGCGTAAACAAATGGAATTTGAAAAAAGTCTTGCATGTAGCAACAAATAAAATGTCGAAGCCTAAAAAATTCCTTCAATACTAAATAAGAATAAGTGGATCTTGCAGTTGATAATATTTGACGCATTTCATAGCATTTCGAATTTATATAGCAGGTAGCAATTTATTTGTATTGAACTTGTATTACACAGAAGTGGATAAAAAATGCCTTGGATGAATTACAAATTAATGTTTCCCGAATTAGAAAATCAGGTGGTCAAACACAATTCACCTTTCCAAGTTCGTGCAAAGAATTGAACACGGTTTTAAAATAACAGAACCCGACTCGTCGTCTCGCGGTTCCGTTGAAATCTATTTCTTTTGATTTTTCATACCAGGATAGGTGCTCTCCAGCTCTTCTTCCCTCGCCAGCGAATACAAAGTAAATCAGCGCGAGTAAAAAAAAAAATATGGAATCTCTCGGAAACCTAATTTTCGTTCCTCAGGTGCACGCACGCGAGTGCAATATGCAGTTACATTTTTCTTCCTTAATGGAACCATGGGGCTCCCTTCAATGGCCTTTACGTTACGTTCGGTGAGTGCAGAATAATAAGGTGAGACTCAATGCATGAAAGGTGTAGTTTCTATCCAAAAGATGCAATTACACATTGCACTAGAGAAAATAGGAAGATAGCTTCCATTCAGCTATTCAATTTTTTGCTCGAACAACCCGGTCCCGACGGCCATTGAGAAAGGAGACGGAGCCATGGCCTAGTTTCAACGATATTCCTGCGGAATACTGTACTTATACGTGTCGCGAAAAATTTAAAGGGTTCCTTTCTTCCTGGTATTTCAGAACTCTTTGTATCTTTTAAGAGAACCTTAACCCTTGTGTTTGTCAACCAAAATGCATAGATTATTTAACCCTCTGCACTCAGAGCTATTTTAGCTGGAAAATACAACATTTCTTCCGATCTGGAATATTTCTATTCCATACGATTTTTTTCATTTTAAGGATACGAAATTGATATGATACCTCATACGATACCTAATTGATTAGCAATTGATTAGATACTGATATATTTAATAATGTAAACAATATTTTGAATAATGATAAACAATTTTGAATAAAAAACCTTCCTGTACTTCACATGCTTGCACAAATTCTGATTATAAAACTATGAATTAATATATCAGCGAGTAGAGAATGGACAACACCTTCAGAGAAATTTTGTAATCCTTTTAGAGGAACGTTAACAAATTATTGAAAGAAATACAGTAAATGGATACACGGTTGACTACATAAGAGTTAAGCGTTACAGTGTTTACCACTAACTCTTGTGGGTACCAAAATTATATTTTTACGAATTTATCGTACCTTTTTAAATTAAACATTTACCGAAAAAGAATGAAATTTCGGAATATGCAATTTAACACTAATTCTACCGAGCCTTAAAAGGAACTGGCACATGCTTCCTTGTAAAAATGACAAGATTGATTATACATACATCTATAAAACCATTCCTTAAAAAATTATTTTTATTATTCTAATAATTGCAAAATAAAAAATCTGGAACCGGTCATTGTGACCGGTGGTGGTAGATTGAGTGTTAATAAATTATTTACTTTGGCAGGGCCGATAGCGATAAACATACTGATTAAGAACCATCTTGATTTTTTTATTGTATTGTACACACGCATGATTTTTAAATATGTATTTATTGCGGGCGAGAAAGAACCAAGAAACAAATGACTAAAACTATATAAAAAATTGATCCGTCAAAAGAGTAGTTACATCAAATGGCGAAAGAAAATTATAAGATGCGCCATCGCTTAAATTTTCCAGCGTTTACACGAGAGTGCCTTTTTAAAGATTTCGAATAGAAGTCTTCCCGTATTATCAGAAATAATAGACGGATATACGCCAAGTGTCGCTGTACGTTCCAATCTGCAAATATAATTCGTTGAGAGAATGTATTTTCTGGGAATTAGACGATAAAAATTCACAGGCTCGAATCGGATGCAGAAAAAATACGATAAAGGGAATTTTAATTTCGTGGGGAGTGGATTTTTTCGCCGTCCACGGAAGTGGCTTAATTTTTTGCCACGATATTAGGGCGGTCCAGTATATTTTTTAATCAATGAGTCAAGCTGTTTAAATTTCTTGTTTGTTTCCTCTTCGAAAATGGACGTTCTGCATTTAACATCACGAGAAATTTTCTTGTCCACAGTAAAAACGACGATCAACTTAATATTACTTGAAAATATTTTAAAAAATTCATACACATAAATATAAGTGAAATAATTTTGTTTTTCTTCGTTATTGAATTAAAAACAAAATTGCGTTTAATCGTTTAATTTACTATTCTTTCAAGATTTTTATTCGCTGTAAACGCGTACAGATCCGACATCCAATAAAATAAATTTTTTATTAAAGTATGTGCGAAAGTACACTCCAGATATGCGAACAGGAAATTACAAAGAACGGTCCAACAGAGAAAATCTATTTCCTCGGGGGTTCCATGAAGTTAACCATACAATAAAATTTTCATGAAACTCGCAGGAAGATTTTACTTCATTATATTCCGCACACTTCTACGCGGAACGAATGTACAAGACATAGTGTCTACATATAAATCAAAGGTACGAAATTTGGAGCAAAATTCCATTTTCTTTGCTCTTCAAATTTTGAAAGACTCTTTTACATTATAATTGCATGGAACCCGTTATTATCGCAACTAGCCATCGGTAGACTGCAAATCTTTATGCGTTTATGGTACGTGCAGAGGTTCTAAATGCGGGGAACTTGCATATTAACCTCTCAGCTATGTAGTCTCATTTTTAAAATATAAATCCACGTTGTACAGCAAAAATTTAAAACTATTTTATCTAATTATACAATTTTATTTCGGCATTGTCTCAAAATATTTTAAGATCCGTTTCAATGTTAACAAAAATTTTTATTCATTACGTTCTTTTTAACTCGGTCCCACTGTAATTCCTGGTTTTTACAATTAATCATTTGCAACTTCGTTTTATGTCCAAGCCCTTCGGGTTCGTCAGTCATTTGTAAAACTGTCCAACTGTGCAAACGTGATAAAATGAAAATCGTTACGAAAATGAGAAAATGCATCAAGATGACTAGACATTTTGTCGACATAAGACTAGAACTACTGAACGTGTAAGAAGTTCTTCATATTTTCTTCCACAATTATTGAAATTATAAAAGTGCATTCATTAGACATTTTTTAACGAACATCCCTTTCAAAGTACCGATTGTTCATCAAGCAGACCTGGGTAAAAAATGTTCAACTAAGACATACAAATGTTTATAATATATTTAAAGCCAATATACACTGCTGTGCAAAAATAGAAGCAGCCAGCCATATTTAATAGAAAAACACATACAAAACACATTTAATAGAATAAGAACACAGTAAGTTATGAAAAAGGATTCCGTTGTTCAATTGAATAGTTCTGAGAATATGTGTTATTGCGGATTACCTAATACTTTAAATGCAATAATTCAATCATAGTACAACACAATTTCTACATAAAGATATTGTTTGTTATCTCGTAATTATTTTTTTGTAATTTTATTTATTTCCTTGTAAATTAATTATTTCCTTGTAATTATTGTAATTACATCTTGTAGTTATACTGGGTGCTTCTTTCTTTTGCACAGTTGAGCGTACATCATTTACAGTGTTCGGTAGTTCCATCGTTAAAGCAGCGTCCACACTTCCCTGGTCTTTACCCCCTGAGGGCGCGTCCACGGAATGAATGGGTGCAACCATACAGCATCCCCATGGGACCACAAGAGCAACAGACCTACAAGACAAACGCGGGGCAGTGTGGACACAGTCTCACGCCGAAATTCATGAGCGAAAACAACTATTGCAGATACCGATTGTTTCCTCGCAAGGAGGGGTTCGACCAGAAATCGCGGGGGTGGTGAAGGTCGAAAGGTTCCCGGGTTGCAAGGATTTGGCTACCTGCACGAAGGGATAATTAGCACGATGATGACCAGCATGGAACTGGGGTGGTATAATGAAACGAAAACACACTGGGCGCGTCTGGGTTTTCGGTAGGCAGCGTCCTGCGGGCCACGGAATTACACGACCACCCGATATAATATTCCCTCTTTCGGGCCGCGGTGGGATTGATTATGTTTATCTTTCATTAGGAACACCGGGGGAAACGGGGCTAAACCTGTGAATAATGAATCTCGCGATTCTCTTCCGCGGCCCGTTACGAACATGCCGCGAGCCGCCCCTGGAGTCGCCGCAGGAGTCGGCCGGAACGCTGGTGACTTTTTCGCCATCAGACCTCTTCAGGGAAACGAGGCAATCCCGCAGGCAGTTGAGAGATCCGCGAAATTGAATTGATGCTTTTTGTTGCGGCGCGTCGCGGTTACGTTAATTGAACGGCCGTGGATCCGAATCGCGCGGAATTTCTGGTGTGCCCGCCGCGCCTGCTAACGGGATCCTCAAGCCACTAATACACGTTAAAACCGCAAATTCGAACAACCTGCCTTTTGTAAAAATTGTGTTGGAACTTGTGTAATGGGCGTGCAAATTAATTTGTAACTCTCTCAGTCGACCAATTGCAACTTCATTTTGAATGCAGATCTTTCAACCACGATGTATAGGGAAGAGTACCGAATTTAGATCAGCGTGCTGCGACGCCTGCTAACGGGATCCTGAAGCCACTAATACACGTTAAAACCGCAAATTCGAACAACCTGCCTTTTGTAAAAATTGTGTTGGAACTTGTGTAATGGGCGTGCAAATTAATTTGTAACTCTCTCAGTCGACCAACTGCAACTTTATTTTGAATGCAGATCTTTCAACCACGATGTACAGGGAAGAGTACCGAATTTAGATCAGCGTGCTGCGACGCCTGCTAACGGGATCCTGAGGCCACTAATACACGTTAAAACCGCAAATTCGAACAACCCGCCTTTTGTAAAAATTGTGTTGGAACTTGTGTAATGGGCGTGCAAATTAATTTGTAACTCTCTCAGTCGACCAATTGCAACTTCATTTTGAATGCAGATCTTTCAACCACGATGTATAGGGAAGAGTACCGAATTTAGATCAGCGTGTTGTGACGCCTAGATTAGACCTCATTGAGAAATTATAGTTGCCTTGTCAAGGGTATATAACCGAGTCAGATTCAAAGCATAATTTCTAACCAATTACAGCAGTATTTCTGTAGCTGTCGTATCGTCATCTCCAGGGACCTACTAATCCATTAGTTAAATGGATCCTACAACTCCCTTCACGCGTAAAATACAGATTGAAATAAACAGTTCTATTTCCCTTTGCAAAAAGTTGTGTTGGAATTTGTGTACTGGATGTACAAATTAATTCGTGGCTCTCGTAGGGATCAAAGATACACTGATCCTAGTGTGTACATTTAGGTGTTACTTTTAAGCTGTGTCCACACTGAAACAAAATGGAGCAGCTTTTTCTCGCATTTTAACTTTTGAATAAAAGACGTCTTCCCACTTTGACCATTTGTGAAAATCTTATTTCCTGTATTTTCTTATAATTCTTAATTATAATTAACTGTCAATGATACTGTTATCAATTGTACTGCCGATGAGATTGGCAAAAGGTCAATAGGTCCGACCAGCCCTATGTTTCTTTTTCTAGTAAGAAATATAGTAATACAACACGCTAAAAATCTATTATTGAAATATTGCTTCGGAACAATATTTTACATTCAGTCAGATAATATCAATTGTGATAACATCAAGATTAAAGACTTTATACAATCTTCATTATAACATGTGTTTCAATGAAGAAGTTTATTCAAACATTTCCAAGTTAATTCAAAACATATTTCCAAAGAATTGCAGGTAGATAAGAATGTTTGATAACGTTGAACAGTATGAAAAGTAGTATCGCGTTCAAGTACAATATTTGTCGCGTACCAATTTTAGTAAATTCATCCAGGCAACTCTGCTGAGGACAAAAGCTGACCACCATCCTCTAGTAGCAGCTTGACCATAGCAAATGCCATGGTCTCCTTTTATAGTTAGCTATCGGGTTTCGAGATGCATTTATAATATCGCAAAGCCCCTGCAATACATATTTTGATCGCTATCGGTACAGTAAATTATCGTTATCGACACATCAGCGGCCGTCATTTCCATGCGATTCCTCAACCGTGTAATGTTCTGTTCGATCGTAAATGCAGTTAATTAAGAGCCGCGAACAAATGTAACAGGTCGGGAGAAGGGAGGAAACTGTCGATTTATTATAAATCGTTCGATGCTCGTGACGGGATGTGTGGCGTGGATTCGGTAATTCCGCGGCGGTGTCGGATGATTTTTCGATCGAGCGCACCACACGGAAATCCAACAGACGCGGACAGCTTTGGTAGACAAAGGGGCCGGTAATGCAATATTAACGTCATTCATTCCGCTACCGGGAGAATATTGCACGGCGCCGAACTGCGCCGGCTGCGCTTCGCTTCGGCGCGACACGGCGCTCGAAAATTATTAACATCCGCAAACATCCGTTCCGGAGGCGCCTATGTAAAATTCAACGGGTGTCGGAACGTTCCCCGATATTTTCGTTCCGTGAATAATAATGGGCATTTTTGCTAACACGCTCCGTCAAGCCCTTTCTCAATGCGTTCATCTTCGAATACACTCGAAATGATATATGACATCATATAACGTGACGTTGGATTTTTCATGCTGGATCCGCGGAGATCACGGAAAATCACTGTTTCACATTACGAATAAATCGTGGATTTTTCCGCGAAATAAAAATTGTATTAATGGACATGTTCTACGCAATATAATTGTAAAAATGGATATATGTATTGTATGCAATATATTTCTGTAGTTCGTTTGCCAGCAGCATTTATTTCAATAATAACCTTCGTAGGTATAATTCGACTGTGGATTTTATGCATTTGTGACAGAAATGAGTGGGTGTAATTTCAAACTGTGAGGTCGTTTGAAAAATTTAATATACATATATTAAGCCTATAAAAATTAATTAAATTTCTAGGTCACTCCAATTTTTTGCAATTTAGGTAGACATTTTTATTTTGCACAAATATCTGCAGTCTGGTTATAATAGTTTATTATATACAATGCATTCTCTTGTTAACTATGAGATTTTCAATTCTCGTTATAATTTTAAATAACGACATGCACGAATTTAATTAGATTATTATTTACCTGATATACAAAATCGTTAGTCGCCACACGTGTGCGTGATGTTGATAGCGACAGTGCTAAAGTCGAAAGGATTGGAATATTTTTAAATTTCTTGAATACTTGTATTGAATGTATTGAGTTTGATTTACTCACTTTTATTATGAGTACATGAAATCCACAATCTATTTAGAAACTTGAAGAAATTGTATTTATTTAGATGTTCAATGATTTTTACATGGTTCTTAATTGATTTTACATTCTCACAATCTCAATAATTGTGAATTAAAATTAAGTTAAATTAAATTGTGAATTAAAGCTGTTTCACGTTCATACGAATTAATGGATTTAATTATTTTATGATTTTATTTAGATTTATATGAAAATCTCATTTAATTTTCGTCAAAGGTTGTAAAACAAGATGAAAGTGTGTTGATATATTAACAGAATGAATTTTGCAACACAAGTGTTTTGAAAACTATGTCGATTTTTTCTATTTAACTAATAAATTAATAACTATTCCAGAGAGGGCATGATCTCTAAGAATTTATTCAATGATAACTTCTTGTACGTATTTCAATATGTGAAAATAGATCAGATTCTGAATATTTTATCAACGAAGAAACGAATTGAATGAAAATTCTAGGTTGCAGATCGAATTAATAAATGTCCTGATTCCATTAAATGAATTACAGGTATTTTTAATCCCGACGTGCGAGAGCGAAAACGTTTGTCAATGGTCTGGCAGGACTGAGGCAGCCGAGAAGGTAGACATCCGGTGAACGAACGAAAGAACGAACTTCGAATCCCAGTACAGCAATCCAATCTGTCGACTCTATTTCTCCCTACAAATTTCAAAAGCGGATTTGTCCTCGTATCTCTCAGCTCAGTTTTCCCGTCATTTTGAAGTTCGGATTTTATACACGGTCGAAACACGGTGCTCAGATTTAAAGGAACGAATCCGTAACCTAGATCAGTCGATCAGTGAAATAGTCGGAGAAAGTTTCAAATAATTTAGATTTGGTTTACTAACCATGCTTTAATTACTGTGACTACGAATTTTGTGCATACAAAAATTAATAGAGATAGTTTAAAACAGTAAAATGTTTGAAAGTATTTAAATATATTGATACACGTAATTGCATTTAACTTTTGAATATTATTAAGAAAAGAAAGAAATTTCTATTTGGTGTATTTTGTAATTTATGCAGATAATTTTTATATTGTATAAAGATCTGCTATATATTTATTATATTTTCATAATTAAGCCTTAACTTTATAATGGCTAGGACAGAGGTGCTATATAATTAATAATTTGTCGTATGAAAACTAAATTTCACGTTCGTCATGAATTTATAATTTCGAATTAAAAATCGCATTTTTTATCACATCAATGACGTTCATATTTACAAAATTTAATTTGAAATATACATTTCGCATGGAAACATAGCGTTCTCGTATCGACAAACACGTTCAATCAAGTTTTTGATTAACAAGACCCATAATTATTAGATTGCATTTCATTTAATCGAATTTTATTTACATAACGTTGTTGTTGCCCTTTCAATACATCTCGTATAGCAGAGAATATTTATGGATACGTGAAACATTTATAATCACCAGTTGTAATAAGAATATAATGAAACAAATAAATAATAATTGAAAATTAAGCCATTGAAACGTAAAGATAAATACGAGCACAATCACTTCACAGTTAATCACTTGCTATCTTCGTGATACGCATCATATCTGTTGTATCTCATTAATGTTTATTATATTGTAATATGCACTCAACGTTGCATGTTTTATTTTGTCGATTTTTTTCTGGCATACAATAATAATTATAAAAGCATTGTCAAAACGTAATTATTCCTTTTACTTTAATTAAAACATACAACAACAAAAATGTTTAATTAAAACGTTTGTTACGTGCAAAATACACGACAGTGTTTAGATTTCATTTTGGATAAAAAACGAAAGTTCGAAAATGGGGGTAACTAAAAATGTGCAGTTAAAAAGTTCGTTTCGTAAAGGGATGTTTTTACTAAATTATTTTCACTTAAATATTAAAATATTCACTTAAAATATGAAAATTTTAATTAAATTGTACTGTTTAACCTACGACTTTTAATTTTCTATCTTCCCTTAGAAATTATTTTAATTCCATAATAATCATAATATACAGGGTACGCAGAGTAGATGGGTAAAACGTAATCCGTCCTTTTACCCAGCAAGAGGTAAAACTGTTAGGTCAGCGTAGCATCCCTATTGTCCTATACCTCCCTTAAGAAACTTTCTAAGAGAAGAACAGAAGCCGTTTTCGAACGGTTACCCATTGACGCCAGGTACCAATGTGCAGGAAACATGTGACCGCCGTAAATTATAGTTTTATAGCGGTCCTTCTCGTCACCTGTTTTTTGTGTAACCGTCCCATTGTTTCCGTAAACGCGCTGCAGCATACATTTCGAATTTCGACACGCACAATGCCCTACCTAAATTCTTCAGGTAAATCTTGCGGAAAGTCAGTATCGTTCGAACCGCGGCCGAGTGAACGTCTCCAAAGACTTGTTAATTCAAAGTTAACGGTTACTATTACGTGTGCTTTTGATAGTGATATTTAAACTAGTCACTAGACTGTGGATATCTATGCAAAATGGAAACCGGTTACTGCTGTTACAAAGGACAGATATTTGGATCTTACTGTAATGATTTTAACAAGTTGAAAATAATACATTGGTGTTCCTAAATTATTTTAATCTTTCTACTTGAAACGCTAGAAATGCATGAAATCCACAGTGTAGTGATCGTATTACCGGGTTTTTGTGATTTGTGCTACACTACAACGAATACGTCAATTTTTATTAGTGCGTAACTATGCGTTGCCAAATGTGTGAACAGTGATCGTGAGTGTGGATTATGGTTCAAGGCATCTGTGTGGAATAAACATACGATTTATTTATCGATTTGGAAGTGAAAGTGAAAAGTGTGGATTCTTTGATTTGACCGCGCATCTCGGAGGTCTTACGCTATAGTGTACCAAGTATCTACCACCATATGTGCAGTTCGTCTACCTGGCCGTACGTCCCTTGGCTTTCCGAGGGTGACACAGTGACACACGCTTCGAAGCAGCAAATGGATTTATGGCCGAATAAGTGAGTTTTTAAAACGATCAGTTTCTGTTTCTTCTCTTGTTCGGATAAAGTTGTCGTAAGTCGGGTAAAGATGACGCGGGTTGTAACCGATTTCAATGAAATAATGTTGAAATAATGTTATACAGCTCGACGATTTAAATATTTTTTTCCTTTGAAATGGTTCACTGTCGGTGGTAGTTGCTGAGATATTAGCAAGCCGGGTCCGCTATCCGGAACACCCATAATGAATTGACAAGTAAAGTTTTTCGCGATAATCTCGTAAACCAAAACCGACAGCAAAAATTCTAAAGAGAAATGTTGTTCAGAATAATGGTCTTGACCACATACCCAAAGCTCATTGAAATCGGAGAGCATTCACATAATCGAGAAACTCTTGTTCGTTGCGTTGTCACGACGGTTCACCAACGCTCTGCTGCTGGCGCGGCACACAGTGGGGAAAGTTGACTAACACGATTTAAAAAGGAATAACTTTCGATAGAAATGAGACAGGGCGATGAATTTTTTTAAAATGAAAGCTGAATCTTTGCAGAATATGGGAAAATTAAGGAGATTACGGTACGAGCGGTTTTTGACCTTGAGAAAATTCGTTAAACTTTCACAATTTCATGAAAATGTGGTTTCTGCGTTACAAAAAGCAGGAAAAAATTTTTTTTAATATGTTCTACATCATTTCCCGTAGATTTTTTCACGCTGATTTCGAATCTGGTCTCGAAATTTTTCTACGACTTCTGGTTTTTTGGGACTTTTGGGACACCCTGTATACACCTTGCAGTGCTGTCAGACATTTAAATTGACTTTCAATGCTTCGGGATATGTTCTTAATTAATTTTGTTGTAATATTTAAGACATTAAACGAATCTTTTCGTTACTTAACATTCCCTATGACTGTTAATGTCAGATTCACTTATTGCTTTGAAGCTTCCAAGTCATCGTACCTTATTAATCCTTGAATAGCGAGGCTAGAGTACACTTTGAATAATAAAGCAATCACATTACTCAGGATTTGATTACATGCCAACACATTAAACAATCATGGAAACCATAGATGGCTTCTCTTTTCGTAAACATCTACCCAGAATTGAATTAAAAAATTAATTAGCTTACACTGAGATACGGAAAGACCTATTTTTAAATCTCCTACGTTCTTCAGAAATAATTGTATAAAAGGGTCAGAGGTAATATCTCGTTCATATTGCTTTAGGTTGTCAATAAACAAATTACGTCAATGATTAATATAAAACACGTGGACACAAAAGTATTTAAAATAGAAAATGGTGCGCAAGGATTTTGATGGATCAAGCGATGACACCAGTGCATACGGGGATGCATGAATCCATCTGAAATTATTTATAATTTGATTTGTTCGTTTTACTTCGTTTTCTCCTCCAAGTATTCTAAACATATTTAAATTTATGAATTGTTGGAGTGCACAACGAAATGCACGGAATACGCGGAGTAGAAAAGGTCCTGTTTTGACCTGAAGTTTATTACTCTTCTACCGTCGCTATTCACCTACCCAGAAATATCAGGCACTTCTCATCACTCTATTTCGTTCGGTGTAATATATTAATCATAAAGTGTCTTGTTGTGTTATATGTGAACTATTTAATTCATTACTGACTAACGTTGATTCCACAAGCACGGTGGAGATTAAATAGACATTTAATCACTATAAGATACAGATTTGATCCCCCAACCTCGTCATCCTAACATGAATATATTTTAATTGTAGTTAAATTTACAATTTAAATAGCCAGTGGTAACTATTGGTTCGTTCGAAAAGTCACTTCGTTTTCTTAGGAGAATATGAAAGCCAATTTTTTACCATTTAGAATAGGTTTATGACATTTTTCCTATAGTCTCTTGCGATTTTTCAGGCAACTTAAAGATCCCATGCTCGTAGAATTTCTGTTTTTTATTAGGAACATAGTGAGTTATATGAGTTTTCACGACTTTATTTGAAATTAAATTTTCACCGCATAAAAAGTGTTGAAAAAAGTAAAAAAACTTGTAATCGATCGTACATCCTCTCTTCAAACAGCGCACAACTTTTTCTGTTCTGCGCTAACATTTTTGCCCTTGCGGTAATAAAAAAGGTAATGGAAACGCGTACTTTGATTTTGCATATTTGATGAGACGATAAAAACATACTTGAAAGATTACAAAGTACAAAAAGGTAAAAAATGTCAGTTGTCAAGATATATCACGATTTTGCGATTTAAAATTAAGTTCGTAATAACAAATGGATGCAATGCCGTTTCTTCACGAGAAACGAAATGACTTTCCGAACGAACCAATGAATACTACGTATACTAGTCGTGACACAAAATACTGCCATATTTCCATGACGAGTATATTCATCCATTTTAGCAAACAGGTTAGTAGAATATGTCCCCAAACAAGAATAGTGCGAATACGAGAATACATAATAGATATAGATTTAACAGATTGTGATGAATGGATAGGTAGTTCCGACGTTACATGGGGTTAGGTGCGGCAGAAACTTGGTCCATTATCGATATCGGCGGTGAAACAAGAAAACGGCGACTGCCTTAAAGCAATATTCTTAAGAATATTACAGCGAAGTGGGAGCGTAAATGGAACATCGGGGTAGCCTGACAGCGGGAATTAGAACCGAAAGCAGAGAGGAATAGAAACGGGACGCGACAGGAAATCAGGGGAACGAACGGGCAAGTCGACGACGCCGCCGTCGACGACGCTGACGCTCGTGTCTCGGCGAACAATGAACTTCAACTAATTAACGTCAGTCCAGAAAACAAACGCTTAAAACGCAAATTCCTTAATTTACCCATCCGCTCGGGGTTCCGTGTCGCGATTCCGGCGCAATTTATTTATCGAGACAAAACCAGACGTCGCCAGCCGTAACACGAATTTAACATGAATCACTGCCGTGCATAAAGCCCATGGGGCTGCTGGCGCGGCGGATGGAACAGAAGAAAGGGTAGGGAAAAAGAGAAGTAGAAGCGAAAAGTAGAAATGAGGTCATGAAAAGTTGTTTCACTCTTGCTTCTATTCTTTCTCGCCGGAGGTGGCGTGGTTATTTTCCGAGTATCGCGCCGACCCTCCCTTGGAAACATACTTTTCTCCGCGATGCGCAAGAAAACACTGGCATTAAGCTCGTCTGCATACGGGAACACTGGTGTTACGAAGTTCGCACTTGCGAAATATTTCATTTGTTTTGTTGATTTTTCAATACTGTCCTAACTACTTCGTATACGAAACTGTGAAAACGTTAAGCGAATTTATCAGGTGGTTGCATGTAAAATGTCCTACTTGTAACAGTAAGCCTAAACGAACAGAACTTATTCATAGATAACATTGATTGATCGAAGTAAGCTTAATTCCACGCAGCATGTACTGCGAATGAATTGTAACATTTTTATTACGCTAGAAATTTGAGATTTTGGCCGTTCGTTTTCTTCGTGTACAAGATTGTCACCTCCATTTTGTAGTCTTATTTAGTATCGACGAATAGTGTGATGTCTAATCGTGTTACATTTTGACAAAACATTGCATATAATGTTTAAAATATTATTTTTCTACTCATATTTGCACATTGATTGATATAGAAATAATGTTGATTTGAATATAAAATTACATATTTAAATAAAAAATGAAAGCGAATATCCGAAAAAACCGATTTGGACTTAAAATCATAAAATTAGAAATATAATCACTGACAAAACTTCATAATAGACATTTCATAATGAACAACTCAATAACTTCTTGTATTAGGTTGTCCCACAAGTTGGTTCTCGATTAATACACAGAGTGAAAATTTCATCTAGTCTGCTTTTTTGAGAATTTACAGCAAAATAATATAAAAGAGTATTTATAGCAAATTGAATGGGTATGTAAAACAATGCTTAGAAAATAATAATGCACATCGCGAAAGAATTTTCGGACAACCTAATACTATAAAACATATTATGTCAGACTTGTGATGAAGATTTCGAACAAAATCTACTTAAACAGGTGTGTTATTAATAAACATCGAATTTTACAAGAGTTACATACAAATTTATTTACATGTTTAACAACTGTAACAAGCTGGACATGATACAACAATACACTGAACCTCTTTATGTATTTTTTCTATTCCGCATCAGCACCAAGCGAAAGAAAAATTATATTGTCAAGCAATTTCCGATACACACTCTTCGAAAGCAGCACTTCTAATTTGTTATTTTCAATAACGGTGTAAAGAAAAATTAAATTGCTAAACGCTTCAGAAACAGCGCTTGAAAGTAAATTCTGAATTTACAGTAACGGTGTGTCGGTGTATCCGCGTAGATGTTAATCCTTTGCAGTCGGAGCTATTTTAACTAGAAAAGCACACGTTCCTTCTGACCTAGAATATTTCCATTCTCAATGATTTAATACCTCAATTAGTATAATACCTCATAAAATACGTGAATGTTTAGTAATTGGTCAGGTACCGACAAATTAATCGTGTAAACAATATTTTAAATGATAGTACAGTAATTTTTAGTGACGTCTAAGAGACGCCACTCGAGTGCTAAGGAGTAATTTGTTTTAAAAAACGATGCTCCAAATTCTGGGTCATCTGTCATTCAAATGGTAACTATGGTCGACGTTGACACCAGTATAAGGAAAATGGGAAACGCGGCCGATCGTTCCGGTGAATGAAAAAATTCGTTTAAACGTCCCAGGGTGGGAACGAGGGTGGGTTCGACGGTGCACTAGTTGCCACAGATAAAAAAAGGGTTGGTAGAGAATAGTGACACCGAAAGCTGGTGAGCCCTTTTTCAACGACGAATTTTCGCTCGCAGATCGTTAATATCGATAAGGTAGTGATAGCGTGACACAGATGAGTGAACAGCTCATTCGTTGATCCCTTTTTTCTACGTTTATCTACGTTCTCCATCGATGACTACCCCTGTAAACCTTGTCAAGCTCGACAACAGGTGACAGCGAATGGAATTACGGACTATGTGGAGCGCGGAGCTTTTAGCACCACAGATTTATTTCTTGTGAAATATTGCTTCAAAAAGATATGCTTTATCACGCGATGAATTCGGTAAAGAAAGAAGAGGAAATAATAACTGAACTCCGGGTTTTATGGATTTATAGCAAAAATTAACAGGTGCTATTTGAAGCAGTGGAACGATTAAAAAACTTCTAGAATATTAATATGTTTTCAAGATACAGGGTGTCCCAAAAATGTTGCACTTCCTCCGAAGGGGCGATTCCTTCATTTGAAGTAACTTTTTCATTTGCGAAAACGTCTTCTGTGGAGTCGTTAAAGAGTTATTAACGAAAAACGTAGATTTCAGATCAAGTGTTTTTCGTTAATAACTCCTCAGTGAAGATATGGAGAACATTGTCGCGAAGAAAAAAGTTACTCCAAATGGCCTCAGGGATAGCATCTTTAAAGAAGTACAATATTTTTAGGAAACCCTGTATTAAACTTACTAATGAAAGATATACATTTATGTGCTGTCTTTGTGTCTTCCAATTGACTTTTTTGGTGCATAAAAATTCAAAGTAAAAATTGTGTGTATTAACTGCAAGACAGAGGTTTCATCAAGATGAAAGAATGCATTGATAATCTTAAATCTGGTAATCGGATAGTAATGCATAAAATCCGCAGTCTAATAATGATTTTATGCAGTAGCAAGCACTCTAGAAATAAATTTATGAATATTAACATTGAACAGAGTTTTATGTTCCTTATAAAGTGTTTCACATAATATTATCCAAATTCTCTGAAATTTATGGAAGATTTAATGGTTCGCCATTTATCCAACGATTTTATTGCGTTGTAAATCTCAGGGAACGTGGCAATAATGCTTAAAAAGAGGACAATAATTCAACACAATTACTATAACGATAGAATTTAAATCTTGGCCATTAAAGTCCAACGGAACAGTCGAAAGCGAAACGCAGATCTAGATTAAATTTTAACGAGATTATTACTCTATCGCATTTCGCAAATTTCAGTTAAATATTAATGCACAAGTGCACAAAATACGAAAGCTAATCATTAAATGTTCCATCAAAAATTCTGCACGCGTATCCCGAATTTATCTGCAATTCGAAGTTTTAATTAAAATTGTGTAGAAGGAATGTTCCTTAATCATAGAATATTTTCCAGAGCCTCGTACGTTTGTGTATTTTGCAATAGGTTAGAATTCGAATTTGAACGTTCGCTCGTTTGTACATTATATTATTTGTCTGCATTTTCTGGAGCATGAAAATCGTGGAAATACACTAGGAAATTTTTAATTTCATGCGTGTTTTCTTTACTGTGCACCCAGTATGGCCGTAGTGAGCATTAACAAGTATAATTACGTTATATGGAAATGTTATCTAACCATTTTTTTGTTACGCGGGTTTTCCTGATTTTCCTTTGGTGCACGTTTACACCGTCGCAAACAGTTCGTAATGCGCACGTGCATTGTTACAATCTTCCCTGGCATTTCCCATTTCGAAAGGCATTTCTGCAATTTTTTGAATGCAAATTAAAAATTCTACCAAATGCTATTCTGGTCATGGGAGATAAACAAAGATGAAAAGAATGAACTGAGCTAAGAAGACTGACTCATCTTTGTTCAAAACCAATTCGAATAAATGCAAGGTACTAAATTAGTGATTGATAATGTTTAGGAAACCAGATGCTAATAAATGATAATAGATCCTTATGCAAAATAAACATTCTCTCCGTCAGTTGCAGGGAAAGGGAAATTCTATAGAAAATTTCTTCTCTTAATAATTTCGATCATTTCAAAATAGTTCTAGGGTAACTGCACCAGTGAATGAACATTTAAGAAATTGTTCAGGAAAATATTTTATTTTTAAAAAAACTATGTGAATTAAAGGAATCTCATATATGCCAAATAGCTCCCTATACTTCATTTGTCAAAAATAAATGAACACAAATACAATGAAATTATTATTATTCTTCTTTATTAAACGTTAAATCAAAAATATAAAAAATACCAGTCATTGAACACTACATTCTAGTAATTGAATAATGCTAGTCCAATCAATGAACAAAATTACTAAACAATATTCTCCTATTTATTTAACTCTTTAATCACAATTTTATCGCTAGTATGCCGTCCGGGTTAAAATTTGTTGAAATATACAAAAGCGTTCATTTACTGGTGCCCGTTCATTCACTGGTGCAGTTACCCTACCTTTTCAAAAAATGATTCCGTTTTAAAGGGTGTCCGAATATTTTTTAGAATCATTGCAGAAACTACACTTTCGTGTATGTGCGTATGTTTACTCCCTCCTTTCGCTGCATGAACTACAGCACTATCTCTGTAAACTCTTAGCTCCCCACTCTTTTCCTACACTCTACAGGAGTTTGGTGGGAGGACCCAGGAGTAGGGAAGTCACTCAGGAGTAGGAAGGGCTCAGAAGTAGGGAGGACCTCCGATTAAATGGGGCCCAGAACTAGAATGACCAGGAATAAGGAAAAGCCAATTCATATTATTAACCATTAGGTCCAATATAAAAATCACCGTTGATCTCAATTGAAGTCGTTCAAAAATATATGAAATGAAATTGACGAGAAAAGAATTCAATGCACCTAGCTTAAACTGCAACTCTACATTTAAAAATGCTACAGGCAGCATTACCCATTACATGGCCAATAAATATGGCTCTAATAATTTGATTAACCACTCAATTTTCCCACTGGCCAGCATTCCGTAATAGTCGAACGAAATAAAGCCGCCAGATGGAACGTCGGGGGTGTGGCAGTAAATCCCAGAGCATTTTGTCGATTATTAATATCGACGAGAAAGTTGCGAGCGGAAATATACTGGGTATCACGGCGGACGCGTATCATGCATCTTTTAAGATTTACTTACAGCTATAAATTCCGCTTCGGCACTGCTCGTTTTTATTGTTTCCAATGGGTCGATAGCGTTACTTTTTCAAATAAAACCTTGACGTTATATCGCTGCAGTAAATACGAAATGCAACGTGTTAACCTTCTCCGCGATTTGGCAAAATATAATCGACATTACACGAATGCATTTTTGAAAGGCCAATAAGTTAGTAAATTTCAATTTTGTTTATGACTCCCACTTCCACTGTTGAAAAGAGATCTCTGGACTTCGTCGTTGTGATTGCAGTATGCGAGGAACTGTTTCAGTCAGTAATTCACAAATTTTTGAATGAAGTATAAAATACATACCATGATTGGATTGTTTAAAAAAAATCTGAGTATTGATAGACGTGTTATTTGTCACGGTTGCTCGTATCGATCTGATCTTCTTTTTTACAATTCGTTGGCAATTACAATTTTAGAATTCTTCTGTCTCGATTCTCTATTTTATAAATTTAACTATACGTAGGGTTGTCTGTTAATACACACACGTACATACATACAATAGTCTCTTAATACGCACACGTACATACATACAATAGTCTGTTAATACACACACGTACATACATACAATACACACACATCATTCGTGCTTTAACCCTATAATACAAATCTAAATAAATGGTTTATCAAAAATTTGTTTATAAAGCTATGTGAGGTTATATGTGGAAACTCGTTTATGGGTGTCGAATGTATTCGACATTAACCCACAAGCCAGATTCTCTTCGCTTGAGCATTATCGTATTAACCTACATACAAATTTTCGGATGCTTAGCTCAATCTAGAATGCTTTTGATGCGGAGAGGGTTAAACAACATTTCTACTATTCTGTTTCAACGTGAATCAAGTAAACAGAAATAAAAAACACGCATCTCGGCGTGTCGTGTGATTTACCAATTATAGCGCACAAATGGGCGTAGGATATTTCCTCTTTCGGCGAATGAAATTTAATAGGAAAAGAGTGTCGCAGAGGTAGAATAGCGAAGAGTGGACGAGTAGGTTACAAAAGGCTGCGTTCGTTAACGACCACCTTTGTCAGCTTGTTCTGCGTCAAACAAGTCTTTCGGTCATTACACACGGCACGCATTATGATGTAACAATTTGATATTTACCTGTTTGTTTTTACACGTGTTTCGTAACTTGTGTTGCAAAGTTTCACAAAGGCGGTGACACCTTCTCCCAATGGAAACGCGAAAGAGGTACGGTGCAAGGGAGCTTCATTGATCAGAGAAACCATGCTCACAGACATATTGATTTTACGGGCACGTTTCGTCACGAGGAATCGCTGACACCTATGGAAATGGCCATCAAACGTTGCTATTTATAAGATAAGCTCCTGTCGAATTGGTTATTTAGTCTGTGACGTGTCCTACTTTGCCACTAATAGAGAATACCAGCCGCAGAGCGTTAGTAGCAAAGTCAATCTATAATTTAGATAATCGCGAAATAGATTAACTCATTTTGATAGAATCCTGCGGATAACGACGACGCTGATAATGAGGTCTGAACTAGTTTTCGATTAAAATTCAATCTTTCGAGCTCGGAAGCGATTAAATATAAAGGAACCTGAAGAAGTTGTACAATAAGGATAATACAGGACTAACGTGGCTTAGATATATCGATGAGATAATATTAATTCAGTGACAAAGCTTTGTTTAATTATTTCCTTCTGAAACTTTTATCAGTGCACTTGTGACATTTTACTGATCGAAGTGGGATCGAAGTTCATAGAACTTAGATTTTGTGATTTTAAGGGGGTACCAGACCCTCTGATCTGGGTATTTATCAGTGTAACCAACCTCCACGCTGAAAAACAGTTTGGCAACAGTGATGAACACACATTTGTATCAATCTAACGCTTCAATTTCGTTATCAATACAGGTTTTTTTCTTTTTATCAATATCTTTATTGCTATTAATGGATCCGAGTGGCTTCAAGCCCTTTATATTTCTGTTGTTACGAATCTACGCTGATAGTTCTCCTGTCTAAGCGCCATCTCGTTTGAGTAACTGAACTAAAATTGGTTCCAGATTTGCTCTAGACTCTGTCTGTATGAACGAAATATGGGAAGTTGAATGCAATCACGGGAAATCAGTTTTTGTCCTCATATGAGCATGTTACGAGCTGTGTGAGGGCTCATTGTGAAGAGGAAGGTTCGTCGCAGGTCGCTCAGCTCATGATTTAAGTCGAAAAAATCATTTTGTATTAGAATCTGCGGAATTTTTCTTCATTTTTCCCCCTACTTTGGACGCTCATATTATTAGATATAAACATAATCTAACTAAATCATGAGCTGGGCGACCTGCGATCGACCTTCCTCTGTCAAAAGAACCTTTATGCAGCTCAAAATATGCTCATATGAGGACAAAAAATGGTTTCCCGCAAACACTGATTTTATCAACAAAACAGTGTTTGCGGGAAACCATTTTTTGTCCTCATATGAGCATATTTTGAACTGCATAAAGGTTCTTTTGACAGAGGAAGGTCGATCGCAGGTCGCTCAGCTCATGATTCAAGTCGAAAAAATCGTTTTGTATTAGAAAAATACATTAGGACGCTCATATTATTAGATATAAACATAATCTAACAAAATCATGAGCTGAGCGACCTGGGATCAACTTTCCTCTTTAGAACAAGCCCTCACACAGCTCGTAACATGCTTGTATAAAAACAAAAAATGGTTTCCCGTAAACACGGTTTTCACTTGTTTTTGCTAGTAATATTCTAGTAATATGCTAGTCATATCCATGGGTACAGTACCCCCTTAAGGCTTGACGCGTTTCTAGAAAGGATTCTAGAAACTGTTCCCCTTAATTCGTACTCCCTCCCCTCGTACAGCAACTCTGAGTGGGAGAACAGTTACATCGGTAGTGGGGGTTCTCTGGCTCCCGGCTAAGTTTGTCACTCCCGATTTGAACTGTAACGTCAAGTGAGATTCGATGTAAGACCGCAAAGGGTTAAGACAGTGTAGTCGATGTAACCGAACGTGTGCAGCAACAGATGCCCTTTTGTCCATCCTGGCTTTCACGTCGCAATCAATTGGGAACGGAAATCAAACGAACGGCTTCTCGCCTCGAACAATGCTGGAATTCTGTCGAACCCAAAGAGAGAAGAGAGGAGAGGGGAAAGTGGCGATGGAATGGGAAAGCCTCTCCCATGAAGCCGAGTTTGTTAAGCCAAACCGAATTAGCTCGTTAAGGCAACGGAATTCCATCGGCGATTAAAGCTCGAGCGTCGACCGACTTTTCGTTCCTTTTGTTGCGTCGCGATGGTAAACTCGCGATAACAGCCGGAGAGAAATTCTCGGCGGGAAATAACGAAAGAACCATTCGTAACGCGTCGTCCCACCATCGAAGAAACGTTCGTTTATCTCGAACACCGCTCCTCTGGCAATGGACGATCGTCGATTAGCAACAGTTAGTGCCAATTTAACGATGTAATGCGATCAGGTTAAACGCTAACGAATGGACAAGTGATACAAGACGCTCGGAATGTACGCTGCCGCTGGAAACGTTCTTCACTGTGATCACTTGACTGCGGATCTATCTTTATGCATTTATAGCAGAACCGAGGAGATAAAATTCAAAATTCTAGGAAAATTTTCGAAACTAAAGATGCATATACATGATTTCTCATCTATTAAAATGATTAATGAAAGAAATAATGTTCTGTTTGGTTTATATCCTTGGTAATCCGCGCAGACAGTTATTTTGCATAATGATCCGCTGTCTAGTGATTACTTTATGCAAAAAAAAAGAATTGTGCATTTATTATTGGTACTCTTCGATTGTTAAAATCCTGCTGTTTCAAATTACAGCTACCCATTTTTGTCATAAATGCATACAATCATCAGTCTAGTTATGTCCACTCACAAATGGTCACTAGAAATGTGACTTTTCATTTTTATACATATATCCGAAGTTGCATGAAAGAGTCTAGGATAACAATTTACCCATTTTTGTTCAACACTTGAAGTCGACAAATCGTATTTCATTTGTAACGTCACAATTTAAAGAAATATATCTGATAACACAGACAGAAAAATAACAATTATTTTGCAGTATGTACAAACAGTAATATATGTAGTACCAATACCATATTGTGTAATGGTAAAAAGTACCACATTTTTACAATTATGATCTTTTAGCGGATTACATGCATTTATGATAGAAATGAATAGATTAAATACAAAACGTTGCAAAAATACCATTGTACTATTTCCAACCAATTAAAAGAATCGAGAAAAGAAACGAAAATCTATGTAGCCCCTGTATCTTGCAATTAATTCCGGAAATTATTGTTCTGCATAGAAATCCACCGTCTAATGATAAGCATACAGTAATAAATTTGATCTTCCTAAGATCTTCCAGACCGTAAAATAATCACTGTCTGTTTTTACACATTCCCATTTTGCACAAAAGCCGGAAATCTGGTGATGCTTGAACTGTGATTATTCTGGAGGAGCGAATGAAAGGTTAATTACTAAAATTTCAATCCCATATTATAGTCATTAGAATCTCATTCTCCTATTATTATCACTAAAATTGAATCCAAAATACACGATTAATAATAGAGTGAGTAAATGCAAATTATATGGAACAGAGGGAATACCTTTGAGATCATTGATCCAGGAAGCCAGGGGAATAAAGTCAACGGTATCGACCGCGCAGGGAAATTATAGGCCTCCTGGAAATCGAGATAATTCTATGTCGTCCTTAGCCCCGGAGGAGCATCCTCCGACAATAAATTCATTACAAAGCCGCTTCTAATTGTCGGCTGGTTCGCGAGGCCGGAATGAATTTGCTCAGATCCGCCTACGTCTTAACCGCGCCCAGTTGGCAAATTGCAATCTTCCTGTGGAGTAAACACGCCGGGAGGTATGCTTCTTAGCAAGCCCCCTAATCGCGCGACTTATTTATGCAAACTAATTAACAGGACTTACGTGAGGCATCGCTTCCGGCACATGTTTCAACCTCCTACGATTTTATTTCGAGTTTCTCTGATTTTTATTGAAATTTTACACGTTGCTCTTCCTCCATTGTCAGTCCATTTCAGACTTCTAACATGATCAATATTATCATTAACAATAGTGGATGCGATATGGATTGTGCATTGGATGCATAATCCTGATGTCGTCAATAATTCAACAATTCAAGAACTAAATAAGTAGTACTCTTGGTTACATCGAATTTCATGTAATTCGTATATCAAACGGTTAATTATTTATTGGATTGACGAGAGAGTAATTTCGGTATTTCAAAGTGAAATAGAGCCCAATTTTTTATTTAACCAATGAACTTAAATGATTAAGATATTTCCCCTTTTGTTAGACGATGTTTTGCCAAAAAGAACAACGAAGGAAATATTCTATACATTAAAGTTTATTGCTTGAATAAACAAATTCGGTTTTATATCACCTCAAAATACCGAAAATACTTTCTTGCCAAACCAATAGTATCATCAACTTTAAGTGACCAGATACTTAATAGAGTATTTCAATAGATTATACTGGAACTACGGAATAACAAATGCAACTGATGTACGATGCATTCAAAAAGTATTAAACAAAGTTATCGTTGTTTTAAGAGTGTCCGAATATTAGTGGGAGCCACTGCAAATGGCGAACTTAGTTTCGCAGATATTCGAGTGGGTCGATTTAAATGGAGCGCGCTGTATACATACAAATTAAGTTGAACAGCTCAAGAGAAGACGTCCATTTGATTTAACTAGGAGATACGATTCTTCCATCGAAAGAGGCTCATCATTCTTGACATATCAGCGCACTAGAATTAAAACGCTGGCGAAATGAACTATCGTTGACTTTGCCTCGGGGCAACACGCAAGGGAAACAAGGTTTCATCTCCTCCCTCGGACGTTCGTCCCTCATTTCGCTCATGGTTCCAGCCCGAGGGACCGTTTTTCCATTCTTCCGTCCCAGGCCGAAACGAACGCAGCTTTAATATCGTCCGAGGGAGAGAATGAAAAAAGAGGAAGGTTCGATATCGTCAACAGCTAAAAGCTGGCCGGAGACAAATGCCGCGCGGCGAACGGAGGATTCTATTTCCGTGTAGATAACGATAAATTGATATCGTGAAAACGGTGACCGGGTTGGAAATCGATGAACGGGAAAATGAACTTTTCGAGCTTAAACAGCGAGCCCCGTTCGCTCGGCCGCTGGAAAACGAAACGCAATCAAACGTGAATTATTCAAACCAGTACGTAGCCGGTAATACGATCTCAACGTTGCCGAAACGATTACTATCAAGTCGCTGGTTGACCGACGTGCGCTGCGAATTTTCAATGCGTTTTGTATGCATCTCGATCAATCTGGACGTCACTACCGGTCTTAACTGACTAAAATTCATTCCTTCACATCTACTTGAATTATAAAAATTGTTTTCGTCAGAACATTTTTATTGAAGCACAAATTACAATATAATATGAAGTCTAAAGACGTGCAGTCATTATTTGAAAGCAATACACCTATGGTGGATCTAAGAATTATTTGATGGATGAATCCTCTGATAATTTCATAAAAAATTATAGTACGACAATTGATATAGACTCATTTTAATGTTACAAGCCTCTAGTTTCATGCTACATCGTTAATTTAATCTAAAATTTTTTTATGGTTATTAATGTTCATTCAACGATCTGTGAAGACTTCGATAAATTGTTTCAGTGACTAAATCCGCTGTAGATTGAAAGATTGAAGCTTTCTCTCTGCAACGACTCCTTAGAAATTGATGTGCGATTTTTTTTCGCTGTTTTGTGGAACCAAAATGGGGTGCAAGTTCGGTCGTGTAAAGCCATCACGGTGTAATTGATACTATTGGAAGTTGGCGACACACTTCTCTTCTAAAGTTCGATAAAACGACTAAAACAAATCGTACGTCAATTTTTAACGAGTCGTTGCAAAGAGGAGGTTTCGATCGTTAAATATGGAGTGGTTTCGATCACGAAACAAATTTTTTTGTAGTTTTGGAGGCATTAGAATCTGCAGCAATTTTTGTGTAAACTGAGTCTTCAGTTTTCAACCTCTTACACCATGTAGAAATATCTTGAACATTGGAAAAATGAACATTGCATTGCGAAAGTGGAGGCTTCAAGCTTTCGAATGAGGATAATGGCTGCACAATTTGTTTTTATGAAATTATCACAATTTAAATATGTAATGTATAAATAGAAATGTATTGTAGTATTTGATGCTTCACACAAGTTGAAAATGAATTTTTTCCCTTAATTTCACAATTTGATCCAATTTCGTTCACAAAATATTAATGTAACAATTCAGAGAATGGCGAGCGTGCTATTCTTTCGAAGATACTATTGAAGAATTTAGTCTTCAGCTTAGGCAAACTCCCTTACTTTACACGACCTTCCAGTTAATCGATCGCGAAGAGTCTTCTGATCAACAAGACTGGTTAACGAGCTTAATTGGCCTCCTCTTTCGGTGTCTATAGCTTCGCCGCAGAAATACTAGAGTGGTGTTCGGTGCATTCGAGAGAAAGAGAAAATTGTAATAACACGATGAACCCTGGAAACTGCTAGGAAAAACTAAATTCTAAAAACTGCTTTTTCGTGTACGTTTTACAGGATTAGAAACTAATTACGAGAAATTCGAACTTGGAGATAAACATAGCCGTGCTCTTAATTTCTCGAAAATCATCCTGTGAAACACGTAATCATGACAATGTGCGACTTACAAATAATATTAATCTTTCTTTTTGATTCACGAATATTTTGATTATTCGTGTTTCCTTTAAATAGTTGCTACTAGTTTGTTTATTTACGGTAAGGCAAGGTACAGAGTTGTTTGCAGGATAATATCCTGTTAGTATAATATTTTAGCTGTTGAACTAAGTGTAAACCAGAAGAGGGTTTTCAACCCCACAAGATTCCACAAATTCGAACTATTTGAGTTACTAAAAGCAAAACTGAAAAGATAAGTGTCGCTTTCAATCCTGATAAAAATTTCCAATTATAATAAAATTAATTTCTAAATCAGATAAAAGAATATTATCATTGTAGCAGTCAACGCGTTAACGTGCAAAAAATGAGAGATGAAATTAGAAGAAAAAAGAAACGACGAAGGGAAACAAAAGGGTGTGTAAAGGGTGAGATTCAGCGGATGTCAAGCGTTGTAATAACACCTGACCCGAAAACATGTGGCTGTAGAGATGACACAATTCTCCCACGACCCAATCCGAGCCACTAATTAGTTCTTTTGTTAAAACGCTGACATACGATGCAGCTATTACCTACACGAAATTTCTCGATGTCCGCGTATAATCCTACTATGATCGAAAATTATACAGGCTGTCTTAAGCGTGACCTCTAGAATGATATTTTTTCTCGCAGTTTTCAAGGTCATCGATGGTTTTCTAATTACATAACCTCCAAAGACGAAGATCAAACTTGAATTAAAAAATTTTTCTTTTTGCAACATTTTGTCATAAAACTACAATTTTTTTCTTGAATATTCTACGTACCTTGAACAAAAAAATATTGACAATAGTTATACCATGTTACAAACTGATTCTTTTCACTTTATAAACATTTTTCACATTTAAAAAAAAAATTAGTTTATGCAAAACGATTTGCCATTCAAAGATGCAGAAATTTATTTTGAAATTTCCATCTAAGTCTAATAGTTCAGGAGGTATTCCATAAAATAGATTTTCCAACCCCAACTCCGACGGCTATTTTCACCCCCTTAACACAAATACGTGTCAAATATATTTTTGAAGTCCATGTTACACAAAAATTGCATTAAAATCGGCGTGTTACGGCTGGGTTAATCTCCCTTGCAAGATACAGTGACCGCAAAATGAATCGTAGCGCAAGGGAAAAGCATCGACGGGAAAAATAAATATTCTAAAGAAAGAAACTTTCGCTGCGGGCATTAACGAGCCAGGTTGCCAACGGAGGGTTGAACATTCGCGGTCGCATAAAATTGTGAAAACTGTGCGGTGAACAATTGCAAGTGTGTTCTTTGAATTAGTGTTCCGTAACAATCGCCGATACATTTGGTCGGACCGTATCATGGCGGCGCGTGCGCGACGGGAAACTATTGTTAGCGAGCGTGTACCGTTCAGAAAACGTTAATTGTTCTCGTGAATCGTCGCGTTTCCTATTTGCGGGAAGAATTGGAGCGGCGCCGCGCGTTAATATAAACACGCCGTTTCGACGTTGTGCATCGGGTACAATAATTAATACGTCGTCCGCGGGCAACTGTTTGCAGTGCAACGCGTTCCCATTAATAATTCACTATCGTTCAACCTCCCCGTTGCTTGATCCTATAATTATTCTCTAAATAGTGAAACATAAACAGGACGATTGCCCGGCTCATTGAGAGTTTCGGCCGGCGCTCGAATGCCGCGCAATTATTCAGTTAACCGGCCGGATAAATTATTCAGTTCTCGCGTGCACATCAATGCCCGCTAGTCGACGGGGATTTATGGGGACAAGTGACGCCACGGTTTCCCTACTTTCCAAACAACTGAGCTCGGGACTCGGTTCCGGACCCTGTACCCTCGAACTCCGCGACTGTTAATTCTCTTCGGCCGGCCCCAAGCTCCTCGCTGTATTACTCAAGCATGCGTACAGCTTATGGTCATGCATGAAATCACTGGCCTATGGCCAATGTGCTTGATCAAAACCGAGAATCCATTACGGAACACGAGATGATGCAGTTTTCAAGATGCGATTTTTATTAGAAAAATGCCACAAATATGGCCATTAAAGTCCCATAAAAAATAAGAAGTTTGAAATTCAGACTTCTCAGCGACCGAGACCTCTCGAGCTCGGCTGTCCTTCCGTACGTTCGGCAAAACTCAAAGAATAGTATCCCTTTGTTTTTTACATGCGAAAATCCCAAACAGGGATAACCCCCCTTATCGCTAGGAGATGAGAGAGGCCAATGTCGAACTCCCGACTAAAAACCACACGTCCTTCCCAAAGCATTATTGCAGGCATAACTAAATTTAATGTTATCGGCGCACTGGTTCGATCAATTAGAACAAGAAGATCGAACCAGTGCGCCGATAACATTAAATTTAGTTATGAACAATTGACGATCGAGATACAGAGAACTGTTATTATTGCAGGCAGTACGAGAAAGAATAGTATCCCTGGCGTATAACTGACCCTGCCTAGACCCGTGTTGAGGACTTGCATCGATAAAATACTGTATCGTGCTCAATTGTCTGCTGATATCCCAACATCTAAGGGTACGCGCACAGTGGATCCGTTTTCTTCCGACTTGGCCGACGTCCGACGTTGTGTCTCTTTTTCGCACGCTTGGAAAAAGAGATAGATGCGTCGGACGTCGGCCGAATAGGAAGAAAACGGATCCACTGTGCGCGTACCCTAAGGGAGGGCCCGCTGGATAGACTTACTGATGAGTCCTCCAGCGGGTCTAGGACAAAATGCACCTTTCCTTTTCCTCCTCTCTTTAGCATTTGTACTTCTTACAGGATTCTTACAGGATTCTTACAGGATTCTTACAGGATTCTTACAGGATTCTTACAGGATTCTTACAGGATTCTTACAGGATTCTTACAGGATTCTTACAGGATTCTTACAGGATTCTTACAGGATTCTTACAGGATTCTTACAGGATTCTTACAGGATTCTTACAAGATTCTTACAGGATTCTTACAGGATTCTTACAGGATTCTTACAGGATTCTTACAGGATTCTTACAGGATTCTTACAGGATTCTTACAGGATTCTTACAGGATTCTTACAGGATTCTTACAGGATTCTTACAGGATTCTTACAGGATTCTTACAGGATCTTGACGAGGTTGAACGTAGCGAGGGCTTAGCAAACGTAGCACGGGAATATGTATCTGGAAAGAATCGATCGCATCCATGCGAACCTCCTTTGAGCAACGTGTTTGCGAGAATGCGGCTTATCGCACCGGCGGCATCTCAGATCCATTAAGGGGTTGTTCCATAACGCGGAAGCTCTTTGACTGGTAATCGTGTCAAGTGCGTTACACGCCTCTTTGTGTGAACTCTCCTGTCCTCGTGGAATCGAGGGTGTTTGAGAATGGAAACCGTCAATAAGCTGCTAACAGTGTAATTTCGTTACTCCACACTGTGTGCTGTGTACCGTTAATTTCCATATTCTTTCAGCGACGCCTCGAGGGTTGCTCTCGACATCGCGATAACGGCGAACACCCCTTTCGCTTCACAGTTTATTAAGATTCACCGAATTTCTTTTCCTAAGCTAACTCGCAGGTGATCAAATTATTACGAATACTTTGAAATTAATATTTATTTGCAAGAGGCGCGAGTTGCCTCCATGAATTTCAAAACATACGAGACAAATAGAATTCTCCTTCTTTAACGATTTTAAGAAGACGACAATTTTAAATATTTCTACTTTTTTTACTATTCAATATGATTCCTATTCATTTTTCTAGTAAATGTATATAATAATAGCGTATTGATAACTAATTAAATTTAAATTATACTTACGTTTATAGTAGTATCTCTCTTTTATTATGGAACATATTGGTATATTATCACATGCGACTGATAATGGAATGACATATTGAACAGGATTTTATATTTTCTGTTGTAATTAAACTAGATGCTGTAATCAAGAGACAGCTCCATTTTTTGATAATTTCAAGAAATATTGATAACTAATTAAATTTAAATCATACTTATGTTTATAGTATCTCTCTTTTATTATGGGACATATTGTTATATTATCACATGTGAATGATTATTGAATGACATATTGAACAGGATTTTATATTTTCTGTTGTAATTAAACTAGATGCTGTAATCAAGAGACAGCTCCATTTTTTGATAATTTGAAGAAATCAGCAAGAAGTAATAAAAAATCAAATATAATCGTGGTATGAATTATACATATGTATAGTTAATTAATATTTGTGTAGATACATTTTCAAATGGATACAATTCGAACATTAAACTCTTCTTGTGCCCAACTAGAAAGAAATAGTATTTTCACTATTATAATAAAATAATATTCATAAAGACAGGCTTCTTTAAAGACAATTGTCGTATATTCTACGAAGAGAATTATCTTCATGTAATTTTTCCATCTATGCATAATAATTTGATCACATTTTTTCATTACTTCGAATGACCCCAGAAGCAACCTCCAAGGTTTCCCATTATTTTTGGGACACCCTGTGTACCCTCTGATGGTAGAGTGGCTAGGCAAATTGTGCGCACGTATGTGCTTCGAATAGGTCAAGCCGTAGAAACGATGAACAGATTAAAAAACATACGATTTTCATCAACAGGCGAACAATAAATCCATTTCAGAAAGAGCGCCGAAACACGAACGCGTTCTCTGTATTCACCGCACACGCTTTGTCGACAGAAATACGGTTTTCCCGAGAGCAATCCCGCATCTAATGAATTTTATTTTAAACAGTTCCCGGATAGCGAAGTCCGGCTGCGTGCAGCCACACTTTCCTTTCATATCGGAGCAAATTGAAAATTGTTCGCGCGATCAAAAATCGAGAGGCGGGGGTCGGTCGAGCGAATCGAGACGTAGAGACCATCCATTTCGAATACTAGAGGCTCGCGGGGAAAGAATTAATCGACGACCTAGATAACTCGATTGATGGCGGGGGGAGGTGGGGGCAGCGGAGGCGGCGCGGTGCAGCGGTCCAATAAAAGAACGGCTTCGATTCGGATTCTGGTTCAACAATCGGATCCAAGGAAAAGTATGACAAAAGGGGTCGGCCTCTCTCACCCCCATCGCTCGAGATCCGGGGAGTTTTCAATCGATTTCTGGGCGAGCCCATTCAAATCTAATCCGGTTTACGAACAATCCTAAGTAGACTGGTCCGTGAAAGTTTGATACGCCTATCACGGGGCGCAACTTCGAGCCCCGTCTCGCTATTGGAGAATACCCGTGGGGCCTTATCAGCCGCGCAAACTCGCGAAGTTAACAGCTGACGGTGTCCCACCGCAGGATACCTGCAAATGCCACTTCACATCCTGAATACCCTAATAGGGAACGCCGCGGAGCGATAATGACGAACCCCGGGACATCAAGAGCGTCGCAGATAGAGCCACCCCTCTCCGTTCTCCAGAATGGCCGTTCTTCGCGCGGATTTTAATCGGAGGTTTATGGCAACTCCCGCTCGTAACTGGGGCGAAATTTCAACGACGGGAATGATCATGTAT
Organism: Lasioglossum villosulum; assembly: GCA_963971365.1. NCBI lineage: Eukaryota > Metazoa > Arthropoda > Insecta > Hymenoptera > Halictidae > Lasioglossum > Lasioglossum villosulum. The sequence goes on from OZ020502.1 coordinate 25,685,957, forward strand.
TTATCGGACGGGACGTCGCGTCGTTCGATGTGTTTGGTATTATAATGGCTCCGGAGTTACCAGTCTGCCTTGAGTGTCTTCATGGAAATGCGAACGGGAGGATAAATAACACGCCCGAAACGGGAACAACATTTACGCTTGTACCAATGCTAAATATTTCGAAGCGCGTATAAAAAGAACATTGATCCGTTCCCGTACGAGTGCTTCCGGAATAGTTATTCGAAACTCGGTTAAGCGGGGAATAAATATCGAAGATGCTTAACACGTGAAATGTCACGTCAACTGTTTCGTTGTATGTATGACTGACACAACTGTTTCACAGATTTCAACGTTAATTCGGTACATAGAGTGCATTAAATCTCATGCCACAACCTAGGAATTATAGAAACGTTAAAATAGAAATTGTTTTCTGCTTTTAGTAATTTTAATAAGTCGTGAATAATGTACCAATGATATTAAATTCATTTGTTGTTTCTTCTATTTTGTGTTCCGCCTACTCTTTTTTTATCACAAATGCATAAAATCAGCAGTCTACTTATCAATTCTGGGTGAAATGAAAAAATTGATTAGGTTTTACTTTCCTTTCACCTTCGATTGAAAAATTGTGGCAATTGGAACTTGAAGAAATGCTTGAATTCATTTGTTGTTTCTTCTATTTTGTGTTCCGCCTACTCTTTTTTTACCACAAATGCATAAAATCAGCAGTCTACTTATCAATTCTGGGTGAAATGAAAAAATTGATTAGGTTTTACTTTCCTTTCACCTTCGATTGGAAAATTGTGGCAATTGGAACTTGAAGAAATGCTTGTGAATGGATTCTCTCGAAGAATCTCCCCTCTAAAGATGATTGTTTATCTAAAATAGAGAATATCGGAGCCAATGACATCTGCGAGACCGTTCAGAAAATGAAAGAATCGATCAAGGCGTGTGAATGATTGGTAAAATAAAACTTTTATATCTCAGGACGAAATAGTGGTCGAAGATGAAATAAAAATTTAATATCTTAAGACGAAATAGTGTCCTAGGATGAAATAAAAAATGTAGATGCCGAATTCTCTGTAAATCTCATACAAAAGAAAAGTATTGTTGTTCATTAAAAATAGAGAATATTCAAGTCAGTAAAATCAGCGAGAGTGTTCAGAGACCGAAATGAATTATCAAGGAGTGTGAATGATTAGTGAAATAAAAATTTAATTCCTCGGGCCAGTATAGTGGCCGATGGTCGAATAAACGGACGAGATTGCGAACCAGGGGAGAAGGAGGAGGTACCGCGTGAAATGAGAGCACGGAGAAAATGAAGAAGAAAAGAATCGTCTCAATTATAAGCGCGGTGAAGCAGCTCGAATTAATTTACAGGCTAACGGTGGGCCAGCCTCGTCCGGGGCTCCTGGAAATTCCATTAATACGTTCCTGAGTGTTCGTGTTCCGTGAGAGACACTCCTTTAAAGAAGACAGCCTTGTCCATTAAACCCGACGATGAAATATTTACGCCCCTGTCATCACTACGGACTAGAGTACACGAAAAGAAATTACGAACCTTTTCGGCTTGCAGATTAGAAAAAAATCGGTCTTTTTTCGGAGACAATTAAAGATACGAGATAGAAATCATGTCTTTTTTCATTTTCTTCGTGATTAAATTCTTCACTCGGAGTCACTTTACAATTTTAAAAAAAGTTGCTCTTAAGTATCGGAATTAATGAGATATTAAAAGAAACGCACGCTTCAGCATGAATAGCTGATAAACGATGTACTTGTCACATATTTATCTGGGAACTATGTTTCACTTAGACTTTATCAAAACTTGCGTGTCCAGGTTGGATACGGCGACTTGTGAGTAATGCGCATTGTAAGTAAACTGATATTATCAATATAAAAAGAAGAAATTAATTAACTAAAATATTTTTTCTACTGCCAGGAAAAGATACGATCTCTAACCGCATAATTCTCATAATGGTAAAGAATACGCGCATAAAAAATATTGTAGAATTGAGAAAATGTACATATACTTGACTTATATACTTGACTGCCTGATTAAAGAACTCGCTCTAATAAAAATTGAGTAGGCTCTAAACATCAATTTTATAATCGTGAAAAGGGTCCGCTGTTCGATGGTTAAAGGATTAGATGTTGTTCGAGGCTCACGGAAAGTCTCGCTGAGTTTGCTTATTCCAATCGAGTGGAGATTATGAGAGCGTTACAGTTGATATCGACGAGGTAATTTTTCTTGGAACTTAGCATTCTATCGGGGGCTTTCATCGGGCCGCCATCGAGGAAGACGAAACTCGTGACAGAGAGTTTCGCAAGCTCTGTTCTTCGTTGTCTCATAAGTTTCGATGAAACTTCCACATCACGGCGATGCGTCGAACTTGTCGCCGTATAGGCAGCTGCAAAAACCTTCGAGATATTGAACGACGGAACGGGGGATCGTAACGTAGTGCGCTGCCAATCAGGATTAGCGAAAGGTACCGAGTATTCCATCGGTCGTTTCTTAACCGCGTCGCATAATTTCGTTCGAAGTTCTCTCGTGGTTCATTCCCCCGTGAAATTGTCAAACGATTGATTTATTGGAAAGCGATAACTTGCGGAGGTACAAAGAGAATAAAATTGTTAATCTTCGATGAAATTTTCTAAATGTGCCATAGGAAATCTATGAGACAATAGCTTACTCAATTTTTATGAAAATGCTGTTATTAAAGTAATTCATGTAATTTCTCATTCCGAGTATCTTATTATTTATCATCGAAATCATTTTCTATAACAGCAACAACTTATATAATTTCTAGTAAAGTGACATTATAGGTCTGTTAGGTTCTATAATATTAGAGAACCAAAAGGGTCTAGCAGACTAAGAATGGTGAATCGACACCACCCTGTATTTTTATTGAAACTGCGTGGAAAGCATTGGTTTTAGCTTGAAAGATAACCCCCCAAAATTTCAAGTCGCTTTTTTACATTGTTTTAACTCCTTCACTGTCTTTAGTCTCACCAGCTGATCTTTGTCATGAATGCATAGAATCCGCAGTGGGACTGGAACAAAAGCCTTAAAAACCCATCTTCTCAATTACACCGTAACACCATAATATTTTTCCTGGGCAGTTTCAAAAAGCTGCGCACAAATATCTCCGAAATACGTAATAAAATTCGCGGTAATGCTTCCACACGCGGATGCAAGCTGTTTCAAAGGCGTGAACACGGAAATAATTTTTCAATAATTGTGTTCTAAAAATGATGGAAAAAAGAATAAAAGGAATAAATAGAAATATAGATAAATATATACATAGTCGAAGCAGAGAGAAGCAACTCCCAAGTACGGTGAAAATATCTTCCAGCGGATTATACCAGTCGCGGCCGGAAATAAGCGCAACGAGCGCCCTTTTCCTGACGTGCGTGAGGAAGCACGTTATAGCCGAACGCCGCGCGCTGGGATCGGGATGAAAAGCACGGAAAGCTCTCATTTATGAGTTCCCGGGGCTCATGATCGTATAATCACGAAGTGGAAAAGCTTGGCCGGCCGTTGAGCGACAAAACGATTTCCTCTCACTGGCAGACACCGACGCCGACGCTAACTTTCGGCTTTTGTGGCCCGCACAAATTTCCGGAAGCCACGAAATCGTCTCTCCATCACCCGACACCCGATGCCCAAACTCCGCGACACATCTCGTCCGAATGTGTATCCTCCAATCTGGTTTGCGGCTCGGCGATCCTGCTTCGTAAATCACTCGAAATTGTTGAACAGCTCGTCAAATCGCACCCTCCTGTCTCTAGAGCAATTTTTATCCAAGCTTATGTCCGTGTGATTGGTGCAAAAAAATGTTGAGTTTGCATAGTGATCCGTAATCCATTTATTAGCAATTATCATACTGTGGATTGTATGCATTCACCGTGAAAATGAGTAAATAAAATACAAAACAGTACAAACATCGGAAGGATACAGGATTTTAATCTTATTATAATTGTTAGGAAACGAAATGTAATTTTTATTCAGATTTATATACAGGGTGTTCACGCTATTACTAGCCAGCATTTTTTTTGTAAACTAGCTGACCTGACAGGCGTTGTCCTGTCCAAATATCAATAAATTTGGTTGTGATCATTTCGTGAATTTGTGAAAAGCTATAGGATATGCGTAAACAAAGTAAAAATGAGAAAAATACGTATTTCGCAGTGATCATTATAGAAAATAGACGTGGATAATGTAAATTCCTATTGACATATTGATTAAAAGCTGCGACGTTCGTTTTTTTGTTGTATTGAAATATGATTCAAAAAGCACTTTTAGTTTTTTCCGAATTTTCATGTTTCCGGGCAACTTTTCCAATTTTTTTTACCCTAAAAACCTGATTCGGACTACAACGAACATTGAAAAAAACAATTAGCCGAATCGGTCCAGCCGTTCTCACGTGATGTCGTGACCAACGAACAGCATTTCATTTTTATTATATAGATAGTAAATTTTAGAAAAAAATGATATAGGAAAAAATAGTACTGTTTTTTATGCGCAACACAATGACATATGCATTTTTGTTTTATTTACATTATTTTGATAGAAATGAAGGTGACCTTCAATTTTTTAAATGGAATGCTATACATTTTTTTATGTCGTATGAAAGCGTGTGTCAAGACGAATTCATCCATGTACTATACAATGACCGTCAAGGTCATGCAAGGTCAGAAATGGAAAAAACAATTTGAATATTGCGTACCAATGTGTTAACAAGTATTCTTTATTAATGAGGCTACAACAAATGTTCAAAATGACTTCCTTGCGCACGAATGCACATTTCGGCTCTGTTCATTACGTTTTTGGTAGCTTCTTCTAATGCGGTCCCAGTTATTAATCCACGAAATGTGCATTCGTGCGCAAGGAAGTCATTTTGAACATTTGTTGTAGCCTCATTAATAAAGAATACTTGTTAACACATTGGTACGCAATATTCAAATTGTTTCTTCCATTTCTGACCTTGCATGACCTTGACGGTCATTGTATAGTACATGGATGAATTCGTCTTGACACACGCTTTCATACGACATAAAAAAATGTATAGCATTCCATTTAAAAAATTGAAGGTCACCTTCATTTCTATCAAAATAATGTAAATAAAACAAAAATGCATGTCATTGTGTTGCGCATAAAAAACAGTACTATTTTTTCCTCTATCATTTTTTTCTAATATTTACTATTTACAAAAAAAATGCTGGCTAGTAATAGCGTGAACACCCTGTATAATTGACTGAGACGATTTTGATTTTGCATGAAAATCTGCACTCTTGATATAATTCTAAAAATGAAATAATATTTCAGTACATCAAAATTGGTTGTACCACAAATACCAGTACCACTTTCTACGAACACATCAAACGAACAATTTTTCACACCGATAAAAAAATTAGATTACCTCACTTTAAACTTTTGTGTACTATTTTTTGGAAAATGAGACTTGAGGTGCGCTAACGGGCGCGATACTTTTTCCAGCGACCCCAATTACACCGAGACTCATAACACACGGGTTAGAGGAAAGCGGTAGAGAGCCATTATGATTATCGGCGTATCCCGGTTCCCTTCTTTCGAAAGATCGACCATTCCGGGTAAGAATTCGCGTTCCGTGCTTCGAATCGCACGGCCCGCAACCCGCGAACAATCACTTCCTGTTAGGTTCCTCCCTCAGCCCCAATTACTTCCCTCCCCGAATCGTTTTAGGACGCCGCCGGGAATTACGTAGTGGATTTCGGTGTCGCTTGTCTAACTACCATCTTTATCGAGAAGATCTGCGCGCTGATGGCGACCGAGATTCCCCGGGTTCCGTGGAAGTAACTTCCTTTTCAATTTTCAGCCGTTTCGAAAGACTGGACCGGATCTCCCACGAGAATCGCTACGACAACCATAAATTGCCGAAACCGAGCCGAGATCTCGAAACGTATCTCAATTCAGACAAAAATCGGCGTTCCAGCTGTCTCGATCTCACTGATCAGTGAACTCTGGATTTTTATTAATATTAGAAACGCTAAAAGAAACTAAAATATTCAGCTAGATAGAATTTAATACGATTCTGATCTATTTTGAATCCAGAAAGGATGTTACCACTCAAAATAAGATCGAAACTTTATATTTTTAATCAAATAGCAAATCCAATATGGCGGATATGTACAGCGATAATTCAGATTATGATGGTTATGCGTTGTTAGTATATTAAATGGGTTAAACCAGGAAACAATATTATTATTATTTGCTATTAAACGTTGTATATGTATACCCTTATACTAAATGTTATTATTGCATTAATTATTATATACATACTCTCATAATCAATGCTATTATGTAAATTAGCTGCTTCACTGTAGTTTCCGAATTAAGCATCTTAAATTTATTCTGAAATTCCCAATATTAAGGGTTGATGACACCTCTTCAATATTAAGAATATATTTTTTTCTTTGAACTATGTATACCTATGTATAAGTTTCGCCAAAATCATTAACATTAGGTTTACTAAATCTGACTATAAAAATAATAATTACATTATTATATTACTATTATAGCTAAAAAATGATTAAAATCTTAGAAACCAATATCATAATTTGCAAATTATAAATCTGCAGTGTAAAAAATAGAAAAAAGTCAGTACTCCAGAAATTACTAGAACAAAATTAGCATTCCAAAAATCACTAGAAAAAATCTTTCTCCTAAAAATCGCTAAGCATCGTAATGTAACGTATTAAAGTAGAAGAACGGAGTTTTGTCGAAAAAAGTTGCTTTTCAAGTATGTGTGTGTGCCAGTAGCGTTTCCGGATAGCTCTCCATTGCGTCGAGTTCGATTACCGAGGTCGTAAGCGAGGAGAACGACCGTGAGTCAAGAATAAAGAGGCGTGCCTCGCTGGATCTTCTTCAGGGTTCGTGCAACTCGCCCTCTCTCCTCCCTTTTCGTTCCCTCAGACCCCGTACCTCTTCCGCAACTATCGCTTTAAATCTTCGCGCGCGAGCCACCGCTTCCATTGCTTCCGGTAACTACGAAGAGTTTCGTTAGAAAAGCTCGCCTGCTGGCAGCTATCAGGAGAAATTGTTTACGGCTCGTCGATTCGGGTCTACTCGAATCCCTTCCTGTCGCGTTCGGGGGTTTCCTAGTAAGAATTATTACCGGGGATCTTTATGCGGAATCTCTGTTTTAGACGATGCGAAGAGAAAATGAACAATACAATTTTTATATCCGGGCTTGTGAAAGATACTTTTCCGTACATGAAATTATGCTTCTCTAAAAAACTGATATTTACATCTTATTACGCGATGTTTAAGTAGTATTTGCTTGAACAGTTAGCAGCCATTTTCCCCCAACCACTTCTGAAAAATACTGTTTATGGTAATAGATATCTCCATGGAGTTTTATCTAATTTGCTTTTTTTTAGTAAAATTTCTTTGCTGAGGGGGGAACAATTTTCAAACGTTACGAAAATTCACATGAGGGGAATAGTTAAGTAAGTGGTGGAGGAACTTGTAGGGGAGGTTATTAAAATAAAATAACCCGCGTCCTTACTATTCTCATTTATTATCTCTTGTCCAATAAAAAAATACTAATAATTTATCTCTATCTATACCTAAGAGCAAGAAGTTTTACTTCTGTCGCGCGTGGACTCCACGATTTCTTTCGCTTTAATTGTTTGAAAACAGTTTTAGATATACTTGTTTTCATTAACATATTTATTATACCATTTTTTATTAATCATTTCGATTAATGAACTTATAACAAAATTTAATAGGTCAAATACAAAAAATACAAAAATTCTAAATCTCTTTTATCTTGCAATATCTGTGTACTTATAACGAACGGGTTAAACTAGTCTTCAAAGTCGAGGATGCGATACACATTTTTATGAACATCTCAAAAACGAGATAAGAGAATCGTCCATTAATGAATTTCGTATTATTGAATGCTAAATTCGACGTTCAATTTGATGTTCAGTTTTTTATAAATGAAATATTAGAACTTGCAAGATCAGTTTAATTTTTTCAATAGATCGTAAGACAAACTGTCACATGTTCATATTCGACATATTGGTACGCAATATTTAAACAGTTTCTAAAATTGTGTTCACGTCATAAACTACAGCGAGATTCTCATTAGTTCTAATTATAATGTAAATTATTTAATACCGGATTAAATATTTACAGAGCGTTAATTGTTCATCATTCTGGGTCAACGTTCTCTGCAACGATCATGCGAGAACTAGAACGGATTTACGCATCGAGTAAATTAATTTCGATATTTCAACGCAATTGAACAGTAATAAAATTGTTACGCATTAACTTCTCGTCTAATTCGTGCGCAATTATCGGTCACTTCGTTGCGAAGCAATTACGGGGCCACTCGCTTGACAATTGTTTTTATGGCACGGAACAGTCACGAAAACGATTAAACGGTTGCGCGTTGAATTAAACAGCCATGGATCCGAGAGTGCCTTTTAATAAAATTAATTGTTCCCGTTACTTTTCATCGAATTGGAAAAAATGTAGAAACAATCGTGAAAATATCGATTCTTGAATTTGAGCGGAATGAAGGAGCGAAGTGGAAATAATTCCACAGCTATTGCACATTCTATATTCTATATAATATATGTATATATGTACATTATATATATAAATATATTGTGTGTGTATGAATATATATTCTAACGACCCACGGTTGCCTCGGATAAGTGTTTTTATCAAATTGCTTCGGGAAAACAATTATCTCGTATGAACAAACTTCACCATTACGTTTTCAATTTATGTTCTTTTTCCAGGCAATACTTTATTTGCTTTACCTAAAAAATATAAAATTGTTCTGATGAGAAATTGTAAAGGAACATCTTTATCAATGAATACACTGTAATAAAAATGGTTTGTTTAATTGTTTCATATGAGTGATAAAATTCGGTTCATTTAAATATGCAATACCGTGCGAAAGAAAGAAGCACCATGCATAATTATAAGATATAACTACAAACAAAATCTTTATATAGAAACCGTACTGTACAATGATTGATGTATTGTGTTTAAAGTATTAGATAATCCGCAAAAACGCATATTCTCAGAACTGTTCAATTAAACAGCGGAATCCTTTTTCATCTTTTTAATATGGTCGGGTGCTTCTTTCTTTTGCACAGCAGTGTATCACATAAAAATGAGTTCCTAGAAGACATACGGGCGCAAAATATTAGCAAGCTAACGTACTGATGAATGAGTGTAATTTTATTGATAAAATATGCACTATATTTGATACTATTATTTTTTCTACTTAGATAAGCGATACACGTGTGTCTAGCTATTTCCGATGCAACTACTAAAAAAAATGGTCCAAAATTGGCACCAATCGAGAAACTGTCTTGTAAAGTATATTTTAAATAAAATGATGAGTACTGCGGGAACAAATTGAAGAAGACGAGAGTGCATAAGGTTGAAGAAGCATGCTTTGAAGAAGTAATGTCATTTTATTGGGAACTGTAGGGGCACAAATAACCGGGTCAATGGATTGATGGGAAGGCATCGTTTCTGTTTCCAAAATCCGGCCCCGAATTCAGCATTCGTCGAGAATGCTGCGCGCAGCTCAGGATCCTAGCCCGGTTCCCTGATGCTATCGTGTCTTGGAACATAAACTCGACTGCACCGAGACCAGAATGCAGAAGATCTGTTTACGCAGAGAGGTACCCGTCCCGTTCGTCCGATCCTCAGGATCCTGCGCCTTTTCCCTTGCTGCTATCTGCAGACTGCGCGACACACAGACCAGGGAGCGTATTCGATGAATCGCGTGCGAGAGGATCGATGTTTTGGCTTGAATTCACTTGAAATATTCGGCTGGTCCAGATCGAAGCTCCGCGAGCAGAGATACGCTCGACAGGACTCGATTGAAACGAAGAAAACGACTCGTGAGCCTGGAGGAAACTGGGTCTCCGGTCGTAGAAACTGGGAACTCGAACGGAATGTCTATCGTCGCGTTGGAACGTTCGGAAAATTACACCGCAGATCAGAAGTTCCCCATCGATAGCCGATTTACCAGGAAAATCGCGCACCCTGGGAACTTTGTCCCATCTTGCTGGAAATGACAAATTTTCCTAAATAATTACCGAGGACAACTTTCGAGTTTCGTCGATCGATAAAATCGTCCAGAATTAAAGTTTGAAATGTGGAGCACGAGCTCTCAAGGGCCGTCCCTTTCGGGGATAGGTAAACGTTTGACCCCTCGTCACGCCCCACAGTGGTTTAAATCGATAAATTATTTAGAGACACTTTTTGGTGCTACTTTTGCAATACGTGGACAGTGCGGGCACACTGGGGAGATCGACGGCAGAGCGATGATTATGCTTGCCTGATTACGGCTGATCGGCCACTGTACGCCTGAAGTGTGTATTTTTTAATGTGTTTGTTTTGAACATTTTCTTTGATGTTTTTTATAGCCAGAAACTTGTAACATAAAGCCAGATACAGGCCGACAGATAATTGTCCGTAGACTGTCTGCATACTGCACATGTCTATGCACGATATGTTGTGCAGTTTGCGGGTTGTCCGCGGATAATCTGCGGACATTTATCTGTCAGTCTGGGCAGGGCTTAAGGGGGTAGAGTACCCACGTGACATTACTAGAATCTAACCAGAATATTACTAGAAAACAAGTGAAAACAGGGGTTTACGCGAACACACCTCACGTCGTCATATGATTATATTTTGAGCTGAGTGAGGGCTCATTCTAAAGAGGAAGGTTAAATGAAGCGCGCGTGGGTCCAACTTCAGTTACATTATGTTTATATCCAGTAATGTGACTGTCCAAAGTAGGGAAAACAAATGAAGAAAAATTCCGGATTTTCTAATGTATTTTTCGATCACAAAAAGATTTTTCCTGCTTATTTAGGGACCCACGCGCGCTTCGTTTAACCTTCCTCTTTCAAATGAGCCCTCATTGAGCTCAATATAAAATCGTATGAGGATGTGAGGTGTGTTCCCGTGATCGCATTCAATTGTTTCCCAGATTCCCTTCATGAAGGGTGAGTAGAAGCAATTTTAGTTCAGCTACTTGGACGAGATGGCGCTTTGTCAGGAGAATTATCAGCGTAGTTTCATAACAACAAAAGTGTAAAGGGCATGAAGCCACTCGGATGCATTAATAGCAATAAAGATATTGATGAAAAGAAAAAAACCTGTAATATAGCGAAATTGAAGCGTTAGATTCATACAGATGTATGTTCATCACTGTTGCCAAATTGGTTTTTCGCGCGGGGGTTGGTCACACTGAAAAATACCATGGTCACGTGGGGCCTCTACCCCCTTAAGTCTATTACCACAGTTCACAATTTATTATAATATCGACAATTGACATATAATAATAATAATAATAATACAAGCATACACGTACTCGGATAATGGGGAATCCATCAGTTCAGATAATCGAGTTACTACTGTATCCTGTTTGGGCTCATTTTAATTAGAAAACTGTCACGAAAATGCTGCTAAAAAATAATTGGAACCAGAAACGTTTCATCGCCTGTTTTATCTCCCTTGACTCGCAATCCTATTCAACGTTGTGACGCTAGCAGCGAGAGATGAAGAGACAGTGTCTGTACATAATATAAATGACATTTCGGTGTCCCGAAGTGTTCACACGTGTCAAGACATTACTGTATTTCCATAATTTCATGGAGCCCCGACGCACGAACTGCGAGAATCGCTCAGCTCTCCACCCACCGCATCAGTCGCTATCTTTGTTAGCAATGATGAACAGCAGGGGTCTAAGCATGCGTGAGGTCCCACTCATGGGCATCTTCTATAGCATAGAGTGAAAGAGAGGGGAATACAGAGATAGAGAGAGAGACAAAGGTAGTATGGGGAGTATGTCGTCGCAATTGCGAGGTCGACAAAGCGTATTGTAGTAGAGGAATACTGTCCATCGCTTGAACGTGTCCATTGCTTGATCGGCCGTGTGACCGCGGCCTAACTATCTTACGAGCACCAGCCTGAGACCGCGACAACTCGGTGACAGAGATAAAGATGAACAGTCCAAGAGAGGCTGAGAGAGAAGATACAGATAAATAGATAAAGAGAGGTGATCGAAAAGGGGAGACGGTCGTTCCAGCCGAAGGAAGATTCATTGTCCAGGATCGATCGATCGCGAGCGAGCGATGCGTTGACTCGGGAAAGAGACAAGAATGCGGTACAATACGCGGGGACCGGTTTCCACGAGCGTAATGGAATCAAAGGATAACGAGGCCCGGTCAGACGACCGAGCTGATAAGGCGAACGACGCAGCCCGTGGGGAACGGAATCGCATCAATGAATTTTATAACGAGCCGAGCATCGCCACAAGGGCGCGACACCGTTCGCCCTCTACCTCGCCCGACGTATCAATACGTCGCCCCGTTAAACGAACCTTTTGTCGGCCGGCGCGCCGTAACCACAGAATTATGCGTCGCGAACCTCGCCCGGCACTCGATGATATCATGCGACGAAACTCGGACCGATCTACTTTACGCCCTCGTTCCAGGTTTACAGATATTTGTAGCCTGACCGGTTGAGGGACACCAGTCATGGCCACGGAAACGCAGCCGTCACTTTTATGGAGCATATTTTACCCCCGGACATAAAATTAAGAACGACTGCGTGGCCATGTTCAACAGGTCGGCCGAGGGAATTTGGTACTATGTGAGCATTCTTCGTGTAGACGCATGGTAGAGAGATACTACGGTTTCTGTTGCAGAAACAAAGGAATAGTTCGTATAAGCGGATCAATTTTATTGCGTGGATACAGAATGTAATAGCTGGGGGTGGCCTACAGGCTGGCCCATTTATATCGACCCAGTCGAATATCTTTGATTGATCGATAATATTTAAAAAAATAAAATATTAATTCTACCTTCGTACAGTAAACGCTCCTTTACTGTCCGGGATCGTGGGCACGATCACAGTTCAGTGCCTACCCACTCCACTGCCTTTTTTAAAGAGTGCGGCTAAAACCGGCGAACCGTAAACACCCACACACGGGACAACCAATGGGTTGACTCTCTACTATCTTTTTCTTCGAAACTCGTTCTCTTCGGGGACCTACTGTTCGCATTACGCCCAAAGACTATTTTCGAGCCATATTACCCACTCCACTGCCTGCCAACGCCGCGCCGCAGTTCATTATGTCCTTCTCTATGCTTGGCTCTTCATTGAAGACTCGCTCGGCGCGGTAGACGCAGTCGTAAATGAAAATAGTGTCCGGGTACGATCACTGTCCGCGGAAGACACGGCTGTTGGACAATAAAGGAGCGTTTACGTTTATTACCTCTATGCGTCCACCTACGGAAATATTCGATTGTTGCTTCGAGAAAATTGTTCTTCTACTAAGAAAATTGCAGAACATGTTTTGTGCATGAAATTCATAATTGAATTTCGTTTGATGTGTCGACACATTATATCGTAACGTTTTAAAGTGAAACTTCTTTTGGCAGGTTGTAAGACTAATTCGCGTCACGAAAAAGCGTAACGGATGTGACGGGGATGATTAGTCGAGCTAGTCTTACATAAAACAAAATAAAACTTCTTGCAGTCTAGGAATGTTTAGAACAACGCGTATTTGTAAGATTAAATGAGAAAGAGGAAGGAAACTGTCTTGTTCATTCTGACTCGGTGAAGGCGCTTTATTAACGCTCAAAAAGGATAAATTTTCTTAATTATTTAGCAAGTAGTCTTCGAGTTAGACATTTTAAGTAAGATAAATCAAGCTCCTCAGAAAATTTTGTCTTCTAACAATTATCCCCTTTAATATGTTGAACAACAGAGTTCGTCTAATTTTACGACCAAGCAAACGAGCCTCGACTGTCCAGGATCTTTAACAATAGATTGACCGACCATTCTCTGTACCACTTTTATCAAGTTCGCTCCGCTATGCCATTGGTATTCCGCCGCATAACAGAACGAAGTCGAAACAAGCGTCGCGATAAAAGCGTTTCGGAGAAAGTTGCTCGTCGAGTCAATTCCCGTTCCGGCTTGGGAATTGCTTCGGCGGGAAAATGCACTGCGTCGCCGAGTATACTTCCGGGAAATATTCAACGACGCCAGACGAGACAGAGGATAAAGGATCCCACAGGCCAAGGCGAAAATTTCGCAACGACTCTGACTGACAATGATATTTTCTGTTTCTCAATCCCCGTAGGCTGTTCAGATAAAAGTTCACCCTTTTCGTACATGAGATACTCCAAAACTGATTGTTTCAGTTTAATGTATTCGTTAAATCCTCGGGTTAAAACAAGGAAGAATCAACCCCTCTGCATAGTTATCCAAATAAAAATTTGTATTGTCAGACTTATGGGGATTTCAGATTTTATGAAATATGAATGTTATTTATTTCATTCTACATGTAAATGTCCTTTTTCTTAATTATTCAATTATATTATATTACATTATTTCTCTCACTTAAAAAAACGTAATGTCATTTACGTTCGCTTATACCTCCACGATTGTTACAGAATTACGTATTTTCGATTCATGAAGATATTAGGAAAAATATAGACGGAATAAACATTTACAATGTGCTACAAAATGTTAGGATACGTTGAAAGTATGAACGATATGATAAAATGTTTTTAAATACAGAAGTTGTACTATATCACGGAGAAGTACCTTTAATGTCAGCTATTTGACCTTGGAACGACCTTGGAATGCCCTAGAAACTTTTACATATATACATATATACTCTCTCTCTCTATATATATGTATATAGAGTCCTTGACCTTGAATGACCTTGGAATAATTACAGTCACTGAATTCCTAATGAAAGGGACTATAATTGTAGGTGTTTCAAAAGGGTGGTTCCATTTAAAAAAGTCAACGTGACCTTGATATCTCTAAAAAAATGACATAAAAACAAAATTTTTTTGGCATCGTGTCAGCTCCATTGTACCATTCAACTTTGTCCTTCCTATATTTTACCAAAGATATTTGAGGTGCTAACGTTAGGTGACATACCCTGTATAGTCCATCTAGATTTTCAAAGGTATGATTGTTAAATCAAAATCAATACTTTCGTAGTAACCTGGAAAGCATGAACGGCGATAAATCATATTATAATATTCTCTTACACGAGAGAAGCCAATGTCTTTTCGACATTTTCTATCTGATAAGCTCGAGGAGCTTCTCCCTTGATCGTCTCAGAGTAACAACGGAAAGATAAAAGCGACCGAAGAGAGGACTCTCATTCCGGCTTCGTTTTACGCGAACACTTGCTTGCATCGACACGCACGGAAGAATGGCCGTCGTTCGAAGGGGAGCGCGAATCTGATGCTGGTCGCAGTCGCCGAAATCGTTCGGCCATTTTCCGCCAGGAAATTCCCGGTTTTTAAGGGCGAGTCCGCCAGTTCGACGCACGCGATGCACTTTTTTCCCGGACGCGGCGTGGCGGTCGAATGAAAAATCTGGCCGACGTTTCTACGATTTACCGTCCCGCGTAAAAACGCCCATCGCTCCCGCGGCGACAGCAGATTTTTATGAAGCCGTGTGTACGCGTTTCCTCCTCGCCATATTTCCCGGCCATTGTAACAACCAGTCGATACGCCCGTTTGCTGCAACCTGTGCACGCGCATCGTTGCAAATTTCATCTGCTGTTCGGACGTTAGTAAACACAGCCACCCGGAAATGCAGACGCGCATTGCTACGGACACGGTGTCAACAACTGCAGTTGAAGTGTTTTTCGGGCTCATCAAATTTTGGTAGCTCAAGGGACACTCCTCGTTCGGGATACCGGTTAAAGTGAGTTTCGGAATTTTTTCCCCCGAACACTGTTACACTTTATTTTAAAAAAGCTTTTGTATTTAAAATGGTTTACAGTGAAGAACTTTTCGGAATTTTTTTTTTTAAGTGTCTGTTTGTTGAGGAGGTGGTGCTGGCCATTCCGGAGGTCCTGTCAAAAAAGGCAATAACCATGAGTACTGGTTTATCTGAAATGAAAAATTCGTTTTGATTTCCCTAATATTTAATGTTATCTAGTTTTTGAACAAGAGATAGCTTTTCTCTTGCATAGTTTATTTGCATTCTGACTAAAAATGTACGACTTTATTGTTAAAAATTTATGAGATTAACTTGAAATGTCCGCCATTTCGTTTGAATTCAATATTTCTAACATGTATAAATCTTATTGAGTTTTTCGCATGTACAATTACTATTTATGACAGGCCTTTCGGGAAGTCAACCAGAATCTCGTAATTGGTAAACATTTTTCAATTAGAAATTACGAGATATTCTCTAAAATTAACCAATTAAAGTACATAAGCATTAATTAAATGAAGTATTACAAATGTTACGAATAAAAATTTCCGATGAACTCCTTTCTCAAAATGTTTAATTACTGAAATGACCTAGTAAGGCAAACGGACTTTGTTTGGATTCCATTTCTATAATGCATATTTCCATAAACATTAGCAGTTTAATTAGCAGTTTAGTAAATTTAATTTCTATAATATAGTGATCTCAATTCTTGAATCTTGATAATCCTACTGCTCCAAATCGCACAAACGAAAATGTCACTATTATGTGTTGCTAGATTTACTTTAATCCTTCGCACTCAAGTGGCATCTCTGAGGTGTCACTAAAAATTGCTGCACTATCTAACCAATTATTAAACAGTTAACAGTAAACCTACACAAAAGTAACTGGTACATGTTCCCTTATAAAAACGACAAGATTGATTTTATTTAGACTTTCGGCGGTCTCTATTGTTACACGTGCTCTATGAAAGATATCTACATGTACAATTATTCCTTCTAAAATCATTTTTATTATTCCAGTAATTATAAAATAAAAAATCTAGAACCCGTTATTTTAACCGGTGGTGGTAGGTGTACTGTTAAGTATTGTACGAGGTATTATATCAATTTCATATCTACCAAATTAAAATAATCATAAAGAAAGGAAATATTCTAGATCAGAAGAAACATTCGATTTTCTAGTTAAAATAGCTCCGAGTGCAAAGGATTAATGATTCTTAATTAATTAATTAATTATCAATTATAAAAGAATGGACCCGAGTACCCATGAATTGAATATTGCGTGCATTAAGATCCAGATACGTTTATTACACGTAAAACGGGTACCTCCTTAATTTATAATTTGTAGAATTCATACACTCGGTACGTCGCAAAAAAGAGCGCGATCAAAGTGACAGATGTAATCGAAGCAATTCCTGGACGAAAATCCTCATTGCCAATGATCGGTTTCGCACGCCGCAGGATCGGGGTTAATGTTCCCATTATGGCGAAACGGACGCAGGCTGAGAGAGATGTTAATCCAGTCAAAGAGCTGGGAAATGCAGACATCCCTGACGATAAATTGTCGCTGAACGCGGTTTCAATCTTCCCCGGTCTGTCTTTTCTTACGATATAGTATAACGGAGCTTTCCGGCACGGATCAGGGAAAGAGAAGCGGGATCGAGCAACGGGGGACCAAAAAGAAGGTGTTTTTAATGAGTCGGAGAGAAGATAAATGCTGACTGACAGAGAAATCGGCGGTTCCCTGGATCCGCTAATCGCTGGTCGATTACTTCTGTCCATATCCAATACGATCCTCCGTAGACTCAACGATTTAGCTGCGTGAGATGGATCTTTATGCAGACCTGTATTCATTTATGGTATTTGAAATTTTCTAAAATTATTGGAATATTAAATCCGAAATACAGAGGCTACTCCCCATTGAAAATAAGATTTTACTTAATTCCACTTTCTTAAAATTTGCACACAATAATCGAACATTATATAAACATCCACAGTCTAGTCATAACTAGACTCCAGATTTTTATGCAAAATAAAAATTTTGTTAATCTCTTGTACTACACAACACCGAGTCAGATTCTTGATGAAGATTTCGCACAAGATGTATTAAATACGTATGGTATTAATTTTCTTTACTATGTTGTACAATATTAATATTACATTATACAAAATGTTATCGTTCCTTTATTATATAAATATTTTCCTTTTTTTACAAAATTATAAACAGGAAAGAAATTCTAATCACTTTAACCCTAAAATAAATCATAGTGCAAGGGCTGATACAGGAGCCACATAGAAATTTCTTTTCTTCTTCAACAATTTCAAGAAATTTCGGAATCATATATTGTTATTTTAAAATTCTTTTAATGCTTTCATTCATTTAAAATTGTCGTACTCATTATTTCTATAACCACATAAAAGTCAAAGTTATAATGAATCTTGTTAATAATCGTCTTAATCAACTGCAAGACACAGGAGTCACATAGAAATTTCTTTTCTTTTTCAACAATTTCAAGAAATTTCGGAATCATATTGTTATTTTAAAATTCTTTTAATGCTTACATTGATTTAGAATTGTCCTACTCATTATTTCTATAACCACATAAAAGTCAAAGTTATAATAAATCTTGTTAATAATCGTCTTAATTAACTGCAAGACACAGGAGCCACATAGAAATTTCTTTTCTTCGTCAACAATTTCAAGAAATTTCGGAATCATATATTGTTATTTTAAAATTCTTTTAATGCTTACATTGATTTAGAATTGTCCTACTCATTATTTCTATAACCACATAAAAGTCAAAGTTATAATGAATCTTGGTAATAATCGTCTCAATCAACTGCAAGACACAGGAGTCACATAGAAATTTCTTTTCTTCTTCAAGAATTTCAAGAAATTTCGGAATCATATATTGTTATTTCAAAATTCTTTTAATGCTTTCATTGATTTAAAATTGTCCTACTCATTATTTCTATAACCACATAAAAGTCTAGTTATAATGAATCTTGTTAATAATCGTCTTAATCAACTGGAAGACACAGGAGTCACATAGAAATTTCTTTTCTTCTTCAACAATTTCAAGAAATTTCGGAATCACATATTGTTATTTTAAAATTCTTTTAATGCTTACATTGATTTAAAATTGTCCTACTGATTATTTCTATAACCACATAAAAGTCTAGTTATAATGAATCTTGTTATTAATCGTCTCAATCAACTGGAAAACACAGGAGTCACATAGAAATTTCTTTGGTTCTACATTCGATATAATAACTAAGAAATCAAAAGTGTTAGTATAAGATAGAAGTGACACTTCGGTCCCAAATTTTTCTCATACATCGAGCCATTATCGTGCTCGCAATGGCGGTTCGGAAGTAAGGCAACTTCCAGAAAATTACTACGTCGCCTCTGATCGCACCCCCGAATCGTGGAAGAGATTTTCGTCGTTTGGAGGGATGTGACCCCACTCTGTCTCTCTCTTTCCCATCCCCCGGCAACCTGTTTCGTTCCCCTTGCTGGTGAATTTTTTCTTGTTCCCGTGGCGGCGATTGAAGCGTCTTTCGCGCAGGAAGGAAAGTCCCCTAGTTACGCGAGAATACTCCCGGGACTTTAATGAATTCCGATGGGGGGAATAAAAGGAAGGGTAAGAGGAAGGATAAAAATGGTAATTACGATATAAAAGAGCCACCCGGATAAGAATACCGTCGTAAGAACGACGTAAAAAGCGAGTCTGCGCCGGGGAGAAAAAGAAAGGGAAGACGACGACGACTCGAGAACCACCGAGTTATGAACCATCCGCGGAAAGAAGAGAGAAGAAGACGTCGGTAGAAGGGCCGAAGGAAGAACTGAAAAAGGGCCAAGCGAATCTCGAGTTCCAAACAGTCTCGCTGGCGGACGATAGCCCCCGCCTGTTTATTAAAGATTGCCTATTATTCCGACCGTTCCGCGTCTTCAACGACGACTCAACACTGTCTCCGACCGGCTCGGCAGTTTAGCTCTTTCAGTCATTTCCGGCGAACGACAAATTTTTTCAATGTTTTTAAGATTTAAACGCGGACGACGACGGGCTATTGTCTTCGGTTTTGTGTTAAGCGCGAGGCTTCTTTGCAGCTGAGAGGAAGAAACGAGTTTTATCTGAAGCGTCGCGCTTGGAAATTAAGGCGTCTGGATTCAAGGAGCTTTTCAAAGGGTAAAATGGTTTCGTTGGGTATTAAGGGTACGAAATTTAATTCTCTCATTGTAGGACCGCGGTTCTTTACGCATTCATAGCGTATACAAATAGTTGGAAATGTACAAAACGCAACGTTAATTGAAATTTAGTATGGCCGCACCAATCTTGCGTCCTGAACCATAAATGTTGCATATTGAATGGGCGATATGCATAGCAAAATTAAACAAAGGATAGCAAAAGCGTTATTGCGAAACAATCGTTTCGATGCGTTCGTTGGAACGATTAAAAATGTTAAGAATTTATCAAAAAACATGCTGATTTTACACAATTGTTGTGCTGTGTATATCGATATACGTAATAATGGTTATTGTAAATATGTATCTGTGAATCAAATCAACGACGTGAACAAATGCGTAGCGAACAAAATTCGTGCGGCAGATATTGCTTTTATTAAATTGAATTTCGTAAACACAAATGTAGCATCTCGATAAAATAAGATCGACAAGCTATCAGCACTTCGATAAAATTTCATTTTTATTGCATATCGATTGTACGATAGGCTGTGGATAAAACTGAGTAAACGAAATTTGAATCAGTGAAAGGATTGACAGAATTTCATCTTGTTGAAATTGTTCAAGAACAATTTCAATCAAAGATTTCAATATTATTGGACTCCTGTTTCTTAGGTTTAGGTTTTAAAATTGTCTGCATCAGTTACAAGATACAGAAGCTACGAAGACATTTATATATTAGCTTAATAATTTTATTCTTCGATTTCTTGAATGCCCTTATGGTTCTGTATTTCCTCTACTAATTTTTGTCATAAAATCCATTAATAATAAGTCGTTAACGTCTACCGAATGTGTACCACAGTTGAACGTTCCAAGCATGAAATAAACACTGTTGCGCACAAAAAAATGCATGCGAAAACGTGGAAAAACGAAGCCAGGGAATTGTCAGGGTGAAATAAGAGACCCGTGTAAAATCCGCAGCAGTCGGTTTTCAAAAGTAAAATATATTGCACGCTTCAAGCCACAAAGGGGAGAAAGTTTACAACAGGACAGTGTATTAGATCATCGAATCTTCTTCGGCAAGGAAGCTCCAAGGCGCATCCTCTTCGTTGCGTGATTCGTTGGAACATCGCAGGCAATTACCCGGAATCATTTCTCGTTACACGAAAGTACGCACGAAATAGCAAACCGTGTGCCAGAATAAATACCTCGGAGCGTACGCTCAAAGGCGAACCTAATCTTCACGGCGTGAGGCGACGGAGTGATGGAGATAGCGGAAATTATTTACGGTAATCGCGTCGGAGGCAAGAAACCATCGACGAAGATAAACCATAACCGTGAACCTCGCTCTACTGAAACCGAAAAGCTGCTTCGCCGCACAGCGACTGCTACTTCGTATCCATGTAACGAATTTGTTATTTTCACACCTAAGGTGCAGCCTGCTGAAATTGATTTTCTGTTACAAGGTAAGTAAAGGGAAACACGACGAGCCATAAGATGTTCTTAGAGGATCCGAGATTTCTTGGGGAAATCTTTTGCTACTCCTAGAGGTAACTAGGATAATCATGAATTTTTTCAGTGATCAAGAAGATCCTCAGTCTCTAATTTCATTCATAACTTTATATGAATAGGTAAATTCCTCTCGATCGAAAAGTAATAGTATAATAAATTGTATGATATCGGCGCTAGGTTCGATCCTCTATGTTTGGCATAGAAACCATGAATTTCTTCAGGAACTGGTCGCACACAAATTTGTCTTTGGCCAAGTTATTAAAAAAAAAGGATCGAACCTAGCCCCGATATCATACAATTTATTATACTATTACTTTATATGGTTATCACTGATAAACCCAACTCAATTATAATGCATCACTTAAAAAGAAGCTTGTGTAGTTACATTTTACGTTCAAGTGTTAGGTATCACATTGTATTGAGAAGTTCACTTTCTATCTTTGATTTATAAACACAAACGTATATTCAATAGAAATAAGTATGCTTATATAATGATAATAAGTAATATGTTCTACAAAACCGACCATACAATACAATAGAGATGCACACGTTTTAATCATTCGAACAGAAGTGAAGCGCAATTCGTTAGGGGGGAATCGATCCTGTATCGATCGCGATACTCTCTCATGACATACTTTAAGCGCGAGATTCAAACAAACATACTTTCATACGTAAACAAAAAAATTAGGAAATCCATTACGATAACAGGAAGAGACTTTGAAATAACCGTGAAAAAATTAAGACAAGATCATTATCACAGGGACAGGGTGTATGTATACAGGGTGGTCCACCTAAGTAAGGCCACTTAAATATCTCTTCAGGTCATTGTGATGCAACAAACACGTAATGTGCATGGTGTCCATGGACCAATATCTGGTATGAATATTTTTTCCTAAGGTCATTGTTTTCGAAGTTATCAAGGTCATCGATATTTTTTGATTCATAACTACATTTTTTAAAAATTGTATCGTGTAACTAATGGAAAAATACATTAAGATATGCATGGTAACATGACCTTGAAATGACTCATCTCGTTCCACCGAGCAACCGAATATCAAAGTCATTTCAAGGTCCTGTTAGTATATATATCTGAATTTATGTGTCCATCAGCTACACGATGCAATTAAAAAAAATGTAGTTATGAATCAAAAAATACCGATGACCTTGATAACTTCGAAAACAATGACCTTAGGACAAAAATATTCTTGCCAGATATTGGTCCATGGACACCATGTATGTTACGTAATAAATATTTGTTGCACCACAATAACCTGCAGAGATATTTAGGTGGCCTTACTTAGGTGGACCACCCTGTATATATTCTTCAAGTTCTCAGCTTGCATAAACAATCAATTGACTGGTATGTTACACAATGTCTTGCATAAATAAGAAATGCACTTGCATTTTATGTGAATATTGAGTTAGCACTTCTAGAACCGTTTCTTCATGTTCTTCGTTTAAATAACAATAAATTCTGTTCCATTTACAGGAGAATTATTAATAGCAGCTCTCATATCCGTTTGAACCCCATAAAACGCCCCAATCTCTGACGGTCTGCGTGTTCTTCAGGTTCTCGACAACTCCGTGGATCTTCTTCTTCCTCCGCAGATTTGCCCGGGGGGCACTTTGGGCGGGCTCGATCCGATAAGGATTTCATTCCGCGCTTGGGTTTCATTAAACGGTAATTAAGCTCCGCGGTCTGAAAACTGCCACGAAGAGGCTGCTGTATCGTTATAAACCGATGCATCTTAATCGTCCTCCGACCACTTCCCCCAGCGTTTCGAGTCCACTTGGCCGGGTCTCGTTGCCGCTTCGTTTGCCGCCTTATTACACGGGATTAGATTAACTTTCGAGCTTGGCCTTGTTTATCCCCCGACCTCTTAGGGGATAAGAACCCGAAAGGGATGATCTCTGTTAATTGCCTTAAAGGGTGCACGCGTGCATCCTCTCCCTGTTCTGGCTTGATGGTGACGTCGCGTCGCGCAGTCCGATTCGATTCCGCTCTGTTCACTCTTTGAAGTCGAAATCTTCTGGGGTTACCAGGATTTTTGACGAACCTTTCAACCCTTCCGAGGGACCCCCAGCGAATTAGGGATTCTCGCTGGAAGAGATACGGTGGGTTTCTTGGGGATCGTACGAGTGGTTTCCTGAACGACAGTATTTGGCAAGTTGAAACAACTTGGCTAATAGCAAGTACAGATGAGATGTGATTCGTGTCGAGATTTAGTGACTTGAATAACTTACAAGGAGGGCTGACAGTGCTCGACGATTTTTAAAGAAATTTTTTCTGGTGAATCTAGAGCAAAAATGAGCAGACCTACGTCCGAGGGTTTTTGACATTACTCATTCTTTATGAAGATAATTAATATGAAATTTTATGTGATATCTAGAAAATATCTTAATATACTTTATTTCTTAATCATATCGCAACAGATATGGTAGCGAGGGTGGTAGAGGTTACGTTTTCAAATTCCTCTTACGATTAAAAATTCTTTTTACTTTCCAGTTCAAGTTGTAAGTCCTTTTTTCTAGTATTACCGTTATAAAGAAACAAATATTTTCCGCAGTATGAACGTTATATGAATGTTAATAAATTACATAGGCACTCTGACGTTCTGATTACATTCGGAAAGCAACTTGGTTCCTGTTGGAAAAATAGAAAAATAATGAAACGATAAGATATGATTAAGAAATTAAGTATATCAAGATATTTTCTGGATATCACAAATTAAATGTTAATCATTTGTATAAGTAGTGAGTATTATCAAAAATCTTTGGACATGGATCGTCCGAGAAAGTTCAGTTAAAATTGATGACATCGATGTGCAATACACGATATTTGACGAAAATGTATTTATATAAAACGAACACTGTACTTTACAATTAAAATAATATTTTGAAGAGTGGTTTGACAATATATGGCTGTATCAATATTGGTGAACAAGGGAAAGTAGTGTAATTCAGATTTACATTTGCGTTGAGCCATCACGTACTTTCGGAACAAAAAATACTTACAATATTATTAATAGTATTAAATGACTACGAGAAATAAGAATTTGCGAGTAATTTAGCACATGTTTTAGAGACGAGAAATATTTACTAGGGGTACCAATTGACTAAGAATTGTAAATTAAGTCTAGTCCCTAATCCGAAGGGTATACCCTAATAATTTTCAGTATTCGATATCTTCGATTGAAGTTACCGATCAACATACTCCCATAAAATTTTTGTAGGGAAACAGTGTTCCCATGAATTCCCGAAGGATTCCTCGCGGAATTCCCGTAAATCGAATACAAATTCCACGGGATACCATATATCGAGGAAAATAATACGATCGATTTATCAACCGGAGTACACAGGAAGACTCTGAATGGGAAATGGGGCTGCATAAAAAGCAGCCGGGGAACGTAGGCTTAGTATCCGATGTGTTTATCGTGGGATTAGCAATTTTATTGCGGCCACTTTTCTGCGTACGGCATGGCATTCAGCGTGCGCGTGTTCCTATTTCGATTCACTTTCGAGGATCGAAAGTAGATCCTCTTCCTTGAAGGGAGACCCATTCCTCTGATAACCAACGTATATTCCTACCTCGATTTTCGAGATGCGAACTGGAATTCAGACGTACTACTCGCACATTAACGTTTCGAATTCATAGCTTATTTACCAGTTTACTGCAAGAGGCACAAAAGCGTTACCTGAGGACAATTTCTACTGCGTAAATATCCGCGTGAAAAAGAAATTGGATTTTCATTGTTCAAACACTTTTCGGATCTACTGTATGCGTTTTACACATTCTAGCATATTATTTAGTTTTAGTTTTAAGACGCGTAGAGTGACTAGATACTAGCCCATGGTTTTAATCGCAGTGGTTTTAATTAGAAGGGGGTGGCAATTATTTGCAAACATCAAACATTTTGTTAAGAGATAAAGTTCATAGATGATTCTTTTTGGTTCTCACTTTCAAAATAATCCAAGAAAGGTTTCAGTTTCCTTTTTGACTTTAACTTTTGCACATTCCACTTGGATTTTTGTTATTTTTTATTTATATATTTTACTTTCATTCATTTATCAATTTTTTTTACAAATCTGACATTATATATTTACATTATATAATTGTTTAATATCTTAGATCACTTTTTCTCTCTGTTGTAATTAAAAAATGTAGGCCAACATTACTCATCATTACCAACATTATTTATGGTTTCAAGGTCGTAATATTAAGTATCGTTGAACTCGTCTTGAGATCAGCTACAACATTATGAAAAAAGAATACATTTTAACAAAATCAAAGTGATCTTGATTAATTGTTGTAAACAAAATATTTTCCAAACTTTGTATATCGAAGTTTGTAGATGTCGGAAGACTATTGAACGGAGTATTTCGTATTTTCAATTTCATGAAAGGAATTCTGCTGTGTCTCGATTTCCATTCCGGAATTCGAAATACAGTCGCGATGACATATCGGAAAAATGTTTGATTACTTGTGGGGAGGGGAGGGGAGGCGTACTTCTCCATGTCTCGCGGTTTGGTATATTAAGCTATTTAGAGAAGAGGAAGTCTGGGGAGGCTGTCAATCGGGCTGAAAGCACGACACATAATTTCGGATTCCCGACTGGATTGGCCTGGATTCCCGTTTCTGGTGGCACGCGATAGCTGGTGCTCGATCTTCGAAGAAGCTGAGTCCGTTCCACGGTAAATTGTTAAACGGGGACAGCGAGCTCCGGCTTGCGAATTTTTCGGTGAGTTATGAAGACTGTTTTATGGAGACCTTTCGATCTATGTATTCTACGTCGCTTGCTTTGGTTAGACTGTCAATGTTCCTATTTCTTTATTGCCAACATACCGGGAGAATTCCGAGGCAAGAATTGCTGTGCCAGTTTATGGTTTAATTATCAGAAACTACGAACGCGAACGAGTTTTGATCCGCGAATCAGTTGAATTAAAAATACGGACGCGTACTGTTAACTTCATTATTTTTGACGTTGCTTTAAATCATTCAGAGTCGGGTTATTTCATTGCACCGTTATCGAGTTCCAATGTTTTCGATTTAATTTATATTTATTTCAATTTCTTGCGATTTGATTGAATTTTGATGACTTTGTTGTTTCTATTTACTTTATTCTGTTTGTTTTAATGTATGGTACGTCATGCAATTGTAACGTATTTATTTTTTATTAAAACAGGTCGGTACTGTACGGCGAAATGTTTTCATTTTATTTTTCTTTCTGTTGAAGTGATTTGTCATTTTTAATTGTATCATATCGTTGCTTTTGCGTATCTTCGTTTCATGCTAGCACAATGCATAGAAATGATAAATATACAGTTAACGTTCACAAAACTTGTTTGTTAAAAACATCTTTAATTCTTTTTAACTATCGAAGACTGTTTTTACAAGATCTCTCATTCACTGGTTTGGATAATTGACGCTCTAAGGTATTTAGTTCAGTTAGTTAGTGGGTGCTCTCACAAGGGATATTGTTCGACGAAACGCTGAAAAAACTTTGAAAAACGCAGAAAGTTTCGAGAGTCAGAGATAAATTCGATGGAAGGAATTTTTGGCGTTAACAAGACGACAATGCGTACTCGTGTCCAAACAAACGCAAACTATTGTTCACGTTATTTGATCGTAAAAGTGAAAGGGACACAGGGGTTGGAACGGTGTACGAGAAAGTGGAGGAGTCAGTCGAGCGAGAAGATCTGGAAACTCTGGACCACTTCAGGGAGTCCCTTACTATACTAATTGCGTAACAACGTGAAGCGTGCTTGTCGAGTTCATCTGTTCGCGAGAGGACAAAGATTTTTGCTGAAGTTAATTAACTACTTACAGAAAATTCATGAGACCGTGAATAGCCTGATGTACTCCTGCCGGACAGCGAATTCAATTCTGCTTAAGATGGAAGTTAACGTAAATCCTGCACCGCGCGAAAACGCTTTTAGCATTGTTAATCTCAGAACTTTTCCATGAAGTGGGTTAAACATTAGAAATAGTCTGAATGCTTTTAATCGTGTCAAGTTAAATTTGTTATTTCGCGCATTTCCGTTATGAACACTGCGTATAATCACAAATAAACTGCACGTCTCTGAAGAAAATGAAAATGATCTGTCTCAAATGCACAATAGAAATGTCTCTCTTCTTTTAATCATTTTAATAGCCTGAAGATGTTCTTAATATTCCCAATATAGACATTCTGTCATTTTTACTAACTTTTCAACTATTATAAATTGGACTTGTTTACTTGGAGCTTATGCATTTATAACATTTAAAACATTAGAAAAATTTAAATATGTTTTTATATTATTATCAATCTATTAAACAGGTTAAGAAAATAATTTTCTGTGTCACTTCAATGTGTTGCAAGGAGTTAGACAATTTTTATTTTGTATACAAATTACAACAAATTAATTATCAGATAACTAAGAAAGTTTGCACTGCCTCTAGATATTATCATTATTAATCTGTACGCGCGTATAGTACTATTAATTAACAGGAAGTGTATGTGTGCTTAAACAGAAGGTTAGTCAACTATTGTCTCGTGTAATCAGATAACAACCTGTGAAATCAGTGAAATTGAACCGTTTCAGGGATAAAACACTGTCTAAATACCAGTTAATTAATTGATTCAGTTAAATAATTTCGGGAATTATTATTTGATCCTCTTCGTACATTTATTTCAACTGATTAGATAGACAAGAACTTTCTTAGCTGTCTAATTCTGTATACAGTAATAATCAAGCATTTTTACTTAATATTCTTTCCAAGTCAATTAATTCTGCCTAAATGGGACAGTTTAATTGGTGATCAGCCATTCTACGTCGTCAACATAAACTCGCCAAGCAAGTGTGACGTAAATATGAAATAATGGAGAAACTTGGGAGTGATGAACATATTTCCTCGTTAGCGAAGAAATGCGTTGCGAGGAGATGCGAAATCGCGGATAGTAAAAAGGAAAAGCTTGTAATTAAAAATTACTCGCACCACTCTGCTTTACTAAATATTTCGATCTATCGAAAAGTTCCTAATTCGAAAGGAATTTTAGAGGTAGATTTTCTTCTGGGTACGCACAGAGGGGAATTAGAATTTAACATAAAGTTGAAGTTCAAAATTTGGGGCAAGTAAAAGCTGGTTTAGTGAAACTTAAATTACATCGGGTGCAGAGGAATTAAATACTCTCGGAGAAATATTTTCCTCGAGTAAAAGCACCGCGCAAAGCAGTTGAACATTCTAACATTTCGTATCTATTCATTTTGCAGATGTTCATTTAGATATATTTCGATAATCGAAAATTATCTAAGTTACTGATGTTGAATGCAGTTTTAATAGTTCAAACTTTTGTAACTAATATTTTATTGTAATATAATAATATTGATTCCTTAGCATACGAGTGAAATGGTATTCTATGTGACCAAAGGTACTATTTATTTCTTAACTTATTATTTGGATCTGTTTAACAATGAATTTCCCTATAAACTCAAACAATATGTTTCTAGAATGACATTACGTTGTTTTCAATGTAAAAACGCAATGAAAGGATGAAATTAATTTTTATTGAACTCCTGCTTCCAACAAATAGTACAGAACATTTTTATTTTGCACAAAGATCCGCACTCTAATGATAATCAATGAACGACTGATGTTGAATCTAGAAACGTGCGGTTGAACGTGCAGCTAAATCACGAATTGTTTTCGTAGGAGAACACATTTGTAGATTGAACGCGTTGACTGAAACAATTAGTTCCCCCGTGTAGCGATTTGGTTTAAGCTTTCGTGTGTCGTTTATCAAATCGATTCGATCGATCAGGTGAAATTAACTCGAAAGCCGTTGACAGCGCTGTCCGTAATACATCTCCATTCATTAAGTAGATACTTGTTGATTGGCTCGCTGCGAAATCGAGTTCGCAGATGCGTAGATTAATTTCCTTCTGTTTTCTGATTATTATACAAACGCGGCACTGAGAATACACGAAAGTTTTATTCGCTACTGAACACTTCGAAACTAGATAAATTAAAGATTACAATTTGCAATATGAAGATTTTGTTAAATAAGTTGAATGTCATACTGTTGAATGTGAATCTGTCAATCGAAAGTTGTTTCATTTTACAAATTATATACTGGTCACACTTGTGAAAATGTGTAAATGCCTGTTTTTTAAGTAGTCAATTGAATATTGTTGGCCAGTGCATCAATCATCATTTTAAAGAGAGACAATTTAATCGATCGAAATATTGCAATTTTATTTAAACAATATAGGTCGAGTATGAAAGAAAGAAATTGTATTGTAACATTTATTTTATATTAATTGCTATTTTCAAGGTATAGAAAAATAGAGTAGCACACTTTAAAGGGTGTTTCACAATTAAAAATCTGTAGTGATTATAATTATAGTGATTATAAAAGAAACTGAAATGTTTGGGATTATAAAATTTATAGGAACAAATTCAATAATACTAATTGCTGTTTTCAAGGTATAGAAAAATAGATGGTTGCACAATTCAAAATCTATAGTGATTGTAAAAGAATCACAAATATTTAGGATTCTAAAATTTGTGGTAATAATTTCAATCAAATAATAGTCAAACATTTTAAAACATAATTTAATTTAAACTTTAACTTTTTATAGTTACAAATTACATTGTTTTGAACAACAAAAAATATACGAACAGCTTACAATGTTAACGATTAATATTTCTGACAATCTTTCGAACAATATTTGATCCGAGTTTCTAGAAAATTGGACAGGTAAAAGTGAATAATTTTTTACAGTCTACGGGTCAGTATTAGAATGCTCGGCGAAATCACGAGAATGATTAATCCCGAAACGAAAATGGTGCAGCAGCTAGAGCGATTCAAGGATTGCGAGCCAAGGAAAATCGGTAAATGCGATCGATCAGGGACTCGAGAATACCATGCAGCAAAAGGTAGTAAAGCCCCTTCCGTGAACGATAGATGAATAACACCACCGATGGCTCTACTTGTGGAACTTTAGGCATTCCAATCGGGAAATTCCCGATGCACTTTGGCAGTGCATGAGAGGAATGCACGGATATATCGATCGCGACCGGATCCCCTTCTGCAGCCAATATGCGTTAATATACGCGTGATTCTTGTGTCGATGTAAACAAGCGCCATCGTCGCCTCGAACTATGTTCGAATAAAGCACAAAAGATTTTTTCTTGGGTGAAACATAATTTTCGTACAATGGATTTTAACAAAAGATTCTTCTATAGTTTCTCGTCAAACTCATTTTGAACGTTTTCTGTCTATAATCAAGAAATTTCGCGTTGTCTATTCATTTATCAGTTCTAAACGTTCTAAAGAAGTTCAAGAAACTCGATATTTACGATCAGCATACAAAACAACAGCGAAAGTTAGTATACAGAAATTTAGTTCGGGTAATCAGTGATTTCAAAATTCAGCAGGACCTCGATTAACCGACTTGATCGGGAG
Organism: Lasioglossum villosulum; assembly: GCA_963971365.1. Classification (NCBI taxonomy): domain Eukaryota; kingdom Metazoa; phylum Arthropoda; class Insecta; order Hymenoptera; family Halictidae; genus Lasioglossum; species Lasioglossum villosulum. The sequence continues at coordinate 25,716,854 of OZ020502.1, forward strand.
ACAACAGAGTCCGAATAAATTAAGGCTCGATGGACAATTAAGACCAAAGGAAATAATTAAAATGTACATTATATTCCAAAACAAATGTTCTATATTTGAAAATTGACTTGCCTTCGTAATATAATCATATTTAAACGCATATTTGTTTATAATTGTAAGCGAAAATATATTAAATAACTGAATAACTGTTTTTAATTCGAAAAGAAAATACACAACTGAAATATAAAATTAACGGAAATTAACGTAAACGTATCGTATTTAAATCAAACGTGATGACGTGTTTCGTATCTCGAGAAAAAGTCGAATCGCTACGTGAACACGTCCTTTTATATCCTACTTTTTTCTAATGTTTATAAATTTTCTAGAACAAATATTGATTAAACAAGATGTGTCGCAATCGCAATATCACGGCACTCACGCATACATACACGATTCTCGATTCTCACATTCAAACAACAAATAATATCATACAAATCATTCATTTCCTACATAATCGGGATCCGGTTAATCGAGATCCTACTAGTTACGGGTTCAAACCGGTAACCGCTTGCGTTTTATATTCAAATCGGACAGGAACTTTTGCAATGGTCTAATAAAACGCGACGTGCGGTCTCGAGAGACAAACTTCTCGAGACAACATTGTTTCAGGTTCCGGGAAAGATTGCTCGGATCGTGCAGAACTCGGTCGTGCAAAGCACTGCGTCGGCCAATGGAATTTATCGGCATCCATTACGGAGAACGCAGCGCGTGGCCCGTGCCGCGGACGTCGCCGAATATTAATTAGCCCGATTAACAGGCGCATTAAATGGTGCGGCGTAATCGCGCGCGTACACCGGGATATTTTAAAGTGGCGATTTATCGCGCGGATTTATCATTAGGCGGCCGCGAACGCCGCGGATTCCGAGCGGCGCAGCGCGCCATGGACACGAAAATCGCGCGCTCGCGAAAAATAAAAAAGGAAAACCGTCGGAAATCGCGGTTACAAATGGCCTGGTCTCGCCAAGTAAGCCACGGAGATATTTTTTCGCGAGTATACTGAATTTTTAATGTCCCTCCACTTCGCCTTCCACTCTTCCGTTTTCTCTTGTTCACTCGGACCAAGAGAACGCTTTACGCCGCGGCTTCGGAACTTTTTTATCTTTATATTTTCCGCGATACGATATTCCGCAAAGAAAATTTCAATTCCGACGGCTTAATCAAGAGTTTTTAGTGGCCGCGATAATGCGCCGGCGTTTTATGCGCGCGAATGTAAGACGCGTTAGCTCGACTGCGTGAACTTTGTATCACCCGAGAATTTATGCTTCAGACTTCTTTGTAGCCAGTGCTGGTTTATTGATTTGAATAGTCTTGAGATACAGGTTTTTTAACAAAATTTTTAATGATATAAGAGAGATTTCCCTTAACGCCGGACGTTATCCCGCATAAATTCTTTTTTCTCATTTTTATTACAGACGCAATTTCAAAAATTATCTTGAAAATGGTGCAAATCAGCACCGAAACGTCGATTTTTTTGTGTATTAGCAAAATTGCTTATCGATTAATTTACTTTGTTTTTCTAATGATCGAACCGTAGCGCCGAAATCATTTATTAATTGTTATCAGCAATAATACGATCGATATAAACTATTTTATTTATTATGTATCAGTCGGAGGCATTAACATTTCCTCCAATACCGTTGAAACCGAGTGAAATAGAAAATCATGAAGGAAAATATCGAATTTCTTGGATCAAGCAAAACGCAGACCGAGATTATAAAATCCTCTATAAAACGAAAGCGTAATTTTTGGTTGACGTGTTGGACGAAGCTCTGGTCGAATTACCAATAACAATCTGCATCGTGTTTTAATAAAACACCGTAAAATTCGGCTGTTTGGGGAGTGCGCGGGAATGCGATACGTTCAAATTGCAGCCGGAACGAGAATGTTTTTCAAGCGGACAGCGAGATGAGTATAACGTTCCGTAATTAACGCTCGGTCCTGGCACACCTTTTCGCTCTGTAATACAGTCGAATCGATTTGGTTTTTCCCGACGATCGGATGTTGCCTAGTATAATTAAATTCCGGACGAGCGAGCGTATGTTTGAGCTCGAGGAGAATAAATTGAAACCTTGAGGCCGGAAACTATCAATGCCGCTTTCCAGGATGGAACAGACGGGGATGAGCGAAACGTTATTGCTGACCGACTCGGCAGAGATGAAACATGTCGCCTGCCCAATTAATATAAACAATCCGTTAAGCGAAACAGGCTGGTCTCGACGGGAACATTTTCGTCGCTGCTAAATAAATCCCAATAATTACAAAAATCTGTGTCGAACATTCGTTTACATTCAGTTGTGAGCTGGTACATTTGTGAATGTACAGCATGTATGATTTTTAATTTAAATCTGGTGCATTGTGCAGGTAATTCAACGAGTTTAATTAAATAGTGTTCTTGATATTCATTAAAGGAGACGTATGTCTTGATTGTAATATTTATGATGATACTGCATTAATTTGTGGTAATTATATAGAAAAGGTCTACCTACTCCGATTTTGATGAAATTTTAATATGTTATAGATTTTGACATTTTGAACAACTTTTTCCTTTTCCAATATAGGGGGATCGCTTTTCGTTTTCGAGATATTCGCAAAACACTACTGCTAATATTCTGTTGCCATCTGTTATCAATGAAGCTGTTTTAAAATGATTTTTTTGATTTCACGCATTTATTACAAACATGAGTAAAAGAATTAAAAGAATGTAAGAATACCCATACATGTTTTTCATCTTCTTAAAATTATTAAAAAAAGAACGACCATTTTATTTGGCTCGTGCACTTTGATTTTACACGAAGATCCACAGTCTAATTTATCGGAGGGATAATGAATATTGCAGAAATACGATACAATGTACAAATGTCTTTTAGATATGAAAAGAATATTATATATTACGTTCAATATGATTTAATAAATATACAAAAACATAGGAAACTCTCGTTAAACACGATCAAAAAATTTTTTAAGTTACTGTATTCTTTCAACGTCTATAGCAGTGAAGACACAAAATAATTTTCGTATGTATAAAATTGTGCCTTGAAATTGCTGTACCTTAGAGGCTATAGAATTACATACACATTACAATATTTCCTCTCGCTATATTAAAAGATCAAGCTTATCGTTTCTCTAACAACTGCAAATTATTAATCTCGTCGCATGTCCTCGTATTGGAACAAGACGAGTGCTAAAAACCCACGAAACACGATGTGCAAAGAGCCGCGGTTCTGTATAATAGAAATTGAGGAAAACAAATATGTACCAGGGGGGCAAGAATAAAGGGTACCGTTTGCGAAACGAAAAAGAGGGTGTCGTGAAAAGGGACGAGGGGTATGAAGATCAGGTCGAAGGTGGCCTCCTTGTAGACATGCCCGGAAATGCCTCAGGGAGCGTGTTTCCTGGTCCTATCGGTCGCTCGGGAGCGGTTTCGAGCCCGTCATTTCCGGTGGGTAAACTAGGATAACGATGTGTAATCACGGCTGTCGAGCGGGCACGCTCGATTATAAACCGGCCCGATGCTCGTGGGACGTATAAATAACGCAAATAACACCCCGCGACACGCCCCCGCAGCCCTTCCTGTACCGGTACCCCTTGGCCACCATAATCCCCACCTATCACACCATGCTGTTCCGCCGTGGCGAAGATACTTTGCGCGATAACGCGAACTCTCGGTGGCCTGCACTTCGTAGAGGAATAAGCGAAAGCGAGGGAAATCACACAAACACTGTGGTTCACCATACGGTATGTGCTAAACGAAATTTTTTAATCTCGAAGACTCAAAATATTTTTTCATTTACATCAGGCATTGATGTAGACTCATTATTTGTGTTATTAGGATCAATCATAGTTTGTGCAGTGTCTTTCCTTTAATTTCTCAAGACCATCTTTAATTTTTTATGTGTAGGTATAGTTATCATGTTTTTGCGCATTGGTTAGTGGACGTCGAGACGAATTCAACGAGCTCAATAACGACCGTCTTGTTTGAAGTGGAAGTCTCTTTGGGCGCACCGGGTACATAATTGCACGGCAGTGAACGATTCTCATCCGTCACGCTCAGAGGTGAAACGCTATTTGGATATTTGTGCAGAGTGTATGACACAGATACGAAATGTAGCAAAATCAATTTTGGTTTGTTACTCATGCCATTAAAGAAAATGTATAGCAATAGTTTCACGTGCTTGAACGCTTTGCACTCGGAGCTATTTCAAGTCGAAAATCACACGTTTCTCCTGACCTAGAATACTTGCATTCTATATCATTTTTTAAATTAGATATCTTGAAAAGTAATGAGTATTATCGAAAACTCTTGGACTATTTATTTATGCTCTAGACTGATCAGAAAAAGTTTAATTAACATAGACGTCCCCACCACTGTGACTTCTCCTTGTAAATAGTACTTCACATTTACTTGCCTGTAAATATAGGTGTTGAAGAAAATACGTTTTCTCGAAACAAATTATCGAGGCAGCCCGTACGTTCGTACACCAGCAAAATCCCCTTGAAGTAATATTGCGGAGGCGTGAGCATCGTAACAACCGAACCATCGAATTTCGTTTAGAGTTAACGCGCCGCCATGGGTTTACTCGATACGAGTGGACACGTGTTCGGACATTAAGCGCGCCGCTCCGCAGCGTTCCCGAGGAAAATTAATCGGCGATGGTCGTTAGTTAAGTTCATTGCTCGGGCAAGTGTTGCGCTAAATTCGTTACCGCGTCAGTTTTTGAATGGCAATGATTAGTCTTATCATTATTCGCATGCGAATGTTTAGCAAATCGGAATTTGATCCGTTAATGGATCAAGTATGCTGAAAACGCACAACCTGGAATAATTATTTCCACGTCATCGCGCGAACCCGTACACATAATATAACGCTGTTCATTTGCAAATGAAAACGCGAGGGCACTCAACAGAGTGGCAACGAGTGCGTTTCGAGGAGGCGAAATTTGTTAAATATCAAACTATGTAAAGTAAACGTGCATTAGGCTGAAAAGGGAGCAACGTTATTCAAAACCTACTTATCGAGGCTTCCAAACACATTTGAATATTTTGTGAAGCATTACGGCTTCCTGTTCGGTATTTGGTTCCCATTTAAATAATTAATCTTAAAGGCTAGAAGGAATGAGCGACGTATTACTGTCTTTAATACCGTTTTAACGACTCCCAAGTAAAACAAAATTGTATTACATTGAATTAATTTTATTTATTGTAATTGTATAATGTATTTAATTTTTTTAATTCAATGAGTTTCTACGTGTATTTATGCGCTGTAAATTCTTGAATACGCGAAACATATTCACAAACATTAAAGCTTAAACAGTTTTCTCTTCCGCACGAAAATTGAATTCATCCTGTTAACAGATTAGTTGCGTATTATCGACTGAAAAATTTTTCAATTTACATAATTCGTTGAATTTAACTGACTTATCCATTGTACCATTAACTCGAAAAAACATTAGTCCGTTTTGTTTATCACGGGAACCAGTTACTTTTCCAGGAGAAAAAAAAGTACAACCGGCTGTACACTCATGAAGGAACTTCAAAGGAAAACAGAGAACTGATTTAACGCAAACACAGTCGTTTGTGCCGCGATTCGGTGAACACGGAATTCGTTGGAATTAAATTTAAACCGTTAGCGAAGGGCTTTCGAAATTTCGTCCGCAGGACCGCATTACCAGGGCCCCTTAATTGAGAATACGCATCTGTCAGTTGCGAACACGAGTTTATGTTTGTTTCGAGTAACGCGCGTGTACATCGCGCGTGGCCGAGGTCTACTTAATTTTAGGCGAATTATGCCAGCAGGTACCATCACGCAATTCATAATTTCCAATTTAAATGAAGCTTCCTATTGAAATTATGTAACAAAATCAAGCAGACAAAACTTTTTTATCCGTTGATATTTCACGGTGAAAACATTGGAACGTCATTCAATATTTTGAAAATTTATCATTCTCACATTTTACATTAATCTCTGTAGAAAAAAATTATATCTTTACTGGATAATTTCTCCTATAAACCTCATTAAATTGTTCTTTATCATTATACAATTGTAGCTTTACTTACATTAGAGACAACTCGTCTAGTAAATGAAATTTTGACCTAGTCACAGATGGTTTTTAACTAATCCTTTTCTACATTTTTCAATTTTTTGAATAACGACTCTAATTTTTGACTGTGTGCACGTAAAATATTATTGGAACAGGTATTATGCACGTAGTATAGGACTATGGTTATATTCCTCTAGTAATGCATATACAATATTGTTTATTACTGAATGATAATATTTTTCAATCTACATATTAACGACTTGTAAACATACACATCGTGATATAACTGATCAAAATAAGTATAACGGTATCAATCAACTTTGTAAAAATAAAAAAAGTAGTTAAAAATTATATAAAATAAAAAGGTACATGGCTAAATTGTTATTACTAAATTCGCATAGGTTTACACTAAATATGCTACGTTCAGTCTCATTCTTTTTGCAGTAAGCGTTGCAACAATTAATATATTCTTTAGAGTTACAGCCAGGGTCCAGTTATTTATGAACAAGAGAAGATATGCAGTGTATGTCAAAATGTTTGCAATGCATTGCATCGTAAAAACTCAATGTAAAGAATTTCAACAACGCGTTAGCGGTAATATCAATTCTTTATCGCGCAAAGAAGCGCGTTTTCTCCTCGAACAAGAGTTAAACGCGAGGCGATTTTCTGGGATGACGACCGACCGCGCGTTACCGTCGCTCCATATACACGGCTTTATGGATCACTGAACAGGTTATAGGTTAAACGTTAAACAATTTATGGGCCGGCAGTTATTAGGCAGAAACACGGCTAAGCGATAGAGCAGGCGACGGTGAAGCCGCGAACCCGTGAAAATCTAATGTGCCTCTTTAAATGTGAATTAGTGTGTGCGCCTTTTATAGAAAAACCTGTCCACCGGAGGCCGTGGAAGCTGTACGAAATAATAGAGGAATTAAGGGGGTAGAGTACCCACGTGACCATGGTATTTTTCAGTGTGACCAACCCCCGCGCGAAAAACCAATTTGGCAACAGTGATGAACATACATGTGCATTGATTTGCATCTATCTAACTCTTCAATTTCGCTATAATTACAGGTTTTTTTCTTTTAAGCATTATCTTCATTGCTATTAATGGATCCGAGTGGCTTCATGCCCTTTACACTTTTGTTGTTAAGAAACTACGCTAATAATTCTCCTGACTAAGCGCCATCTCGTCCAAGTAGCTGAACTAAAATTGCTTCTACTCACCCTTCATGAAGGGAATCTGGGAAACAATTGAATGCGATCACGGGAACACACCTCACATCCTCATACGATTTTATATTGAGTTTAGTGAGGGCTCATTTGAAAGAGGAAGGTTAAACGAAGCGCGCGTGGGTCCCTAAATAAGCAGGAAAAATCTTTTTGTGATCGAAAAATACATTAGAAAATCCGGAATTTTTCTTCATTTGTTTTCCCTACTTTGGACAGTCACATTACTGGATATAAACATAATGTAACTGAAGTTGGACCCACGCGCGCTTCGTTTAACCTTCCTCTTTAGAATGAGCCCTCACTCAGCTCAAAATATAATGATATGACGACGTGAGGTGTGTTCCCGTAAACCCCTGTTTTCACTTGTTTTCTGGTAATATTCTGGTTAGATTCTAGTAATGTCACGTGGGTACTCTACCCCCTTAAACTGCTCGGACACATTGTGAATTTCGGATTTTCCGTTTTAAACCCTTGCCATACGATTTTCTCCACTGTTAAAGAAATTGGAAAATGCAGGGTGAGTCGTCGAACGTTTGCATCTCAAATATCTTTGTTGATTGTTCATTAAGGTGCATACGATAAGTCATGAAAATATTTTTGTTTTTATGTTATTTTTTTAAATTCAAGGTGACCTACATTTTTTAAATGGGACTTCAAAAAATTGAGCCTTCGAAGCAATTGATACATACGTCCTTATAAAAATTATGTGATTGATTTTATTTAGACTTTGTATGGCTCCTGTTGTAATACGTGCTGTACTGAAAATATCTATGGAATCATGTCTTACTGACTATAATCTCTATAGTGTCTATAATTACTCGAGGTCATACGAGATTATAGGCAGAGGTATAGGGTAACTGCACCAGTGAATGAACATTTAAGAAATTGTTCAGGAAAATATTTTATTTAAAAAAAAGCTATGTGAATTAAAGGAATCTCATATATGCCAAATAGCTCCCTATACTTCATTTGTCAAAAATAAATGAACACAAATACAATGAAATTATTATTATTCTTCTTTATTAAACGTTAAATCAAAAATATGAAAAATACCAGTCAATGAACACTACATTCTAGTAATTGAATAATGCTAGTCCAATCAATGAACAAAATTACTAAACAATATTCTCCTATTTATTTAACTCTTTAATCACAATTTTATCGCTAGTATGCCGTCCGGGTTAAAATTTGTTGAAATATACAAAAGCGTTCATTTACAGGTGCCCGTTCATTCACTGGTGCAGTTACCCTATGTCTACATTTATTTTAATGCTTGAATATTGTCCACAAAAGAATAATATTTTATTTCGATGGTAACGAAAGAAATAATGTTTGTATAGATTCTTACAAAAGCAGGGCTTAAACAATTTTATTGAATTTGTAACATCGACAAGTCTATTTTATGGAACTAAGTATGAACGAATAGTGATCGCAGAAACTAAAAAAATAATGAGCGAATGATATATTACATTATACAAAGAAATAGAGTGACAAGGTACCCGAAGAAGATTGAACTAATCGGAACGTTGTTTTTCGCAGAAGCGAGAGAATTTGCCGGCCCGATAACTGCTCGCGATTAAGCAAAACATCCGATGGATTTCCGGGCGTCGGGTAGTCTGTGGTTCTGCGTCGGGCAAAGCGTGTTTCTTATCAGCGAGGCGTGCGAATTGTTTGCCGAGGTCATTTGTTCGTCGCGAGACACCGGAAAATCGAAACATGCCCCGAGGCGATCGTTATCTTGTCCTTAAGGACGATACTCTCGGCAAAGGGCCGAAGGAGTTCGACTGCGTTCGTAATTTATAGCCCGGGAACGTGTGTGCTGGCGATACCGAATCACACGCGGTAACGCAACTTGTCTCGAGAGCAATTACCATTTATAACATCTCTTTCCAACGAAATTTATTGTGCAATCCTTTGCGATGAATGTGGTCTTTCGTTTATTAATAGACTGCGGACCTTTATGCACTTATGGCTTGTGAATATTTTCAAAAAATGCTAGAATATAAAATTCGATAGAGTTTAGCAAAATTTTTATTTGTTTCGGATCTGTAAAGACTGTTCCCATTAAAACAAAATATATATAAAAACTTAAAAATCACGGTTATATAAAAATGCACTAAAAAAGGAGAAAATAATTTTTTTAGACGTTAGTGACTATAAATAAAAGTGTGGAGCGCTTTTATTTATAGTCATTAATGTTTAAAAAAATTATTTTCTCCTTTGTAGTGTATTTTTACGTAAGCGTGGTTTTTAAAATGATTTTTTAAATATACTTTTTATTTTCTACTTTTTAGTCTTTTTAAATGGAACGCAAGATATAGTAATACTCGTATTGAAATAGTGAGATATAGAAACGCAAGATATGGAAATATGCGAAATAGAATAAACGGAATTGAATGAACGGAACACCACACTGTGCTCCTTCGGTGCAAAGTGGGTGAGTGTAGTGGGAATGAGTTGGAGTGGGGATAAGTTGGAGTGGGAACGAGTAGAGGAGTGGCTGTCGCGCGGAGTGGGGATCGCTTCCCGCGATGAGGTACTCAAGATCGTTCAAGCTCACAGAGGTATATCTATATTTATTGTAATACTTGAATATTGTCTACACAAGAATAGAATTTTATTTCGACCGTAGCGGAAAGAATAATAATTTATCTTCAAATTTAATCCTTTGGAGTCGGAGCTATTTTAACTTGAAAATTAAACGTTTCTTCAGACCTAGAATAAATCCATTGTATATGATTTGTAAAATCATGATTTTGAAAAATAATTTTAAATGTGTAGTAATTGATTTGATACCAACATTTTTAATTATGTAAACAATACTGTGAATAATGGTACAGCAATTCTGAGTGGTGACTATTAGTCACCTTTCGACTGCAGAGGGTTGAAAACGCTACGGATTTTTGTTCCAATCCAAAAGATTGAAGATGGGCAAAAATAACTGGCACTACCCAGTCACAGATTATCTACGGCGTGGACAATATTAGCCAGGATGACTATAAAAATGAACCGACCATTAGGCCAGCGCTTTTAACGAGGTTTTATTCGGTGTAACGTTGCCAAAGCGGTTCGTTTAGAAACTGAGTTACCGATGTTAGTAGACCGACGCGTATGTGCCAGAAATTACGAGGACGCAATTTATTTATTGCGCTAATACGCCCCCGATCCGTGAAAATGTATCGTTGCAATGCGCTCTCGCATGTCGGAAATTTGCTGCGTTCTGCATTAGCGACGTTCGAGCCTTCCATTCGCGAAGTTTGGCAGTGATGAAAAATAACAACTACTCTGCATATTCGATAAATCTGCTGCATGATGCATGTATTAGGATTACTTAGCAGCGTTCGAGAAATAAATGCGACACAAGAATTTTCAGAAAATAAATCGCGCTTGTGCCACGGATCGAAAAAAACTCACGTTCCAGTAGAATAATCGAGCAATAGTCAGACATGTTGCTTCAGATCACCTATTTCACGCATTATGACGTTAACAAGTGAATGTAGATCGTTGAATTAGTAAAATTGAATAAAGCGAAACTAATATATTAAATTGAGTTGCGAATAATTTATATTATACGATCATTGTTTATCGAATTATTACGAAACAAAGTATTGCTCTCTTTGTTTGATTGATGAAATCTGATGCATTATTTCCAAGCTGACATTCGTTAAATAATTTAAAAATGTTGTTTTTTCATTTCATTTGAAATAAAATTCAGCAATTTCCCCAGCAAAAGCGATAGATTATCGATCGAAAATTGTAAGCGGCCGGTTCCTGGAGCTTATAATTAATTTTGTAAGCACCAGTTACGCATTGCAATTAACCCGGAAAATGAATCCGACGGTAAATTATTATTACACCATTATTTATTTTTATTGAGCCACAAATCCCGGGCCGACATTAATATTCCCATTAGCACGATAGAGACGTCAGTGCGCCAAATAAACAAGAAAAGCATTCGCTTAATTATGCAAATTCACGGTACAAATAAGTTGCTGCGAGCAATTAATCAAACCCGAAGCAATTTATAACCGCGAGCTCGGTTCTTCGTATCACTGCGAGCCTTTGCCGCGATAAAAAGTCTCTTCGAATCGAGCTGCTAAACGATTTCCCTCCTACCCACACCGTTCCCGCGGAAACTGCAAACCATTTATCCAGCGATGATCCACTCATATATACCTCAATAAAATCAGCAGGAACGATAATACAACGATGAAGAGTCGAAACGGTGGTTGGCTCGAAAATATTCCCCCTGCATCCCCCCGAAAATCTAGCGGCACAATCTTTCATCGGGGTTCTGATAAAGCCGAGCAACGATCTCTGCCTCCGGGGCTAGCGAAAAGGTCTCGGGCGACCTATCAACCCCTTTAAGGATCCGCCAAACGCATTTCTCTCGGGAGAATCGGTTGTGATCCAATCCGAGATACGAATCGGGACGATTATCTGCGAATTATATGGATTAGAGGCCACCTCATCGATTCGAACGACATCGAAATGTTTTACCGTGATCAACATTCCGAATAATTCTGCTTACCCTGCTGAGACTATTATTTGTGAATTCATTGGTGTAGGACAGTGATCGGCAATATACAGCTCGCGAGACACATTCGGCTATTCGGTTACTTGGGTGCAGCACTTCAACGAATGACGTGTATAAAATAATGTCATTGTACTTGAATTTAATAGTATTTTAATTTTTGCGGCTCCTATTGTTATACGTGCTCTACTACAGATACCGCTACGATAATTTCGTATGAAATCATATTTATTATTTCGATAATTGTGAAATAAAAAGTCAGTCAGTGTGTTATATCTTAATTTAAATGAAGAGTAATTTCTACTCTATTTTTGTCAATAGAATCGGATCTTTATGCACAATAAAAATTGTCTGCATCGATTGTGAAGAATCAAAAATAAATTTCAACATTGTTTTTTCCCTTCATGATTCGAATAGAGGAAAAATCATATATTGATATCTACAACTTTGAATTTCATCTTCTCAATTTTGCTATAAATGCATAAAAATTATTTATCAGTAAATAAGATAATCTAGTTTTATTATATTATACAGTAAAATACGATATCTAGTTTTATTTAGTTAGTTTTAACCGATTTATAAAAACAGGATTCTTGTAAATTTGACTCTCGAAAGAAATTTAAATCGTTGTACTGCTGATATTTGACTCTTTTTACTGATTTAAAACCTACATAGATAATATCGGCCAGGATAGCTCCTCATCCCTCGGGTGACGAAAGCTGGGTCTATTTTGACCCGGGGTTGTAAGGGTTCCGTTAAAATTCTAGTCGTTTAGCAGCAAGATTAAATTGTTTATTACTGTTCAGACTGAATTGAATAAGAGGACTGTGCATATGTCAGTGCATATGATCAAATTGTATAATGTACATTCCACATTTAAAAAAACAAGGAACTAACATTTCACTATGAAATTTAACTGTTCAAATTACTGTTCACAAGTTAGTATTACTATTAACAAGATAACTATTGTCATAAATATATTCATTGTCAATTATAGAAAACGTTCACGATTCTTCTCATATAGTCACAAGTCTAGTGTTAATTTTTAAATTAAATTATAAACAATATTTCTTGTAGACGATAGCATCGTTAAGAACTAGAAATGTATTATTGACAAAAAAACGATAGATCTGTATTATTAGATTCTATGGGCTATCGATAAAACAAGACAGAACTGTTCATGAAATGTTCATATTTAAACACATTATCCGACTACAATTTTTACAAACTTCAATTGATCTCATCGTTTTCAAAAGTGCCGAACATTTACAAACTGCTATACATTCACTTGAAAGACGTCGAAATGATATAGTTGGTTTTGTTAGCAAATGAGGAGTTAATTCTTCGATTAGGACAACTGTACGTCCCGCCCTAATTAGCGTGGTTTTTAGGAACTCGTCGCGGCAATACAGATAATAGTTGAGCGAGAGACAGGCGCGCGTCTCGAGTCCGCAGACGTCGGAATAATAAAGAATGAAAAGAAGCGGATAGAAATAAAAGTGGAAAAAAGGCATTGGGACAGGACGACTCCTCAAAAAAAGCGGCGAACGTCAACGTCGACGGAAGAAAGGGGGCGTTTGCGCGGAAACGGAAGTAATTGCGGAAATTGCTCGACTACTTTTTCTTTTGTGTATCGGGCGCATACAGTGGCGAACGACAGCCGTGGTACGCGTGTACGTATATGTAGAAGGGAACACGTAGACATCCGTGTGAAAGCTTCTTTACAGAAGTAATAGACTCCGCGAGGCAAGGATTTTCGGAGGTATTTCTAGGTAATGGCGACGCGAAATAAGTGAGGAGACCGCTGCGGATAAAGGACCGCCACAGGAAAAAAGACAGAACCACGAGACCGGAAACGAACCATGCTGGTCGATAAGCATGAAAAATGAGACAGACATAAAAAGTAAATTATGTCAGAAGTTGAGAGTCATTTTATAATTCGATTTATTAATGCTTTTAGGTGCAACGTATTCCCTTGTCTTTTTTCACTTGTTACGAAATTATATGGATCAATTATACATTGCAGCCTGATATTGATTGAGCCATGAAGGAGATAATTCTATATGAGAAAATAAGTCGGGAAAATCGAATGAACTTTCTTCATTTGAATGCCTTGCGTTCGAGAAAACCAAATTTGAAAATTCAGCGAACACGCTGTGTCTGAGCATAATCTACTGATTCTACTTCTTACTCGGCAGGAAAACTTGGCGGTTCTTCGAAGTCGTTTTTCTCGAAAACAAGGCATTAAAGTAACAAAATTTATTCTTTATTTTCGACTTATTTTAGGAGGTAGAATCACCTCCTCCACAGTTGTGCCATCAATACTGGGGCATCCTTATTTCTATAGGTAGCCCACCAAGAACAGTTGAGAAACACTAAAATTGCAAAAAGGCATAACAGTTTTTCGTGGGACGCAAACTGCGTTGACAATTGACAAAAATAAACTTTCATGATGGTATTTAAAACCTTGATAGGAGTGCTTCCAGATATCTATTACAAAGTAAAGTAATGACTGCGGATCTCTATGTAAAATAAAAATTGTTGCTGTCAATTGCAATTCACAAGAACCAAACTTATAATTAGACAGTGGATTTTTATGCATTTATGAAGAAACTACTTGGGTGAAATCTAAAACAGTGAAGTATTAGAGAAATCTAAAAATATTATTGTGATGTTTTCAACGTAAGAAATCTATTAAGGGATGAAGTGAATTTCTATTTAACTCATGCTGCCCAAAATTGTTGCAAAATATTCTTATTTTACATAAAGTTTCACTGTCAACTTACAAAATTCATAAAAGCCGCACTCTATTAATAATGTTAAAATAAATGAATAATTTGATCAGATACCGTAACCAGAAAATGGACAAAGGTGTCTCTTAGATCACAACAGATTGTAAAATTTTCCCATCAGGTAACGAGAAGGGAGATATTGAGACCTATTCCCACGATCGAGAGAGCAACTAACAATAGCTTCGCAGTCAGGAAAATGTCTGATTAACACGCGTGAATGTTCGTAGACCAGTATGAAAATATCACGTGGAGCAATGCGCTCGCAGTCGCGACCTCGCTGCCGAGGATCTTACTGGCAGACAAAGAAGCTTAATTAACGGATATCCTTCGTATTTGTCTTCTTACTCGGTAGAGGGAGCTTTCACCGAGCAGAATTCTTTGAGGAATGAAAGCGCTCCCTTCGAGTCGTTACCCGATTATAAATCCTTGGCAGAACGCTGTCATGAATTTCATAATTAATTATACCTGTTTGTGCAAATGATTGGTAATTAACCGTTGTTAAGTCGACGGGCTCTTAAATTTTTTGACAGTCGAAGACGGTTACGCACGCTAGGTACGTGTTTATAGGTGTTTACAATGTATTAATCCATTGTCGGATAATGTGGAGACAGACTAGTAATAATGTTTTTAAATATAAATGTTATTCATTTCGTTTAATTCAAAGTGAAATTCTATCCGTCTAAGCACTACATGTAAACATAAGATAAATGTAAAGTTTATTTTGAGGAAGTTATTCAGGACAGGGACTTTTAATAGTTTAATATACACCGAAGTGACCGGAAATTGTAGCACGGACGAGCAGGGGTGAGTCTACATGAAAAATAAGAAAAAAATTCGCTATAAAATTTTTGCATCAGAGACCTCGTTATCAGGTTTGAAAATGCATACGTTTGCTATCAGATAGAAATCATCTGATGCGTCTGATCATGACCTACTAATTCTACTTCCTGCCTGGCTGATCTTGAAATTTGATTTTCTCGAAATCGAGGCGTTAAACGAAAAAATTGTATTTCTCCTTTTCAATTTAATTTAACATTTAGAAGTACCCCTTGCCCGGTTAAAAATATTTCAACTAAGAATTACAATATTTGCAAATACTATTTCTCGCAATTGTTATGTATGTTTCATTTGACACTAATACTAAATTACTGTTTCAAATGAAACATATGTAACACAGTTGTGAGAAATAGTATTTGTAAATATTTGTATTTCTCAGTTGAAATATTTTTTAACCTGGTCTGCCAGTTGTACTACGATTTTCGGTCTACCCTGTACATGAAATAATAAGTATGTGCATATATTATTGAGACTGTTAATATTCCTTTTTATAAAATGAGTGAACATCGTACCACTTAAGGGTTAATGATAACAACAAGATAGTTGATTGAAATGGCTAAGTACAGGAAGAATTACCATACTTTTGATAACCTAATGCATACGTACTCACAGCGTTTCGTTGAGCCTCACAAGAGCTCGCATAGTAAGTGGCAATGTGTCTCTTACCTGGAACAGAAAAAGACAAAAGGGGGTCGTTTAAACGGAAGTCTCGGCTTACTGTAGAGAGTATTAGCTTTCCCCGGTCGAGTTTCGAAACGGCGTCGGCTCGTGGCCGAAAACTTGCCCGTCCGTAGTTAAATCGTTCCGTTAAATTATTCTTTTTCCCCTGTTCCTCGCGCGGAATTGCCCGCCCACGCGCCCGCCGGAAACTTCGCTCTTAATCGTCGCGAGAACTCGCTGCAACGGCTGCGAAAGGGTTTAAACCATTCCAAATAGCATCGTTGCAATTTCTTCGTTCCCGGTCCCTGCGATAACCGTTAGAACGTCTTTAAGGGCGGGCGATTCCGGTATCTAAACTTAGTGCCCCCGAGTGTTCGAACCGCAAGAGGACTCGGGGAAGAAGAGAAAAGAGGAAAAGCTCTGTCCGGAAAATGAACTCTATGAGCTTGATATTATTATCTCAATCATAGAACGATCGTGAATCGTGACCTCCGGGTTCGGTGAAGGAAGACTGTTTTCTTTCTAGTTATTCAGTTTTCGTAACTCTTGTAACTTCTGATAGACTACTGATATTGTTCATTTGTTTGGTTCGATATCACACACTAGGGAATTAATTCTGGACACTTATTATATTACGTATTTATTCCAATTATTTAATGTATAATCATGTATACTTTATGTTCTAATCATTGTTTTCTAATTTCAGGGCGTCCCTTATATAACAGAAGTCGGTAAAAAGACCATTTACAGCCATACTTTTTAATATACAATGAAAATTGCAATTTCAACACGGTTTGAGGTATTCGAAGCAATTTTTAGTCGTTAGTCACATTGTTAAAAACACAAGGCTGACTAAAACAATGATAAAACTATTTTTAAAGACCGTCAAGGACTTCCGGATTGGTTTTTACAATAAACCCACGCATCCTGTAATTGGCTATTTCACATCCTGCGACTTTTCGTGTTACCAAGCGTCAAAATAAAAATAACAACACAGTTTCGAGTTTTTCAAATTACCATTACAACAAAAATATTACGGTATCAATTTAGCATAGCAGAATATATTTTCAGCTCATATATGAAATGAATAATATTTTTATTCAAAGTGTCCTGATTTAATTCCACCAGTGTATATGCATGTATATTGTGCTACGAAAAACACTTTCTACAGATTGACAGGTGTTTGAATTTATCGCAGAACCTGTGTTAAACTTAGGAACAAAATTTATGTTTGACCTCCTTCGGTGTTCAAGGTCATTTCAAGGTTATGTCACGTTATGTACATGTTTAAATGTACTTTTTTTATGAGCAAACCAAAAACAAAATTTATTCGTACCTTCAATAATTTTAATAAGCGGATAATCGTACATTGAAACTCTTAAATTCTTTTGATCTGTATATTGCTTTAAATTGCACCTACTCACTATTACTCGTACATGCATTTGCTAATAAAATAAAGCATAAAACTATCGCCACCGCGTGTTGAGGTCAATTGTAAGGTTCAGTCGAAAAATGAATTTTTTCCAATTTTCACTGCCAAACTTTTTAAAAAATGTGAGACGTTTAATCCAAGAAGTATGATGAGAAAAATTTCTGAAGATTTCGCGGTATAAAGCGTGCAGCATGTTCCGGTCGTGTAATTTCGCCACCTGGGACTGACAACGCGATTAAAGAGAACCGTGGACACGATTCGACAATCGCCTCGTCGTCGTTCGTTCGAAGCTAACCCAACCCACAGCTCCGAAACAAAGTTTACCGTGTGGCGTTCAACGCCCTTGGATCTTGACTAACGCTGCGTAGTATATATTAGCCGCGAAATTTGTTAACTACGAGGAACACTTTGACAAGAAACTACCCGGTCACGGTTTGTTAAATTTCGAATGTGGTCGGAGCCCTATGTAGGGCTGTCCTTCCGGCGTGAATTCGTAGCGGGATAGTCTTCGGTCTACCTTTTTACTAGGAAGTCTTTTTACTCAGTACGAGAAAGCCAACGGTAGAGATGTGTTGCTTTTCGTTTTCCTCTCTGCGCAGCAAGAACATTTACAGCGACAAACAAAAGATCAACGCGATAAGAAAAGTATTTGTGATGCAATATTAAGGGTACGGCGACTCCGATCGCGTGCAATTGCAATAAAAATATCAGAATTGCTTTCTTTACGTTCATGGTGCATCGAGTAGAAAATCCATTACGTTTTACAACTTCTTCGTAAATATAAAATGCGAAGGGCTGCGGGTACGATCGAACCTTTCAGCACGCGGAAACAGGATGTTCAGTGAATGGACATAATTCGTATTACACAAAGAAATTTATGATGCACCGAACTAAATTGGTTTTCGGTCATACCATTCGATAGGATTCCTGAAGAGAAACATCTGTAACAAGTTTCAAGTTAGTGCCCCTACCAGAAGGGTAGTTACAGGGCGAGCATGGTTCGACGAATTATACTCTGTTTCTTCCGTTGTGCTTATCATAAATTTACGAAAAAATTTAGGAATATTTGACCTGGTAGCACACACGACTGTGAATTTTTCTCGAATTTTATTTTATATTGACGGTGTCGGATGATCATGTTCATATTATTATGGTAGTTGTGTCTTGTGGTTACTAACGTGTACTTTTTTGGATTAAGCAAACGTGTTTAAAAAATTGAAAACTTCTAAAAAAGAAATGCATATTTTTATGAGCTATTGAGGAAAGTCATGTTCATATATAATTATATTCTATTGTAAGTTCGCAGATGTCTCGCTAAACAAATTGTGTTTTATAACCAATCAGACACTACACTGATTATAATGTTATCTTGATCCCCCCCCCCCAGGTACCAATTACTGCGGATTAGAATTGGAAATATACGAACATGCGAAAACAAACTATATATCTAGGCAATAATTTAAATACATCCTAAGTACACTAAGGAATAATTTTTTTATTTATGTCATTTTAAATGGGATATAACATCATACAAATAATTTAGTTTGTCTCGCCAAGGAGTATACATTCTCATTGAATTGTACAAATTTATTCAGGCCAAAATATTTATTTTTACGTATTATAATCTCATTCGGAAAAATTAACGCAGTAATGAATACACCCGCAGTAATAGGTACATTCACTCCAACAGTAACGAAAAACGAATTAGTTGGACAAAATTTCTTGCACTGCTTAGATCTTTGAGTGCAAGTAATTAGTAACTCTACCACACATTTATTATGCTGTTTCGCAAATGTAAATGTTATAACCAATCCGACACTATATTAATTATAATGTTATCTTCAGATATTTCGGCAATTTGTATTGCGATGGTCCTACAATAAGTTTGTGTAATTTTCACTCACTGGAGTGTCTCTGTTCATTCATTACAAACTGGCGTTCATTAATTAGCCACTTGGTCCATAATCCTATGCCTTCCTCTTAAAGCAGAAATTTTATTCAGCCTTCTTATAAGAGTAGCACTCAGGAAATTAAATAACGATTTTCGAATACTAATTTCAGCAGACATGTCCAGTTTGAGTGTTAGTGAGCAGGCAACCTTAGGATCGCACGACAAAGTCATACAATTTGTTGGTTCAGTTGTCACATAATTTTCCGAGTTCCTTTGAAAATTGCTGGTTCTTGCGTTTCTATTAAAACGTGTCTTCTCTCTCTCTCACCGGTACACAACGTCCGGATTGTGTTTAAGATCAAAGATAATAGACCCCCGTCGCCAAGTTGCATTCCTAATTGTTTTTCTTCACTTTCCTGGATTTACAGTACAATTTTCACACGGCTGAATCGGGTAATACAATTTTCCCGGGACGCGACTTAAATCGCCGTCGCCATTTCAGCGAAAAACCGTTCTCGGAGGGCAAGGCTTTTAGTTTCGCGCGAAGAAGTGGAACGAAAAGGTGAAACGAGTCCCGGGGACAAGTTCCCCAGGCTCGAGATGAAAATGAGATCGCCTGAGAAATGAGGTTCGCTAAGACGACATGTTTAATGGTTTCATTAGTGAGAGATAAAAAAGGAGAACGGCAAAAACAAACGGGACGAGCAACGGCTCCCACCATCCGATGGCCCTTCTTTGCCCTTCCGTTCGTGCTGACTACAGCTGTCCCATCAAGGTGTACTGGCAAACTTCGCAAAGTCTTTCTGCAAATTCGGTTTGAACTTTGCGTATATAGTAACTCATAGCACGAGGGCTGATTTGATTACAAAAACGAGAACCGTCACGCTTGTAGTTAGAACTTCGAGGAGATCGTTGATAAGCATTTGAGGGAATAATTGTGAACACAATAAACTCCAATAAGGAATTATGTCTTTCTTTTTTGGAGAAGTGTAGGGCAACTGGTACCGATTACTGCGGTATCATGCTTCCATCGTACTTTATTGTAATATTATTCCTAATTTACGAATGATGTGTTCTCAATACAAAAAATACAATAAAAATTTGGTGGCCATCAAAGCCTAATACAACATATGAAAATATTAAAAAATAAAGTGGGGAACATTCTGTAAGTGTTATTGCGGATGAAAGAGAGCCAGGTACCAATTACTGCGGATTAGAATTGGATACGAGCGTGCGAAAACAAACTATATATCTAGACATTAATTTAAATACATCCTGAGTACACTGAGAAATAATTTGTTTATTTATGTCATTTTAAATGAGTAAATCTTTTATTAGCTTTAACACTGCAATATAATATCATACAAATAATTTAGTACAAATTTATTCATGCCAAAATACTTGTTTTTATGTATTTTAATCTCATTCGGAAAAATTAACGCAGCAATGAATACACCCGCAGTAATAGGTACATTTACCCTAACGGTAACGAGAAACGAATTAGATGGACAAAATTTCTCGCACTGCTTAGATCTTTGAGAGCAAGTAATCAGCAACTCTACGACACATTTATTATGCTGTTTCGCAAATGTAAATGTTGTTTCTCCGACGTGGACGTGACGTTGCGTAAATTTTAATGTTTCTTCGTTAAGGCAGTTTGTGTTATCACGACCGAAGCTCATGCTCTGCAGTGATGCACGTTGCTGCGCCAGCGGCCGTGAAGTGTAAAGGGTTTATTACTTGAACAAAGCACTGCAATGCAGAGCTCGTTATGATTCAGAAGCAACGTTCAGTCGATAGTACATTTGTACCCAGCCTCTATAGTCCAGGCGATACTAAATTTCAAATTAATTGCGCCGGCGTTTCGGGCCCAATGGACGTATGACAATAAAAAATCATTGTTAATAGCCTCGCAGGACTAAAAAAAAATTGTTCGTTCGATAACACATTTCTATCCAGCAATCATAGCGGCGATACTAAACCCGGTGATTAATTGCAACGACTTTTTCC
Organism: Lasioglossum villosulum; assembly: GCA_963971365.1. Lineage (NCBI taxonomy): Eukaryota > Metazoa > Arthropoda > Insecta > Hymenoptera > Halictidae > Lasioglossum > Lasioglossum villosulum. Next base: position 25,738,320 of record OZ020502.1, read on the forward strand.
AAGTCTGGCAGCGAAAAAATCGTCGCTGACAGTCTCGCGGGAGCGAAAGTAACGAAAAAGAAAGAACAGTGCGTTTAATCGAAAACACATTTGTTTCCATTGCGCATAGCCACGACGCTAAATGCGAGATCAACTCTTCCGAATTTGAGATTAAACGGGTGACGTCGTTCTATGTCATTTGATATTAACGTAGCTGCACGCATTTTATATTTATCAGAACTTTATCGTTCGGCTCTGTGTTCGATATGAATGAATGTGTCCACGTCGACCTATCCCCGCGTAGAATGTTTATTAACTTTTATGTTCACGCGTACGAAATTATTTTACTATTTTCTCCAAAATATATTGAACATTTGTTTGCTGAATTTTTGATCTCAATATTTGCGTACTTAGAAATTGTGTACTTTTTATATTTGCATTTGAGACTTGTTCAAACTGTTTCCAATTTTAAATAAACGACTATACGCAACATGTTGTAAAGCAATTTTTTGGAGCGGAAAATTGTCAACATTGCTGACTGCCTGTAACATCCGTATTGATTGATTTAATCACACAATGAATTACTTAATCAGATTTAAAAGCTCATTTTTCTGGTAATGAGAAGAGACTCCTAGAGAATTTTAAGGACATAAGCTGTGTATCATATATTGCTTAAAATAGCGAAGGTATTTCAGGTGGACAGAGTTTGTGGGAGGTTTGGTCGCCCCAGTGTTACATTCTTTTACCATTTATACACCACAATACATCGCAATACATATATTTATTTTGTCAAAAAGTAATAAAATCTTCTAACGGATTGTTATGTTGTGGAAAAAAGAAGAAAGTTAAAGAAAGTAATGGAAGAGTGGAGTGGGGATAGAAGAGGAGGAGCAGAATTAGAGTGAGTGTGGATTAAGCATTTTAAGCATTGAGGCTGAAATGAACAATAAACAATAACAATAAAATATCAATACGTGATTTTACGGTTAATTCTTTAATTGAATTAATTATAAGCAATACTTCTTGTAGACCACGACATCCTTAAGTACTAAAAATGTTGATAAATAACAATAGACCAATATTATTGAATAGGTTGTGGAGAGTATCAATAAGAAGAATATTCATTTTCACGATGATAAATAGTGCTTACGAAATGTTCAAATTTAAACGCTTTTTCCGACTGTAATTTAAAAAAGAATCAGTTGATCACATCGTTTTAAAAGTGCCGAACATTTAAAAAATGATATACTCGTAATTTTGAGAAAAGTCGAAATGAGAAAGTTGAGTTTTTAGCAAATCATCAACTAATTTTTCGATTGGGACCAAGTCGTTTCTGTTCGCAGGCTGAAATCGACGAGAAAAATATTTTCCTTTCAAGCGGTCCTCGCCACGGTTAGGGCGTCTGTTTCCCTGTCGTCGGCCGCGGACATGCAGCCGGTGCACATGCAGCCGGTGCACATGCAGCGAACCCACAGAAAACCGGTGCACTTCGCTCACGTTCCTTTTTCGCTTTGCACGCCGCGCGACACGAGAAAGGACTTATGCCGCGTTCACGCGAGACTCTTAGCCGCTTCGCACCTGCCACGATCTATTAATTTGCTCGAATTTCCTCGCCCCTTTGCGATCGCATGCGGCGAAGAATTTTAATTCCAATATGCCTGCGCACGCCGCGCTCCGGTCACGAATTGGTCAAGGGGTGGTTCCATTTTTACGATGCCTTACCTATAATATGTAGCTGCCATCGCTTTCCTCCAAGGAGTTTTGCTTTTTGCGCTCTGCACGACATTTAACCCTTAGTACCACCACTAAAAATTGCTGTAGCATTACTCAAAATATTGTTTACATTATTAAATATGTTAGGACGTAACCAATTACTAACAACATTTAGGTACCACATAGTACGAGGTATTACATCAATTTCATATCCATAAAATGATAATAATTATACAGAATGGAATTATTCTAGGTCGGAAGAAATGTTTAATTTTGGAATTATAATACGAGAGTGATTCAAACAAAAACGGTGATTTTGGTAGTCTACCCAGCAAATGGCATGGCGATTATTGACACCGTTGCTCTATTGTAGTCTCGTCCAGCGCAAAAATGTAAATCAGAAAAGCAATTCTAGATTGCGATTCTTGTCCACTCCAGGAACAGCCCCTTGGACGAGAATCAAGGGATTACTGCACCTCCTCCCAAATACACTGACCATAATTGCACTACCATAATTACAGTTTATATTTGAATTACCCTCGTAGATCCGAGTGCAAAGGGTTAGATTTCATAGCGAATCGAACAACACGTTTTTTGCGAATCGATTCGATCGTGCGAGATTAATGCACGCAAATGATTTTCATCTCTCTGGTTGCGCGAGCATCTTGACAATGCGACGCGCGTTGTTGCGACGCACAATACGTATATTGTTTAAATGATGTACGACCGGACGATTCGCGAAATGTCAATCGACAGACGCCCCGACACAATCCACGCCGTCTGGGACAATGCATGCAGCGTCTGGAGACATTGCATTGAACCCGCTGCTATTCGAGCAGATTAAAATGCTATTGTAACAGTTGTAAGCCATTCAAACCGGGAGCATGAATTATTCCGATTTGATTGTTCCGTCGATTCGCTTGGAAAACGTGTAAAATAGTAGCTTATATTAGACCTGTTAACAACCGACAATGTTCTTTTGTGCCCTTTGTTTAACACTTTTACTAACGCCATAACGGTAGTACAATAATATAGTAACCTGGCTCGAATGGCTTCACGTACACAGTATCCCAAGGAAATTTAAATACTAGTTTACTTAGAATGTTCGAGCGATATTTCAAACAGGATCTAGATAGAAAGGTAATTTATTCCTTTTTCTAGTGAAATTTTTCTTGAATACATTTTATTTAAAAATATGACAATGTGAAATAATAAATCATTTTATCTAATTCCTAATTTTTATTTTGTAAATAGTGAGTGAATTAATGTTATTTCGGAACAAATTATTTTATCTCTTAATATTTTCTTATGCTGTATTAGGTTCTGAGGGTCACGAATTTTTTTTGTATTCAGGACAGGTTAGGAGATATAAATTATGAATAATATTTAAATAAAGTGTGTGTGTGTGTGTATGTGCTATAAAGTAGCAGCCAAATGAAATTGTGTGGATCCAATTTCTTCTCGCGAATATGCAACGTTTTATTCAATTTTAAACGAAGAACAGATCGAAAGACTTTAGAGATTTTTAGACAATTCCTAGAGCACGATACTGAGAATATTTTGGAAGTCTTAGCTGGCAAGATTTTCTATGTCCCGCTTCTTCTCATCCCCTACTCTAAGGCTTATCTGTCCTGATTACTTAGTCAAATTGCAGAAAGTTCTAGCCTCTAAAGTGGCGACTCAACTTCGACAATTTTCAGAGCAAGTCAAAGTCGACGGAACTGAGAATAATTTCAGGAAAAGTGATGAATTTAGGTTATTACAATAAGTAACCATCCAGGATACACTAAATAATAACAGATTTATTAGCGTGGTTGAAATACAAATTCTCATACAGTAGAAACAAAACGAACTCAAAACTATCAAGGTAACGAGTGTGCAAAAAGAAAATGTGACACAGTGCCACATAACAACTGTAAGAAAAACAAAATTAGTACCACCAAAATAAATTTTAAATGAACTCTGAATATTTTTTGAAATTATATAAGCTCCAGCAAGGGTGTCGAACAATTCACATATTTCTATTAATATTTTTTAGTACATTTTTTAACTGTGCGTTGTGAAACATCCTCTACAATATTTACCGAATCAAGTTTTAGGTGAAACCTCCAATTATTTCAAAAGAATTATCGAGATATTTTTAATTGAAAAACAAATACTTGCATTAACTTACTTTGCATTTACACTTTGTTGTTTCCGTGAACATGAGTAAAAGTTACAGAATTCGAAGTTTTATATTGCATAAAAAAATTTCTGACAACAATGACAGGCAGTGACCTTGACACTACCTTGTCTACGAACGTCATCGATAGTCCCGAATGCAAGCTCACTTTTGAGACAGGAGTTTATAGAGCAGAAAAATAAGCACGATTTTATGTGTCGTACTGGGGTGTTTTACTGCGTTGATAAAAATGTTCTATGCGGTGCTAAATTTCCTCGGAATCTTTATTTTACTACGTTCCGCGTGTCAGGAGACGCTATAAGCGTACAAATATCCGCCGTCTAGTCAACAAACTGAACTCGCTGGTCCCATTAGAATGGAACGCGTAGATCGAACTCGTTTCCCACTTTTACGAGACACCTCGGCGAAGCGAGACTTAACCATCTCACGAGCACATCGGCCGCTCGTCGTCGTCAACCATAGCTTGAATCTTCGAATGCAACCTGACCCCGTTGCATCGCTGCACACTGTTGAGAATTGCTAATCTACATCCGTAGATAAATTTTAGCGGGATACGAGAGAATCGTAATATTCTTCGATGTTATCGCGTCTTGTAGAACTTTTACTTAATTCCTCATCATCCAATTGTTTTGACTTGCACTATTTATACAGGATGTCTCAAGATTCCCTCAACATTTTCAACTTAAAAAAGTCGAGACGTTATTTTTCTAAGGAAAATGTCACTTCAAATGATCTCGGGAACCTCCCACTTCCAGATGTTTATGGAATTTTGAGACACCCTGTATATTAAGTATTCTACTTACCATCTTAGTACATATATGTACACAGGGTGTTCAAGCTAACACTAGCCAGCGTTTTTCTTGCAAATAGTAAACATTATACAGGGTGTTCGACTACAGGTGGGAGAAAATTTAAGGGTTGGTTCTTAACAATGATATAAGACGAAAATGAAGAATAAAAAAATTGCGATTTCGACTTCGTTATTTAGCTATTAACAATGCGAAAGTCACGTATCAAGTGACAGATGCATGCATAACTTGGTTCTCATTTGGGGCCCCAGCGAGGTGAAAATGTTTAACATATCGTTGGACAACATTGAACTCTTTGACGTACACAACGTACACTTTTGTTAGACGCGTTGTTGAATTTTAATTGTTAACAATTAAACAACGAAACCGAAATCGCAATTTTTTTATTCTTCATTTTCGTCTTATATCATCGTTAAGAACCACCCCTTAAATTTTCTCCCACCTGTAGTCGAACACCCTGTAGAAAAAATGAAACAGGAAAAGCTATACTGTTTTTGGAAGCAACGTAATAGCAATTAAAAATGAAGGTGACCTTTAATTTTTTAGTCTGATGATTAGTTTTATGTTAGCTTTATGTATACTTGATGCATTTACGAAGAAATTGGTTGGACGAAATATAAAACAGTGAAAGATTTTGAAAATTGAAGAATGTTTGTAATGTTGCTTTTAATGTAACGAAGTCGTTAAGGGATGAAATCAATTTTTATGTTACTCCTGCTTCCAGCAATCAATGTAAAACATTTTTACTTTGCATGAAGATCTACTAATCATTTTATTAATATCTCACTCCCGCGTGGTGCAATTATTCACGTTTAGTTTACATCGAATTAATTCGTACACCAATCGTATCCACGATTTCGATCGAATATTTTCTGCCAGGGGTAGTATTATGTCCACGAACTTAATATTTGATTTTGCGCAATTTTCCGAGTGCCGGTTAATAGCGCGCCAGCGCAAGAAAAGCAGTAATTGCGCCGAAATTCATGGAACATAACGGTTGACGGCAGGAAATGAGTACCGGGGGCTGATGAGTGCACGTTCTTGGCAACGAATCAACGTGTCTCGTGTGTCGTCCGCGAATTCATTCATTGTCGCGCCATTGTTAAACGCGTAGTGGCGCGTACCAATTATAACTGGCAAACGGCCGAGTTCATTGCGCCAGCTGGTTGTTCTGGGCTCGATCATTCGAACAACAATCATTCGGTTGATCCTCGATGTCCGTCACGTATGCACGCGAGACCCATTGATGCGCGCGATTATACGACGACGCGATGGCATTTCTTTCGGGACTATCGCCGGTAATCAAACCACCAGCGGCAGAGTCGTAACTTGTCCGTTGATTAGATCGTTCGATATCGATCCGGCTCCTTGGCTGAACCGCGCGGTGAATTGATTAAGATCCCCTTCCGTAATGGATTTCGTAATTAAATTCTTCACGGCTGATGGAACTCCTAGAGAATCCCGGGACACGTAATGCCGCTGAGTCGATGAGAATGGCAGCTAGAATTCAACGGATACCTGGCTATGGTGGATTACTATGACAAGTGTAGACGGTGTAAGCTGCGTTTGGAACATTTCGATCAGGATCTGAGTTCTGCTGACGGACCATCAAATCGGGATGTTGCATAGGATCCATGGGGGGAGTTCCTCTAATTTTTGTTAAATAAATAAGAAAAAACTAGACGGTTATTATTGTGTGCAGTGGATTTTAACTCCATTATTTAAAACAGTGGATATTTTATCGATCGCAATTTTTGATATACAGTGACTCCCACTAATATTCGGACACTCTTAAAAAGACGATATCTGTTTTAATATTGTACTATACGATTTGAACATTTTTTCAGAAGCTAGAGCAATTAGTTTGCCACAGGATGCGAAAAAAGAATTTTGTCAAAATTTGCAATTGATCGGAATTATAAAACAGTAACTTCCCTATGAATCGGGAAGTTAAAAAAATATCAAAAGTTGCATTTTACAACTTTTTTATGTGGACCCACGTTGAATATTTAAAAATACGTTTTATAGACCAGTGTCAATTAAACATATTCTGAAAATTTCGTCAAAATCGGTCGACGTTGCAATGAGCTACAAACGTTTAAATATAGTAAAAATTGCAGATTTTCACGATTTTCGGCCTTCAACTGCAGTAAATACATATAACGATTCTTACATCTTTCAATCGTTGTCGTCGTTTTCCACAACAGCCGATTGCGATGAAACTTTCACAGGGCATATAATTGACACAGATCTACAAAACGTATTTTTAAATTTTCAATATAGGTCCACATAAAAAAGTTGTAAAATGCAACTTTTAGTATTTTTTTTATAATTCAGATGAATTACGATTTTTCACAAAATTTTTTTTCGCATCCTGAGGCAAACTAATTGCACTAGCTTGCCAAAAAATGTTCAAATCGTATAGTACAATATTAAAAAAGTTATCGTCTTTGTAAGAGTGTCCGAATATTACCCAGATAGCACGTACGTCCTTTGTACGTCCGTTTTTTGTCCAATTTACGTCCATACGTCCGAGGTCCGCTGCGGACGTACCTAGGATGTCCGATGGACTTAAATTTCGGTTGTCCCAGGGACGTACATTTTTTTTGTCCAAGGGACATCCATGGGACCTAAATTTCGGTTGTCCCAGAGACGTACATTTTTTTTGTCCAAGGGACATCCATGGGACCTAAATTTCGGTTGTCCCAGGGACGTACATTTTTTTTGTCCAAGGGACATCCATGGGACCTAAATTTCGGTTGTCCCAGGGACGTACATTTTTTTTGTCCAAGGGACATCCATGGGACCTAAATTTCGGTTGTCCCAGGGACGTACATTTTTTTTGTCCAAGGGACATCCATGGGACCTAAATTTCGGTTGTCCCAGGGACGTACATTTTTTTGGTCCAAGGGACGACGTTGGGATCTGAATTTCGGGCGTCCAACGTACGTTTATTTTTTAAGTCTTATACATAGCCAAGTTCGACATTCATACGTACTAGGATGTTCACTCCTCATGCATATGTGTATAAAACATATTTACATATAACAATATATATATATATATATATGTATATATATATATTTATTTATTTATATAAATATCGGGGACCGATATGCAAACTAAAAATTTTACTTGGATTGCAACAAAGGACTGAAGTAAAATAGGAATTCTTCTCTTAATGAACGTATTTAATAGGTCAAAAATAATGTAACAGTATATAGTTTGTTATGTAGAATTTATATGAATTTTTAAAAGTAAAAAAATAATAATGTTAGAAAATGAATAGGATGTTAATAAGATTAAATAGGTTATTGAAAAAGTTATTATACAATAACAACGTATAATCTTAATAAAATATAATTTACAAGACATTTACAGGACGTTTGTATGATATGGTTTCTGAATATTAAAAACTACTAAACAACACACGGCCTTTTTGTATGAGGTTAAAAAGTGAAACAAATATCACATTTATTATTAACATTAAGTATTATATGAGAGCACATGGATTTAGGTACATATACAGTACAATATACAATCGGATATATGTATAACACCAATATATATTTATTTATAACAATTTACAACATATATATGTGTGTATAGCTTGGGTTTTTAAAGGAAGACATAAATATGACGTAAATAAAAGATTGATGGTGAGAAAAGCAGCGGTTTTTAAAACACGCGACGATCGGTGAAACAAATGATGATCGACTGTGAAAGAAGAACGCGTCGTTGCGTTGCTGCGTGACAAAACAGTCTTGTGCTAGAGCTTCGAAAGCGTGCATCAGAAATCTCCTGTGATTTTGTGATATATTTCATCGTGTAATCGTGTAATACGATCATTTATCTATCGTGTATTATCGTGTATTACGATCGTCTAATTAAAGTAAGTATTTTCATTGTTATTATTTGTTACCGTTAGTGTTTTTGCTTACGTCATTTCGTTAGATTATTTTATACAGTTCGCATATAAGTGATCACACACACTTTAAATTAGAATAACTTTTTCATGAATGGACCAATCCACTTCAATTTCTCTGTAAGGCTTTTATATGCACTCTGAAAATGTCATAGAAATTGATTAATTGGTTTATGAATTCTAAACGATCAACAGTAGTAAAAATAGCACTTACAGACCAAAAGTCGTGAAAATTGCTTTTTTTACCACTTTTGATCGTTTATAATTCGTGAACCAATTTCAATGAAATTTTCAGAATTTATGTAATTTATACGAGTTTACAAAACACGAGTCTGTGCCACCGGTGGTACACATCGGCGTGAACGTGTTCATGTGTGTGTTATGAACCCCGCGACATACAATGATGAACAAAGACCTCATCACGGCATACAGTGTAAAAATATTTCTTATACATCAATTAAATATAAATTTTGCAGAACCTGCGTAAAAATGAAATCGTGGACGGTTGTTGAATTTCGACAAGATTCTTCAGTGGAGGCAGTGCCCTCTTCGTGGCTGACGGGGGATTATTGCCATTGGCCCTTATTACCCCCGAGCCAATTGAGGAAGGCCATAAAAGCGTGCGAGGAAGTGGACAACAGTTGGCCAAAGCACGCCATTAAACATTTTAAGGATGGCACTTTTGGTGAATTAATGGTTTTATTTTATGATGAAACTAAAATAATTACATATGTATAATTTAAAAATGCTTTCAGATGATTATGCAAGGGCAAGCGCCAAGGCGAAAGTGGCCGAGGAGACTTCTGACTTGCAGTCAGAAGTTGAACTCGGTCATTTAAGGAAACGTCATATTACAATTGTGAGCGACACTGTTGAACAATCGGAATCGATGTTGCCTTCGCCCCCGGCGCTCAAACGAAGCAACGTTCTAGGTACGTAAATAAAAAATTTTATGCTAATCGATTAACTTCTTTCCATAAATAATTATTATATTGGTCTATAAACCACGATTATTGTTTTCAGATACCAATAGCAGAGAAATGGAAACCGATCTGACGTTGCATACGCCTCCGGCGATCAACCGACGCAACGAGCCAGGTACGTAAATAACAGATTTTATGCTATTTTAGGCTAATTGCTTAATTTCTTTCCATAATTAATTATGGAATTATTGTTTTCAGGCCAGGTTTCTACAAATTATACAAGTATTGGTAAGTTAATAGAATTTCAGTGACTCGGATTAATATTAGGACGCTCTAAAAAAGATGATAAGTTTTTTATTATTGTACTATACAATGTGAACTTTTTTGGGAAGCTAGAACAATTAGTTTACTACAAGATGTGAAATTTTTTTCCAAAATTGCAATTAATTGGAATTGTAGAAAGAATACTAAAAGTTACATTTTACAAATTTTTTTACGAGATCCTTTATTGACAATTTAAAAGATACGTTCAAATCGTATAGTACAATATTAAAAAAGTTATCGTATTTTTTTAGAGCGTCCGAAAATTAATTCGATTCACTGTATCTAAACGAATTTAAATGTGGAAGTACATATTAGCGTAAACACGTACCTAAAACTCTAAATTTTCAGGAGACGAACAAATTCAAAATAGTAATAAAGATGAAGTCCTAAAATCAATTCTTCAACAGCAGCATCTGCTGCGATCTCTCCTCACGGACGTTCACTCCCGCGTGGAAAAGATCGAGAGAGCAATTATTCAGGGTAACCCAGCTCCAGTAATTCAGGACACAGGAACATCGTCCATTTTTAAACAAAATTTGTGTCCTGTAAATTCTGTTGAAGAGTTCGAGAAATTGGACGATTTCTTGCGAGAAGGAGAAAATTCAAAACATGTGGTAACTAGCTGGTTATTGTTGCTCGCTCGCTTCGCGAGCTTCGCGAGTGGGGGTGTTGTAGCTCGCTTTGTGAGTTCGCGAGAGGGTTAGTAGTACGGATGTTATTTGGTGTGTGACTCTCCACGAGCCACACAAAGAACTTCCCGATTCGTTAGTTGCAGTATATTATTATCATTATTTAGTGTACGTTTTAAGAAGATTATACATTCTCAGTGAAGTTCAATAGTTTTCTACTTATCAAAATGTTTGCTGTATGGCATCGCATTAAAAGAACATCGTATGCTCGTTGCTAGCATGCTCCATTAACCATTTTTTTATATTAACTTTCAATTTCATCTCACTTAATAATTCGTATTGAACTGCTTGTTTTTTATATTAATTATCAATTTATTCTCAATTAATAATTCGTTTTGACTGATTGTTTTTTAAAAGATTGTAATATACATTTTTTTTGGTACTTCCGATATTCTTTGAAAATGTATTCTCGACAGAAGAGACGATTAACTCACTCTTGCATTGGGATAATTTTCGATTATTGTAAGCGGTAACATTTGCGTTAGTTGCATAATTTAAAAAAAAAAAAATTTTTTTAAATTTTTTTTTTTAAATTATAAAAAAATTTTTTTTAAATAAAAAAAATTATATATAATTGTTACGTTTGTTTCTGCGGTGGAAAATTTCCGTCCTCTTGTATAATTTGCATTGTTGAATGAACTTCTTTCGAAAAAAACTAAAAAAACTAAAAAACTACTTGACCAATATGGACCAAAATCTAATCAGCTCTAAGTTCCAGCGGGGCGCATCGATTGCATCATTCATTATTCTGATCGCATTGTTATTTTTTCAGAAAACGTTAACGAAAAATTTGATACCATACAAACGGACATACGCACACACACACACACACACACACACACACACACACACACACACATACAAACATTTTGATAAAAATAGTCTAAAATGACTCCAATGATCATGAAACGTGAAGATCTGCTAAAAAATCGATTTTCGATTTTCGGGGTAATTACAATAACTTCCCTATGAATCGGGAAGTTAATTAAATAATATATATAATACAAGTTTTAATTAAGTTATATAACATAGGTTTTCATTGTAAATAAATGATTAATTTGCAGGCCTGCGAATTATCAAACATTGGCGGAACGAATTGCGCCAATTTTGTCAAGAGAGTTTTAGGTGCCATTATCTCTGACACTTTGGCGAGTCAGTTTAGTTGGCTCGGGAAAAAAGGAAAAAGGAGATTTCAGGCTACACAATTAGCCACAGTAATAGTTGGTAATTATTCACGCGCACTTTGATTTTTTTATATTTAGTGGTATACAGTTGAATATATTATTGAATTGAAATTCTAATTTTTAGATGCAGCAACAATAGCGAAGGTGTCTGCATCAAAAAGTGAATCGGAAGTTACCATTCAGAAGTGGCTTAGGAGGGCACCAGAACGAACCAAACACACATCAAAAGATTTTTAATTTAAATTTTGTATTTTATGTTTAAATTTTGTATTTTATGTTTAAATTTTGTATTTTATGTTTAAATTTTGTATTTTATGTTTAAATTTTGTATTTTATGTTTAAATTTTGTATTTTATGTTTAAAGTTTGAATCTTGTGTTGTATATTTTTTATTTTGTGTTCTATTTTTTGTATTTATTTATATTTTTGTGTTCTATTTTCTGTATTTTTTAAATTATTTTATTATATTGTAATAAATAGTTTCATGTTTTAAGCATATTTAAATAGCGTTGTTTCGTAGTTTTAATACATATAAACCATATCCTATGAAGGTCCTATAAACGTCGAGTAAACATCCCGTAATGGAAGTCCAAATAACGTCCTTATGTCCCAGATTGGTCCCAAGTACGTACCAGAAACGTTCAAATAACGTCCTTACGTCCCAGATTCCTCCCAAGTACGTACCGAGAACGTTCAAATAACGTCCTTACGTCCCAGATTGGTACCAGGTACGTACCAGGAGTGTCCAAATAACGTCCGTATGTCCCCAGATACGTCCCAGATAGGTCCGCACGGCACGTCCTATGTACGTTACACTTTGTAACACGTACCTCATTCGGACATTTCTGGGACCAATCTCGGGCATATTTCGGACTTATCTCGGACATACGGACATGATTCGGACGTCCCTGGGACATAAGAAGGTCCGATACTGACGTACTTTGGACGTCCATCGCATATCCGAGTGCTATCTGGGTAGTGGGAGTCACTGTATAAGAATTAATTTTTCGCGGCGCCATGGTACGATCATTATTTACTATACTTGGCTCTACTGTAGCGAATATGTCCAAGTGACACACATGTGCTCGTCCAAATAGTAGAGGAAAAAGAAAAGGTGGTGGTGTTTGTGTTTCGTCCTAATTGTTGTGTGTATTTGAATGGGCAAAATGTAAACTTGAGGAATCTTTTTGTAATCAACGCATACAAAAAGTACCAAGAAGATAATAAGTCCTCATAACTGTGGCAAAAGATATTTTGTATAATAATTTACAATATTTGTAATATTGTATATAATATATAATAATTTAATAATATTTTTGTAGAACTTCTGTGATCAAAATACATCTATTTCATTGAAAAGCCTAAAATGGGTAATTTGACCTCTCGTGGTAGATTAGTGTTATGATCCTCGGAATAAGAATTGTTCGAGATATTTCGACCTACGATTAAACATTTGAAATTTCATATGTCGACGTTGTCAAATGGATTTGATAGCCCCGGATTTCGTGCATTAATTAATTCGTAATTGTGACATCTATATCTTCGAAATGTATGTGTCTCATGTGATACGGATGATATCGGATCTAGTAGATCTGAGACAGTTATAGCAGGAGAAACCTGATGCAAACGGGACCATAATCGAAAGACCCGTCACGAACAGTATTATATCTCAAGGATCTGATATAGATAGTATCAGACCCGAAAGTTTCAATAGGGACCTCTGACCGGTAGGACAACCATTCCCCAATCACGAGACTTACGGGACCCCTGAGATTACTGGAACAACCAAAGCTCTCAACACCTCTGAGATCATAGGGAACAAGACTCTGGGAATCCCAGAGGATCCTCATATCGTGTCTCTATTAGATATCATGTTGGAACACTGCTTATGTTTGGTTTCACCAGTTCAGTCTATTTTGTGATTTTTCCAGTTTACTGTTTATATAATATTTTATAGAATCGTGTGCTGTTTATATTGTCTATTCTGTTATTGGGCCTGGGGACGTTTTACACGAGCAGAGTCTTGTGTTTTATAGGAGCCGTGAATTATTATTTATACTTCATCAATGCCTTTTGTCTTTGGATGGCTTTCTATTACAATTACGTTTACGTTATAATTAGACAGCGGATTTTTATGGAAAATAGACATCTTCTGCCAGAATTGCAACAGACTGGAACGACATAAATTTATTTTTTAATATGTTTAACAGGTTGAAAATAATACAAAAGTGTTTTTCAATTTTTCTAATGATCTTGCTGATTCAATTACACCTACTCATTTTTGCCAAAAATGTATGAAATTCATTGTCTAGTTATAATCATGTAACAATGATGAAACCGTTTTGTTTCTAATGTTTTTTTTTTAGTTATAGTTTTGTGTATTCTTTACGAATTAAAACGATCTTTTGATTAAAACCATATCACAGACGCATGAAACAATTTGTATCACAATTACTTGTTCAATTCACGATGTACTAGAACCTCGATTATCCGTACCAATCAGTGTAGCACTACTGTTCAAATAATAGAACAGTTATCTATCTACAGTACTAGACAATATCTTCACTGATTTGTGCAATCGTGGGGATAAATTATTCACAAGTATTCTGCATATCTATTACATCAGGACATTACTGTAGCTAGATTTCGTTATCTCGCACGTTCATCGAGATACGAGTGTTACCTAGACCCTCCTAAATTTGAATGGTAACAATTAATATAGTTCGGAATATTATTAAACGATAAATGAATAAAAAGTTGCTCAGACATTCGTTACCTCCACTGTGACTGAATTTGGGTCTATTTGGACCCAGAATTATAAACACTTCGCTTAAATCGAAACGAACAAAACCTAAAAACACGATTTTCCTCGAAAATGCTACACATTCAAACGTCTATGAAAACTTTGAAAAATTTTGTTCTTGGATGAAACTCCCATGAATTTAAGAATTAAAACTTTCTCTTTACAACGACGACTTCAGAATTGATGTACGATTTTTTTAGTCGTTTTCTCGAACTTTGAACTTTTCTCGAACTGATTCCTCAATGTTCTTCCATAAAATAGTTAAACAAAAACGTACATCTATTTTCAAAGAGTCACTGTAAAGAGAAGGCTTCGATATTCAAGTCTAAGTCTGTTTCAGTTCCGAGAAAAAATGTCGAGAGATTTTCGAGACGATTGAATCCAGCATCATCAGAAAAATGTGTCTTCGTTTTCCAACTGTTAATCGAGTAAAAATATCTTGAACGAAAATGAACACCGCGTTGGTTCAAGCTCTGAAATGTGTCCAGGCTTATAGTTTTACTATTCGTATTTCCGAAATTATTAATTTTTCGAGACTTGGAAGAGTTCAAGCACTCTTTGGATCCACTGTATGCGCCGATAAAACTCCAACCTGAGCGTTCAATATTTTAGAAAGCAAGTCAGCCACCGATACCGACCATCGACATCAATTGTCGCCGAAAAATTATCGAAATCTGTAGTTTGTCGGTCGAGATGATATCGATTTTCGGCATGGTACCGCGTGTACATAGGAGCACTCGATCGCAGACGCGTCAAGTGGCGCGAAATCAAACAGAAGACCCTCGGTGTTCGAAGTTAAACAAGTGTATTCGACATGACCGGTGCCTCTAGCCGGGCAATCGATAAACTTGGCGCCATTTTGACGAAGCGTTAAGCCAACACTCAGCTACAAGCGCGGCCACGACACAGATAGCGGATCTCCGGATATCTGGCCGGCTGCTAATCAACGCTTTATTGGCTATAGCCAATTAACGGCTGCAATTGGCACGCGAACAAAGCGGGCACGTTCCAATAGGTCGACCGAGGCTTTCTGCTACGCGTGTGGGCCCCCTCTGCCGCGCGGAGCCAGCCGATTCGATTGTCTACCACCGAGTATTACCGAATGCCGGGCTAAACAATTCGATTATCTGACCGATCGTGTCCGCAGATCGACGGATTGTTCCTGAGCATGGCTATCAACTGCGCTTGAACAGTGTCATTGGCTCTTTTATAGAGGCCGCTGACGCCTGAACGCACGCCTAGCATCGCAGCTTTCAAACGATCGAAATTCAGGTGAACTGTCTGCTAAACAGACCTCCTGATTATAGACGCTTTCACCGCTCTTTGTTCTCTACCAATTATATTCACCGATCACCGCACTACGGGATTTCGGCCACTATAAAACTTTCTAAACGAGCGATCGCTCATTCACCAATCCACAACATTCACGGAACAACGAGTTATAATCGAGAAATTCTTGATCTATAAAGCCCTGTAAGTACCAGCTAAAATATCCTAAGTCTCTACTTTTACATACCTGAATACAGTTTTTCAAAATTTCGAGGCACTTTGAAGTACCTGTTTTAATTTGCCTAGGCTCCTCTCTCGATTTTAACACAGTGAAAAATTGGAAAAGCAACATTCGTGCAATAGTGGCAAATCTAATGAAGATTCCAAGTTAGAAGCTTATTGAGCGACTAGGTTTTGAGCATCGTGTCAACTGTGCCAGATAACAACGTATACTTATTTCAAAAATCCACTATTTCATTATTTTATCAGATTGAAACAAATCCTTCTGTAGCCATGTATTGGATGAGTGCTACCGAAGACACTTTCTACAGATTCGTTGTGAATCTTGCATTCTCCTTACACGCAAACTTCAAGGTTGACCTTCATCCTCGGAGCTCAAGGTTATTTGAAGGTCACGTCACAGTAAGTACATATTTGAACCTACTTTTTATGAGCTGCGCGATTAACGCAAAAATATACATACACATGTACATATGTAGTAACAATTATTTTTAAACGTAGCGTCTTGTATTTTATTTTCATTTGCATAGTATTTTAAAAGACTACGAGAAAAGAACTGGTACTTTAAAAGTTGTAGTCCTGAGTGCACTCTTAATTAGAACGCGATGCTACCTGTTGGGTAATAATATTATTTTATACTATTATATGACAGTGATACACAGAAATGCGAATATGCTAATTAACCTTTAAACTTTTGCAGTGATGGTCCGAATCCGCAAATGAGAAAGTTTGGAACAATATCTCTTGCCTCGAATATTCTCAAAAACACGCCTTTTTGTTTGCGGTATAGAACGGAAATTAATTTGTTGAGAATTTTTTTTGCCGCAGGGACAGCTAGACTTCAGAACTTTATGCAAAATGATAAATTTATGCACCGATTGCAAGACACAGAAGTAAATATAAATTTACTTTTTCCACTAGTAATTTTAATGTCATGAAAATAATGTATTAATACTCTTTACTCGAGTCTTTAAATATTTTCACTGTTTCATGTTAAATGGCACCCATTTATTTTTGTCACAAATGCATAAAATCCGTGCTGTGAATAACCAGCGTTGTTTCCATCGTGTCGTTACTATCCATTTACTTTAACTATTATTCACGGAAAAAGCCGCTTACATTATGGAACAATCAAGAACCCGGGCAGTCTGAACACACGGAATTGCAAAGATACATCGACTATCGTCGATTTATAACGAAAGACAACAATATATCAACCACCATTAAATTGCAAATTTTCCCCGAAGTCCAGACGTATATGTATACATCAGCATCGGTAAATAGTGTATTTCGAGCATGAGTACCGCAATGGAAATACAATATTTATTTTCATCGTATATTTCGCTGACGTTCTCAAACACTCACGATTATCGGAAATTCTTTGTTGAAATAAAAAGAAAGAAGGAAAATGTTTCCAAGCGAATTGCGGAACTAAATAACTCATCATTCTACGTGCAACGGTGAATCAAAAAACGAGTCCGATAAAACAAAATTTGACAATCGAATTTTCTAACTTATGTACAAAGCATAAAATCTTTTCACTCGATTAGACAGCACTTTTTTATGCATAAGGAAAAGTG
The DNA here is from genome assembly GCA_963971365.1 of Lasioglossum villosulum. Taxonomy (NCBI): domain Eukaryota; kingdom Metazoa; phylum Arthropoda; class Insecta; order Hymenoptera; family Halictidae; genus Lasioglossum; species Lasioglossum villosulum. The sequence continues at coordinate 25,755,939 of OZ020502.1, forward strand.
TATATTAACTACTTACTTCACTTTCACTACATAAAGTTTTAATTAATCGAAACAGTAACGTTTCTCGCATTCTGGCTTTTGTAGAACAATTTATGAAAATGGAGATGTGCACGGAGATCCACAGTCCATTGTTAATTATTACACTGAGTATTTCATCCGCATCATCGAAACATTATTTTCAATTTATTAAATCAATGAACAAGGGAAATCAATTTCTATATTGTTCGCGTTTGTTGCAATTTTATTTTACACAAGAAGATTTATTAATTACTTTACTAATTTTAAGTAACATTACTGCATATTTTACAAATTAGTCAGATTAACCAATTTTTGAGTAAATTTCAAGTCGTCCACTTTATTACATTTAATTGTAGTGACAAAATTCTGTATATTTTCAATACTTTTGTCGTGCAATATTTACATTTATAATATTGCTAATTTTTGAAATTGTCGTGCAATATTTACATTTATAATATTGCTAATTTTTTAAATTGTCGTGCAATATTTACATTTATAATATTGCTAATTTTTGAAATTGTCGTGCAATATTTGCATTTATAATATTGCTAATTTTTGAAATTGTAGTGCAATATTTACATTTATAATATTGCTAACTTTAGAAATTTAACTAATAAAAAAATTATTCTGTGATTCCATCACGTATGTCTTGAGAATGCATCCCTTCTGAGATTCACAAGGAGACACACGGGATGTGTTCATGGTGTTTCATGTCGACACACTCGATGTTTACCGAAATTGAAGCAAATTTTCCTAATCCAGCTTGGCAAGGACAAGAAAAATTCTTGTTTTTTTTAGCAGCGTATCGTTGGCGAATATTTCACCGAAGCCGCACGACCTAGATCAATCTACTAAGTCCTCAAATATTCAGCGCCCCTATGGAAGTTGGCTTTATAGAATTTGTGATGAAAATCAGATCTGATAAAAAATTTTAATACAAATTTGAGACTAAAATCAGATCTGATAAAAATTTGTAATACAATATGTGCTTCGAGGAAAAATGTATCGAATCAATTTCCACGTATGCAACTTCATAATTCCGATAATCATAAAATGAAAAATATGAAACCGGTCATTTGAGCGTCGGTGGTAGGTGTAATGTTAACTTGGTACAGGTCGTGGCATATCTGGCTGACACATAGAAATCATTTTATAAACGTTTTTAAATGGACATACAATGGAGCTCGCGGAAAATCAGTCACGGACATGCAATATACTAAGCCCGAGATATTATGTAGGAAATACTAACAGACTGCACCGACAGAGATGTAACGAGGACAGGGAAAACGAGAAAAACGTGCAGTTGATACGCATCTAGAACGACATGTCGTTCAAAATATGAGAAGTTTTTATGCCTGGAGGATAATAACATTATTTTTGATGGACAGTGCCCTCTGCGAAACCATCGTTGCGGTCATTTTATATTAAACGTAACTGTTCGCTTCTGTGCTTCTCCCGGTGCTCTATGATGCATGAAAATATTTATAATTTTACAAGTAAAAAATTCTTCAGGCGCACCGCGTATGCAACTGCTGGGCACTGAATGAGTCTGATCCATCACGCTCCGAGGTGAAACACTTATGCGCACAGATATGTCTATTTTTCTAACAAATTCGTTCTTTATTTCCCAAGTTTCGTACGCAATAATTTTGAGTGTTAGAGTTACAAGTTTACTCTAAACTTATCAATGTTTTAATAAAAACGTAGTTATACTAAATCCTTATTGCACTCTTTTTGCGAAGTATTGATGTTCGCAAACTACGAGTGCATCTAGCAACACCGTAGGCAACATTATCTATAATAATAAATATATTTTTTGTATTATAGTTTTAATAATCTGTTTACTCAGTTCTAACAGATTTTGTAGGAAATATCGGTGATCAATAGATAGCGGATATTTATGAAAAATAAAAGTTTTCTACCTAATTTGCACCAAACTGGAATGCAATAGAAACTAATTTTCTTTATGAATATGTTTGAAAATAATATTATATAACAGTATATCGGAATTCTTGCAATGTTTTTACTGTTTTAAATTACACCCACTCGTTTTTGTTAGAAATGCATAAAATCCGCTGTCGAGTGATCGATCGTTTCTCGGTCGATAACGCGAGGTTTACGGGATACGGAAATTTGGTCAGGCTTGAACAGAAAATATCGGGCCGGTGTTCTGCTCTGCAACACGCCGATGGCCGGTGGGCGTCGCCATTCTACAATTTCATACGTCCACTTTATATCGCGGAAGTATCTCGTTCTATCGTCCCGGACCAGCTCTCTCCGGGACACAAGAAAAATATTCCGTGGTTCCTTCCTGGCTTCCTTTTGCTTGCCCGGCTCGCCCACGGCTGTGTCGGCGAAAACCGAGAAAAATCGATGTCCACGGTTTCGACATTCGACTCCCTTGCCTTCATCGTCTGTTTTCTACCAGCACTTTTTGCCCCTTCTTGTGATGCGAAGGGGGTGACTAATTACTAGCGGATCCTTAAGTAGCTGCCAAGGATTTTCAAAAGAGGAAACAACAAAAACGTCGAATAGAACGAAACTTTGTTTCTAGTCTCGATACTTGGTTTCAAGACAGCAAGAACAATAATTTAGAACTATTTTTAAATTGTTTTGAACCCATTGAACCTATTCAGGAAGGAAACCAATTTCCATTTCAATTACCAATACGCAAACCTCGTTTATTAAAAATTATTTAAATAATATCTCGTTAACTATTATGTTTAGGACATAAGACGATCCATTTTGTACGCAGAAAGTATTACTCTGTCGATTCACAGTGCAAAAGATAGGTCGTTACATTTAAAGATAACATTGACTGCAAGACACAGGAGCCAAATCGAAATTTCTTCTTTTAATTACCTGATTAACCTGTAATTAATGCACTCTTACATGTTCTTAATTATCCACTGATTTAAAGTGTACGTGTCTATTTTCGTCATAAATGCATAAAATCCACAGTCTACTTATAATATTTAGAAAAATCTGAGAAACTGTTGCGGGGTTTATAATGCATAATTTAAGATGCATCTGTTAGCTAGATCGTAAGCAGCATGTAGCTGTCGCAGCTTTATGAAAATAGCTACATGCATAGCCGTATGCTGCTGAATAATGCAAATTACGCCTCGTAAACGTATAAATAGGACTTTTGAGGGTGATTGCGGTCTAGATTGATCTTTTATCTAGCGCTTTCGACTACTGAAAAACCCCATCTTTGCATTATTGAGAAATGAGAAGACGCATACCGCACCCTTGCAATCCTGGAAACGACTCTATCCCCTCAAGATGCAACTGTTAGCTAGATCTTTCCACTTGTTATCACGAGACTGCGGATTTTATGCATTTATGATAAAAATCTAATTAAAGTCTAATTTCTGGAGATAAAAAAATTTTGCAGATGTAAATACAATACTATAAGGTAAAGGTACCAGTAGTTGCCCATGAACGAGTAATTGACCATTTTATAGAAAAACATAAAAAATAAGATTTTTATAAGCTGTACACTTTTGATGAAAGTGAACCTCGGATGCCATACCATTTGTTGGTTAAATTTCTGTAATACCATTCTCTATTAACTTGCAACATCTACTCTGTTCCTCAATTAAACTTTTTATGGAATTGATTTGTTTTATTTCTTATTTCATTCTTTAATTGTAATTTGTGCTGGAAATTGTTGAAATTAAGTGATAGTAAAATGATTCCCAACATTATTGCTTAATTCCCAAAATTATTAATTTAATTAATATTTTGTTAATTGATGTCTTTATTCAGAAAAATTTAATTTTTATTTTTGGAATGGGGAAAAGAAATGATATAATTTAGTTTATTTTATGGCTTAATGCAATGATTAATTTTTTGTTAATTTCCATTACAGACACAATATTATTTTTTGTATTCTCTTGATAATGATCTAAATCGAGATCGAAACGTTGAGACAAAGTATTGTGCCTATTTTGCAAATAGTGTAACGAGTAACATTTGATCGAACCAATGCGCCGAAAACATTTTAATTTTGCTTAAAGCTTCGTACGATCGCTATACTTTAACGGCTATTATTGCTTTAAACCTCTTTCTAGTATAAGTGGTCAACTACTAACGAATAGGAGGTCAATTACTAGATTTTTCATTTTCATGAGTGGTCGACTTCTGAAGCAATTAATAAATTTCTAAATATGTTTCTTAAATTTGTATAAGTAAACTTTTTTTAAAAAGTGGCCTTGGTACATAATTTAGAGGACTTAAAGAGTGTCTTCAGACATCGACACTCGCTATTTAATGGCAGAGTAAATGGTTACTATTGTTCGCGTGGAAAACTTCTCTTAACTGGTCAACTACTAGTACCTTTACCTTATTAGTTTTCACCTATTAAACATATTCTACAAGAAATTAAATATTTATTTCACCCCAGCTTGTTGCGATTCAGGTAGAACGTGTTTATTTTGTATAAAATTCGGAAATTATGAAGGAGTGAGAAGATCCTGCCGTATACCGGCGAAGGATTACGCTTATAGAAATAGTAAATCAAGTGATAAATGGCACAATGAATTTCATTTAATTCGTACATCAAAGGGTTAATAGAGCTGTGTAGCCACCTGAGTGTGTCACATCGTTTGTTCTGGTTGTTCCCAGCGTGAATCTCGGGCAATCGTCGACCCCTCTTCGTGGACAACTTGAAGAAGCCGGATTAGGAGGGAATGAGTCGGGTTCGTGGACGCGATACGATCGCGACGGATGGGGGACGAGGTGAAAAGTACGAGGAAAAGGGAGTCGAGGTTCGACCGGCCAGAGAAATGGAAGCGGTCAGGCTAACCTCTTGGTCGGTGGACTGCATCCCTGCGGCCCGGACCCTGGCTTGCCGTAAACAATGAAAGCTCAAGTGTCCGGCTGGTGTGGAGGGACTCCTCGAGGAGAACAGCTACCGGGACTTCCGGTTGCCCCCGCCGGAAAATAAATTTACAGCTAAGCTCTGCACAGTCCGCAACCTACTCGGTCTCCGGGTACCGGTGTGTGGCTGAAACCGCCCCCGAAACATCGTCGGAATAAGAAGAAAAGGGCACGATCGTCGTTTGTCACCCTGGAGAGAGCCGTCGGGGAAAGATTAAGAAAGAAATTCCGCTCGAGTGAATTACCCTCCCCAGAGGAGATGAATCACTCGACCTATGATCGAGAATCAACCACGTTCTCAAAACTCGATCGAGCATCCTCGATGATCGAACCTACGTGTTTCTATAATGGGTTTTACTCTTTCTCTACGATGGACGGGATATCTCGTCATCATCATTTCGACGTAGAATGCTATGGACGAGATATCTCTTTGTTTCATTGGAAAAATTGTTACGGAGATTATAGATTGATTTTCTCGGTAAGTGTTACTTATTTTAGAAAATCGACCCATTCAGAATGATTTATTCCACGCTCAATAAGTAACTTGATACTATTGAAACACTGAATAAAGGTGTCCCATTTAAATCGACCCAGTCGAATATCTCCGAAACTGTTGACGATACTATGAAATGTTGCAGACAAAAATTAAACAGCATCAGGGGCACATTTTTCGATGTAGATATGTCTTTTCTATGTGGAAGCGTAGAGGTCATATGAAGGTCAACTTTGATTTTTTCAATGGTGTCGTATACTTCTTAGTTTAAATAGTAAGTTTAAATAGTAGATGATTAGAAGATATTAATAATATTTGAGATATTTAGTTCCTTGAATTTTTCCCATCTTTGACTCTATGGTGGGATAGTGAATTTTCAAATAAAAGAGTCACTTTGAACAGCAAAGATGTAACTTCCGGTTAATTATACAAAGAAACTGGGTTGAGCACAATAGTCCATGTTAATTCTTGACACTGTGTATACGTTTCCTCGTTTCGTTTTACTTTACTGTACTTTATTTCTATTCTTATCTTTATGTCCTCGTTATTTTTTTCATTCTTTGTGTTTATGGTAATTTATTTCCTGCATTTCTTTTTTATTTTTATGTGAAGGGAAGGTTGTTCTAGAACGAAGGCGCGCATTGTCTCCTTTGGCTACTTTCGGTGTTACGAGAAGGCACTTTTGCCAAATGCAATTGTAGTAGGTTGAGTTTGTTTAGAGCTAAGCAATTTATAAGTTTAGAGCTAAGCAATTAAGTTCGATTATCAATATTTAATTACTAAACTGCGATCTTTATGCAAAATAAAAATTGTCTGCACCGGTTGCAAGAAATAGAAATTGAATTCAATGATATCTCTTCCCTTAATGATCTTAATATAGGAATCACTTCAACAATTTCGAATTTTATCTACTCAATTTTGCTATAAATGCATAAAGATCCGCAATCTATTAATGACAATGGTTAATGACGTTAATTATACTTCTCATTCTATACATTAACATTACTGCGGAGTGTGACGTAAACATGTTTCTACGTTCCAATTGCTTTCGAGTTAGTGGACGCTTTGAAACTGTTGTATAATGGTTATCGATATTATTAATCTGGTGACAGGATGTTCGAGCAGTTGCATTTCCACAGAGTGAGTATTTACTATAGTAGAATCTTCGAATGGTGAAAATTTGTAATACAATTTTTCGAGCTCTATTTCCTATAAAATCGACTTTGAAGATCTAATCGTGTGCGCAAGTAGAATCACGCTCTATAATGTAGTAAAGCGCAGTAATCTGGAACGCCCTGCATACAGCTATATTTAATTATAGTTTTTTTTTCTAATAGCTACATATTTAATAGTTGAACAACGTTTAACAGAGCGTTTATATTATTTATAGATTGTCATATATGATAGATGTATATATTCAATGTGCTTTTATGAAATTTCTCAGTAAATCATGACAAACTAAAAAACATTTATAAAACGTTGTAAGCTTAATAATAATTTCCCAGGTACTGCATCCTTCCAGCATTTTAATTGAAAATACATGCTGAGAGAGTTGCAGAAATAATTTATATGCAATCACACAGCTTATTAGTATTTTATGCAGCTTGTTCACTGAGTTTCGTCTCACCGGATTATAATTTGTTTCAACATTATATCGATTATAAACATTTTAATACATTGCAAGAGATGCAAAGAGCTATTGATAATTTTATTGCACAGTAGTTTCCACTCTTCTTAAAGAATCATCCAATGTTAATTGTCAATTGAACATTCTCTATAAAATAACAAAACTTGTATCGTCCCTACGTTTCCACCTGTCAGGAGACCAACATAACCAACAACAAGCTGGCATAGCACTTACAGAAATATATAGAAACAGGCAATTGAACTCTTCGTATTTAACAACGATAATATTTTATTGAGATACTATTCAAATGTCATAGTCGTATTAGACTGCGGATGTTTATGTAATTTACAATTTTTGTAAACAAATCTTAAGAAAGTGGAATCAAATAAAATCCTGTTTTCAGTGGTAGTAATCTTTGTAGATCTGAAACAAATATAAATCGTATAGAACTCTGTCGAATTTTATATTTTAGCATTTTTTTTTTATTTTCAGGAGGAAATGCATAAAGTTCCGCAGTCTGGTCATTATCTTTACGAAATGCTAGTTATGTCGGATTATATCCAACAATTTTTATTTGCATAATTTTTGTGCATCTCTTAAAACAATGCAGATAGGTAACAAGTAGATTGTTCATGCAAAATAGAAATTGAGTAACACTAATACACTGATGTCTTTAAATCTTTTAATATGTCCACTGTTTGATATTGAACGTACCCATTTTTCTCATAAATGCATAAAATGCGCAATTTTTTATGTTTTGTACGTGCTCATTTTTGTCTTAAATATATAAAATCCGCAGTCTAGTGATCAGAGTTTACGAGACACTGTGTATAATATCTTGATCAACAGCCTGAACTATTCACTTGATTGAAAACGACGCGTGGGAAGCAATAAGGCGCACCCAAAGTATCGGTAACGAGCAGGCCGTTCTATCGGTCGATAAAAACCCTTTGACGTTTAATTATTTGACCGCGTCTAAAAGGGCAGAGTGTATATTACCAAGAATGAAGTAGCTGCCGTCAGAAGGCGCAGAGAGCATCCCCCTTTGTGATCTCTCTAATGACGACCCTTATCACCCTCATAAACACAGATTTACCTTCACATATTTCTAATGCCCTCGCATTCTCACCCTTTCGGTATACATTCACTGTTGGCGGCTGACGAGGGTGAAGAGGACGTCTTCTTCGTGCCTCCCATCCTCCCTCCAACTACAGAGGTACTCTTCACCCTCTTTACTCTCCTCTTTTCAGCAAGCTCTTCTCTCTGAAACGCCTCCATTAAGGGGCTGCATATCTTTGGTAAAATGAGAAAAATCGATTTTTCAAAAATTGCACATTCTCTGCTAGCACAATATGTCTCTCTATGCATGCGAAATACTTTACGAGAATGTAACATGATGTGATATTAAACGTATATCGGTAAGACAATATTAATTGAATGATGAAACTGTTATCTTTTTAATAACTTTTTTGTAAAAATCTGATCAAATTAATTGGGACGTTTTTCTGAATAAAACGAGGACCTTGATTATACGAACTAGTGGTATTTGAATCCAGAGTGGTTAAAAAATAACAGCATTGTACAAATCAGTGAAGTTTTGTCCTAGGATAACAAAAAGCGAATGAATGAAAAACTAATATTTAAGATGCCCTCTTCATGTTGAAAATAACATTTAAGTTTCAGCATGGTCTTTGTTATGCGTATAATTGATCTGCAGTAGATATAAATTGGAGTTTCAGTAACAGGAAATAAAATGAAGCATTCTTAGAAGATTATTCTTGTCGAGATTAAATAATATTGTTGTATAATTATAATACTGTTAACTTATAAATAATGTAGAATAGAAAGACTGAAACATCATTTTTTCTTATTTATTTCAGGAAAACCTTGAGCGTCCAGCACTAGGAGAACTCTTCCCACACCTGTATAAAAATGCTCGTGATACGTTTGAAGCAAATTGAGTACTAAGATCGATTCAGTTTTGAAACAATGAATCCTGTCGGGGATTGTTAATAGCATTTAACACGATCCCGCAGCCGAATCCAAGAGAACAGCGTAAAAACACCACGGACTGAGCGGCCCAGCAGTCTATATGTATGACACTTTTAAATCATTCACTGGGAGATGTTCCGAAGCTGAATATGCGGTGACGGGCTAATAGAAAACTGAAATTGCTTTTTTACTAACCCAATAAAAGTCACGTGGATAGGACAAAAATACGTTCGGGGTGCACCGACTGCCGTGTTATCATTCAAGATCTAATCCAACGCGACAATACGATCCAGAATGAAGTTTAAAAAACGACCGTCTATCTCGAGGCGAAAAATATTACTGCAATGTATAAGTTTGTATCCGAACTTTTTTCATTAACCCCGCGGCAGTTGTTCCGACTGATACACGCGAGAATTTTTTCATAGATATTCGGGATCTGACGCATCGTACAGCTGGCAAGTTGATGTATGATGTGGTGTATTTTTCTGAGAAAATGTTTACAGCGAATCGTTGATCTATGAAAATGTTTTCTACGTGATATTGATGACGAACACACAGCTTTATGCATCTCTGACAAGAATGAGTGGGTGTACAAATAATCAAACAATGTAAACAGGTTGTACCTCACCCTCCTTATTCACATTACCTGAAACCTACTGATTATCATTTCTTCAAACACCTAGATGGCTTTTGAATGGAAAAATATGCAAAGAAGAACGTGCTGTAAAAACTGCATTTGATAACTGTGTTGCCTCACGTTTATTAAATTTCTACCAGGAAGGCATTCGGACACTTGTATCACGATGGAAGAAGTGTATCGATGTCGATGGAAATTATGTCGATTAATGGAATGTGCCGTCGCGCAGGAACAAAATACGAGGGTTTCCTTTGGAGAGCATTTATGGTTCGTGACTAAGAATCTTCTTTGAGAATTAAGCAAACAAGAGTCATTCGGCGACCAGTCGTGGCATCTGTTTAATGTTTAGCTTTTTAGATACCTCTTTAAGGACAGCGTGCCATAAATCTAGTCTCTCCGAAGGATCACCCGTGACCGTTAACTGCACCATGTTAAATTACCGAGACGCGTCGGTTACCGATTCAGGGATCGCCCTACTCCTCCTTCCAAGGGCCTCATTCAGTGCTACAGGAAGGAGGTCCTAACCTTAGACCGTATATACTTATAGACACGGCACAGATAATTTGGCCTATGGCAAAGATGACAGTAATGTGCGACTCATCGTTCCGAAAGATGTACAAGCTATGCTCATCGACAGCCCCTGTGCTTGGCTCATGAAAGTGAGGGGGGTATACCCGGAAAGAGTGGACAGGATAATTTCAAAGAATTTGGCATTTTATCATGAAATAATCTTTATGTAAAGTATATTTGAGATACAAATGTTTATTCTATATGTTTTATTCAGATATTACAATGAAGTATGAGTCTAAAAAATTTCTCTGCAATTTTGAATACAGCACATTAGCACCATTTTGAATCGCTACACAAAATTCACAAGGAGTAAAAAAACGTGTTCGGGTTATAGTATAACGTGTAATGGGTAGTGTCGGCGTCGGTCTGCCGCGTCAGCCATTTTGAAATTATCTTAAGAACTATCTTTTTTACCACAATCTTTGCCACGGCCAACTCTCAGTTTTCCTATACACATACTATACCTATGCCGTGTCTATAAGTATACAGGGTGTCCCAAAACTACCCTAGGAGCCGAAAATGGGAGGTTCCTTAGGTCATTTGAAGCAACATTTTCCTTTACAAAAATGGCGTCCGCGGCTTTGTTTAGGAGTTGTTAACGAAAAACACGGACCAATCAGTGGCGACCTATACGCGAGTTAGCACAAACGGCCCGACGCGCCAACTGTCAATTGGCCGAACGTGCCACCGCATGTCTAGATCGCGCTCTTATTGGTCCGTGTTTTTCGTTAATAACTCTTAAACAAAGCCGCGAACGCCATTTTTGTAAAGGAAAATGTCGCTTCAAATGACCCAAGGAACCTCCCATTTTCGGCTCCTGGGGTAGTTTTGGGACACCCTGTATATGGTCTAAGGTCTTAACAGTCAAAAGTGTACTGATTGGGAAATGCAACTTTCTGCAGGAACCAATCAGTGCATCTTATTTCCTGTTCGAGAAGCCTGACGAACCTCGCGTTGAGACCGCGTTCATCAGTTTAGTCTCGTCAGTCAATCGCGTCATTTAAACTCGACCTACGGCAGTTCGTTGTCCAGCGATCAGGACACGCGTCAAACGGGATCGCATCTTAATCAGATCCGCGAGCGTCATACATTGTCGCGATTCGACACGAATTATAGAATCATTCAAATCTGCGCGCGTGTAAGGCAGGACCTGCTAGATCAGCTTTACCGATGAGTCCACTAACAGGTCCGGGACGAAACGCTTTCTTTAACGTATTTTATTGTCATGCGAACCGATTATTGTCCTTTGCGTCTTCATAACATTTTATCTCTTGAACTACTGGCCCAATATTAATTTGGCGGGCACAGTCCGGAATATTTCGCGCACATCACTCAGCGACACTACGTGGAATATGAATAAAGTTTGTAAATTAAAGTTTATGTTTATGTTGAGAAAGGATGGCCACTCCTCGGAAGAAACGTTTATTTCGCATAAAGATCCTCAGTTGAAAGTGTTGCTGTAATACCAGACAGCTTTTGTTGTCAATAATTGTACAGTCCCGTTCCATACAAGCTCCCTTGATCCCCCATAACCACTGAGAGGCCACTGCTCTCCCTTCCATCGACGATCACCGATGTCGAAACGCAGTCCCGTGGAATTTTTGCCGGTGATTACAGCATGACCCGTTAGGATTCCGCAGGGTTAATCTCGGAACCCGTCGAGTGTGTCCCGTATTTATTGAAAGCCCGCGCACGCGCGTCGATTAGTATCGCGTTCGGATCCGCGATATATCTCGTAATAGCGCACGCAAAACGGGGATTTACCGATCCGTTCGTACGGTAAACAACGTTGAACGCTTGGAGGATCGCCAGACCGTGTTTAATTAATTGGCAGTCCATTAGCGGCTAAAGCGGTCACTGTATTTTCCTTTTGTCGATGGTCACGCGGCTCGGGAAACGCGCGTTCGCTCTGACAAATCCGTCTCGCTCGTTGCCCGAAGCACACGTGAACGAGGACAGGTGACCATTAGGACCATCGGAGCATTCGTTGTCCTTTTTCGAAATGTCCAAGTCGATTTCGGTACTCGAGGGATGATCCGCAAAACTCTGTAATCCTCTTTTAGGCAGCTACTGCAAGAGACTAACAGATAGGGTACTGGGATAATCTACAATTAATTCTTATTTAACAGGTAACATAATGCTAAACCTGTCACCACTGTGCAAAATGACCGGTTCCTGTTTTATTATTTTACAATTATTGAAGTAATAAAAGTGATTTTATAAGAATTGATTGTATCGGAGCCGCAAATAAAATCAATCTTGATATTTTTATAAGAGAACATGTACTTATAACACTCGGTTGGTTTAATTTTAAAGAAATTCTGCAAATTCTTATCTTGCAGAAGCTTTTCAAGTAGGTGTACTTTCACACAGATTCCATTTCTTTATAATTTCAATTAATATAGTTATTAATATTTGAACACAATTAATAATTCTCTAAGTTTCGTTACGATTATAAAACTTCATTGACGATTTTGTTATACTGTTGAGTAATATCCCGTGTTCTTTGTAGTATTATTGGATTCGATAAAGATTACAGTGCAAAAGGAAACAGTTCCAGAGAAAGAGATTTGCATAGATTGAAGATTTATAACTAATTTAAATAGAAATGAGTATCAACAGTCGCAGCGTGTGTAAGCTGTGTATCTTGAGTGGATATGCAATTATGTACTAAACTGAATTGAATTATGTTAAAGTACAGTATGAACGGTGTCCCAGTATTTGTGTGGCATAAAATGTTGTATATTTTTAACATTTTGTCAGTAGTCTTGTAGGAATATATAGTTCATATTGTACTTTAACATAATTCAACTCAGAGTTGTACATAATTGCCCATCAATTCGAAATACACAGCTAAGAATCCAAAATTGCATTGTGTCCGAATATTTTCGTCAACGACTGCACATAGATTAAATCTATTCGTTCGTAAAATGAATCGTATTGTACACTGCCAGACAGAAAAGTAGCACACGAGTGCTCTCGATGTTCTATCGTATCTAGTGTTAAAAATACGAAATATATAAATATTCATAGTGTCTTATCATTTCGCTTCGCACTGTATGTACAAACAGTCTAAACGAGGCCAACGTATTTTCCGAAGCATAACCACCGAACACGAGGACCGGGGGCCGCAGAGCATTACTTTCACGCTCGGTGCTGGCGTGCACATTGGTCCGGAGAGGTAACCCGAAACACGCATCGTTAAATCGCCCCTCAAGAACTGTCCCCCGTATTTGCCGACACTCTGCATGCATAACGACGCGACGCTAATCCGCTCGCGAGACAGAGCCTCGCACGTATGTATTTGCGGACAGCAGCAACGGTTCCTCGGGACTCCTCCTCCCAGCAGCGTCGAAAGCCATATTTCACCGCGGTTAAATGTCTCCCCGGAGCACATCTTGGCTTGGTATCCAGCGGGACTTCGCAGTCAGCTCCGGGACACCGAAACGTTTCGGTCCCGTTGCGTGTCCTGCCGCGGGCTAAGAGGAACACCATGGGCTAAGAGGAGCCACCATCAGCCAGCACTGCCATCACACGAACACAGTGTTAGCCCTAAATCAAGGAGATCTGCGAACCCCCCTCGGGCGGGATGGTCACACGGAATAATTATTCGGTGAATTTGCATGCTGATTTTGAGGTCACGTTTGCTCCACCGATGGCCTGCCAGCCTGGCGGAGTAGATTCCCTCTCTCTCTCTTTCTCTCTCTCTCTCTCACTTGGCTCTCCTCAACTCCTACGACCTCCGACGAACAAACGAACTGTTTCCGAGCGGCCGTATTGTTGACAATGATATTGTGTATGCATGTAAATCTCGATTGCGGCCCGACTCCGCTCGTAACAACTTCTTCAAGTGGAAATCTCGTGGTTCGATGACGAACGATATAACTGCCTACCGATGAATATGGATTTCGGTTCCAACGATACTCGAGGGGCATTTTTTATTACTTCCTGTAGGAGTGGATAACATCTTGGAGACTACACTGAGGTTCAAATGAAATGTTGTGGCTCTTAAGGGGTAGACACGTTTCCAGGATTGCAAGGGTTCGGGTTGTGGGTCTTCTTATTTCTCGATAATGCATGCGATGGGGCTTTTCAGTAGTCACAACCGCTAGATAAAAGATCAATCTAGACCGCGATCGCTCTCGAAAGTTCTATTTTTATTATTATTATTATTATTATTTATTTTATACGGACCGAAGTCCTTTAGTACAAATGTTTGCAGATAATGTAGAATAAAAGAAAATAATCTTAAACATAAGTCTCAATCTAAAATATAAATTAATTAATTATGGACAGTGCGAAACTAAACTAATGATGGTACTATTATCGAATAGTGCGGCGCAATTTTGTTTTGAAAGCCTGTAACGTGCCATTGAAAAAATCAATATTGCTATAAAATGTGTTGGAGTTTGCGATAATGCGATTTAAAGGATTTATTGATCCATATGAGGATTTGAATTTGATTGTTTGAAATCCTGCTCTCGTTCTCAAAACACGTTCAGGTACATACAAATTAATTTGCTTAAGGAGTCCAGGACAGTCTATATTATTATTTAACAAATTGAAGATAAAGCTCTGGTCTGCAACTATTCTACGATTAGACAATGTTTCAAGGATGACTGTGTTTGATATTGTGGAGTAATTGTGATCGTAGATTGACATTGGGTTGTTTTTTTTACGAGGCGTAATTTTCATTATTCGGCAGCATGTAGCTGTCGCAACTTTATGAAAATAATTAAAACCGAAGCTGTATGCTTCTGAAAAATACAAATTACGTCTCGTAAACGTAAAAATAGGACCTTTGAGGGCGATCACGACTTAGATTGATCTTTTATCTCTATGGAAAGAACAGGTGTGGTTTATGGTGCACATGGGCGACCCTTTGATTGTGAACAACAGGCCCTCGGTCCGCTAAGATGTGCAAAGAAAAAACAGGAAAAAGGGATACTTACCGTCACCTAAGATCCCTGGTTCTTGGAGTTGTCTACCTCCAAGAACAAAAAAAAAAGATTGATCTTTTATCTAGCGATAGAACTTTTACCATATGCAATTAAATGATTCTAGGTTGAAAGAAATGTTTGATTTTCAAGTTAAAATAGCTCCGACTGCAAAGAGTTAGTAAGGAGACATTTTTGACACAGACCGCACATTCGGGCAGGTTTAACATTTTAAAGAGGCCGTTATAGCGAACGTTGCTGGTTTATCTCCGCTGGTAAGCATCACGCGGAATCCCGTGTATAGCAATCACGGTTGGTGCGTGTCGGCGTACGCATGGCGTAATTTCTGGTCGCGGCGTCATTTCGCTGCGGCAATTAGATCCGGCAATAACAAATGGGAACGATCGCGGCTACGACCTCGGAAACGAGCTTCGCCGATCGGTAAATCGAATTGGGAGCGTTGCGATGCGGGTCGTCGTCGTGTCCCGGCCGGTCAGCTCTCGCCCATAATTAGCCGGAAATCGAGGAAGAAAATGAATCCGAAACGCGATCTATGGGCACCCGTGTGATGCGATGCGATGGTTCCGATTCGAGCAGCGTCATATTTTTGATCGGTACCATTCTCAGTGGCGGTTTCGCGAACCGGTGGCCGGAAAATCGTGGTACGTGGCTTTTTTGCAATATTTCTTATTAAATGTTCTTCGATACTTTCATAACTTTCTGTACGTAATCTATGGACCACGATAAGGGATACGTGTTTTTGGAATTTTTCTGTTTTTGTCATTTAAGAATATGGGGGAACACGATGTCTATTTTCATCCCCTTAACAAGAATGTTCGCAGCTAAAAAAAGAGTAATTGTAAAATATTTTTCATTAAACTATAACCTGTATAAATTTCGTTAAAATCGGCGTGCTACATTTGGGTAATGTACGTTATTCGAACTGTTGTCAGCATCTTATAACTAGATTGCGAATCTTCATGCATTTATAGCAAATTGAGTATATGAAATTCGAAATCGTTGAACAATTTTTAAAATTGAAGGTGTCAATATTTTAATTTCTTCTCTATTAAAATCATTAAGGAAAGAAGTAACAAACAATTTGGTCTCTATTTCTTGTGTCACGTCCGGTGGTCCTATCATAAATAATAATTAATAAACTTAATCATATATTTCTTTTCTTAATTCTATCGCTCGCAGTACGGTATAAAATACAATAATTCAGTATTCAATATAATATTTGATATAATAATTGATTACAATTCTCGCACAAAATTAATAAAACAAATAAGAAAAGAAATATATGATTAAGTTTATTAATTATTATTTATGATAGGACCACCGGACGTGACACTTGCAAACGATGTAGACAATTTTAATTTCACATAAAGATCCGCAGTCTATTATAACATTGTAGTAAATTATTGCGTAACACTAGTAGCAAGTATTGATTAAATTAATTAATTTCGAAAACAGAGAATCAAATGTAAAAATGTTATTGTTTTCTGTCGACTTATTTCTGCATGTCGAAGCATCACTGGTTGTACCAGGATTTTCAGCACACCCTGTACAGGGGTAACGCGACCTCCTATCGCTGCGGTGATTTCGTTGCGTTTCACGAAATATACGATTACAGGAGAGAAGCAATGGCTGCGGTTACAAGTTTGGATTCGGCTCGGCTGGAAGAGCCCAGCTTATCTGCCCGATTACCGGGGAGCCTCGTAAAATATATTCGGATTCCGGCCGACAGTTTTCGCTGAAACCGATAGCCTCGGCTAAGGAGGCGGCATGCCTCTTTTGTATTCCTGTTGCTGCTCCAGAGATCCTTGATACGCTAAGATCCTAGAGCGCCACGAAGACGAACGCGGAATCCTAGTTTCGACCCAGATTCTGGATTCCCAATGAATTTTCAGAGTGTGAGTCTTTACTATTTTTGTTTTTTATATATATTATATTTCTCAGAAATGAATGTTTTTGACTACAACCTAGTAGTCAATGCAATAGTTGAAGAAGTGGACAAAATACTTCACTCGATAGAAGATAATTTGCTAGCATCGCAAATAAAATAAAGGAACTATCATAGTTGCTATTACGATTATTAAACTGCGGATCTTTATGCAAAAGAAAAATGTTTCACTGGAAGTACAACAAACTGGAGCGACATACAAATTTATATTTTTACTCAATATGCTTAACAGGTTGAAAATAACATAACAGTACTTTTAAATTCTACTAATATTGTTGCTGTTTTAAAAATCCGCAATATAATTATTACACGAAAGCAAATATGTTCGAGTTGAGCATAGTGTTTTACATTATTTAATTTTGTGTTAATATGCAGGGTATCATCGAGCTCTGGTGGTACAAGCTGCAAAGGGGTGAACTCTCCTACCCATCGATAGCCGCAACACAGACAACGAATATCAGTATAGCAATATGGCAGTGGACTGATGATCAAATATAATTTTCTGTACCTCGCCTGTGGCCGCAGTCCGCAGTATTGCAGTATAAGCTCGACGGTGCAGTCTACGTTGTTGGTATAAACGTTTAGAATATAAGTTATGTAGATGTAAAACACAAACATTTTATGTATCAATCTACAATGGTCAAATAAAGACAATGCAATGTATAAAAATATCTGCGTATATATTTATTAAACCATCAATTATTCCCGAACAACCGATTTGTCCTAGACTACTTGTCCTAGAATTATATCACTGTTTTCCGCAAAAACGTATGCCCTTCTAACTTGTCGTTGACTTGTACTACTTAATTTCCGAAAATTTTCGAGCATCTGACTTGTGGTTGACTTGTACTACTGAAAATCCGGATATCTCCTTCGACATCATGTTCTCCTAATACGAAGTTCAAAATTCGAGGTTTTCGAAAAATTTCGGCCGTCTGACTTGTCATTGAGTTATACTACTGAATTTCCGAAAATTTTCGGGCGTCTGACTCGTCGTTGACTTGTACTACTGAAATTCAATTTTCTGAAATTTGAAGTTTCAGTAGTACAAGTCAACGACAAGTCAGACGCCCGAAAATTTTCGAAAATCAGTAGTATAACTCAACGACAAGTCAGACGCTCGAAAATTTTCGGGCGTCTGACTTGTCGTTGACTTGTACTACTGAAATTCATTTTTCTGAAATTTGGAGTTTCAGTAGTACAAGTCAACGACAAGTCAGACGCCCGAAAATTTTCGAAAATCAGTAGTATAACTCAACGACAAGTCAGACGCCCGAAAATTTTCGAAAATCAGTAGTATAACTCAACGACAAGTCAGACGCTCGAAAATTTTCGGGCGTCTGACTCGTCGTTGACTTGTACTACTGAAATTCAATTTTCTGAAATTTGATGTTTCAGTAGTACAAGTCAACGACAAGTCAGACGCCCGAAAATTTTCGAAAATCAGTAGTATAACTCAACGACAAGTCAGAGGCTCGAAAATTTTCGGGCGTCTGACTTGTCGTTGACTTGTACTACTGAAATTCAATTTTCTGAAATTTGGAGTTTCAGTAGTACAAGTCAACGACAAGTCAGACGCTCGAAAATTTTCGAAAATTCAGTAGTACAACTCAATGACAAGTCAGACGGTCGAAAATTTCCGAAATTTATCGAAAACCTCGAAAATTGAACTTCGTATTAGGAGAATATGCTATCGAAGAAGGTATCCGGATTTTCAGTAGTACAAGTCAACCACGAGTCAGACGCTCGAAAGTTTTACTACTATTCGAGTTTCAGGTACAGGGTTTGGAAAAAAGAACACATTAACTGTTTCAAGTAATGTTCTTTATTATTCACAAAAAAGTGTACAATATTAAACATGTAACGTCGTGACGAATATCTGACGAATCTATTCCACTGCAATGCATGGAATCCACAGTCTACTAATTACTGAAGTCCCTGTCCCAGGAACAGTATCCAATGCAAGATTCTCATTCCGAAGCAGTCGAACGCAACGGATTCGACTGTAGTCAGTGAACAGTAGCTGCAACGTGGTCTCGAACGTTTCTCCCGTTCAGGTTGACAAAGAGGAAAAGCGTGTCGCGTTGGCTAAGTCTTTTGGTGCAGCAAACGGAGCGAAACGAAGACAGAGAGCAAGAGAAGAGAGAGAGAGAGAGCGCGAGAGAACGTTGGTGGTACGGCTTTCGCGGCAGTTATGAAGTCCCGATGCCACTCGTTGGCCAATTCTTTTTATTGGCCACCTCCCGCGAGGATTGTCCTGACATAAAGTCCGTCTTCCAGCTCCGTGAAAGGAGCTCGCGAGACTGGCGGCGAGGATAGTCGTTGGCTCGCGGCGAGTATACGGCCGGGAGAAGGACGACGATTTATCATTCCTCGCAGATGCAGCGGACTGGACAGGAAAAACGTATTCTCTTCGTCCTGTGCGCTGGTTACCCTTCTCCCTCATCGGCCACTCCTTTTCTTCCGCCTTCTATCGTAGCAGGCAACTTCGAGGATCGATCCATCCGTCGCGCTCGACGAATTACCTGCCAACAAGGGACTGAAACAGATATTCGCCGGCGAGGAAGAAACGTTTCTGGCGTGCTCGTCTCGACGTCCTTAAACGTTTTATTCGCCCGTTCCCACCTGCTGCTCCGATCCACTGGAATCCGCGATCGAGACGTCCAAATCGAATTACTAGTCGATCTCGGATACATTTTCATCGGGTCAATCGTCCTTCGCTTTCGAAAAGTCGTCTGAAGGGTTTAACGTGTTGCTACAAGAGATTCTTGACCCTCCTGATGTTGTTACTGCGGTAATGTCGCTGTATGTGTGGAAACTTCGGGACCGAAGAGTCACTAAACTGCGGTATTTCTTTGGAATAAGATTACAATACGTGAAAATAAATATTTCGCCCGGAATAAATTTGTACATTTCAATGAGAATGTATTCTCGTTGGCAAGGCAAATCAGATTGTCAATCTTCATACCTCATATTTTCGTAATCTCGGGATTTGAAGAAACATTCTTCGTAAGAGGTCGAAATGAGACCATTTTTCTTCTATCTCAATCACCAAAAGACCGTCGTTCACATGATTAGACATTCTTCTTCTAATTGCTAAAAAAGTCCAATTGTTCGGTACGATTTTGGAAAAGTTATTCTGATTCAGAGGAAGTTAACACTTTCGTGTGTCAATGCTGGATACAGACAAAGTGAATATTATATGAAATATCAGACGTTCCACAAAAGCAAATTTTGAGCTAGTATAATAACCTTGAAGTGTGCAAAATTAGCATTCCGCCCTTGGCGCGGATCAAAGGCATGATATTCGCGCCTTTAATCTATTCCCGTAACGCGTCTGCAGAATCTGCCGGAGAGGAGAGCCGTAATTTGTCATTCCGAGCCATCTATCATCGAAAACACTAAAGCTCGTCGCTGCCTCTCCGTTTTCTTATTTCTATTTCCTCGTCTCATGAAAACCTTCGCCCCTCTATTTGTGCCGACTGTGTTTCTCGCTGGGAATCCAAGAACGATGGCACGTGACGAGAAACAATGAAGAAAACAATGGCTCGGGTCGACAATGCCGTACCGAAAATTTCCTGCCGCCTTGCCAAAATCCTTCGGGGCCTCTCACAGTCGATCACGAGCGTGTCTGTTCATCGTCGTAATTCCGCCACGCGCCCGACAACACTATGAAGCTATCTGACGTATGCTGATGCGCTCTCTCTGCGAGCGGATTTACGAATGACAGCGCGTGAAGCGCTGCTCGAACGCTGTTTCCTGACGATTGTTAACAAATCTCGGAAAATATTGACAATGGAAATTAGACGAATTGAATAATTTGCATTATTCGGCAGCATAATGTGCAGTATTTGGAAACATACAGCTGTGCAACTGCCGAATAATGCACGTCACGCCTAGTAAACGTAAATTAAGACTTTTGATTATTGAACACCCCCGCCTTTACACTATCGAGAAATAAGAAAACGCATCCCGCACCTTTGCAATCCTGAAACGCGTTTCTACCCCTTCAACCCTTTGCACTCGTATTAGTTTTCAGTTTCGTTACTAACAACTCCCTACTATTTCAAGTGTTTCATTTGAAATTTACTTCAAATGACAGTTCCTTGACTGTTACTTATTTCAAACAATTTTGTTTACTAATTATGTTAAATACAGCTTTCAAACTTTGTAATTCATAGTTGTGGAACTTATATTTGTATCTAACTAAAAAATACGACTTAAGTAAATAGGAAGAACCAAATACAATATAAAACGCGTTTCATTTACATTTTCCATTCTCTGATGTCGAGTACACTCGACAGAAGGAGTGCAAAGGGTTAAAGGAGTTCCCTTCATGAATAAAAAGTGCGTACTGAATTTCTTTCGTAAGCGGCTTTGAGTAGAAGTCCCGTTTTGAGGAAAAAAGTGAATGATCATTTTACCTAAAAACGCAAAAGGCCGTACACGATAAACGCAACAAA
The DNA here is from genome assembly GCA_963971365.1 of Lasioglossum villosulum. Classification (NCBI taxonomy): domain Eukaryota; kingdom Metazoa; phylum Arthropoda; class Insecta; order Hymenoptera; family Halictidae; genus Lasioglossum; species Lasioglossum villosulum. Next base: position 25,777,526 of record OZ020502.1, read on the forward strand.
AATCTTCCTTCCACTATAGTAATGTTATCTATGCTCGGGTATATCTGTGTAAATCACAATGTCACAATGTATGGGAAACACGTCTTCACAATGTATGGGAAAGAAAGAGTGCGTGTGTCTCACGTTCGGCTCGATCTTTGAGGCTGAAAATAATAGTGTTCCGTCCACGATAAATGCAAACAAATTCCCCCGAGGCTTTTGCGTTTCCAGAGGATTTACTGTATTTAGGTGACCAATACGCATTCGTAATTTTCGGGAACGACTCACCCGGTGCAATATTCGCGTTCGCCCTTCTCATCTACATGCGTTCTCTTCCTTTGGGATCTTGCTCCCATCGCAACTTCGCATTCTCCTCGACGTATTCGCCACGGAGACGCGTCGCGTCGGTTCGTCACGCGTGTTTCGTCTACGGTCGTCGTCACGCTTCGACCGGGAAACAACGAGTCCACAGGTGTGCATCCCGAGGCGAGGAACATCCCGACATTAGAGACGTGTCGCGGCACGGTGTCGTCTAATTTCGCGGCTACTCATTAGCCAACCTGCCGATGTATACATTTGTGTGTGCGAGTCCGCGCACGTGTCTTCTCCGCAACGCGGCGTGTCGCGAAAGTACTGTCTCGTGTTTTCGCGAGATACAAACACGCGCCCAGCTGCGACCGTAAGGAGAATTTTCAGTCGGTCTGAAACGTGAACCGCATCTTCTCGCAACTTGCGAGAATTTCGGAGAATTGAGTTCACTTTGCTGGAAATAAACTCGTGTTTTCATTATTTAAATGCATGAAAGAATATCCGCAGCTTGCACGCTTTTGCTGCAACACGTGTGCAGCGCGTTCTCTCTTAAACACTGTGATGACGACGGTGGAACCATTTTCTTCGTGTACATGTGTATCTGTAGACTATTAAAATGGGGTTCTGAAATTCGTAAAAATAATGATGCTACTTGTACAACAAAATAAATCTCAAAAATCATAAATCTTACATGTGAAGATGATTACTAAACATTTTCGATTTTGGAACATCGAGAAATGGATGGCTCCTAATCGTTTGTTTGAAATAAAATGACGGGTACTAATAGTTTTAATTTACGATTCTAAAGATTCTGAAGTTGCATCTATGAGGAGTTAATCAAAAAATTTATATTTGGGTATATATGTATTATTTCAAACATTGCTAAGAATTTAAATACATACATTTCTGTTATTTTTATAAAGTAATGTAAAATAGTCAGTCAAGTAATAAAAAGTAAGTTAAAATTCAATGAATGATGTGAAATAGAAACAATTAACAGTGGAATTTCATACGTTTGCATTTTCAGGGCCTCCTAGTCCGTGATGTAGACAGTCCCTTATGTTCTATTTTGGGGAAAATGTTCCATGAAAGAAACAATTCCCCAATTTGCGTTCACCAAAGCACCCTGTTTAGGGGGTAGACTCGTTTCCAAGAGTGTAAGAGTTCTCATTTGTCGATACTGCAAAGATGGAGTTTTTCAGTACTTGGAAGCGCTAGATCAAAGATCTATCTAATCCGTAATCACTCTCAAAAGTCGTATTTTTACGTCTACAAGGCGTAATTTGCATTATTCGGAACCATAAAGCCGTGCATGTACAGTGACTCCGATCAACATTCGAACGCTCTAAACAAAACGATAACTATTTTAGTATTAAACTATACGGTTTGAAATGTTTAAGAAAGTTAGAGTAATTGGTTTACTACACGATGTGAAAAGAAACTTTTTTAGAAAATTGCAACTGGTCGGAATAGTACAGAAAATACTAAAAGTTTCATTTTATAATTTTTTATAATTCTTTAGCAGGATTTCAAACAATCAAATTCAAATCCAAATCCTCATATGGAGCAATAAATCCTTTAAATCGCATTATTGCTAACTCCAACACATTTTATAGCAATATTGATTTTTTCAATGGCACGTTACAGGCTTTCAAAACAAAATTGCGCCGCACTATTCGATAACAGTACCTGCATTAGTTTAGTTTCGCACTGTCCATAATTAATTTATTTATATTTTAGATTAAGACTTATGTTTAAGATTATTTTCTGTTATTCTACATTAACTGCAAACATTTGTATTAAAGGACATAGGTCCGTATAAAATAAATAATAATAATAATAATAATAATAATAATAATAATAATATATGGGTCTATATTGAGAATCAGGGGGCCCTCTTTTATCCGTCCGTCAAAAAATTGCCCTAAACACACCTGTTTGCTTTCCTGAGTTTATCCGAAGAGCGTTTCACCTCGGAGCGTGACGGATAAGACTCGTTCAGTGCCCAGCCAAAAATCTAAGTTGCATTTGCTGGTAAAATAAATCAGAAGTTTAATACGATTTTTCTCTCTCTCTCTCCGGGTGAGAGAAGAAAGAATTGCTTGGAGTGTTCTCAAATCGACAATCAACTCTGCTTGTTTACAATTCATATTCTGCAAGAAGGCACTTGTGAGGGAATTACAGAATCCATCAGCGTTGTAACCGATGGTTGAATGCGAGTCGTTGAACCAGCGAGTAAAATGAATTTACCAACTTTTCGAAGACACGAGAAAAGCAGGGTTATATTGGTTTCATTAATCCGCAGACCTTCTAGCCACCGCGCCCCGGGCTTTGATTATTCATTATTCCCCTCGCAATCGCGGCGCGGGAGGAACAAATAATCGACGCGGCTGCGTTCGTGCGAAAACTTTTCGCTCGATAGGAAAACGCGGGACAATGGAACTCGATTAATGTTGCGGAATTTCGTAGCCGATAATTATTAAAACTCATCGAGACATTGTTCCGATGTATTGAGCGCAGACGACACTGAACGGAGTTTAGAGCTTCCCGCAAACTCTGCGGAATCGGTAATAAATTTATTAAATGTTTAAGAATCGTTAATCTGCTTTGTCATTGTCTCGTTACTCTCATCGTTCCCTGGAAACTATTTTAACCCTCTAGTGCATTTCCTTTCCAATTGGGGACTTAAATTTCAAATGTTCTAGAGTAGACAATACTCTGAACACTCTGAGCATGTTGGTTCCAAGTGAGACCATTGTGCTTACGAATAAAACCGCATATGTATGAAGTTTCCATGCAGGAACAGTAATAAAATTCAATGAATAATATTCTATTACAACCATATATATTTTTTCAACTCGTCATAAAAATTCATGCAATAGAGGGTTAAAGTATCCAATTGGTTAATGATCTCGTCGTTATCGATAGTTATTGTTATTCAGCGTTATTGTGACTTATGGTAACCAGATAAGAGCTCTGAAGGCCGGTTCTCAAGACTTTTATCCTAGAAACAAAACCAGTAGCGATTCTGTGCAACGTGCGTAAGTGGTCGAAACAATGGGTCGTAACTGAACTTTCCCAGAGTTTCAAGATAATATTCTCGGATGGGAAACCGGGGACTTCCTGAGAAAATACAATAGTCATATGTACACGTTGTCTACCAACGACAAAATACAAGAGATTAAGCAGAAATAAACAACTTGAACGTAAATTCCAAAATGATATCGAGAAGACAATATTTACCAATTAAACAAAATACAGAAAAAGCGAACCTTCAAAGATAGTATTAAAAGTATACCCTTAGGTACAATAAATAAGTTGTTTGATAAAATTAGTTTAAGCTGGACAAACTGGTTTATACAACCAGCTGATGCAGTATTAAGTAAACAAATTAAAAATAAAGAAGATATCTAGTGTCATATGTTAATTAGATAATTTAAATTTATGTTAAATAAGAATTATTTGAATAGAAAATTTAGAGTATGATGGAAATTGTTTAAGTAGAAAATTTAGATTTCTTTTTAAATAGAAAATGTAGATGTCTCTTGAATAGAAATTACTTAAGTAGAAAATTTAGATTTATGTTAAATATAAAGTATTTAAGCAGAAAATTAAGATTTCTGTTAAACAGAAATTATTTGAATAGATAATTTAGATTTCTGTTAGATAGAAATTATTTGAATAAAAAATTTAAATTTCTGTTAAATAGAAATTATTTAAGCAGATACATAAACTAAAGCAATAAATTTGATTCTTGTAATTATTAGTCTGAAAGATTAAAGTATACAAAGCAGTCATAATTCACTAGAATCGAACGGAGGATCTCGGGTAAAGGTGCGAGTAAACATCCTGATCGTTGGTTACGCCACAACAAATGCAACGCGACGTGCACAGAGGAGCATGGTTCTGACAGAGGCGGGCTGCTCTTCGGAAAATGAAGTCAAGCCTTGTAAACTTCACCTACGAAAATTGTAGAGCGCGGCTGCATAAAGGCGGACCCGTAACTAAGGTAGACTTAAGGCGGCAAAGGAGGAAGCTGTGTTCAAAGGTGGATAAACAGCGGAGAGAAACGTGACTATTCCCGTTAATGGAAGTCCGCTGTTTGCTGGACTTGCCAACGGTAAGTCTGCGGCAATGGCCTTGTAATTATCACCGTTATTTGCTTGATCACGGTCGAGTCTCCATATTTGCGTTGGGCTATCAAATTTTTAACAAACTAGCAACCACTAGTCTGTATCTCAAATTCGCTCGATCGGTAGTTGTACCAAGTGTCAACACATGATCTGTACAAATCGTTACAAAAGATTAACCTCGATCAACTTTTCAAGACCTTTTTTAATGATTGTATCATGCTTATTCAAGGAACAAACGTGTCCAAGAATCATTGGGTTAAAAATGAACAATTTTCTTGAAAATTGACGTTAAAGTTCAAACAACGCGATATTCCAACTCACATTAATATATGTCCGGACACTCTAAAAAGAACGATAACTTTATTAATAATAATAATTCCACCAGTTATTTTTAGATTCAACACATCTTCTTACCCTTTATTAATAAATTATTCATCTATATATAATATACCATTAATTTTAATTTTTAGTTTTCTCAATTTAAACCTAATAATAATTTAGTTAATAACTTATATAATTATTACTATCTTTATTTTACTAATTTTAAATTCATATTCTTTATATTATAAAAATTCTTTAAATATAAATTTAAATAAAAATTTTTATATTATTATTTATCCCGATAACCTACAGCAATTACTATAGGATGTAAAATGAAATTTTCTCAAAAATTACAGTTGGTCGGAATTGTAGAGAAAATAATTTTTAGTATTATATATTATAACTTTTGATGCATTACACAACTTCTTTATGGGAGCCTATATTGAAAATTTAAAAAATACGGTTTGTACCGAATCTTTTTACGACTTCAATAACAGGTTCAGATGAGCATAAAATAGTCCGTCATTATTTTACATTAAGATATATACACAATTGTACGAATGGCTCCAACAGATCTTACGTTTTGCGATGCAGGTTTCAAGGACCCGTAAAACGTCGCGATGGACTGATTAGACCGGCAGCGATTCATGCTATGGAGTTGTTCGGTGGCCGGGTGGAGCCGACACCGAAGTTCAACAAACGAAAACGAACGTAACCGTAATCAAAATTCGATCGTCCCGCGCGATGGAAGGGACCGTATCCGGAACACAAGTTTCGAGAGGCGTCCCCTGCTGTATCCCTGGCCGACTAGATTGATCCACCGCAGGATTATAGGGAGCGAGGTCGGGTCGTTAACACGAACCCTTTACCAACATCCTCCTCCCCTTTGGACCCTGACACAATACAGGCTACCTTGGTAGTGTCGCGCGGTAGCTATCGTTTTATTAGAAACGCTGCGTCAGCTTTCGCGGTAACGGAGACACCTCGGCAATAACGCCGACAGCTCGTTACAACGTTGATAAAGCGCCGCGCGAGGCTAAGCCTCGCCGACGACCACGACGAAGACGATGGCGACGACGATGCGACTCTGAAAACTTCCTACACCTGTATTACTCGATATACGGGTCGCTCACGAGGAGCCGACTTTCCCGTACAACGTTGCTAATCGATGTTATGGACACCGATTAGCCTTAATGCGATTAAATTCAACGCGAAAACGGAACACGAGAATCGTTACACGGCGCAATCAGACCTCCTGAAATGGGATAGGAGATTATGAGATTGGAGATCCGGATCACACCTGCGTCCTGTGATTTTTATCTGGGAGACTTTGAACTTGGGAATGGAGTTTGTAAACTTTTTTCGGAGGTACTTACAAGGAGAAACCAAGCGTCGATTTTTAATTAAACTTTTTCTAGCGAATCCAAAACCAAACTAAGCTGATGTACGTGTCCGAGAGGTTTTGACAATACTCGTTTTTAGACTGCGGATATTTTGTATGCAATTATCGCTTCTGAGAATGTTGAAAAAATAGTAGGATATAAAGCGTGACAGAATTTAGTGTGATTTTAAGTTGTTGCAGATTCGAGAAAGGTACTAGCATAGAAAATAAGATTTTATTTGATTCTAGATTCTTGAAATTCGCGTGGAAAAATTGCAAATTGCATGAATATCCGCAGTCTGCTCGTTATTTATAAAGGTAATTAACGTGTCTTTGTCACACGAGGAAAATCGAATTTATTTTGTGCAGGTCTTATTTACCTTTTTGCAAATCAATTTTACCCTTCAGCATTCGAATTCACCTTTTTGTAAATCAAATTTATCTTCTGCATCGAAATTGCACTGATGGACTTTCGTCAACAGTTGCATTACAGGATGATTAACCATACAAAGCATTCTTGTATAAATTCTCTAGATCTTATTATATTAAGTCGTATGATCCAATATTAACACTAAATCTACCGATCCTTAAAAGTAACTAGTACATGTTCCCTTACAAAAATGACAAGATTGATTTCCTTTAGACTTTGTGCAGCTCCTATTGTAATAAGTGCTCTACTACAGATATCCTTACAAAATAATTTTCACTATCTTAATTGTAAAATAAAAAATGTGGCACCGTTCATTTCGACCGATGCTGGTAGGTTTAGTATTAGAAAAGTTATTATCCTTTCAAAACTGTCGGAATATCACTATGGTTCGTTGCAGGTATCTCGAGTGCACTAATACAACAGAACATTTCGCTGAATAATGCGAAAATGGAAAGACCGGTCATTAGAAAATAGCAAAAAGTAAAAGGCAAGAAGAGAAGTAGTCGCGAGAGAGAAAGAGGGTAAAAAATTATTAGCCGCCAGCGAGTCCTCGGCGTCCGGTAGTCCAGGGGCCGAGTATTACGTTAAAGTCGCTTCTTATGTCTAAAGCCTTTTTCATGGCCAATGCATGACCCCTGGAAGAGAAGTCTCTATAAGGGGACGTGGCACGCGATCCATCTTTCATGAAACGCATACCGCGGCGTGCAAACCGTCGCGCCGCAGCAATAACGACGGCTTAGGGGCATAAAGTCTGCCCTCTCTCTCTCTCTGCTGAGAAACGGCCGAGAACAGGAGTGCGGGGGGGCACAGGGGACCCCGAGGGGGACCTTACTGCTGCCGAGGTTCCCGAATTCCCGCGAGATTGAACCCAAGGTCGAGTACGCCCGACTATACCACGGGAACACGAACGTGCCGCTAATATTGCGCGGCTCGGTGAAGCACACCGCCATGCACGTATCCTGTTCACTCCTTTGCCAACAGTATTTATACAGGGTGTGCCGAAAACGTCGGATCACGGGACCGTGATAATGCACAGCCCTGCTCGTACGCAGCGCCGGCTCTTGGTTTGGCAGCGCGTCTATACAGACGCACAATTACATTAAACCCAGCTGAAATGCTGACTGCCATTTTGAGCCAACGCTGATTCCATTCTTATTATTCTGATGTAAACAGTTTAATTGAAAAAATTAGTAATACGTTCAGTGCCACACTATGTCAAAACGGTAGACGAAGCGTTACCTCGTCGCCAAATTCAACGAGCTTTAAATATGTCGTCGAGGTCACCAAACTGAACCAATTTTTCATGTGGTAGTGCATATATGGGGGTTGGTTTTACGAGATATTGGCAAAAATAGTTTCTTAATGTTGCTATACGTGACATGAGTAAAGCAACGCAGGGACATGTAATAACTAGACAGCGGACCTTTATGCAAAATTAAAAATGTTCGGATATTTGATTGCAAGACACAGGAGCCGAATAAGAATTGTATTGTTCCTTTAATGATCCTATTAAGCTGAAAATAATACATTGACTTTCTTAAATATCGTTTGCATGTCCACTGCTTGAAATTGTACGTATCCATTTTTATGTATGATAAATATATAAATAAAATCCGCAGTCTATCATTCTTCAGAGCACCTCACCGTTTACTAATAACCTAGCACGGTTAGAGCGAGACAAATCATTTTACCGATCTTTTCGGTCTACGCACGTACAATGATATTGTATGCAATGAACAGGATTTTATTCAATTTGTAAGTAAATTATGAGGCACGTTTGCAAAAAACAAAGAGAAATATTCAAACGCCAGTCCCGAATAGAAATATCCGACGCGAGAAAACACTCGAGCGGAACGATTTGAAAATATTTTGGACGATTCATTGAATAGTATCAGTCTAAAAGTGATTTGCGCGTGTCAATCAAATCTGGCCGAACGAATTGAGCAGAGATCAGGCTACTTTAATGCAATTATCTTGCCGCGTTCGTGAGTTTCACCGCGATTCAGTTTAATTCGGTGGAGCGTTGGCATTCCAAATATTTCGTCTCGAAGTCAAACGCATTACGAGCCTTTTCCACGAGCAGAATCGTTTCATACTCGCGCGGCATGCGCTAACATTTATCGAAACAATTTTCCGGTTTCGCTGTGGAACATGCCATTGACGAATAAACTAAACTTCTATACCGAACACTAAAAGTAAAATAGTAGACAGACTTCAGTCGATGTGTACGTATATTATTCATAGCTCCGGATTTTATGCATTCACAACTAAAATGAGTAGGTGCATACACAAACGCACACGTACACAACTTATAGCAATGAGAAAATTTAAAAAACTGTAAGAGTAACAATATATTATTATCATTCCATTAAAATTATTATTATAATTAGCCCCTGTGTCTTGGAAGTAATGCAAAAAAATTTATTTCGCATGAAGATCCGCAGTCTAATGATAATAGTTAGTACGTTTACTTTATTGTAAAGTAGAATGCGATGCCATACCGTTCTGTGGTTCTTTAATTTACCACTTATCAGCTCCGATTAATTAATAACTGTCCACTTATCGTCGTACAGACGACTAAAATTAGTTGACAAAGAACTTTCATGTTCCTAACTACGTTTCCAAGTAATTCAATATAAAGGAGAAACATGAGGGCGGAAAAAATTAATGATCGTAGTATACATACGCGTATCCTTTGTATTAAAGCTGTTAAGAGACCCGCGCGAAATAATCGAACGAGCAGCTACGACTAACAGAATATACATATAAATAACATCGTTTGAAATCGGCGTGTCCAGCGATATATCTGGCGACACTATAACTTTTTGACGCAAATATAAAGCCCGACTGACGCATCGGCGATATATATTTCTGGATTTCGTGGAAAACGCAATTCACGTAACAGGACGTTCTCATATCTCCTCACGATACGATTGCCAATCTGCGCGCCGAACGATTTGTTTCACGGACTATCGCGTCAATCGTCGGATAATCGACGCTGATCCCTGCAGCTCGGGAAACCCTCCGACTTTGCGCCGGCGGGAAAAAATAAAAAAAATAAAAATCGTGTTGGAACTCCGGCCAGACCGCAGACATCAAAGGATGAGCTCGGGCGAAAAGCCCGCGCGCGACAGAATTCGCGCAAAAATGAAAATTAGGTTTACCCTGGGCGAACCGCGGAAGTGCGCGCGCGCACATGGAAACCTAATTACCCGGGCTGCGACGAGCGATAATCGAAAATCAACGATCGACTGTTTCCGGCGTAAATTCCGTTCGTTTGCGAGGAATCGGCCCGGTCCCTCGTCCCGCGCGGTCCCGTGATTTATATTCCCCCAAAATTCATGGGGAAAGTATTGCGCGCGCGGTACAACGAAGCCGAAAGCAGAAAAGAAAAATCGAAACCAATTATGCAGATTCCGGTCGGGGCCGAAGCTCCCGACGGAAATCGCGCGTCATCGATGAACCAGTTTCCCGGGGCGGAACAGCAAATCGAGAACAATCGCCGCACGGAATTAAGATTTACCACTCTCTGGGGCTGCGGAGGGCGGACTGTTGCCGCCGCATACCACTCGATCAAACTGGACGACGCTTTTTCCAATGCAAAGGTGGCTATCAAACGATCGCAGCTGGTCGAACTGCATTTACAGGAGACTTGGCTCTTGCGTTTTGCCGGTCGGAAAGAAAGTCGATCATTGGTGTATGGGTGACTCACCTAAAACAGGCGATTTGAATAACAGCTGTTGGTCATAGAAAAAAAGATCACCTGAATTGTACCCAGTACATTAATTGTGTTATCATTAGACTGCGGATTTGATGCATTTATGACAAGCATACAATATCTCAAGTACTAGTTGACCGATTCACTTAAAACTTTGAGAGAAAACTTTCTTCATCCGTTATTACACGAACTCAAATCTTTTTACATTCGTCCATATCTTCTTGTTTTTCTATGGTGCTAAATATGAAACAACAAAACTTGTAGATTTCACTTTTAACTTTAAATTTTTCATTTCTTGTAGTTCAGATTATAATTAATTTTATACTGATTAATGAACAATTTCGTTTGTTGGTTTCCAATCTGTAAAGAGACTGGAATTATGGCGACCATCGAACTATGTTTTTCAAACATGCCGAAAAACGAATATAAATAATGTAATTTTGATTATTTTTGCTTGAAAATAATCGCATAACGACTTCAAATACCAATAAATATGAGTGCTGAATTGCGGTGCAAAAGGTTCGATAGTCTTTCTGGAAACAATTCCTAAAAATTTGCTCACAAACAATCTGGAAAATAAGAATTTGCGATGAAAAGATTTCATATAAAATCTACTAAAAATGTGTTAATTAAATAGATCAATCATATTTTACTTGCCAGACTATTCATTTGATTTGTTCGACATGTTTAACTCTAGATTCATGTTATTCCACTTTTCTGATCATACGTTGTTCTTATTTCACTTGACTAATCATAAATTATCCCCATTCCACTTGTCTGATGACAGACTAACCCATTCTACTTGCTTTGCCATAGACTACTCCCATTCCACTTGTCTGCCCCCATTCCTCTTATATTCCGTTTGACTGACTATAAGGCATCATTATTCTACTCATTACCCGATGGATGGTATTTATTCTACTTCTTTTTCCAAACGTTGTATTTGTGTTAGTTCTGTGATCATAGAGGAACCTCGTGTTTCGTGTCTCGGCATAGATTAATTCCTCGTGTCTGGCCATAGGCAGCCCTATTTCACTTGTTTGACTATAGACCATAGCTATTGCACCGGTCTGGCCGTGCTTATTTCGCTCCACGAACTGTAGACTGTCTCGAGGCCATTAGGCTGACCATCAGTATTCTACGTGTCCGAACATGATTTGTGTATGGTGTACTTGTTTACCCAAATGTTCCCTTTATTCCAGTACAGTGACCACAGACCATGGTCTCATTGTCTATAAATCTTATTTCTAGACTTCATTATTAGCGAACTACGAATCTTTATGCATTTATAGCAAAATTGAGTAGATCAAATTCAGAATTGTAGGAAAATTTTGAAAATTGAAGATGTCAAAATATAATTTCCCATCTATTAAAATTATTAATGGAGGAAATTACATTAAATTTGGATTCTATTTCTTGCAAACGACGCAGACAATTTCTATTTCGTGTGACGATCCACAGTATAATTATCAGACTAGTTCAATCTACAAAAGGCATATTTTATATTTTGATTACAGGCACAAATAAGAAAGTTTAAAATTTTTTTATTATTATTCTTACTATAAAATTAGTTTCATAATTCATAGTAAACTGATATCTCAATAATATTTGTATATAAATAATATAACAATATTTTTATATTCTTCTAATATTTTTGCTGTTTTAAACTACATCTACTCATTTTTGTCATAAATCGTCTAGAATATCTTTGGAAATTTTCCATTCGTCAACTTTTTATTTCCATTTTTATCAGCCTCGGTGCAATTGCACCCCATACACACAGAGTGAGAGAGAGGAGGTTAAGACATCCTTGCACTTCAGGTTACGACGCTTGACCTCCTTTAACAAATTCCGAGTTTCACCTCCGTTTCTTCCGTAAACAACACCACGTAGACCACGTCAAACATATTCAGATCGCACGCGAACAGGTCGCGATTACTGGAACGCACGGCTAACAAACTATACCGTAGCAGTCAATTAGCTCTGCGTCGAGCGTAGACCACCCTATGAGAAATCGGTTTCGATCCTGGTATATCTCCGAGCCGAATAGCTTGCTCAATCAAACCAAACCAAACCAAACGGTGCGGTAGCTGTCGGCGCAAAGACAGCTTTCCCTCGCTATCAAACGATTCGCGTGTTTGGTCTGGGTGGAGCGTTCCGTGTGACGTCAATGAGCATGAATGAACACAGAAACGAGGCTCCGACGAAGCGACGCGGAACGGAATGGCAGAATGACCGGCGGTGCCGGACACCGGTGGCCGATGTCACGAGATATATCGGCGCAGGGGCCGACGGTCGCGAACGGTCACTAGAGAATTTCCTCCGGACAAAAACAAAAATCGAGTTTGGCCAGGGGCGGGCCGATCGGAGCCGGGTCCGAGAGCTGCCTGTGCAGAAGGTACAAACTCGATTTAAAGCGCGACACGCGACACGCACCGGCGATAACCACCACGGTTAACAACATTTCCCCGTTGGCGCGTCGAGCACCGAGTAATTTGATTGCATTGGGACAGGACGTGGGCACCGGAGGACAGGGGACGGGGGAAACAGAGGGACAACGGGAGAAGGGGATAGTGCCAGCACCGGGGACAACGAGAGAGCGAGCGCGGCATCGAGAACACCGTTCACAAGGCCGATAATACGACGAGCACGCGACAGAATTTTCTGTTTGCCCGGAGAACCCTCACCATCTGGCAATATGCGCTGTCCACAATGCCCCGCCGATGATTCTTGTCGGTACCCGCGATTCTCGTACTCTGGCTAAAGCAATTATTCGAGGTAATCGAAAAGTTACTGCGGATTAAGATTTGTAGAAAAATGCTGGAACCAGAAATTTTTTGCTCTACCCCATAATATTAGTGGAATACTGAAAATTGTCTGACGGTGTCCTTAATTCACCTGTCTGACCGTAGACTATATTATGTACCTATTCCACTTATCCGATTTTTAAATTGTCCTGTACTACTTGTCTGGTCACAAACTATCCTGTTTCTACTTGTCTCATCATAGACCATCCTCTATCCATTTGTCTCGTCATACACTATTCTATTTCAACTTGTCTGACCTTAGACTATACCTATTCTACTTATCCGATTTTAAAATTGTCCTATACTACTTGTCTGGTCACAAACTATCCTGTTTCTACTTGTCTCATCATAGACCATCCTCTATCCATTTGTCTTGTCATCCACTATTCTATTTCGACTTGTCTGACCTTAGGCTATACCTATTCTACTTATCCGATTTTAAAATTGTCCTATACTACTTGTCTGGTCACAAACTATCCTGTTTCTACTTGTCTCATCATAGACCATCCTCTATCCATTTGTCTTGTCATGCACTATTCTATTTCGACTTGTCTGACCTTAGACTATACCTATTCTACTTATCCGATTTTAAAATTGTCCTATACTGCTTGTCTGGTCACAAACTATCCTGTTTCTACTTGTCTCGTCATAGACCGTCCTCTATCCATTTGTCTTGTCATGCACTATTCTGTTTCGACTTGTCTGACCTTAGACTATACCTATTCTACTTATCCGATTTTTAAATTGTCCTGTACTACTTGTCTGGTCACAAACTATCCTATTTCTACTTGTCTCATCATAGACCGTCCTCTATCCATTTGTCTTGTCATGCACTATTCTATTTCGACTTGTCTGACCTTAGGCTATACCTATTCTACTTATCCGATTTTAAAATTGTCCTATACTAATTGTCTGGTTACAAACTATCCTGCTTCTACTTGATTGTTCAAAAAATATCTCCGATCTACTTGTCTGGTTATAGACTACCCTCTTTCTATTTGTTTGATCACAAATATAATTTATTCTCATATTGTACGATCCAGGTCAGCAAGAAAAATTTGTAGAAATTATTTTCATTTCAACTGAACATCTTAAAGAAATTGTTTTAATTTCAGAATCAACTTCTTACACGAGTAATATTGCGAACAGACAATTTCTTAAATTTCTCTACAATTTGATGGAGTCGGTTGTTTTATATTTAATTCATACCGATTTTGTAGGATCATGTTTTATAAAAGTAATATTTTGCAAACATGGTTACATTATTATAATTATTGAAATATTCAATTATTACCATAAGAAAAGGTAAAATAGCGACACTATTTTTGACGGATATATTTGCTCACGACAGCATTTCTGTACACGTCGAGAATGTTTATTCGTGTTGCCAGCGTGTTGCTGTATTTACGAAAGGAACACCGCATGATGCAACCAAAACACCCATTATTGTCCTACATTTTCAGTTCACCCAAAAAAAGAACAACTGCAATTTTTTAAACATTACCATTCTCCCCAAAAAAAACATTCGCAGAAGTTAGTTTTCAATGTGGATGCAAAGAAGCGTAACACTAAACTAACCAAAAGGATGAAAGAATCTCGTAAAAATAACGGTTTAAATAATTACTGGACTCTAAATCCTCATACAAAATAAAATTTTTTGCATGTACTGCGAAAAATAAAAACCAACAGTTCTTTCCATTTTTACCATTTTAAAAAGATCATTCTTAAGAACTCTTAAAAAAATCATTCTCTTTCTCCAGAACATTCTTAATCTTTTTCATTTTCAAATTGTATCTATTCATTTTTGCCAGACATACATAAAATTCACATTCTAATAATAATTACATTTTCAGAAGACATTTTTAGAAGAATCCATTTTAGATAGACTATAACACAGTCGAAATTATACATAAATATTTGGTTCAAAAACTGAAAAAAATTGCTAAATAAAAATACTGTAAATGTTACGATTTTCATGAGTGCTGAACCATAGTAAAAATGATCAAATATTACATTATTTACAAGTTTGTCGATCGTCCATAATCAAATGGCTACTGTCTCGTTGAAAAAAATACTGTCTCTCAATTGAAGAAGAAAGGATAAAAGCCTGTATCCAACAAACGCGAAGATATCTAGAAAACGGAACGTCCGTAAAATGTTTACGATATTCGCGTTGACGGAACTTTTATTTTACATTGAAAACCCAGGGTATTGTTTCGTGGACGTTGTCGTTTTAGTGTACTCGCGGAACTGCGTTCCGAGATCGGGAATCGTGTGAAAATGGTCGGAAGATGCGAATGCAATAAGACACGTCCATTTATTATCTCTGTGCGCTGTGTGTAGACCGTTTTCCCATGTTTATTGATCCCCTTTCTTACTGCGCTCTGTATCCGCCGCTGCGCCTCTATATTCTACTTACCCAATTTAGGTGCCGCTGTACAATCGACCGAAAGTAGGAATATATGTATCGACTATTTTTCTACTCCACGAGTAAAAAGTATTCGGAACAAGAAAGAAGAGTAGAATATACGGCGCTGGCGCAATGTTCTCGCGCGGAAATGAGAAATCCCGATGTAAACACGATTTTTCAGATGGTTGTGTACGAAAGTGCATTCGGAGTACTTCCTGAAACTTAATAATACATTGCGGATTTTTATGCAAAGTAATAGTTATAAACACACAGAAGGTACATAATATTTTAAATAATATTTTATATGAAATTTTTTAAACGTAACTGCTGAAATAGCACTTGGTTTTGCATTTGACCCGCTCGTTTTTATCGTGCAAGCATATAATCCGCAATCTATTAATCAGGAATTTGCTAATTCATGAAATATGAGAAAATTTCTACAATAAGAAATATTAATGATAGCAGCACCTGATATTCCACGATCAAATTCTTCGGATTTCACAAATGTTTTTCATAAAAATTGCTAATTCGTAAAACATAAGAAAATTTCTACAACAATTACTAATAATAGCAGCATTAGCAGTTTAAATTATTATTTACATGAACAATCTCTTGATATTCCAAGATCAAATTCTACGAATTTTACAAATATTTGTCATAAAAATGATTTATTCTTATAATATAGAATTCCTACACTAACAAATATTAATGATTCACTTTTACCATAAGTTATTACTTAATATTCATTAATAATACAGGTATTTGACAATATACTGCAGAATAAACACATTAACTGCAGTAATAGTAATCGATTAATTGCAACGACTACAATTATTCCACATGTAATTAATTCTGCAATAGTATAAAATGAAAACTGCTCCAATGGGTAATTAACAATTATGAATCATACAAATGATATGAAGTTACCCTTTTAACTTTGTCTACGTTTCCAGTGAACAAGCACACAATCTCTTCAATAGTATAATTAATTCTATAATATGTCAACGTGAAACTTACAAATTAATAATCAATTGATAAATGATTAATTAATAATCATTATGAAGTAATCCAACTGATAAATTAATAATCATTATGAAGTAACCTATACAGAAGTAATTAAGCGTTGGTTATAATTACTCTACGCGGAGCTATGAAGATTTTATATGAAAGCAAAATAAGGTGGAGGATACTTAATTTCTTTAACAATTTTAATAATACGAAATTAATATACTAGTACTCTGTAGTATATAGAAACTTCTAACTTTTTTTAATCATCTTATTAAGCTGATATTAATACACTGATGTCATTAAATCTTTTTAATATATCCACTGCTTTATATGTAAGGTACCCATTTTTATCAGAACTGCATAAAATCCGCAGTCTAATCACTACATTGTCTATTTTTCCATCTTTCGCAAGACGTTCCATGGAAACCAGTGTGCAACAGTTGTCAGGCACAGCTCTTAGATCCACGGCGCGACTTATAACTAGTCTACAACTGAAAAAACAGTTGAGAGAGGTCGAAAGGCGCCAACCATATTGATAATCACACGCGCGGAGACGCAAAAACGGGGGATAAAGATGGCGGGTGACGAAGCAAGAGGAGACCTCGGAACGAGTCTCGTCTAATTAATCGACACTTGTGCGTTATGCAGCGACACTCGAAATTGTACGGTGCACTCGGCGTATCACTTTGTTCTTTGGCTGTAGCCTTCCTTCGCGGAGGCGTCACGCCGACGCGTCTCTTCAATTACGAGAATTAAAGTAATTGCACGCCGAGACCGTGCCACTCGAACTCCTGCTATTATCGTCTCTTCTCTCGCGAAGTTGAAGCACAAACTGTGCCCCCATCTCGACGAGCTCACGGTCATTCAGATCCCCGATTGCATCGACCCCCGATGCGGTTTCTTTTCAATTCCCCTTTTATCATTCGCTTCCTCCGATCCGGTAATTAATTCGTCGATTAAATCGTGGCGCACGTGTGGCTCGCGAAAAATCCGTAGCGTCGAGCATAATTAATAATCTCGTGCTTCGGGAATGTCCTTGGACCTTCTACCAGCATCTTCCACCAAGAGTACTGTTTGGAATGTCGTTCGGAATGCACATTCTCTTTTGTTGCATTTCATTTTTAATTGAACACGTTCACGATCCGCATCACGTATTGTGACGATATCGATTGTCTATCACACACGAAGAAAATCAAATTCATTTTGTGTATGTTGTGCAACTCTTATCTTCACCTTTCTGCAAATCAAATTCACCTTCTTGTAAACCAATTTCGTTTTTTAAATGACTCAAAACATTCGTCACACGACCATTCACAGTGAATTTCTAGTGTTCATAATTCTTTACATTTATGACATGTCTCGTGAAGGACTACAAACGTATGAGTTCAAAAATATGTAGCTTCATTTTAAAAAACTAGGTTAACCTTCAACTCTCGTCAACACTGCAATGTTACCCTCGAAACCAAACAATTTTTTTCAGAAACATTTCTTTCTATCTTCAAAAGTATAAAAGTTATTCAGGTGGCTTGTCTTCACTGACTAACTCTGTGTGCAATGGAAGTTTTCTTCCTTTACATTGGACATTTCTCTGTTGAAGTAGCTGAATAAAACATATTTGTAAAAAACATTGAGTTACAACGGGGTGAATTTAATTTACACACAGACGAATATAATCTACAAATAGAATATTCAATAATTGTGCTGTAAGAAAAGGAAGCTTAGAAATTTTCTGTTACATTATAATTCCAAATGAAATTATCATATTACTGGGAGCAACTTGTTTATAGATGAGAGCCTGTCGTAAATGTTTTTTGATGTCAAATCATGATCGAAAAAATAAATACTCAATAAATATAGAATATAAGGCGTTTGTACTTCATTTCAACCTTTACTTTTCAGAAAACATTGTCTTCGGAAGATTAGCTATAACTTTTTATCCATTAACTATCATTATTAAAAAATAATATCAAAATAAAAAGTTTGTGCATCAATTGCAAGACGCAGGGGATAAATATAAATGTATATTCTTCATTAATAATTTTAACGTGATGAAAATAATATATTAATACTCTCAAAGTCTTTTAATACCTTCACTGTTTTAAGTTGCACTTGCCTATTATTGTTATAAATGTTATATTATACATCCTGCAGCGAAAATGCAAAATTTTATAGCTAGAAAACAAAACGTGTCGGAACCTTTACGACAGTCCCCTGATATGATAATTAAAAGCGTAAATATGGAGATAAAACGGCAAGTACCGCGTTAACAAGTGAAACCATAATGCTTTCGTTCATCTCGCCGCAATGACCGAAGGGTAAACGAGTAGATCAGCAGGGTTAATTGATGCTCTTCAGCGGAAGTTGACAGTTTAAACAGCCTGAACAGCCTTCCGGTAGCGTTCTCGAGTAGCCGATCAAGATATCCGTGCATCAGTTTAGTGTACGTCGGTGCATCGCGAAGACGGGGCACAAATTGTGTCGAGTGGGAACACGGCATCATTGAGCGTGGTATCATCGAAGGACGGAGCGCCCCTGTTCGTTCCGAACTGACAGAAGCCGGCGAAAAGAATGGAAGGGCGCTGGCAATCGTGGATGCAAATCGACAAGGGACACGGCGCGCCGTAACGACTTGTCCGGCTACGTCGGGACGAGTCCTTGTCCCCTTATCGGTGGGATTAGCCTAGAAGGGTCCGAGGAGCCGGTTTGAATTTCGATGAATCGAGATTATCCGAGTCTCCGGCGTCGCGACGGTCCCGCCGCTATTGAGAACTCGCCTTAATCGCGTCGACGGTTGTTCCAGTCGAACGGCTGGGATTTGCTCTCGGGTAGCGGACGCACCAGAAAAGAGAAAAACCGGGGTATGTCGCGGGACAGAAGACCAAAGAGAAACAGCGAGGATGTCCACGAACCTAGCCTTGCTGTTTTGCCGTTCGATTCGGACCTCTTGCACATCGCGACGATTAAGAGCATCGTCTGGTTAGCAAACGACACTCGCGCGTTGACGTGTGTGAGTGCACACGTCATTATATCACATATACGTACACGAAAATTGTAAGGGTCCGGGGGTAAACGTCTGAGATCTTAATAATGCAATGACTGGATTTCTAAGTAGTCAAAATCGCTGGATGAAAGATCAATCTAGGGTGCTGTTTGGCTGAAAAGTCGTATTTGTACGTTCACGAGCTATGATTTGCAATATTCGACAGCACGCCCGTCAGTGAGGACGTCATAAATGAAACAGAAATCAACGCTCGTAGCGGAAAATGTCAGAACTATATTTGAATGTCAACCACACTGTGGCTTGGATTTTTGTAGAATTAAACGTACAGAAGTTTTAATAGAACGAGTACGACTTTTCAGCCAAATAGCACCCTAGATTGATCTTTCATCTAGCGATTTTGACTACTAAGAAATCCAGTCATTGCATTATTAAGATCTCAGACGTAAAATCCCGGACCCTTACAATTTTATTACAATTTTCGTGTACGTATATGTGATATAGCGACGTGTGCACTCACACACGTCAACGCGCGAGTGTCGTTTGCTAACCGGACGGTGCCCTTAAATGTTGACGGTGACGCTGCGCCGCGAGCGCGAGGAATCCGCCTCGAATCGGACGGATGTTTGCCTCTGCGGTAAAGGGAAAGTCTGGTCAATGATAAATTGATAAATAAAGCTGTTCGAACGTTCTCGTGTCTGCTATGCCCGGCATTCGCTGTTTAACGACGGTTTCCGTGAAGCATCAGCCCCGTTTGATCGGAAACCCTACCCGCTTCGTCCTGATGTCTCTCTGCTTCCGCGAGTTCCAGACTGGGATTCGAAAACCAACGAAATGACAGCAGTCAATTATTTCTCTGCATTTGACAAATTTTAACCCTTAGCACTCGAGTGGTGCCTCTTAGGCACCACTGAAAATTGCTGTACTAGGGTAACTGCACCAGTGAATGAACATTTAAGAAATTGTTCAGGAAAATATTTTATTTAAAAAAAAACTATGTGAATTAAAGGAATCTCATATATGCCAAATAGCTCCCTATACTTCATTTGTCAAAAATAAATGAACACAAATACAATGAAATTATTATTATTCTTCTTTATTAAACGTTAAATCAAAAATATGAAAAATACCAGTCAATGAACACTACATTCTAGTAATTGAATAATGCTAGTCCAATCAATGAACAAAATTACTAAACAATATTCTCCTATTTATTTAACTCTTTAATCACAATTTTATCGCTAGTATGCCGTCCGGGTTAAAATTTGTTGAAATATACAAAAGCGTTCATTTACTGGTGCCCGTTCATTCACTGGTGCAGTTACCCTATTATCAAAATATGTTGGGACCAGTGGATAATGATGTATTCATTTATTGCGTAGATTTCTGGATATAAGTATTGTGGTTGGATTATAAACACGTGTGTACTCTCTGAAGGTCTTACATAGAAGAAAGCGAGTGTCGCGAGACGCAAACGCGCATTAGTATACTATGCTACCTAGAGCAACATGCTCATTACAATATAATAATGACACTCAACAGATGTCGCGATTATAATATAAACGGAAGTTCTTACAAAATATTGTTTGCATTATTAAATATGTTGGTGTCTAATCAGTTACTGAATATTTAAGTACTGTATGAATTATTATATCAATTTCCTACCCATGAAACTTCAAAAATCATGGAGAATAGAAATATTCTAAGTCGAAGGAATCTTTAATTTTCGAGTTAAAACAGTTCCGACTGCAAAGGGTTAAGTATTTAGATATGGCTGCTTTTACAGCTTTGGACGTTCATTCGTTTGTACGGAAAACAGCTGTGTCCCTTGCGCTTGTTGCCAGAAAACGATGATAAATAGACTGCGGATATTAAGCACGCCTGCATTGAGGTGCCAGTTTGAATTTCTTGCAGTTTTGTACTTGTGAAGATTGGAGTTGTCACTCCTCGACACGTGGTTAATGAAATTGTACAAAATTGCAATTATAATAAAATTATTAATTGCAAAAAACAACAGCGTTTTTTATAAATCAACCCTGATACGCTCCTCGGAAATAGTTGCATGAAAGATTCCAGCATACTTTCTCACCCATTTTTACCTCACAGTTTAAACTAATAAAGTTTGCTTCACTTGTCACGTCACATTACAGAGAAATATGTCTCGCAATACAGATAAAGAGGAAACAATCATTTCGTAGCATGTAAAAATAGTAAATGGGTGAATTTTCGCCCTGAGAAACGTACGAGGGTTGAAATAACATTTCTCGATGAAAACCCCAGTATTCTTAGGATGTGTCGGTAGCGATTTAAGGAAAAAAAAGTTTTCAATTTACCGATCGATATATACCTTCTCTCGTTAAGCGGACAATGTGTTGCATCGCACGGACTTCAGCAAGAGCCCTACAGTAACGAAGAAGTAGAAATAATTTCGAAGGATACTGCAGTAGTACGTATGACAACGGCGTTCAACAACGTTCTATCCGCTGGTTCGTTCGACAGATGTTTCGAGGGTTGTCTCAAGGATAGCGTGAATCCACCTTCGGTCTGCGACTGCAATTTGAGAGAGAGAGAGAGAGAGGGAGAAGGAGGGGAGGACTGCCAGCAGGAACGGTTTTCAAGTAACTCGAATTTGAAGGGGACTCGTTGTCGGGGACTGTTGTCCGGTAAATTGAGTTCCGCATGTGATGATGCTAGACGTTGTTCCCAAATCACGTAGGAAAACATTGGCGGAGTGTGCTGAAATTCTGATAGCGGGTAGCGGAACTTCTCGGATGTAATTACTAGAAGCATCGGACGATGGAACCCAACTGACGACCAAGGGATTCCACGCTCGCCCGGATAACTTCCGATCAAATATATCTGGATTATAAACGACAACGACGGATCCACCGGATAAACGGTAGTCTCCCTCGTTCCCCTCCCCTCCCACCACCCCACGGGATCAACAATTTTATTCCTCTCTGTCATAGCAATCGGCGTTTTTGCAACAGGAAGGCCTGGGCAGACCACGAGAACTGGGTCACCGGGTGACAGAGACAACTGGGTGTAATTGCGGAAGACAAATATGACAACTAGGCGCTGTGTTATGCAACGCGTCGAGATTGCGAGGAGTATTGCTGTCGCATTAATATCAAGTCTCGGTGAAATATTACTTTAGGACGTATAATACGGTGCACAATTAGACAGGGCATACCCGGTGTCACGAAATTCTCTGTCATTTTACGAGCCGCAGACTAATATAGTGTAATTAACTGTACTGCGGTTGTTTATGCGCTTATAGATTAAACGGACGCGTGGCCGCGACCGGCGACATTAATTGCATACCTTATGTTTAGACTGCCGGACCTTTCTGCAACCTCCTGTTTGCACTGGTTGTTCCATAGGAAATAAGCCGGGTAGTTATGACTTTTGTGAAGAATATTTTTGGGATAAAAGGAATGCTTATCATTATTAACCCTTCGATAGTGGAATCCCGGTCTGTTTTAATCAGGGACTAGGGTAACTGCACCAGTGAATGAACGGGCACCAGTAAATGAACGCTTTTGTATATTTCAACAAATTTTAACCCGGACGGCATACTAGCGATAAAATTGTGATTAAAGAGTTAAATAAATAGGAGAATATTGTTTAGTAATTTTGTTCATTGATTGGACTAGCATTATTCAATTACTAGAATGTAGTGTTCATTCACTGGTATTTTTCATATTTTTGATTTAACGTTTAATAAAGAAGAATAATCATACTTTCATTGTATTTGTGTTCATTTATTTTTGACAAATGAAGTATAGGGAGCTATTTGGCATATATGAGATTCCTTTAATTCACATAGTTTTTTTTTAAAATAAAATATTTTCCTGAACAATTTCTTAAATGTTCATTCACTGGTGCAGTTACCCTACTATCGATGTGTAAAATCCCGATATGTTTATCGGTATTTATCGGTCAATTTGTCGGTCCTTGTAATTATAATCAAATTTATTATAATTTCCGAAGAATTTTCAAACACAGATCTATCGCAGTATTATCTGGGCACTTTCAAATAGACGATAACTTATTTAACACTAAAACTACCCAGCACTGAAAACGATTAAAATGTTTCAGCAGATAGAACCGACAAGGCTGTATTTATTTAAAATTCGTGCAATTTTTATTGCAACACGTGTTTGGATAAAGAAATTTGTCGAATCAATTTTCATGTAATCAAACCATACGACTGCGATATCTTTTGTTCAGAACAATTATTAGACATGCCGGTATCCAACCAATCACTGAACATTTAGGTATTGTATGAGGTATTACCAATTTTGTATCCATAAAATTTTGAAGATCATTTAATATCAATTTCATATCTACCAAATTTTAAAAATCATAGAAAATGTAAATATTCTAGGTCAGAAGCGTTTGATTTTCGAATTAAAATAGCTCCGAGTGCAAAGGGTTAAATTGTACAATTTGGTGCTGTTAGAATAAATTATACTTGCAACAAGGTAAACACATATTTTTCAGCGGCAGTGTAGCTTTACTGCACTTTTGGTGGTAGTCGTATGGACAAATTCGGTTGATCGACGATTCTTTCGAACATGTTAGACCGTGGTACGTCGAACTTGATATTTTTCTGAATAGCTGCCGGTAGATTTGGATGGGAAACGAATGGATCTCGCGACAAGAGACAGAATCGAGGATTTTAGGTCTTCCCCGGTGGACGACCTCGGGCCCTACGGGCGTCGACCTGCGAGATAGTCAGAAGAAGAGACACACGAGACGGTACAAAGAGTTTCAGACACCGGCGTGCAGGAGGACGCGTAGTTGGGCCGTATGAAATCGACACCGTGTATTACAGAGAAAGCTGACTCTGCGAGAGACGTATGCTTTCTTAAGATCTTGAAACGGAGCCACGGGTTACCGGATTTCAGGCACCGCGAGGATGAAATTCAGCCGGACGACCGACCGGAAACGCAAAGGAACGGTGTAATCTTCACGCAGAATAGGATTCGCGGGGGATTTTATTTTTCTGTCGTTCGATACAGCTGTGCTACCTTTTGCTGACGCACAAAGCAATTTTCGTAAGACTGTTTCGAAAAGAACATTCTTTCGTGATCTCTTCGGTTTCCTATATTGAATTTCGTATGAGATACTTGCTACTCTGCGAGTGAATATATGTGTTATTAATTTTAGCCTCATTATCTTGTAAAACTCCATTAAATTTCGCGCGCACCATTTTACGACCCAATCTCATTACGCTGATTAGCTCCCAGTAGGGCAATGGATCCATGAAAGCGGATGGAAGAGTTACGTCTTTTTTATGTAAACATTGCATACATTTTCTTTCACATACTACGTGCACGTGTTTTACAATTTCAGC
Source organism: Lasioglossum villosulum (assembly GCA_963971365.1). Classification (NCBI taxonomy): domain Eukaryota; kingdom Metazoa; phylum Arthropoda; class Insecta; order Hymenoptera; family Halictidae; genus Lasioglossum; species Lasioglossum villosulum. Next base: position 25,802,382 of record OZ020502.1, read on the forward strand.
CTGCTACCATTGATATAAAGTATATCCATAATTTCCTATGATTGGAAGAAGCTGTCTGTTTCTATTTTAACATCCACATACAGGGTCATCCGTTTTTAAACGGACAAACGTAAACCAGCTAGAAAGAACCCCAAATGGAACAAGTTTTACCCCTGCCACTTTTTTTGTTTCGGCCTTGATTTCTAGAAAATTGCAAAAAACCATAATTTTTTTAGTTCACATAAACTTGAATATCTCGGGAGTCCAGTGATGAATCTTGATGATTTTTCCTTTGTTTGGTTTCAAATAAATAGGGGCATCTTTTTTGTTAACAAAATATTTTTGTATGACCTTCGGATCTTTGTTTTTTTTGGCATAGGGCACGTCGTGGAGTCTGAATGAAAAAACTTCGAAAAACTTGGATTTATGCGTAATCAACCGTTTAATTCAAGACAAAAAATAACAAAAAACTATTAACAAAATTAAAAATTTTAAGATTTTTCAAAAATTAACATAAACTATTTTTTCGAAAACTGAACGTTTTTACTAACCATTTAGTTATAAATGTTGAAATTTAAGAAAAAATCATCAAGATTCATCACTGGAGTCCCGAGATATTCAAGTTTATGTGAACTAAAAAAATTATGGTCTTTTGCAATTTTCTAGAAATCAAGGCCGAAACAAAAAAAGTGGCAGGGGTAAAACTTGTACCATTTAGGGTTCTTTATAGCTGGTTTACGTTTGTCCGTTTAAAAACGGATGACCCTGTATATTCCTCGATTCTCGATTCCACATACATTAATCGATACGCACGACAACAACGTGCAGAGAAACAGAGAGCCTTTGAATTGTTTAATAAATTGATTACCAGAGCTACGGATTGATTTCTACTAATTGTCGCGATATCTCCTTTTGCACTTCCGAAGCTCTTCAAGTACAGAGGTCAGAAAATGCAAAGAAGCCATGATCAGCGTGTCAAGAAAAGTTTCAGCCTCCGACGAACGCCTCTGACTATTTTAATAAATTCGATCCTTTCTCAATATTGGAAGGAAGACACTCGAAGCCAAAGCTAACACAGATGGGGCATGAAAACCTCGAAGTAGGTAACTAAAGATTCCAGCAAACAGCTGATCCCGAAGTTCAACTATTGCGTCAAACTCCAGAATCGTGGAAGGTCCCTCTTGAATTTCAAGTAACGGAACCGAATGTCGTCACCGAACGAACGCACACCGTTGTCTGTCAGAGTTTTTCCCAAGTCACGAGCACCCGGGGAAAGCAGTCAGAGAAAATTGCTATGTATCGCGGAGCTCATCGCGTTACACAGTCTCGCTATCGCGCGACGATATTAGGTAATACGAAGCGTCGCCTGTAACTCACGCGACTTGCGGCGCGTTCTCATCTTCGTGATTCTCGAGTGTCCGCAGAGATGGTATCGGGAAGAGTTTCATTAGTACTGGAAAATAGCAGCCTCTCTCGCGCGGTCTTAAGTTAACAGTTCTCTTAATCGATGCGGGTTACTCCTCTGCGTTGGAAACCCTGATCAGATTCGCGGAAGTCGGTGCAAGTACAGTGACTCCCATTAATATTCGGACACTCTACAAAATACGACAACTTGTTTAATATTGTATTATACGATTTGAACTTTTTGGAGGCTGGAGCAATTAGTTTGCTACAGAATGTGAAAATTTTTATTCAAAAATTACAATTGGTCGGAATTGTAGAAAAAATACTAAAAGTTACATTTTGTGTGGTTCAATATTGAAGATTTAAAAAATACTTTCTGCAGATCTGTGTTCATTAAACGTATTCTGAAAATTTCGTCAAAATTGGTCGACGTTAGAATGAGCTGTAAACGTTTAAAAATGATAAAAATGACAGATTTATAGATCTGTTTAATAAACGAAACTTCACCATTACAAAAAAATCGTCCCTGCCAAAAAGATGCTACCATGTACCACTTAATTTCCATTTAATTTCTCCCTCACATTCTACATCGTTTCAAAATAAATTTGATTTATTGTATACGGTTTATGGTAGATAAGTATACCGCTTTTTCTCTCTGTTACATCGTTTTGTACATTTTACTGTAATGTAACGCTTGTCCTAGTTTTGGGCCAAGCTTCACAACAGCTCCTTGCTGCACCTCGTTCTTACGCAATAGGGCATAAAACTACATACACGTTGCATACTTATTTCCAGTTAGTAGCCAGTAAAGCCAGCAATAATTCCAAGAAAAAGTTTGCACTTCAAGTTTTAACAATCAGACATTTAGACGATAATCTAAGTTACGACATTTGTTTCCTTAAGAAAAAGAAACATGGACGTGTAACAGAAAAAAAACAATATGCAAAAATAGAAATCCAAGTTTCATAATAATTAGATGCAAATACATCCGAATTGCAGAAGTATCAGAATATTTATCCAAATAAAGTGCAAACCAAAAATAATGAGAAAGAACGTGTGCGAGTTTAGAAATATTTGTGAACCAACTTGATTATGAGTAAACTGTGAATTTTATCAATTTTATGACAAAAATAAGTACGCGAAATTCAAGATGGTATAAAGATAAAAGAAATTTAAGAACATCAGTATGCCATAACTAACTTGTTAGTACTACTAGAGGAAAGAAGACATTTACACGTAGCCCTGACTTCTTGCACTCATCATGAAACTGAATAAAACACAATCCTAAATAAACAACAGGTTTAATGCATTCATGACAAAAGTGAATAAACGAAATAAAAAATTATGAATACATTGGAAAATTTGAAGAACGCTATTTCCAAATGAAAATTACTTACAAAAATACATTCCTACTTCTTATAATTGATCTAGACAAATTTCCACTGGTATAATACATTAGTGTCTCTTCAGATCTCACAAAACATGACAAATTAACCCTTACACGTTCCTCAGAGTGAAAATCCACCCATTTACTAAGAACTATCAAACACCGGCCCCAAAACTATCCAAATATTGCTTCTGCCAGAGGCACATCCTCAAACATTCCACCCAGCAAATGTATCCGAGCGGGATCTGAGTTACGAGTGTTCATAAAAATTCCAATCACTGAAGAGGCAGCCGGCGATATCGTAGCACCATTTAAATACGCCGAGAAAAACACGGCTGAAGTAACAGGTACTCCATAGAACCGCCCACCGTCCTCCCCGGCATCGGCGTCCGAAAAAACGGTGTCAAGATGATACATTGCGGAGCGATCGGTCGGTCTCGCTGTCCAACTTCCGCCCAAACTTCCAATCAATCTACAGTAAATAAGTAAGAATGCAGGGAAAGACTACACATTGATTGAATTACTCAATTCTTTCTATTCAGAGTGTCAAGATTTTCTTTGGTTAAACCTCTGGTCTGGTACTAGCTACTCTACGTATAAATTTGAAATTGATGGATGCAGTAGATTTTCTGAGAAAAAAGAATCTGAAGTCAATTATTTTGTACGTACCAAAATTGTTCTATTTAATAAGGCCCCTTAAATCAATTTTCAGGACCGGAAATTAAGTAAAATGTATTTTCACTTGTAATACAGTAAACAATCCTTTACTGTCCGAGTTCGTGGGCACGATCACTGTCAGTGTCAACCCACTCCACTGTCTCATTTCATTCTATTCTTCTCTATTTTCGGCTCTCTATTGAAGTCTCGCTCGGCGCTGTCGGCAATCATAAATCAGAAACAGTGTCTGGGTACGATCACTGTCCGTGCAGAACACGGCTGTTGCACAGTAAAGGGGCGTTTACTGTAATTGAGCGAGTTGTTGAGTATTTCACTCCTGAACACGCCGCACACTGCACAGTGAGATGATTGACAAAAATCGACTTCTAAATTCTGTGCAATTCGTAAAATTTATGCTGTCCTGACTTAATGGCACGATTTGCGTCCTGAAACGGTGTTCATTTTTAACAAATTTAACGATTGTAATGAGATGTCGATGAAATACTATATTTCGAATTTTGAAATATTGTTGTGCTACTTTTAACGAGTTAATATTCTTAAAGGAAGATATAATTGTCTAGACAGCTCCTGTACCTTGGCATTAATGCAGATGATTTTTATTTTGCATAAAAATCCGCCTGAATACTTCAGTTTCTACTTCCATTTAAGCCTAGCAATTTTGACAATGGAAAACTTTTCTTGAAACAAAACTTGTATGAAATATTACGTACTGGAAACTTCTCACATGTGATATTAATATTTCCTGTGCAGATTTACAACTCGAAAGGAAGAATACGACGCATGTCCTACTCGAGGATTATAATGTTTTGTGTACAGATATGCACAGCTATGTGTACAATATAATTCATTTATTAATATGATGTGAAGCACAAAGGGACGTAGAGTGTCCTGTCCTTTCGTCTCCGACTGTGGACCTCGTGCAATACTAATTCTATGGACGATGTATCGTGTTCCGCGGACGGATCGCGAGCAGAGACAGTCGGCTGAGATTGTGGGTAAGGCTTAAGGCCCGTTCCTCGGTGCAAATCGTGGCGGGGATGCGGCACCGGCTGTCTCGTCCGGTTCTCAAACCGAAGAAACCGGGTTTGCAGCAGTGTTGACGATGCGTTTGCACCGTCGCGTCGCGGTTTCTGCATCTCGCATCGATCGCCCGGTCCTCGATCCCTCGATCCCGGCTCGATTCGGCGGGAAATTCGAACCCGCGCGATTCGTGTTTCGATCCGGAGCTCAGCTTCGGATTTCAGATTCACGCGTTCGTTTCGGTCGAGTTTCGCGGAGGTTTCGTTGTGCGGGAAATTCTGTGGTGCGGTGAAAAAATGGAAAACGTCGCGCTAACGACAGAGAATAAGTTGGCGCCGTGTCGAAGTTGATTTAGCGAACGAGCGCAGAGCGCGCCCCGGAGTTTTAGGATCAGCGATCGGGAACGACGCGAACTTTTATCGGCCAGGATTTCACGGCCGAATCGGGAGAAAATGCTGCGGTGAGTAGCTCTTGTATGCTTTCTCTCTCTCTCTCTTTCTTTCTCTTTTTCGCTCTCCCTTGGTCGTTGGACTGGAAGAGAGAACGTCGCTCGTCCCAATCAACGATCGAAACTCAATTTCCTCGGAAGTTCGCGGAATCGTCCGCACTCCGACGCGTTCCGCGCGACGATAGCGCCCGCCCGTCCGTGTTTTCTTAACGAGTTTAGGGAAATCGAGTTCGCGGGAACTGTTACCGGGACTGGTCCCTCTGTTTACCCCCGTATCTTAGATACCGCCCCTTCATTCGCGTTGTTTTAGGGCTCCGAGCTACTTTAGCGTACCGCTATGTCTCGGATCGCTACAATGAGACTGCTTCTACCGACGGTGTTGCAGGATTTACGAATTTTCCGAAGCAGCGAGGCTTCAGCCTGATAGACTGCGACAGGAGTGACTGTTCGAACGATCTTTAAATCTGAGTAACTTCCTCAACAGTGAGGCAGGTGAATTCGGATATTCTGCGAAGCTGCTGTGCGTAGGACGAAAGAATTGTAACGGGAAGGGAACGGGGCAAGAAGTCTGACCACTCAGATTTTCTCTCCGTTCCTCTGGTCCCCTTCCCTTCCAGCTATAATTCTTTCGTGCTCTGCACAGTTGATACATTAACTTTCCTGTGAGCCACAAACAAATTGTGAACGTCATAATCATAGGTAGACAATAGCGATAATGGACATTTTTGCCATTTTTAATCGATTGCACGACGAGACAGCGGATTTTATGCATTTATGGGAAAATATAAAACAGCTAAAAGATTAAAAGAATTTAATAGGATCGACTTATTACCATCAACTTATCGAAATTATTAAAGGACGACATTTTAATTGGTTCTGGTACATAGCAATTAACGCACACAGTATTGACTTTGCACTTAGATTCGCAGTCTACTCATAACGACGTTAATCAATCTCGATTAAATGTTTAGCACGTATGTTTGGGTTGTTCGGAAAGTCATTTCGTTTTTTCCAGACAGATGGCTTCATTGTATTTTTCTGCACCCAACTTCGCACTTAAGGTGCATAACCATTATATGTTTTGAGAGTTGATATAGCAAGGCTTGTGTGTGAAAAAGTGCAATTGATTCTACGCAGTAGTTTGTGGTTGATGCCCTTTTAAATATGGAGAGCGATAAGCAGCATTTTCGTCATATTTTACTTTTTTACTATAGAAAAGGTAAAAATGCTGTTCAAGCCAGAAAGAAATTGACCGATGTGTATGGAGAAGATGTGTTGACAGTACGCCAGTGCCAAAACTGGTTTGCAAAATTTCGATCCGGCAATTTTGATGTCGAAGATGCACCACGTTCTGGAAGGCCGGTTGAAGCTGATAAAGACACGATAATGGCATTAGTTGATGCAAACCGGCGAATAACAACACGTGAAATCGGTGGGAGGTTAAATTTATCAAATTCAACTGTTCATGACCACTTGAAAGGCCTGGGTTTATCCTCGAAGCTCGATATATGGGTTCCCCATGTTCTCACGGAGAGAAATTTGTGTCGTCGCGTTGACGTCTGTGATTCGCTTCTCAAACGTCACAAAAATGATCCATTTTTGAAGCGCATCATTACTGGGGACGAGAAATGGGTTGTATACAACAATGTCAGACGCAAGAGATCATGGAGCAAAAAAGATGAACTGGCTCAAAGCACTTCCAAAGCCGATATCCATCAAAAGAAGGTGATGCTGTCTGTTTGGTGGGATTTTAAAGGTATCGTTTTTTTTGAGCTTTTACCGGATAACACAACCATTAATTCGGAAGTCTACTGTCATCAGCTGGACAAACTGAATGATGCACTTCACCAGAGAAGGCCAGAATTAGTCAACAGAAAAGGTGTAGTGTTCCACCAAGATAATGCGAGACCTCATACAAGTTTGGTCACTCGCCAAAAGCTTTTACAGCTTGAATGGGATACAATGCCACACCCACCATATTCTCCAGATCTGGCACCTTCGGATTATTATTTGTTCCGGTCACTGCAAAATTTTTTAGACGGTAAAACCTTCACTTCAAAGGAGGAGGTCAAAAATCACCTCGATCAGTTTTTTGCCAGCAAAGACCAAAAATTTTATGAGCGTGGAATCATGCTACTACCAGAAAGATGGCAAAAGGTATTGGAACGGAATGGCCAATATATAATTTAATAAAATATTTGTTTATTATACGAAAATTGCTTTTCATTTTCACAAAAAAAAACGAAATGACTTTCCGAACAACCCAATATATCTGTACAACTGATAATGTACAAAATATATTTTTTTAATTTCCTAAACTGTGCAGTATGCACAACTCATTACAAGTCATATACTTTCCGTTCAGGCTCGAAAAAATTGTATTAATAGTTTAATTTGTCCATTGCAACCCATTGAATTTGCTAATTTTTGTTATAAATTCGTAAAATCGGCAGTCGAGTCGTAATTATTAATAGCGATATTATTAAAAATGTCGACCTCTTTAGTATCTACTGATATAACAAAATGATTGTAAACAGATTTCACAGAATAATAAAACATTAATTTTCTCACTTAATTGATTGTAAACAAATATCAAGATAATGCTACTGGACTTTTGCATTTTTTAATTCTTCTGCAGAATTCAAAAACTGTACGAGGAATTGTCTATTAATGGTACAGACTCCGTGTTAATTTGCAGCGCAGATGTTACTAGTGCGCTGATCGAAATTTAATGAAACTCCGTACCACGAGGCTAATTATGTCTAGTCATTGTGGGTGTCGTGTGCATTCGTATGCATACGATGGAATGCATTATATGAGTGGTCTAGCTATTACTGAACATTCCATCATTACTTCGTTAGCCAATCCATGTACAGAAATTCCAGATGCTATAATTATATTTGTAGTTTATCGTTTTCCTATATTAGAAGATAATTAAAAATAAACTAACAAATAAGTCATTTTGCAAAAATAATTTAACCCTTGAGAGAGGATAGAATCTGTATTAATATTAAACAAATAATCAAATGTAATTATACTACATTGTTACATATTTAAACTACTCTTATTTAACTACATTGTCATATGTAAAAAATCACTTTAAGACAATTATTTAAAAAATTATAAAATATGTGGCAGATTGATTTAAACGATACTCAATGATACAAGAATCTTTATGATACATAATTGACTCAGTGATGATCTTTATGGTAAATGACTCAACGATATCAGAATCTTCATGATAAGATCATTAAGAAATGAAGAATATCAAGACATTTTCTGGATATCATAAAATGTAAATGTTAATTATCTTCATAAATAGTGAGTATTGTCGAAAACGCTCGGACTTAAATAAAATCGACGATCCCGTATTGCGGTCTCTCTTTGTTAGTAAACAGTTTCATTGAAAATGAAATCAGACGATATTAATATAAAATTGTTAGCGTCGTTTGGAAATGAGTTGACGATACAATGAACACACTGTCGGTTCTAAATTCTAAGTAAAGTACCTTCTTTCATGCTTACGATGTTGAAATGCCATAAGAGACCCGCTGATGAGTCCCATCAGCAAGGGACACTGCGGTCATTGACCTAGTTAGGTCGGCACAGGGGTACGGGCGTCAGTGAGACTGGGTTACGGAGTCAAGAGGTAGCAACACGTGTTAACGTTGACAGATGGAAACTACCGATGTCCATACCACAGTGTGTCCCTTGCCAATGAGGCGCCATTAGCGACAGATCCCCTTTAGCCCATGGCATTTCAAAATTACATGCCCATAAAAACGACAATACGTAACTTTAATCGTTTAGAAATTTTTACCTTTACGAGTAAAAGTCATCGATGTATAGCTACATTTATCATTAATGTATCCTTTAAACTAAACGATAAACCATACTTATTATTTAACCATAATTATAGTTCGTTGTCAACGACAAGCAAACGTCAAAAACGAAACGAACAACAAACAGTCTCGTCGGGTCCGTCACCGGAAAAAGACGTTTAAATAAAGTAGATTAATTCTTATCACAATGCCGTTTTAATCCATCTCTTACAAATATGATAAACTAAAATCTCTGACACAAAGGAACAAATGAAAGCATTATTTTCATGGAAAGCTTATATTAAAAGCAATGTCTGTCGTTTTTCTTTCGATTCTGACCAATGTTTTAAAACTTCTTTCACACTCCCACCATACATAATGTTCAAATAATCTGAATATTAAGTGTGTCACAATGCATCGATATCGTTACCGTTCACACAACCCGGACGCTGATCGCGCAAATTCAGGATCCACGGATCGACGCCAGAGATTTATGGATCCGCGCGCATTTTGTAAAGTGGTAATCGCGACGCGTGGGCTCGAGATGTTTGCGGCGATGCAGCTATTCCGCGATCGCTGCCGCCGAGCCTGCCTTTTACCGTCGCTGATTTATCGGGGTGCGCCCCGTCATGCGTGCACACGTGTTTCTATTAATAGAAACCACTAGACCACCGTGATCTCTACCTCGTCGTGTACATGGCCAAGTGTCTACCCTAACGAACGTGGTCACCGGAAAATTAAACTTGGACAATTATCAGTCGTACGTATATACCTCGACGTGCTCCGCATGAACATGCGCCATCGGGACGGGATTCCGAAAATGTTCGGGTTTCCTGAGAATACAGTATTTTATCCGTGAATGTCCCAAAAGTCTGACCTGTAAATGTCCCAGATCTATCCCCACTACTGCAGGGTGTACCCCCTTCAGAGGCCCAGAAACTCGAGACGCCTCGGTCGCCAAGAAGTATGGCATCATGTGGCTCGGGTGTCTCGGTGAGGCCGCCTAATCGGAATTTCCAACTTCCTTATTTTTAATTATTTTGTTATGAGACTTCGATTACCATATTCGTGGCATTTTTCTAAGAACAATGATACCACATACAGTAATTTCTCAATCGTAGTCCTCGGTCGCCTCTGCAATCGTTGTCCAGTGCCTACCCATTCCACCGCCTGTCAACGCTGCGCCGGGCAGCAGGACGGCGATGTTTGATGTCGGCTCGGGTATATCGGTGTGAACACCACTACATTGACTCGAGTGAATCGAATTTTCAAACCACTTAATTTTCATTATTTTTTTATGAGATTTTACTGGCTTATTCCTGGCATTTTTCTGATTAAAATCATACCAAACACGATATAATTTGGCCAATATTTAGTGGTTTAATCGACGATGAAAGTTTTACTTACAAGAAGGACAGCGTGTTTGATCTATGCCGGCGACGGCGACTCTTCGCGTCTCTTTCTTTCCAATACGCTCTTCTTCGTTGCGTTCGAAACTTTCATCGTCGATTAAACCACTAAATATTGGCCAAATTATATCGTGTTTGGTATGATTTTAATCAGAGAAATGCCACGAATATGTTGGTGAAAGTTCCATAATGATATCATCGAAAATGAAGAAGCTAAGGTCTTGGTGTTTTATTGTGATGACGCACGGGCCTTTAAACTGTGCCGGCGACGGGGACACGCTTCGGCCACGCGATCCTATTTCATTCTGTCCTTCTCTACGTTCGGCTTGTCGTTTGAAGTCTCAGCGCGGTAGGGTAGACGCAGTCATAAATCAAAAAATAGCCACCCTACTTGATCGTAGTCCGTTCATAACACGGGTGTTGGGACTACGATTGAGAAATTACTGTATGATATAATTTCGATGATATTTACTTGAGTAATAGACAGTTAAAGTTTCGGGCGCGAGGAAGAATTGCGTATGGGAAAGAAAGAGACGCAGAGAGTCGTAGTCGCCAACGCATTTCAAAGGCTCACTGGCAACTGTCCTTTCTTGCGCTCGAAACTTTGACTGTCTATTAGACAAGTAATCATTAGACTGCGGATTTTATGCATGAATGACAAAAAACGGTACGTACAATATAAAGCAGTGGACATATTAAAAAGATTTAAGGACATCAGTGTATTAGTTTCAGCTTAACAGGATAATTAGAACAAGTGAGAATTTTGTATTTGTCTCTTGTTTCTTGTAATGTATGCAACAAATTTTTATTTTGCATAAAGATCCGCAGTCTAGTAATTATCATCGGAATCATATCATATGTATCATTTTTCCTAGAAAAAGACCACAAATATGGTAATCAAAGTCTCATAAAAAAATAATGAAAAATAAAGAAGTTGGAAATTTGGATTAGCTATGTGTACATTTCTCAGCGACCTAGGCCTCTCGAGTTCGACTGTCCTTCGCTACGTTCGGCAAAACTCAAAGAATAGTGTCTCTGGCGCATAAGTGTCCCTCGGCAGACCCATGCTAGGGACTTATATCGATAAAATACTGAATTTAGGATTCCCGAAGGTGTTCGGGTGTCTCGTGAATCTCTCGGATTTATGATATTGCACGGAATCTTTTAATATTGTTTTTAGTAAGTAATCCCAAAAGTTTCAAAATCCCGTCCCGATCCCTAAAATCCTTCCTGTTCCCGTCCCGACCTGGTCTCGCACAACACTAGTATTGCGTGTGATCTAATTTCGACTAGTTCCAGGTTTTTTATTTCCAACATCACGGATCCCCGATGGAGGAAACGAATTTTCGTTTGAAACTGTTGTTCCGACCGGTCTAGATAAATCGTGCACTGGTATATGCAATCACAGTCTAGTCATAAATTTTGTAGCAGCAAAATACTTTCTCCCGACCACTTTATCCAGCATCTCGTACGAACTTCGATCGGCAGGTTTTTGCTGAACGGGCCATAGGTTAATGCTGGTCGTGGTTTTCTGCGATATTCCATTAAGAGGGCAGCCCGGCATCGTTCGATTAAGTCGTCTCTTGCCGAGCCGATGACCACGGACGGGAAATATCGGCGGTTACGCCAACGCGACGTTTATTCCGCTCGGCCTAGAGCCGACACGCGGCTGCGGCACGTCGATTTCACTTTGCACACGCGTCGCGCTCACTTGTCCCTTCTGGACAGTGTCTTGATCCGTTTGGTCCATACCTCGGCGAGTGATAGATCGTGGGAAGCTGGACATTCACGGTTCCAAGTGGCGCAAACGATGTGCCACAACTAGGGTTGCCATCTATACATAGAATCGCGAGCCTAGGACTTTTCCGTCTGAAACCCGGACACTACTTCCTAACTACTTTTTAAGTTAGATATGATACCATAAAGAAAAGTTTCGTGTGGGAAATTCGAGCACACAATATATATTTGTTACGATAATGATCGGTAGATAGAAATAAGTTTTTAATTAATCACAATGGTGTACAATCACTATTTTTTCAAAACTTTTAAATAGTTTTCTGCTACAAGAAAAACATGCTTTTCACATGACAACATTTTTAGTGGATACTCCTATGTTTTATTGTTCACAGAATGCTGTAAATAAAGAATGGTCCTATTTCTTCTGCCTGGGGGCGTAAACTTGTTATACTTTCCTAGTAAAACTATAACAACTATTGAAGATTGCAAGCATAGTTGTACATTTCTACTGGATTCGTTCAATTGAATCGACAGAAAGGACTAGATATGACTTTTATACTTCGGGTGAAAACGGACTCCGATCCGCCAACACTAAACCTACAAAAATGACAAGATTGAGTTTATTTAGAGTTGAACAACAAGAGTTACACAATAATTTCTTATGAAATTATTTTTACTATCAATAATCGTAAAATGAAAAATCTGGAGCCGACGGTGGTAGGTTCAGTGTTGATCAATGTATTAAGGTAAGCAACACTGCGCAACGTCGATCGTGCAGAAGGAAACCGAGAATCGAACATCGTTCCTGGATAGTTAGTCCCCTTCGTAAGCAACTCCTCGATTAACAATTCGCATAAACATCCGCACAGTGCAGCAAGCGCATGCAACACGGCCATTATCAGAACATGTCAATACCTCTGTTGAACAGAGTCGTTAACGATGGAGCACAAGTAGCTTGGAATAATTGGGGCGGTCAGGCATCTCGAGTGTAGCATGAAATTGGGGTAGCTAGCCAGCCTCCTTTCCAGGAGCAGTATGCCCGATGAAAAGGAGCCGCATCCATTGCTATCGTTCATGGAACGGGATCCTCGAGGAGCGTCTCGACAGGACTACTTATTCCGCGAATAGGGCACACCTGGCGGGCCTTTTTCCGTCGCGGAACAGCCGCACAAGCCTGTTTACATCGGCGTTAGCAGCAAGACCCTCGAGCTTAACGAATCAGCCGCATAACACGGCGGCGCACCAAATAATTAGGCGCATTCTCCGCGAGCGGACCGGGACACTCGATTTCTCCGGCTTAATGATCTGCGAAGGTTCTCCGTATCCCCTGATCCCGTCCCCCGTGAAATATCGTCGATCCAATTTAACGATAATTAATTGCACTTCAGTCGAGGGGATCTGCGATCGGGAGCAAGCCGACCTGAGCAGAGCTCGTGCGCCGAGCCGGTCGATGCACTCGATTTAATTCGATCGCTCTTCAGACGGGACTCTATCTTGCAATCGGATCGAACTGAGCTTAGAAAGACGGCTGATCGATGCCCGGTCACGATTCCGCTCACGGAAAATTCTGTCGGGACCCCCGTCACTGCTGGAATTCTTCTTTCGACGCGATCGTTCCGAACCGTGCTTCCCGATATCGCGATCGCGTTTTCGGTGCGATTGTGTCTGCGACAGACGTTGGCACTTATCGAAGCTTCAGAATTAGGCGTTAACTGCATTCCGAATTAGTTTTCAATGTTGTTGTTAACAACTCCCAACTTTATACAACACCCAAAGATCTTTACTTTTAGAAAAGCTCAAAACTGGGATTTCAATTGCCCTTAGATGTCTCTATGTTCCTGTCTGGCCCTAATATTGGGGCTTGCCACCATTTTGTGTCCTTTCTAAATAGCTGTAATTTGCGTTTGTAGGTGTCATCCAAAAGGGAAAAAAATAATGTTAATTTGTTCACCTATATGTTTATATTGAAAATGCCTCTCGCTATGCATATAATATTCTGTTTGTATATCATTACCTAACGTTGTAATAAATCTTGTACAAGATTTAAAAAAAAAAACAACTCCCAACTATTTGAAGTGCTTTATTTGACATTTGCTTCAAAGAATGATTATTTACTGCTACTAATTTTAAACAATTTTGTTTACTAATTATAATAGGTACAGGTCTCTCAAGCTTTGTTGTAATTTGTATTTGTTTTTAACTAAACCATACAGAAAGGAAAAAGCTAATACATATAAGAATCCGTTGTATTTATATTTTTCCTTCTTCGATGTCGAGTCACACTTGTCACAAGAGTGCAAAGGGCTAAGAAATAGTACAATATGTATTGAGAATAAAAGGAATCTGTTACAGGCTTGAAGACTGAATCATGCCCTTTACAACTGCTTAAAACTTGATCTACGTTTTTCTGCTGTTTTATTGAACAAAAATGGGGAACAACTTTATCGTGTAAGGCTTCCACGGTGTACCTTACATTGTTGCAAAGTTGGCGATACGCCTTCTATTAAAAGTCGAATAAATCGACTAGAAAAAATTATAGATCTAGTTTTAATCACTGGCTTGGAAGGGGAAGCTCCACTCTTTACATCTGCGGTGGTTTTAGTCACACAAAAAGGTTTATCAATGTTGTTACGAACGTTTGTTGGTAATAACTAATTAGTAATAAAAGAAAATATTTGTAGCATTTTTGTGAGACGGTTATCAACGAGTCAAAATGTTTTGCACCAATCATATCATGTTTCAATAAGCAACACCCATCTCTTAGAGAAACAGTATATTCTTCCTCTAAAAATGATTTAGAGGAAGAAATACATTTCTGCTCGATTCCTGTTCCTTGAAAGTGATTATTATCAGAAAGCGATCTACTAGAACGACTACAATTCAAAACAAAATTCGCATAAATTTTTCACAATATAGAAAAATGGCGAATAAACGAAGATGTTTTGGAGAAAAAGTACCACAAAAGCTGATCCTTTTTGACAAGAAATACAGATCACGTGAACAACTGACGAAACATCGGCGCACTGTCTTCCAGATATTCGACAATCATCTGAACAAGCAACGATTGTTCAATCGCAGCAAAATCTGAAGTCTGTCCAGGTTATCGGACCAAGCACACCGAGTGCGCGTCGACCGTTTCGCAGCATCTGTTTGCGGATCCGCAGAGCGAGCGTGTTAAATGGTCCCGGAAATCCCGGCAAAGTGTACACCATCGGACACCGTCAACGTCACGCGATCCACGGTATTCGTCCGAAAACTTCTTCGGGTCCGATAAAAATCTGGAATTGTTCCGCGTTCCATTCGGACCACCGATCAATTCTCTCGGCGATGTTTGTCCGCGCGATCGCGCCATAGAACGCTGCGCTACGCCGTGCTGCGCCGCGGATCGAGCCACGCCAGTGCAAATGAAAAGAAGTGGTTTCCGCGAGCGACAGGAATTTCAGGCACGTTCGAAAACGGAGGAACGGGTTTCCCAGCGCGACGGATAAACTTCCTCCGTGCTTTCTCGCCCTGGTCATAAATTCTTCCCTCCTCCGACGGTTATCGGAAATAAACGAATTCGTCCGGGCGAGATCCTTTAATCCGTCTCCGACGACGTCGTCGGCAAGATCCACGACTCCGCTCGCGCGGCCCGGAAAAAACCTGGAGAACCGGCTCGTGAAACCGGGGAACGAGAAGCTATCGAAATTGTCGGCCCTGAAAACTACCTTACGAGTTTCCTCTGGCTACGAGTGGAGCAGCGGGGAAGGAGGACGGGGCCAGGAAGAGGACGATTAACGAGAGTTTCCGCGAGTCGATCGATCATTTAACCGAACCCTCGTCGCCTCTGTCTCCGCGATTATTCCGCATCGAGCCGGAAACTGCAGTGATCGTATCTCTACCCTCGCACTACGAACATCGATCCCGGTATCTTCGATCGGAAGCCGGAATTCTTATCGGTTGATGTTTGATCCTTGTATCGTCCGTCCACCAGATGATGATTAAGCATAGTGTAGTCCAGGGATTTGTGTCCTCTACCTTCCTTTCCTACCACGCTATTGCTCCAAGCGAGGGAAAGGGTTTCTCCCCTCCATTTGAGACGGACCTTCCCTACATTCGGTTCGGTCTTTGAACCTCAAAAAAATAGTGTTCGCCTACGATCAATGCGAACGAATCTCCGCGAGGCTTTTGCGTTTATAGAGGATTTACTGTGATGCAATTTTTGCCTATCTTATAGGGTTCATTCCGTTTCACGCTTCAAACGCATGTATCGCATAGAGAAGCGTTCCGTTGCATTCAATGCGCGCATCAGAACTGCATCAGAACCCTCAGAATTCCCTAGATCCCCACCAGTTCTCGCCACTGATATATACAGGGTGTCCCAAAATTCCTTCAACTTCCGGAGGTTCCTGAAATCATTTGAAGCGATATTTTCCTTTGCAAAAATAGTGTACGTAGCTTTGTTTAGGAGTTATTAACAAAAAACAAGGACCAATCACAGCGCGTCTACAGCGGACTGATTCTGGCTCGACCAACGGCAACACCGCACTAAGTGGGACCTGTCCTTCAGTCGAACTCTGTTCGCTGTAGTCGCGCTCTGATTGGTCCGTATTTTTCGTTATAACTTCTGAACAACGCTGCGGACGACATTTTTGCAAAGAGAAATGTTTCTGCAAATGATCTAAGGAACCTTCCATTTCCGGATGCTGAAGGAATTTTTGGACACCCTGTATACTTTGGATACGGTATTGCCATAAGCCAGCCGTACAGCGATTGATACAAATTGAAGGAGGACTTCAGACGCAACCGCCCCCATCGAAAACCAAATGTACTACAGTAAATGGCGGGAAGCTTGAAAAATATGGTTTATAAGAACAAAGTGAATTGAGTAATGATTAATGAAGTTCGCAAAAAGTGAATTTGAACATTCGTGTAGCGTCGGCGCACTGATATTATTTCAGTGGTGCGTCTGCGCGTGGCGAAGTGAGGCAAAGCCTAGAGCTTCACGGGTGATCGTGGGGCGAAGGGAAGTGCATAATACCATTGGTTTTCGATAGCGGCGCATCATGCCAATGCTAGCAATGGCGATTTTGAATTGGTTTCGAGGATCTCCTATCCATCTTTTTATATCAGTGGTTCTCGCGCATTAACATCGCATCAGCTACCACAACTCAGAAGTGAAGCGTTCGATGCGAAGTCGATGCATCAGCGGTTGTTAGCGGCAATTTCAAAAATTTGAAATTTGATGCGAAGCTGTGCACATTAACGAAACGGAACGGATGTCAATGCGCGCATCGCATTGAAAGCGATCTATGCGCTTGACGCGTGAAACGGAATGAACCCATAGTCCCTACCTTCCGATAAGAGGACTGCAGCGAACTTCGTAGAACAGAGAATCGAAAAATATCGATATCTATTTCGGTTTCCGGTGGTATATCGGGCTTGGTATGACTTTATTGATGTAGTGATATGAAAATCATACCGGTTTGAAGTCCCTGCAGAAAACTCCGTTGATTAGTATCCCAGCGAGGGTGGTGCAGGTGTTGGAGGCACATCTATGAGCGGGGTCGTTGCGTGAAACCGTCTGCGAGTCGGCATTGTCTCCTGTTCCGTTCCAATTACACGCAGAAATTGCGGTTCGATCCGAATATGATGCGGTCCCCCAGTCGATCGCTCGATGACACCTTTGTTTCACACTCGAACGGAGTTCGATCGGTCGATCATCAGACAAACGGCGAGATTCCTGTTCCCTTGCGAGTCCCCATCGGGGAACTCCTCTTCCTAGACCTTTCGCGGCTTCGACGCGAAGAGCCGGCCATGATCCGATCGACGTTAATTAATCTCGGCGTAACGGCTCTACGTATCCCAAGCTACCGGGGACTTATTAACGATCGAACGGCTAATTGAAATGGATTCGGGGAAAAAAGTCGAGACTCTCCCCAACCCCGAGGGTTAATCAAGATCTTGAGACGGGGTAAGAAGCGCATTAGACGGGACGTTTCATTTGCATTTTCATTGCCGATGGAAATAAGCGTGGACACGGAACGAGATGGAACCGTCGATGGACGTTCGCTCGGAACTATCGCATTTATCCTTTGATGAAGATAGCGCCGAACCGAGCGCGACTTGTAAGACGGAATCGTTGATTGGTTAAGTTTTAATCGCTCCGCTTTTGCCATCCTTGAATGCTGGTAATCCATTTATGGGATGGAGATGTTACGTTCGAATGATTCATTCGACGACGCTGTGATGCTGTGGTGTGTCCATCATGCGATTTCACGATCACATTCCGATATATATAAATTGTAAGGACGCTGATGGAGTTTGTACACGATAGAGTCAACTTACGAGTCGGATATTATCCATTTTTTATATTGAAATAGTTTTGCGATCGCAAAGAATTGATAAGAGATAGATGGTTTCGGCGCACAGGTTCGATCAAGTATATACTTATCGAATATACGTATACTTGATCGAACCTGTGCGCCGAAACCATCTATCTATTATTATCCATTTTTGTTTTATAGCAGGAAAAGCTACAATCTTATTCCAGCGATCTCTCACTTGCAGAAGCACTTTCATCTTCTGGAATTATCAACAGCCTCGTCGCATTGCGTTTATTTTCTTCTACGTCCTCAAATCGACGTTCTTTCGGACGATATTTCGAGCCGAAGTTATACCACATAGCGTTTACGAGATCAACTCGATGATAAACAGGCATTTCGAATTTAATTAGAATGGTGCAAAAACTGCAATTTTTTGAGATTATGCAATTATGTAGGATATTGTTAGTAATATGTAGACTGTGGATCTTCATGCAAACTACAAAATGTTCGTATTGATTGCAGAACAGAGGAGCCAAATGAAAATTGTATTCTTTTAATTATCCTATTCAGCTGAAACTAATATCTTGATGTCCTTAAATATTTTTATCATGTCCACTGTTTTAAATTGTACGTGGCCATTCTCGTCACAAATGCATCAAATCTGCAGTCCAGTAAAATACTTTAGAAAATTTCGAAAAAATTGAATACGGTAGAATATTCTCCAATATTCATGCATTTAATCTGGTTAAATGAATCGCATTATTGTGTGTGATAACGTAACGTATGCATATATTCGATAACAAGTAAATGATTATGTATCAAACAAATAATTAATTAAAACTGTAAATTCATTACAATAATGAATTAATGATCAACTAATAATTGTGCCCGGGCGAAAGCAGCACGCTGCATAAGGTTAAACGATGATACATGAAGCAAGTTTCCAATCTATTGTAAAGCAGAAGTTGTCGGGACATTATTAACAGACTGCAGATTTCATGGAAATGAACACGAGTGTACGAAATTAAACAATATAGGACAATTCATCAATTATTGTTAGATCCTTAATTGTGAGCGAGATGTTTAATAGATCCAGATAGAACCTATAAATTACTATACCACATGCACGTATAACAGCCACAATGCAAAGCTTCATAATTATTCGCAATGTCATTATGAAGTACATTTAAAATGCTATTTACACTTCATGCGATCGTATATTTTCATATATCTGGATTGTTATCTATCCTTTCCACGGTTTGCATCTTTTACGGCGAAACTGTGTTGATGTCAAATTTATAATACACGATACCATTATGAAATGTGGAAGTCCTTATTTCCACGACAGTGACAGTTACGTATCAAACGAAATAATCGAAGGATTTTTATCAAAACTTGTGTAGTAATCTGAAAAATCAATTTTCGGTCAAACACGATCCATTAAGTAAACAAAATTTTATTAAGATCCACGAGATGTGAGAACGTGACAAAAATCATAGCTGTGATAAACTGTCTCTACTATTCCTGTATACTTTAGTATACAATATTATATATACAAAATACAATAAAATAACCCTGTATACAGGGTGTCTCAAAATTCCCTCAACATCCGGAATGCAAAATATTTTTAATTTCCATAATGTTCCGTAGTCTACTATAAGATCTAAAATCTAAAATTCTAAATACTAGAACAGTTATTTTAATTTTGAGTGATTATTATGGGCCATGACACTCAACACGTAATTCCAGTTTTTAAACAAGAATGTTCATAAACTATATTCGAGTATACTTATTCTTCAATTGTATATTCTAACCCTGCAAAATCAGAATACAATTAACAGTAATACGCGTTTATAAGACACAGTTCCACATAATTTAGGAAGAGACAAGAGGAAAATATGCAGATAAGTGAATGGGATTTCGTAACTCGAAAATGCTCAGTTAAGAAATGTTTGATTTGCGACACTTTTGCATCCATGTGCAGCATGATTATATCTTTCGACGTCAGAAGCGTTTCGTAAAATCCGCGTTCCACGTCCACAAAATCATATCCACGATAAGAAAGAGTGCCGTGTAAAACCGAGTGATCCTCGCACAATGTTCCACGAAAAAATCCGTGTTTAATTCTCGCGATAGCGATGGCGACGAAGGGCGCGATCATAAAGTGGAGCAGACGAAAGAAAATCCGATGGCCGGCCCGCGTAAAGGACAAGGGCAAACAGAAGCCAGAAAGGGAGCAAACTTCTTACTTTTCATGACCGATTTTTATCGGTGTTCTATGGCTGGCCATGGCGTCGTCGTAAAAGCCCGATGGCCGGCCCATCTTCGCGACCCAAGACTTTTCGATCTCGAGAAAACCTGAGATGGACGGGATATATCCTGGGAAAGAGACCGGGGACAAGGAGGACGGATGAGAAGAGGGCCATTTCAAGGAACCACTCCCGACCTCTTCTCCTCCACTTCCCTACAATTAATTTCAACCCCCACACGCCACTAACCGTTCGAACGCGGTTAAAGTGATCGGTGTACATCCGGCTTCGTTCGTCCTCCTCGAGTGACTTCGCGAAATATAAGTGGTCGCCATTTTATATTTTTGTTGTGCATGATAATCTAGCTCTTCGTATTTATTAACCCTTAGCACTCGAATAATGACTCTAAGGCACCACTAAAAATTGTTGTACCATTATTAAAAATATTGTTTACATTATTAAATGTGTCAGTATCTAATCAGTTGCTAAACATTTAGATATTGTATGAGGTATTACACCAATTTTGTGTCCATAAAATTTTTTAACCCTTAGCACTCGAATAATGACTCTAAGGCACCACTAAAAATTGTTGTACCATTATTAAAAATATTGTTTACATTATTAAATGTGTCAGTATCCAATCAGTTGCTAAACATTTAGATATTGTATGAGGTATTACACCAATTTTGTGTCCATAAAATTTTTTAACCCTTAGCACTCGAATAATGACTCTAAGGCACCACTAAAAATTGTTGTACCATTATTAAAAATATTGTTTACATTATTAAATGTGTCAGTATCCAATCAGTTGCTAAACATTTAGGTATTGTATGAGGTATTACACCAATTTTGTGTCCATAAAATTTTTTAACCCTTAGCACTCGAATAATGACTCTAAGGCATCACTAAAAATTGTTGTACCATTATTAAAAATATTGTTTACACTATTAAATGTGTCAGTGTCCAATCAGTTGCTAAACATTTAGATATTGTATGAGGTATTACACCAATTTTGTGTCCATAAAATTTTTTAACCCTTAGCACTCAAATAATGTCTCTAAGGCACCACTAAAAATTATTGTACCATTATTAAAAATATTGTTTACATTATTAAATGTGTCAGTATCTCATGAGTTGCTAAACATTTAGATATTGTATGAGGTATTACACCAATTTTGTGTCCATAAAATTTTTTTAACCCTTAGCACTCGAATAATGACTCTAAGGCACCACTAAAAATTGCTGTACCATTATTAAAAATATTGTTTACATTATTAAATGTGTCAGTATCTAATCAGTTGCTAAACATTTAGATATTGTATGAGGTATTACACCAATTTTGTGCCCATAAAATTTTTAAAATCACGGGCAATGGAAATATTCTAGGTCGGAAGAAATGTTTAACTTTCCTGTTAAAATAGCTCCCAGTGCAAAGGGTTATTAAATAGACTCCGGATTTTATGTACTTTTGACGAAAATGAGAAGATGCAATTTCAAACAGTGTAAAGATTAAAGGACATTTAAGAGCATTTTAGAAATATGGTCCTAAAATTTTATAATTGTATTCGACATAATAAAAAAAGTATGTATAATGGCATTACAAAGTGAATATTATTTCTCAAAGTCATTTTTTCGGAGTTCTTAAGGTAACATTCATTTCCTTGCATATTAAGAAACATGACCTTGAAATGACCTCTAAAGTTATTTTTAAGTGCTCAAAATAATGTCCTTCCATGGATATAGATTGTCTAAAACGATCTGTGATATATTGTAATTTTATACGATTTTGATCGCAAACAGTAAAGATGTTTTCATGGGAATTTATTGAACATATTTTTTGTCTGCAGTATAGATACATTACAGTAAAAATCGCACAAAATATAAATAAATTTAATCTCGTCATTTTTATAATACTATACATATCAGTCACGTTTGATGATCGGTAGGTTCAGTGTTAAAAGGATATTTTACGAACAAAATTACTTGTAGTACTTTGCATTAACAACGATATGAAAACGTAGCTATATGTATGAGCAACTGCTTGGAACAGTTTCCTGCATCTTATTCAGGATTACATCTGCTTCAAGAAAATATGGCAATATCTCCTATCGAATGGTACACGAAAATTTGTTCGGACGTGGGGGGATTAAGGGTCGTATTTCCCTGCAAACATCGAGCATCCGAAATCTAGGTATTGTTGTTTCCAAGAGCAAAGTCGTACGGTGCTCCGCCAGTAAATTGTTGCCTTCGTGGAAACGGACGGAGGACGATCCAGCGAGTTTATAATGCCGATCCTGCATTACTTTCAATATTTTATCCTCAAACAGAGAAGAGGAGAGGGGACTATTAACGGAATGTCCCCAAGGGCCAGCTTCGCAGAATAATGCAGCCTTGTTTGACGATAAATTTCCTACGATATCGACGTGCCCCTCTTGTTACTTTATTTCGATTGTATCACTGCTGGTATTATTCGGAGCTTTATTCGTTCTGCTTGAGTCCCGGCCCTCCTCCTCCACCTTGCGTGTATAATCACGGTACAGGTTCTTCTAATTAATTTTCTGGTCGTGCATTAATCTCTTGTAATTTAATATTACAAGAAGAAACTCCACCTCTCGCGAGTGGTATCAATTTTCAATTTGGAATTGAATGACGAAGCAATTAGATAATTTCTGATGTAGGAAATGGTGCAAAGTTTAAATAAGAATGTTTTCAGAAAATATTTTGTAACGTAAATCACATGAAAAGAGTATTAGTTGAATAGTTGTGTATTTTTACAAGATTTCCGTTACGAATTTATCGTTTGCGTTTGCACAAGCATTGACAGAATAATTAATTAGTGGTGCGCAAAATGTTCTCTTGACAGAAGAAATTTGTTTACATTTTTTATATAAATATTGTTGAGTAGAGAATCTATGTATTTGTGAATGTCACAACCTATGACAGAAAATGATGATTGATGATTGAATTTGTCTTTTTATTGGCTATAATGTTAAACTAATGAAAATATTAATACAATATGACTAGAAAAAAGCTTCCTTGGACTCGCCCTATACATATGTCAGTATTGTCGTGATTCTGCATTAATTTTATATTATATGCAAATATGAATACAACATCAATTATGTTCAATGAAATACGGCATATAAAACAGTGCAATATCTTTTTAATAGAAACGCTAATATTGTATATGGTATGATACATGTATTACCATACATGTTGTATATTAAAATGTCAAATATCCGATAAAATTAATATTAATTGGCACAATACCGTGTGTTCTGATTTTTAATAATTTAGTCCTGATTCATTGTAAACGAATATAATTGCGAACGAATTCTTCTCTTCCTTTTTTTGAATGCTTTTTGCCATGTCTACTCAGAAATTATACAATTGAATACAATTCCGTATTTTATTAATAAACCCCGGATCTTTAGGCAAGATAAAAATGCTTTTAAAATGCTGTTCTTTCGATCTGCGCAAACAAAGATCAATTTTATGGATCTGTCACATACCCCTTTGAAGGTCATTGATCTTTTCGATTTGGTAATTGCCGAATTGCAACCCGCATCCAAAGAGAGAATAATTATTTTGGGCATTATTTCTAATACAATTACAAAATTGTAGAAGGATGTTTTTAAAATTATGTCTTTAGATCTTCGTGAAGAAAAATCAACGTTATGGATCTCTTCGTTCTGCAGAACGCCGACTTGCAGTCGACATATCCCGTACGGCGGGAACTATAACGGCGTTAAAAATGGGGTTCTGCTTCTTCCAGGTGGGTTTAATACGGTTTGACAAAGTGATTGTACCTCTGTTGAAGTAATCGACCATTCTCGGTCCGGCTGTACAGAGGAAATTGAAGATCCGGGGACGAATCGTTCCAGTCTTACGTCACGTACAAAGGACGAACGTGAGTTTCGATGATGTCTCGCGCAGAGAGAGGGCGAGAGCCAGAAAAGAGAGATAATTAAAGGGGGCAAGGCAAGCACGAAACTGGACAGTGGCCATCCTGTCGTCCCTCCCAGGGGGGCAAAGGTGGGGATCCGAAAATTCTTGCTGGATCGCGAGCTGAATTCGTGGAGGAGCGGCCTGGAATACCAAAAACCGTCTGAACGTTGGATCTGCGGGACCGAGACATCGCGCGCGACACGCTGCAACTGCACGTGGCCGTTGCAACGCGGTTGCCAACAAAATTTACATTTCTTCAAACGGCTTCGGAAAATCGAAGCGTTCGAGAATGTCCGGCGAGCTGGGGAAGGAAACTCGAAAGGGCTGCCACGGAATGCAACAGACGGAGAACTTGAAGAACTTGAAACTTCCGAGACTTTGTATTTCTGACTCAATTAGAGTATTTCAAATTATTTACATGGATAGAAAGCCGTGTTCCGTGAAGTTGCAACGCCTATTCGATTAGCATTACGAATAATCAATTCTATTGCAACTCGTAATTACAAACTCGAGATCAAATTCGTAATCTATTGATGTTGTTAACAGGCTGCGAATTTCTATGTACAATAAAAATTGTTTGATTCCAATCCGAAAAGTCATTTCCATAATTCAAAAATATAGTATATCAATTTCAATACATTTTTTTATCTTTGAATCATTAACAATGTTAGAAGAATTTTTCTTTCACGTGATGCACTGTGGATCAACTTAGAAGCTATTAAATTAGGTCGTTCTCCCAGGTACTCTGTCTCAATCAGACTTGCTCGATTAAATGGTCTTTGTATAGAGGGCTGGGTCTAGTTTACAAAAACGTGCGTTCTTCTATTCTAAAATAAAACATTGCCTCAATTTGGGATACATTGCAGATCTTCATATGAAAATAAACACTTTCTAAATCAATTGGAAGAGACAGATATTCAATAAAAATGTAATTTTTCTTACTAAAATTTATAGAGATATGAGAGGACATTGAAAATTATTATTCACAACCCAGACAGTACGGATGAATAAAATGATTCTGGCTTTAAATAAAATCAAATCAAATTTAAATTTCAACTCTCTGTCTGATAAAAATAATTATTGGAATAAATTTTAGAAAATCTGGTACGTTGTATTTGCCAAAGAGTACATATGATATATGTATAATAAAAATCGATAATCGGATTAGTCTGTGCAGCTTGTCGAATTGAAGCTCGGCACAATACGTTTTTTCTGAATAAGCGTTCATTACATTAGTTTGATTAAAGGATACGTCTAACCATTTCATCCGGCTGTACAGTCGATACGTGAGAAACGATTTTTATGAAGCGTCAATCATATTTAGCATCTAAATTACAGCTCATACAGCTTCCATTATATGCAACAATGCAGTGGTATACACTCCGTCTAAGAACACGCTCCGTCACACTGCCTAAGGGAAAATGCATACAGAACTGGAATGGCAAGTGATGTAGCATATGGCGCTGCGTATACTAGCTTGTGATTATGCTATGTTACACGTCACACCGGTTGATATGCTACCTCCGTGCACATTTTCTCTTAAAGCACGTTGTTACCCTTACCACTTTCGAAAATGACCGGCACGTGATACGTTTTTTGCTCGTGCAGACTTTCACCCTTTGAAATTTAACTACGCGATAATAATGATAGTAAAGTATTCTATTCTCGGGATCAATTTGCGTTGATGATTCTATGTTGCGCACTTGACATCGTACTTTAACCCGGGAGTACGCGCGCCGTTGGTCTTTTCGACCGACGATTTCGTATATATTGAAATACAATACGAAGTCTTCGACTGTTGATTTTTTCCGTCGAGCTATTCTCATTTGAAGGGGGTCTCGACTTGTTTATCTTATGTGGCGATACTTAGTGCAGTCGTGTTGGTGTTAAAACATACCATCGCTACGCGTCGGTCCATTCGACCATAGCGCGCCTACTAACGTCAGTCTGATTTCGTCCATCGAGTTTGACGTATCTGTGTGACAACGATGGCCAATTTCGGATATTTTGAAGATATTGAAGACGATGTCAGTGATTCAGCTGAAGATACCGATTATATAATAGAATCCGATCATAATACAGATTCGGAAACTAATTGTTCCGATATAGAAATATCTGATTCAGAGGTGACATATATTTCCAATGAAGAAAACGTAAATACTTATTCGTTATTTTCAAGATATATTTCTAATCTGAAGAAAATATAAAAGAAACGAGTACATTTTGCGAAAAATAGATACAACATATGTTAAATTATTGTTGTTATGAAAAAATAAAAATCAAGTTATAAATTCAAATTGATAAAAGGACACTGTACTATTATATGTAAATTTTGCGTTCGCAAAAATTTGTGTATAATATTTTATTTTTAAAATTAATTACAATGTATCATTTGCATAAAAATAAAATTTTCAGAACTCTACAATCCATTACATTAGCAAAGATAAAACAACTATATGGTCTAAACTACCACCTAGAACCAAAAGTAAAACTAAAAAACATAACGTTGCCAAAGAACATCAAGGAGTAAAACCTACTGCTAAGAATCCTAAAACGTCTATTGTTGTATGGAGACTTTATTTATCTGACGATATGATCGAAAAGATTGTTTTATATACTAATATTTATATAAATAGTAAGCAAAAAGACAAATTCAAAAGAAAACGAGATGTGAAACCAGGTGATTATGTATGGTGATTAAGATGATTATGGTGATTAAGTGTTACCAGGTAACCATTTATTTTATAATAAAAAATTGTTACTGTTTATGTAAAACAATTAAAATACAATATTACACATTATTTATACTATATTAGTCATTTTATTCAATTATTTCTCATTATAATAGCATCGGTCGAAATGACCGACGCGCGCCTACTAACGTAAGTGCTGGTGGCGCGCGTACTCCCGGGTTAATAATATTCCAAAACGAAATTATATTAATTTTTCAATCTCAAGAGAATGAACCGGGTCTTTTACGTAAACGTAATTGTATGCGATTTAAACAATTTCATTGAATAAAATACATTTGTGGACTATAAAAAAGGTATGGAATAATCACCGGTAATACAGGTAATGTATTAACGTACGAATCTCTTGTTCACAAGCAGCCGAAGCTGATTAGAATTAGTGAAACTAAATGCAAAAGATGTAAAAGAATATTAGCTATGGTAGAATAAAACAGGCTATTTCACATAGAAAGTCATTTTCACTGTTATATAACTATCACGGTACTCAACACATCGAATGGGTCTCCTTAGACGTAATGCATTCTGCATAAATCATTTTTTGATCGAGCGAATAATCGAGTGGTTTCACTCTGGACTTCTTATTGCCTCTCCTTGACATATCGGTGGAAGTGTCAATGTATTCAGACGTGAACCGAGTCTCTCTTTGGACGAACAACATCGAGGCACTTCCTCGACAAAGTGTCATCGTTACCGTAATCGCGGCGAGCCAGTTGGAAACGGGAAATCACACGGCCACGACGAGCACAAACGCATGCAAATGGCGAGGGGGCACGCGTCGAGGCCATTACTCGCATTCGACCGGATGAGAAATGATAATAGACGTCTGTCAAAAACGAATAAAAAAAAACTTAAACCGCCGCTGCCTTCTTTTGTCATTCCTCTCGAGGCTCCCTCGGCCCGGCGTGATAAGCTTACAGTATCTCGGTGGAACGGGGTAAAGATGGAAGAAACGAGGACGAAGGAAGAAGAAGAAGGGTGTATAAAACATTCAGGTACCTAGAGGAACCGGTGAATAATGCATAACCGAGGAAATGGACCGCTTAGGCGATTTAAATCTCATAAATGCATCGCCCGTTTGTTCCCAAGGACACGTACCGTTTTGTCAGGACATTCGCCCGCGCCACGCTCGACTCCTTGATTCCCTCTTCGACTCGGTGTCGCGAAATGCGAGAGGACCAAAGTCGAGGGAAATGTCCGCCATTTTTAGCTGGCGTGCTGATACTCGAGGTCTCCGTTTCTAAAGAATCGCGACGTTCTCTTATGGACAAAAGGAAATCGCGAACGTACTTCAGCGCGTCTTAACGAGCCTCTGGATTCGTTGCTGCAAGTCTAATCAGTGGACTGCGGATTTGTACGCAAAATAATCCCTGTTTAGGTCATGAGCAGACTGCGAATCTTTATGCATCTATAGCTAAATTGAATAGAAAAAATTTAAAATTATTAAAAAAATTTTTTAATCGAAGATGGCAATATATGATTTCTCCTCGAATAAAATCTTTAAGGGAAGAGATAACGTTTAATTTAGTTTATGTCGTTTGCAATCGATGCAGCCAATTTTTATTTTGCATAGAGATCCGCAGTCTAGTCATGAGAAATAAAAGTCAGATAAAAACATATTTCTTTTTTCAACAATAGCAAGTCTAGAAGAGTATTCATTTTGTTTAATTCTTGTTCATTTTTTACTTGAATATATCAAATCCGATGTACATTAATGTGCGAGCTTCAAACGTAGAAACGAAAGTGAAGAAACAAATTGCTTTATTTCTACTGATTTTTTCATACAATTTTTACTAACATATTCGTGACATTTTTCTGATGAAAATGACAACAAACGTGACATAAATTGGATCGCATTTCCTTGTTTAATTCGCGATAACGTGGAACCTCGATCATCTGAACCAACGGTGAAGTCAGACTTCAATTGTAAAATTATTATGGAAGTATGCATTGAAATTTCGTTGAATTTGAATAAAAATTGTATTCTTCGTTTTAACAAATTGAAAAATTATTAAGAAGTTTGCTATCTGTTTAAAATGATAACAATCAGTTACATCAATGAAATTACTGAAATCATGCTCACGAATAGAAAGCAATGAAATAAATATTTCCATTTCATAACTGAACTCGTCACTATCCTGCAATGTTTGTGACAGTACTTTGATCGTGGCCAGTTTAATTGTCGATGGCGTCATGGTGCGATCATTCTAATTGCTCTAACGACGCAACATATCTATTACTGCATCGGAGATGTGTAATAGGGGGAAGATTCGTTGCGCTCTTTCTTAGAACATGAAACGAAAAAACGCAATAAAACACTTCGGAAAATTACTCGCATAACTATTCGACTTCTAGTGTTAAACCACATTAATCGTGTTGGTCATTAGTGTCTTACAGTAAGCGAATGTACTTCCTTTAAATGTGTATTGTGCCTTTCTCAGATACATCATAATTGCATAAAACGTGCAGTCTAGTAATATCAAGCCAGACTGTGATTATACATTTGGAATACAGTGGAATACAATTATCTATAAGTGCACCCATCCATAAACAAATTGTCATTTAAATACTAAACCCGTAGCAATTAAACTAAACAAATAGCTGTTGCATTGAGGATATCAAAAAGATTATAGTGTCTACACGAGATATCATCAAAAGTAAATTTTTTAAAATTATTAATAAACCTCTGAACGGCTCTAAGCATTGTCAATTATGTAGCTATAAAAATTATCCGTTGTCCGAGGTTTAGATTTTAGACAATTTATGAGATCCAAAATTATCTTCATTATTATTTAAATTATTGTATGATAATCCGCAGATCACTTGTTATGGAGGCCACAATCACAATAACGAATCCAATTCTCTTAAAATTTTACACACATATGAAGATCCCTTTATCTTGTGAACTAGAAAAATGCAGAACATTTTTTTAGAAGAATGGCAGTTATATAAAGCAAAAAATCCCTGCGATTGAAATATTTTCAAGAAATAAAAAAGAAACTGTCTCCGGAGTAGTGGAATTTAAAGAAGTGAAATGATTCTACATCAAAATTATAACATTAGTGAAAAATATATTCAGCACTTGTATCTTGCAATTGACGCACAAACTTATTTTGCATAAAGATCCAGAGTCCAGTGATATGTTATTGAAATCGTGTGACAATTTAAATAGTAATACAGATACTTGCATAAATGTTACACTATGCAAACAAAATCTTGATCTCATAAGTCGTTTGAAATTGACGACACAAAATGAGAATAGACCCTTAGCTACATCAGAATATGATCGTCTGCAAGACTAGATAACTTTTATCTACAGCAGTTCCGTGGACAATGATAATGAAGTAAATTGAGATGCTGATATCAGGTTATACAAGCAGCACAGTCGAAACGATCCGGAGTGTTTGCGGCCCGCGGCCGGTCGCAAATAACACTGTCCAACACCAAAAATGTTTCCATATAACTGTTGGGTGGCTCTTATACAGTTTTTGAGAAACATGACTTGAAAAAAAACATTTTTCAACTTGAAACAAATATTGCAATGTTATTATAAAAGATATTGAATTATTCTTTACAGCAAAAGATTCTGTACACTCTCCAAAAAAAATTAATAATGAATATCGCTGGATTCGGGAAAGTCTACAGAATCTTTTGCTGTAAGGAACAATTAAATATCTTTTATAATAACATCACAATATTTGTTTAAAGTTGAAAAATGCGTTTATTTTCAATGTCATATAAGCATAGTTTTTGGGAAACACGACTTTAAAAAAAAACATTTTTCAACTTGAAAAAAATATTGTAATGTTATTATAAAAGATATTGAATTATTCTTTACAGCAAAAGATTCTGTACACTCTCCCGAATAAATTAATAATGGATATCGCTGAATTCGGGAAAGTCTACAGAATCTTTTGCTGTAAGGAACAATTAAATATCTTTTATAATAACATCACAATATTTGTTTAAAGTTGAAAAATGCGTTTATTTACAATGTCATGTTTCTAAATAACTGTGCGTGTAGAAGAAAAATTAAGGACAGATTCGGAATCAGCGCAACAAACTCTATAAGATCCACCCAACAGTTATTTGGAAACATGAAAAAAGTTGAAATTTGTTGGACAGTGTAATCGATAAGAGCATCTACGCAACGTTAAGCTCCAGAAAGGTACCTGAATAATTTCCGTGTCTGTTAATTGGCCCATAAAACTGTGAACCCGCATAAACATCCGCGGTTCACCGGCCGAGATAAAACCGCGACTGGCGAAATTGAATGTGTAATGGGCAGTCAGGCGTCGCGATGGCTCCGCGAGGAACGCGCGCGGATCGTTTCATAAAATACATTGAGCAATTTGCGAAAAAAGACCTGAACACAATTCATATCTTTTAGGCCACGCAAAACATTACGCATGACATTCTACAGCTAAACAGAGCCCTCTAAATGCACAGTAGGCAGATTAAACCTTTGCACTACGAATTATTTTTCACAATTTTGTAGCCAACAACTACCTACTATTGTAAGTATTTTATTTGAAATTTACTTTAAAGGTCAGTTTCTTTTTAACTATAATTTATATCTTCAAACTTATATTTGTTCTTAACTAAAGAATAAGAAATTAAATAAATAAAGGAACAACCAAATATATATAAAAACCCGTTTCCTTAATATTTTTCTTTCTCTGATGTAGAATCATACTCGACAATGGACTCTATACGACTCGTTATAGTTTTATGTTAATATAAATGTCAATTAATTTATACAATTCTACTATGTAAATTATATGTTACAGTTAATTGTAAGCTATGTGGTTGCCATACGAATTGGCAATTAACGCGACGCGTTACAAATAAACTACGAATAAATAAAACAATAAATAATTCATATCTTTCTTAATTATTCATTAGCCATTACTGGACTGCAGATCTTTATGCAAAATAAAAATGTTCGAAGTCGATCGCACGCAAGCTGGCGTGAGCGAACGTCTTCCGAATTTTTTAATCACAGGCTTTATATCGCGAATCGCTCGGTCCCGGCCTGATCACAAAGTAGTGTAAATTTTAATGCGCATGGCTGATAAGGGAACACACAGGAACGACTTGTTCGAGCCAGAGGATAATGCAACGCGTTTGCGGGAGACTTCCCTGATACTGGCTCCCGCGAGTTCGATGTAACCCAGAGAGAGAAGGAGAGAGAGAGAGAGAGAGAGAGAGAGAGAGAGAGAGAGAGAAAGAGAAAAAATTGGCCGGAGAGACCGAGCGGTTGATCTCGTGAGAGATAAACAGAGTGCAATTTAATACAATTCCGTTTCATTACGCGGCGCAGCGGGTAGGATACTGTTAAGTCTGGTTACATCTAACTTTCATGTTCTCCGGGCAACGATGGAAACCATAGAGTTCCCGGCTGGTTATATTTTTCACCGTTTTATCGCTGCCAATGCCTTATCTGTTCGCTTGAACCTCGGCGAATCACGTGTTCGAGCAATTCCCACGCCACGTTATGGAGATCGATCCGCAGAATCTACTGAAATCGTAATGAATGCGAGATGATTGACGATTCGAGGATGGGCTTCCTGCTTTCGACGATAGTCAGGTTGCAAATACGAACAAAAAGGTGAAATGTTAAATATATGCTGTTCAGGTAACCCCATTTATCTAGTTTCAACTGTCCACCGAACTGATGAAATTATTTATTGCATCGCTTTCGAGCTACAAGGTACACGTAATGTTCAGTATCGGTGATCGATAGACTGCGGATCTTCATGCAAAATGAAAATGTTCTGCATTGATTGTGGGAAGCACAAGTAAAAGAAAAATTGATTTTATCTCCTAATGATTTTGTTACATTAAAAATAGTATTACAATGTACTTACATTTTTGTAACCTTTTAACGTTTCATGTTTCACCCAACCTATTTTTTATGAATGCATAAAGATCCGGAGTCTAGCGAACAATAAAATTGTTTGCAATATTCGAGCGATGCAGTAAGTGTTACCAGTACTACGACTGGAAACAATTTTGGGAAAGAGCTCTAAACTGCTTTTACC
Source organism: Lasioglossum villosulum (assembly GCA_963971365.1). NCBI lineage: Eukaryota > Metazoa > Arthropoda > Insecta > Hymenoptera > Halictidae > Lasioglossum > Lasioglossum villosulum. Next base: position 25,835,558 of record OZ020502.1, read on the forward strand.
AGACACGAGAATATACATCACCATTACATTCAGTGCAAATTTTGGAAGAGAGCCTTAAACTTTTTCTTTTACCAAAATGCAGTTTAAAACAGATACGAATATGAATATTACCATTACATTAAGTGGACATAATTCTGGAAGAGATTTTTTAATTCTTTCTTTTTTATAATGGAGTTTATAACGTAAATGAGTGCATTATCATTAATCTGAGTGGAAATAATTTCGAACAAATTTTGAGACTTCCTTTTTCCAAAACGCAGTTTAAAACAGAGGTGAGAATAAACTTTTCCTTTTTTTCGAAACGCAATTTTCACTTAAACAATCTCGTTTCTAAAATACCTGTAAACCCTTTGCTTTCGAAAAGTAATTATGAGAAGATCATATTTTATTTTGCTCGATGTTATCTGAAAATTATTGAAAGAATACTTTGAATGAAAAACAAATCGACAACTATTTGGAATGTTCAACAACTTTGCCCTAACGAAGATATTACCGAATCCATGTTAACACTAAAACTACGGGGCGCTGAAAACAATTAAAATGTTTTAGCCATGTAATTTTGATTGCAATATGTATTTGGATAAAGAAATTTATCGAATCAATTTCCACGTAAGCAATGTCATTTCAATAATTACAAAATTAAAATTGCAAAAACTGTATTACCAATACACTTTTGAGATCTATTATAATTGTAAAACAAAAATCGCAGTCGGTCTGAATAAATTAAATTTCATCGTATGTATGAGACAACGTTCACCAGTTACCTTAATATAAAAATAACCTGATGGAAATACGAAGTGCTCAGAATTTAGGGCTTTCATTAGTAATCTCAATTGTCATAAATGAAGAAAATGGCACTCATTCTCCGCACACGACTCCCATAAGTGAAATTCCACTTCGGGCGACATAGACTTTAGAATAGCGAGCTTTAATTGGAGTTCCTCGTTCCGGAAGCAAAATCATTTATAATTCACAGTTTGCTTTCCGAAGAGAAGATCGCAGAGAGTCCCGGTGCAAAGCATCCATATCATGTGACAAAAAGACAGCAAAGGGGAAAACGTTCTTTCAGTCGTTGACGAGGGCGGAACGGTGGCTTTGAAGTGGCTCGTTTCAATCAGAGTAGATGCTGTCGCGCCGGGGACGCTTCGGTAATTAACAAAGTGCGTTAATGACCGTCACCTTGATAATTGCGACATGTAGAGAAACAAACGCGTCTTTTCTTCCGTTTGCTCGGCCTCTATCACTTTTGCTTTCGCGTTTTCCCTCGGACAACTTTCCGAGAGAAAAACGAAGGGATCGTTGCGCCGTATGGTTCCGATTTCAAAGACTCGAGAGGTCGATGCTTTGTAGGTAAAGAGACGAGAGTGTTTTTGATCAAGACCACGAGTAGATACCGAATAGCTAAAAGTGCAGTAATTAAGATCTATCGCGAGAAGTTGGTCAAGAGTTACAACTCCATTCACTCGGAAAATTGAATCGATTCGACCGAATTTTTATGTCTATCAAACGCGCCGAACTCCGAACCTTTACGTTAGTTTCGTCGAGTGAATGACTCTCCGCGGTCTATCAGTTTTTATACGGAACAATCAAAAGAATCAGGTCAGCACTATGAGCAAGAGATAAAAATTTGACGAGAAGGATGCAGTTAATTCTGAGCATTCATTGGACCGATGCAGAATAGGTCAAGTACTAGTTCACTCGTCGATTTCATCCGAAAATGTTCGCGAGCTTTTAAATAATCTCGCAAATAAACATTTCTCTCTTGGGTCTTTAGAATTTGACCTGCTCTCTGTACGGTAACACTCGAAAGTAAATACGTGTACGCTGAAATTGCTTCTCGCAGGTTGACTGATACTACTGCGCGATACAATGATCGATCTCTTCCCTGAATTGCTGTAAACTCAATTTCCCAATACACAACGCGTCAGCGAGAAAGTTAGTAGAATTCACTCTATAAATTTTAAAAAATAAATAGAAAACATTTTTTACTGTAACTTTGTGTGCTTTGCTAACTGTAAAATTTTGGAAAAAATAGCGAGCTTATACGGAATGCACTAAAATTCCTGTATACAAACTTTACCAGCGTCTTGTATGCGTAAAAAGAAGATTGTAACATGAATGAATGTAATAGACATTTCAAAAAGCAAATACAAGTATATACTATATTCTCGGTATAATTTGATGAAGTTGCTGACAATGTTTGTACTAAAAGCTGCCGGACACTTTGTACAAATTCTAGTTTCACAAATCAGTTCTGAAAAGTATGCATTTGCATAAAGATTCACTGAAACACCTTCCATGCTTTTAGCTTATAACAATATCCAAAAAAAGAATCTGGCAAAGAATTTCAAATCCCTCTTCTTCATTCTACTTTTAACTTGAGAAAGCAGGAAACAGAGTTCCGTTTTACGTTAGAAACTTGTGATACTATTCCGATTATGTATTTTCATATCTACTGTATGCTTACTTTATTTATATTTATTTACTTCACTGGGTAAATCCTGATTGAAAATGAAAATAATTCTGCTATTTATATTGTGTGTACATATACAATATATAAAATTCGAAAATATCTTTCGTACTTACAGTCTTATCAGGAAACTTCACACTGATAAATACGAAGCACAGAATACAAACTTTTACACAATCATTAAACACTACGAGAAACACTTTCTTGAAATGGTGACAGCGTGGTGAGAACATGTTACACCGACCACAATCAAAACGCGAATGATCAAGGGTGAATTTAGTGGGAAATTGTACCGTTTGTTAATTGGACGTGAGTGTGTTGGAAAGATTAAGGTTGAGGAGTAGGGAAACTGTCAAGGAAATTCCATTTGTTATTGTCTTCGATCGTCAATGGCGTGATTTATTGTAGGCGTACCTCGTCGCTTCGGTGGGACTGTCGCACACATTGTCCTTCGATTGGGGTTGGAAAATAATCGGCCAGTTCGGAGCCGGTATGCGTTTTTTGCCTGTTATAATGTCCTTCTCAGGTATAGGATTACCAGCATGTGGGCTTTTGTGCTCGCGGCAATACTATAAACAAGCGGTACGCGACGGAACGCAGAATGGTTCTCGAAAAATCAATAATTCCTTGAAAACGATTTCTCTCGTTTCAATCGATCAGGCTTGATCGAATATTATTAATTTATTTATTTATGGTTTATTTTAATGTGATCACATTAACAGCTAGGTCATTAGCGACCACATTCTATGCTGGGAGAACAGAGTTTCTGCGCGGAAATTAGGATTTGCTTGGAATTAGGCGACATATTTAAAATGGATTATTTTAAAACCACCGCGCTTCACAAATTCAACCTCAGTGAAAGGTCAATACCTGCGATATACGTATGTATAAATTACGACATTGACGACCGAAGACAATAACAAAAGGAATTTCCTTGCCAGATTCCTCACTCCTCAACCTTTTTTTCAGAGTGTGGCTGTACTCCCTTTTTGCTCGAATTTGTTCTCCTCGGGGACCCACGTTTCGTATTGCGTCCAAGGAGATTATTTTCGAGCCAACTCCACATCTGTTCTTTTCTAAAAAATCCCCACTCCTCAACCTAAAATCCTCTCGCGACCAATAAACAAATGCTACATTACCCCACCTAAATCCAGCTATAACGAAAAATCCAGAGTGACAATCGCAGAACTGTTTTGGTCGCGGTCGGAGTAACTGCTTCTTTTGCCCTGTCAAAGTTTCGGAAAGTGTGCTGCGTAGTGTTTAGTGATTTCGCGGAAGAGTGCTGTTTTGACCAGGGTGAATAAAAGATTCTGAAAAATTGGTAAGTTTTTATACTTTACATTAGTATTGTGTAGTGTAAGATTAATATTCTTATGTACAACTCAAATATATGTTTTCGGCGCACGGTTTCGATCAAAAAATATATTATATATATATTTGATTTATATATCAAAAAATATATTATATCGATCAAAAAATATATTATATATATTTGATTTATATTAAAATTTACGATCGAGAAACACGTAACTATTCTTATGTACAACAATGGATACAGCCATACAAAACTTTCTTTCTATCTTTAACGATTTTAAAGAATTGAATATAACATATTCGTGTTCTTAATTTGCCTTAATGTTTTTACTGTTTTAAATTGCACGCGCCTATTTTCGTCATAAATGCATAAAATTCACAGCCTATTTATAACTTTTGAACCACTGGTCTCTTAGGATTGAAATTTAGATTTCTGGAATTTTCTATACTATGCACAAAAGTGAGTCGAAAAGAAAGAAATTTTTATTGTTCGAACATCTGTACCCACCTAATTGGTTCGGATAACCGAGGTTCGAGTGTAATTCGGTAAAAATCCGACTTTCCGTGAACACCTCGAGTACGGCAATCAGAGTTTTAATCAGAGAGTGCACTGTCTTCTAACCAACCGGGTAAATAGAGAAACTGGACTCTTCTGGGTGGGTATATCGAGCTGTCCGCGGCAAATTGACAAACTTGGGAACTCCCGACTATCATTTCGAAGCGTGTCTCGATGTTCTCCTCTCGTCGTGTTCTTTTTTCGGCGGAACGACTACCAAATGAATGGTTCATTTCCATTCTCTACCGGTGGCTCGCGCAACGGTGTCGACCCGCTTCTCTTTCGGGTCAAACGATCCTCTCTGCTGGGCACCACTTCGGCGCAAACTCGTTTCCACGCGAGCGACGACGACCCCGTTCCAAAGCTTGGACCATTCTACGATCCGCGTTACATCTGCGGGGAGCCATTTCGGACAAGTTCTCGCGTTTCGTATCACACGCGCCGACACCAATCTACCAAAAATTAGCCGCCCGGGTGACCGGTTACCATTCTACATTTTTTCCGTTGGACAAACTCTTTTTGCCCCGTTGCTCGATTCCATCGATTCAGTCCGTTTGCAACTAAGTTTTGAATACTCGTTCGACCGCCACGAACTTCCAGTTTAAATAAACAGTTTTAAATTTAAACAAACAATTCAAACTGTTCTGAAATTGGACGGTTACGTGCGGGATTTTTTAAAGCTTTCTTAACTTGTCTACCGGCAACTAGTTCGTAATTTTTTAATGTCTGTAATCCACGACCAAGGTATTTTCAATAGATCTTTCAACAGCAACAGAAATTGCATTGGTAAACCAATAAATTATCTTCAGTAACGTAATCTAATACAATTGTTTGAAATTATTATACGAATGACAATTTTTTAACTCCCTTTTGGTACAGTACATTTATTCAAAATCCAATATTCATGAGACCGACCAGAGAAACAATAGGAATCGAAGAATATTTTAAAGATCTAGTAAGAAACTCTCAATGCTTCTTAAATTAAGTATTAAATATATTACTTGGTTAATATTTCGTACTGGTGCAAGAATAGAATAGTACTCAATTAAATGTAACGAAATTAAAATATTAATTCTTCCTCTTTACAATTAATTGAATATACTCTATAATAAAATAGAAAGTCGGTAAGGTAGAGAACTAAATTGAAACGATGAAACATTTTTTTTCGAGTCGCGGAATTTCCTTCTGGCAATCGTCATTTTAGTAAAAAAAGAATCTATTTTCAAAATTTCATCGAATTCTGAGGCGGAGGGTAAACGTAAGAACAGCCAAAAATTTTTTATTGATTCAATTTTGTTCCTCTGTTTATGTGAAAATCCATTTATTGGTTACAATTTCTCTGAATGTTCGAAACGTGTAAATCTCCGAGCGCTATAGCGGTAAAAACAGTGGGAATGCAGCAAAATTTTACTCTCTAATTCCCAAAATGTTTCCACGGCTATTACACACTAGCTCCAATCGAACTAAAAAAAATGTTTTTCATTTCTTCCCGAATACAGATATTGTGTCTTTGTAATTCAATTTTCCGCATCGTGGATTAGCGATCCAACAGGTAATTGTATAGATATTTTCCAACCAATAGCAATTCAATTGCAATGATAGCAAACAAAATGTTCACGCTGCCACTAATTTGAATGGGTCGGCTCAATTAACGTAAAAAGCTCAGGAAACGCGACAATCCTTCCGTGTAAATAAAAATGAAAGAGCGTGCATCAGAATCCATCCTAGCAATTGGAGGTTAAATCAATTGAAACGGTGAACTAGCGGCACTCCGGGCACGTTAAATTAAATTTTCGTTAGATAGCTTTTACAAACGACCAAACTGCAAACACCGGCAAACCGGGCGGTTTACGACTGAAAAATTCGACAGTGTTTCCTCGTCAGCTTGATAATTCCCCTCAATTGATAGAACGCAACGAGACGAAACAATACGAGAGCAAGTTCCAGCGTCGCGACTTTATCGTCTGTTTCCTCCGGCGAGCCATTCGTGCGACTCCTACGAGTTCACGCTCGGTTAAATCGAAATCCCTCGGAGGGGCGGCGAAGCAGCTCGCGGGAACAAACAGCATCGTTTCTTTGCATCGATTAAAACGAACTTGGCTTCTTGGCGGTGTAACGAACCGTGGAACGCGTAAACACGCCGGATTTTGCGAACAAAACTAGCCAACTGCCTCTAAGACCGCGACGTGCCTCTGCAGATAAACATCCATCGTTTTTCGCTGAATATCTGAAATCCTAAATGAATTTTGTTCACCCATGATGATGCATCGCAGAGTCTAAGAAATATTTATGTTATTAGTAAACTTTCTTTATGCAAAGATCTAGATCTTTATGCAAAATAAAAATTGTCTGCATCGATTGCAGGAAGTAAAAACTAAATTGAAGATTGTTTCGTCCCTTAACCTCTTGGCGTATGATTTATTTTACGGTTTCAGTGATTATAAGTTCTTTGTAGTTCGTAATTTCCTAAAAAGAAGAAAATTTATATCTATTGTGTGCCCAAATGTTCTTCAATAACTATACATGAAGGAAACCAAAGTAGAGTTTCATCTTGGTTTAAAGAAAATTAATATATTAATATATATATTTAGTTATTAGGCTCCGTTCAGAATCTTCATTAGGATTTTTCCACGATATCCACGATATCCACGATAAAATGTACATATGTCAATAATTTCCTTCAAACCGAAATAAAATTCTATTTTGATTTTGTTAATGTGAATATACAATTTATATCAATAAATTCACTTTTTCAGGAAACTACGATCTACAAGAAAGAAAACACTTTATTGTAATATTTTTCCCAATTTAGCATGAAATAATAATATCTGTAAGCATTTCAGGGAAGGATGAACTGTTCTGAATACAAAAAAGAAATTGACAGCCCTCGAAACCTAATACAACTAGCGGTTTAGAATTCGAAATAAACGAGCGTACGGAAAGATATAATGAATTTAAAATATTACTTAATAAAATTTAATTTAATTTTAAAATTAAATTAAAATTAAATTTTAAATTTAATTTAAAATATTAGATAACCCGCAATAACACATAATTCTCAGAACTCTTCAATTAAATTCAATTAAACTATTCAACTAATCAGCCAAATCGTATTTCAAAACCTACTGTGTTCTTATTTGATTATTTACGCTTCTCTATTCAATATGGCCGGAGAAAAGTTCTAGTCACTGAAACCGTAAAATAAATCTGCAAGCGAGTGGTAATTATTAGAGCTAAAGTAATAATCGAGAAAATATCCGTGAAAATGATGAAGGTGGCTTTCCAACAATTCGGACAGTGTCTACAGTGCAATTTCTCTATGATCAATGGAACGTGATTCGCACGGAACAATATAATTAATTTAAAGTATTAGATAATCCGCAATAACACATAACTCTCAGAACTGTTCAATTAAAATATAGTTTAAATTCAATTAAACTATTCAACTAAATAGCCGAATCCTTTTTCAAAACCTACTTTCTTATTTGATTGTTTACGCTTTTCTATTCAATATGGCCGGAGAAAAGTTCTAGTCACTGGAACCGTAAAATAAATCTGCAAGCGAGTGGTAATTATTAGAGCTAAAGTAATAATCAAGAAAATATCCGTGAAAATGATGAAGGTGGCTTTACAAACAATTCGGACAGTGTCTACAGTGCAATTTCTCTATGATCAATGGAACGTGCTTCGCAGGTGATTTACGCGATCGTCCGAGGATATTTGGGGGCCTAATCCCGCGTCGCGCGAACGCAAATTTGGCTTGTCGCTGTTCGTGGACGAAGTTCCGTTCGTTTTTCTCCGTCGTTCAACTAACGACGGTCAGGAAAGGGTCACCGGCGGAAGTTTCGAGCGCTCTCCCGACGAGGGCTGTTTGTAGTAAACGTCTCGACCCTCTTGATTGTCCCTGGCGCGCACCGTCGTCGCCGTCGTTGTCGTTGTTTCATCAGTATGCTCGGTACGGCTTGCCGAGTGGTTTGCCGTCTGAATAAGGAAATTAAACCATTTATACGAGGCTGCCGGGCTGTCACGTGGCACGAAATACAGGGGCTTTGCAGGAGCACTTCCCCTGCGCGATTTGTCTCCCCTACCATCCCGTATCTTATTCTTCTGCGTTCAAGCTCCATCGGACGCTGTTGACCTGCTAGGGACGCTTCGGGCCTGCAAGTGTACGACGTCCCCTTCAGGGCGCCCCTTAACTGGTGCCACAATCCACAACCGGAAAAGGGTGAGCCCGTAAACAAATAAATCGAAAACCTACTCCACTAGTTCCGTCGTGAGATATGTGACGGTCCGAGTGAGGCTTTTCGATAGATCAAAATTCGTAAACTTGGACTTTTTTTGGTATTCACCACATTTTCAGACTGGGTATTATCCCTAATTTGTCATGAAATAATATTTGTAAGCATTTCAGGGAAGGATGATGTATTCTGAATACAAAAAAAAATTGGCAGCCCTCGAAACATAATACAATTAGCAGTTTAGAATTCGAAATATACGAGCATACGGAAAGATACAGGGTGTTCGACTACAGGTGGGAGAAAATTAAAGGATTGGTTCTTAACGATGATATAAGACGAAAATGAAGAATAAAAAATTGCGATTTCGGCTTCGTTATTTAGCTATTAACAACACGACAGTCACGTATCAAGTGACAGATGCATGCATAACTTGGGACCCCAGCGAGGTGAAAATATTTAACAAATCGTTGGACAACATTGAACTCTTTGACGTACACAACGTACACTTTTGTCAGACGCGTTGATGAATTTTAATTGTTAATAGTTAAATAACGAAGCCGAAATCGCAATTTCTTTATTCTTCATTTTCGGCTTATATCATCGTTAAGAACCACCCCTTAAATTTTCTCCCACCTGTAGTCGAACACCCTGTATAATGAATTTAAAGTATTACATAATCCGCAATAACACATAACCCTCAGAACTGTTCAATTAAATTCAACTAAACAGCCGAATCCTATTTCAAAACCTACTGTGTTCTTATTTCATTGTTTACGCTTTTCTATTCAATATGGCCGGAGAAAAGTTCTAGTCACTGGAACCGTAAAATAAATCGGCAAGCGAGTGGTAATTATTAGAGCTAAAGTAATAATCTAGAAAATATCTGTGAAAATGACGAAGGTGGCTTTACAAACAATTCGGACAGTGTCTACAGTGCAATTTCTCTATGATCAATGGAACGTGATTCGCACGGAACAATATAATTAATTTAAAGTATTAGCTAATCCGCAATAACACAATTCTCAGAACTATTAAACTAAACAGCCGAATCCTTTTTCAAAACCTACCTTCTTATTTGATTGTTTATGCTTTTCTATTCAATATGGCCTCTTTCTTTTGCACAATGGTGTTCATAAAAAGAAATACCCCAGACTAGAGCAACTCACTCAGGTTAGTGCACACTCGGTGAAACCGGTCACACTATCTGAGCCAGATGCTATTAATGTAAGTGTCCACTTAAAGCACCGATGTTGGTACGAATCGATGACATGTATGGTGTGCGTTAAGTGACTTCTATGATCGTATTTCGGGAGATGATCGCTCGATAGAGAGTGGTCGGTGAAATCGAAGAAGGTGGGATCGAGATAACGCAGCGTTACGTATGTACACCGATAGATACGGTATGCAATTAGCCGGCATGGAGAGAGGAATCAGCGTAATTCAACATAAAGCATATAAACGTTAACAAGGTGGACACACAGGAGGCTGAAAGACCAGGCGCGTGCGCGTCCGCAGCGAAGCGAAATTCTGCAGCAGCATCTACGAATACAAACTAAGCGGAAAGTGGGGCCACTTCACAGAGGGGTGTCCGCTATCTCGGTTCGTTAACGTTAATTAAGGGTAGACATCGATAAAGGGAAGTCGTTATGTACCCTATCGATCGCGAACGACCACCTTGGCGTCGATGGCTTATCGTTGATTAACGGATAAACAAAACCTGTATATGCGTGCGCGCGACGTTAAACACATTCGCAAGCGAGCGCCGCGCCGGCATGGCATCCGCGCACGTCTAATGATGCATTGACCCTCGCGGACACCATAAAGGGGGACGGACACAGACTGAAATCACTCGCAAATTAGAGCCATAATCCCTCCCGGCTTTCAGTCGGCGTACAATGGTGATTAAAATCGCCTTTCAACGGCTTTCCGAATGCCGTTTGTTGCCCTCGACTACGAATTATACCGGTCATCATTGTGCAGAAATAATTGATTGTATCAAGTACACTGATAACTAGACCAGCCGATGTGATTAATTTACTAATGCTCATTATCCGATTGCTCGATGTAGTCTCTCAATTAATAACATAGTGAATTAGCGACGTTTAATACTGATCAAAATGGAACTTGAAGTCATAGCTGTCAGTGGACATGGAGACCGATACTGACACCATAATGGTGAATTTAGGCTAAAAATCCTCTACGAGTCTGCGACCATTGGCATCAGGGCAATATTAGGTCTTCCAGCTCGAATAGGCCCAGAACAGAGTCGGGCCTTAAGTATACGGATAGTGGGTCCCTGGAGAAGTCTTATTTTGGGTCTATCAGATAGTACAGGGGCAGCCGATTGGCTGTCCCCGGTGTGGAATGTTTTTTAGTGGATTTTTATCAAACCCTAAAGTTGTTCCACTATTCTCAATTTCCAGGATCCAATACAAAATTCCACAGGACTAATTCTCCTCTCAAAACTTTATATTTATATCGTAAACATCCATTTTTGTCATAAATGCATAAAATCCGCAATGCACTGATGAATTGTGCCGAATTGATAACACGTGATCGGATTATTCGATATGATACAGGACAGCTACACAAACAGTCTAAATCATGTACAGATTATAACATTTATAAAATTGTACAACGTTGTTCGTATCTAACACCCTGAAGTCTCATCGGAGAAATATTTCCATACCATAGTGTACTCTCATTCGAGGAATTACGGTCGACGAAGCAAACAGGTATTCACTACAATGGAGTTTGATACGGACTCGGAGCGAGGCGCAGCACTTGACTTAATCTACGAATAGAAGAAACAGTTCCATAGATTTCCCAGACTAATCACCGAACCCCGAGGCAAGCGAAGTCCACAGACGTGATTAAGGATCGAGCGGTGAATGAAAGTAAACATTCGCCGGTGCCAGCCGCATTAAGAATCGTTAGTTTCCATTAGAACTATCGCGCGGCCCGCGGCCGATCAAAGGTCCCATTCAGCGGCTCGCGAGGAACAGCAAATCAACTATTCTCTTTTAATCGATGCTCAACGGGGCCGCTGTTTACTCGGACCGCTAATCGAACGAACGATCAAATATTTGCCGGTTGGTTGTCGACTGTCCGCGAACTGGCTTCGTCGAGGAGCACAGTGGGAACAATATTAAAAGTAAATCCGTGTTGTTGCGGACAGCCGTCGATAAAGTAGTCGAGAAAGGGACAAGACGGGACGCAGTTGCAAAATTTGATGCTGATTAATAGACTGTGGATTTTTATGCATTTATGAAGATATTAACTGGGTGGAATATAAAAAATTGAAGGGTATTTTATGTTGTTTTCAACGTAATAATAATAGGAAAAAGACAATTGTAAAAAGACTATTAAGGGATAAAATGAATTTTTATTGAACTAGTGCTTCCCACAATCGATGCAGAATATTTTTATGTTCTTTATATATTCATAAATGAAATAATAAAAAAAATAGACAACTTTGCCATTTAAGAGTATATATATAATTTTTAAATATCCTCCACTTCCAAGTCTCGGAAGATTGTTGATGTTCAAACAGTGATGATTTCGTTGAAACAACTAATACGATCAAAATCATGATCTCATCTTAAAGCTTCAGACTTCTATTTTTACTAACCATCATTCATTTTTATCTAACACAATTTCGCACGACGTGACTGGTGAGGAAATAGAAGACACGTTTCCTCTCAAAAATGCTACCAGTTGAAGCACCTATAAAAACATTGACAAACATTTTTTATGAACGAATCTTCTGCAGATTCGAAGATTAAAGTCTCTCCTTTAACACGACACGAAGCAGGTCGGTGTACGAAATTTTTTACTCGTTTTATGAAGGTTTCTCTGAAAAGTATACAGCCAACTTTACGGTGACATGTAAAGTACACCCTGAGGGTTTTACGTCACTGAACTTGGTCCTCATTTTTGTTCTATCAAACGGTAAAAAAATTACAATTTTATAGAGATGCTTCCATTAGAAATTATTCAATGAATTTCTTTAGTCGAGCATGGATTCTTACAAGAATTGTGAATAATCTAAATAAATTCAGTCTCGTAATTTTTATAAAACAATCTATGCTTATCCGACACATTTTGTACCCGTTAGTGTTAGTGTTAAAGTTTCATTACTTTTCTGTGGTCTATGAGTGATTTTACATGAGAAAATAAATTGAGAATATGGAATAGGTTCTTTTCGTTTGAGGTTTTTTTTCGAGAAAATCAACCTCGAAGTTCCGTCAAGTTTGCGTGCCTAGCATTTATAAGAAGTAGAATCAGTCGTTCATGATCAGACGCGTCAGACGATTCCTATTCCATAGCCCACGTGTTCGCCGAAATTTCATGCTCGATTTTCTCAAAATCGAGGCGGTCAAATGAAAAAAATTAATTCTATATCTTCGGTTTATTATCTCATTTAGAAATTGTGTAAACAAGGAGTCGGATGTTTTCGTTGTTCTTAACCATAGTGGGAGAACACGAGAAATATCGGGAAACCGATGGTCGGGTTGGATTCCCGAAAATTCCGAGATTTCCCAAGGAATCGGGTTTCCCGAAAATTTCGGGAAATACAACATAAGGCAATTGCAAAATGATCTCGGCGCTACGGTTCGATCACTAAACTACTTTAAGCAATTTTGCTAATTATAAATTAATTCCGACGTTTCGGTTCCAATTTGAACCATTTTCAAGAAAATTAATTGAAATTGCGTCTGTAATCAAAATGTTTTAGATAAGACGTACAATTTTCAAAGAACAAAAAAAAAATACAATTTTCACGACTCTCAAATTTAAATATTTAATCACACCTAAGCAAGTGAGTACAAATTGTTTTCCTGTACTTTAAACATTTATTAGTTTTCTTAAAAAAAATATTTTCTTTTTGTTCTTTGAAAATTGTATGTCTTATCTAAAACATTTTGATTACAGACGCAATTTCAACTAATTTTCTTGAAAATGGTTCAAATTGGAACCGAAACGTCGGAATTAATTTATAATTAGCAAAATTGCTTAAAGTAGTTTAGTGATCGAACCGTAGCGCCGAGATCATTTTGCAATTGTTTTTAACAATAATACGATCGAGAAACACAAGTTTATTTACAACATATGACACTCTTGAAAAGAATTCGTAATAGACAACATTCTTTCGGTAAAAAGAATTTTGTATAGTCATTAAATATCTATATTATATTAAATATACATATATAATATGTCTATAAATATATAAAGAACAAATTATTTCAAGAATCCCAATTATCCGAAAGAATTATTAACCAAAAATCTTGAAATTTTCGGGTACGCGTCCCGATCCCGAAAAAATGTCTTGTTCCCGATCCGACCAGATATTTCAGGTTTCGCACAGCCCTACTAATAAATTGATATCAATAATATTATTTGAATATAAAACTAAAAATAAATCCACGTCATTGGAAACAGCCGTTGATAAAATAACCAAGAAAGGGACAAGATGGTTGCAAAATCGGTCGATGAATGCACAGAGATTGAATTCATACCGGCCACCACGATTATTTCATAAATCGCGCGACCGCGAGATCATGCGCCGCCGCGGTCCGCTGACTACTATTGCCCGCTCGCTTCGTGCCTCAGATGAACCGATAAGAATTAAAATAACTCCGAGGCAAGAAAAGATAAATTATGAAGTGCCGCGAGCACGAACCGATCGCAGGCATTCGTGTTCGTGTCACGCTATAGAGCCTACCGGTTTGCGCCACTGTTTTCTTTCGCGGAGAACTAGCGTCGCAACTTCGCGAATCCCAGACTAAACCATAACTGAAACTTCTCTGACGCCTCGAATTACGTAGTTTTGATCTTCTCGCGTTACACTAGCTGCCATCCCGAATTCACTTGCAAACCCGTAAATCACTCACCGGTGGGATTATCGAGTTTCACTTTGTAATCAGGAGTTGCGGATATTTATGCAAATTTACGGTTTGATAGCCTACTTCGCGCAAGCGAGCGCAGTAATTTAATTGCACGGCAAAGATATTGATCCTGGACAAAGTGAGTAAGTGCTCGTGCTGACAGATGTTATCTCGGGTTCTTTTAGGGCTTTGCACATGGAAAATCGATTAATACTAATCACTTGGGCGAGGACTGGAAATGGTAGTGAAGAATTGCTCGTGTCAAAATTCTTGACAGTGTGACGTACCCTTGAGGTAATAGAAAAGTGAAGCGAATGTATGTAGAATTGCTATTGGTAGATTGTCGTAAGAATACTGCTTGAATAATAAGAAATATTCATTATTTCGATAACAGTTATTTGAACAATTATTTCATATTCAAAGTAGTTCAAATTATTCATTTAGATTTTCACTAATTTAGCCAATACATCTATACTTACTAGATTTCTTATGACAAAATTAAAACTTCTTTAGAGATTTTGTGTGTGTGTTGGTATTCCATATTGATTAAAATTATTACAATGTAAAAGACTTTAGACTTACTTTTATTCGCTGGACGTGCCAAATAAGGTAGAACGTGAACGCATTGTGTAAAAGCAGACACATACCTAAAAAAAAGAAAAATACATGTAGTATAAATTGTTGAAAGATGCTCGAAATTAAATATAAATATTATCAACATTTTGAAAATTATTTAATGAAGTTACTAATACTCTACAGATATACGAACTATTATACTTATAGCTATTAATAAGCTACCAAAAAATATTCGCTAAAGTTGGTTCATTGCTTCAGTAGAAAAATTATTTCACCTTATTTGTATGCTTATATTTCACCTGAAAATACCGAAATTACGTTCTTGTTGTATCCACTTAATTTTGCCTCTGACTAGCGACTATAAATCGTCAATTGAGACAATAACCTACAAAATTTAATTTCCTCTGACATCTATTTCGGATAACATGTTCACAAACGATCGAAGCGATCCAGGTGACAGAATCACAGTTTCCTTCGACGAGGCAAGTCTGCCCGATGACAACAAGGCAAACAAATTTCCGATTTCTCGCAATTAGCGTAATTTTGATCCGGGCGGTTGACGATCGATCCGCGACGCGCCGAAATCAAATTAGTTTAATTACGTTCCTTGGTCGATATGCGGCCGTTCCGTGCTCGCCGCGGGGACGCCGCTTTGGCCAGCGGCGGCGTTGGCGGCTAAAAACGCGATTACATTTCCTATAATGCACGCCACGGTTACACGCGTTGCGTTTAACGTCGGACGGTTATGGCGGAAATTGCGCGAGCGCTTCTCCCCGGCTCGTCCTTGTTTCCATCTCTGCCGGAAGAATATCACCGGGCGAAATGTAATTGCATCCCAATAGTCCATTCGCGGGACTACGGTGAAAATAAATACTCGGAAAATGTGGGAATTCATTTGGCCGCCGCCGATCGAACACGCCCGGAAACTGTTCCCGACATCTTTAGGGGGACCCCGATTGAAAACGTTCAACGGTTTCGATCCGTTCTCTAATTTCAGAACTGCCCCTCACCCCCGCTTTCCCGACTCCGCCCCCTTCCCCCAATATCAAGTAATTAGGAACGATTTCGCAGTCGACGGCGCGTATTAGTTCGCGATTTTATCCGTGTGGGTACTCACCGCCAACCATGCCATTACAGTGGACTCGCATATTTGATGGAATCGGGAATTGTATTTTTCTGGTCCGATTATGGAAATGTCCCGCTTTGATGTGGCCGGAATTCGACGAAATTGATAATAAAGGAATTACGGAAATATCGGCGAAAAATACAAAGGAATATCCACGGAATATTGTGACAGATTTCATTGTTAATCAGTCGCGATGTAAAGGATCGGAATGAACGCACGTCCGCGCGTTTGACGGCAAAGAACGGAATCGAAACAATGAACCGTCTTTTTTTAAGAGCCGAATCTCAATACAAACGACATTTTACATTTATTTCGCCTTGAAAAACAAACAATATCCTAACTCTGTTACAGCATTTTATGTAACAAAAGATATTTTTGACACTGATCAAAGAAGCCCCTATTTTCATCGTTTATTTTCTTTCAAGATATTTTTACATGACATAGTTGGAGAAAATTGTACCAGTTGAAATGTCTCCAAAAACATAGCAAAATTTATTCGTAAGAAATCTATTAAAACTTGACGTACAATTGTTTTCACATGTTCTATAAATAAAAAAGGAGAACAAGTTCGATCGACACCTAACAGTGTCTTCCTATTACTGTGAAATGTAGTAAAAAATAATAAATTAAGATTTTTAATATCGTTGTAAAGGGGAAGCTTCGATCTTCAAACATGTAGTTCATTCGTTCATAAAAAAAATTTCAATGTTTATAGGGACATTTGAATTTGCAGAATTTAGAAAATAAACAATATATTACCACGCTTATGTTAACTTGTCGTGTTGTTTGTTGTATGCGTCAAATTTTGTAATAGAATTTTAAACCACTTCCCGATGAGCTAGAGACTTGAAACTTTAAACATAGTTCATCATTGGATGAAAATGCTATATTAAAAAAAAATTTTTTTTAAACTGTGCGTTTAGGAGATAAAAAATGTAGCATCTCAGCGGAAATCGAACCTGGGCCTCACTAAATACGCTTGGTACATAGTACGTCATCGCGTTCAGCGCTCCCTACTCCACTATGCGTTCCCACTCCGACTCTTTCCCACTCCACTGACCCACTTCGCACCGAAGGAGCTTAAGGGGGTAGAGTACTCACGTGACATTACTAGAATCTAACCAGAATCTAACTAGAAAACAAGTGAAAACAGGGGTTTACGGGAACACACCTCACGTCGTCATATGATTATATTTTCAGCTCAATGAGGGCTCATTCTAAAGAGGAAGGATAAATGAAGCGCGCGTGGGTCCAACTTCAGTTACATTATGTTTATATCCAGTAATGTGACTGTCCAAAGTAGGGAAAACAAATGAAGAAAAATTCCGGATTTTCTAATGTATTTTTCGATCACAAAAAGATTTTTCCTGCTTATTTAGGGACCCACGCGCGCTTCGTTTAACCTTCCTCTTTCAAATGAGCCCTCACTCAGCTCAATATAAAATCGTATGAGGATGTGAGGTGTGTTCCCGTGATCGCATTCAATTGTTTCCCAGATTCCCTTCATGAAGGGTGAGTAGAAGCAATTTTAGTTCAGCTACTTGGACGAGATGGCGCTTTGTCAGGAGAATTATCAGCGTAGTTTCATAACAACAAAAGTGTAAAGGGCATGAAGCCACTCGGATCCATTAATAGCAATGAAGATAATGCTTAAAAGAAAAAAACCTGTAATTATAGCGAAATTGAAGCGTTAGATAGATGCAAATCAATGCACATGTATGTTCATCACTGTTGCCAAATTGGTTTTTCGCGCGGGGGTTGGTCACACTGAAAAATACCATGGTCACGTGGGTACTCTACCCCCTTAATGTGGTGTTCCGTTCATTCAGTTCCATTTCGGACAATTTCGGACTCTATTAAGAGACGTCGTCTCTCG
This sequence comes from Lasioglossum villosulum, assembly GCA_963971365.1. NCBI lineage: Eukaryota > Metazoa > Arthropoda > Insecta > Hymenoptera > Halictidae > Lasioglossum > Lasioglossum villosulum. Next base: position 25,853,602 of record OZ020502.1, read on the forward strand.
GAGTCTTCCCCACATTCTATTTCGTGTATTTCTATATCTTGCATTTCTATATCTTACTATGTATTTCATACCAGTATTACTATATCCTGCGTTCCATTTTAAAAAAATCCTAAACTGTAGAAAATAAAAATACATAAAAAAGCTTTTTAAAATACCACGCTTATAATAAATGCCCTAAAGTAGAGAACATAATTTCCAGAGTCCAGGTTTATCGATAAGTGATTTCTCAGAAAATTATAACAGTTTGAGTATTAACAATTTTTCGAATTTACTAATCCAATCCTTTTTTTAGAGTCATTGCATATGCCTATAGAGTTTTTAATCAGGAGAATCACGTCAATCTGTACATGCACATGCTGAAGAAACAGAAAAAAGTTACTTAAATTCCGGTATCGAAAACATGATCCCTAGACGCCTATTGCGGAACTATCTTGCATAAAAGAGTTGGGGATCCGCTTTCCGAAAAAACCAACCAAAAAAAAAACACATATACCCACATGGAACGGGCGGAACATTCGGCGTAGCCCGTGTCGATTCCCATTTCTACGTCCGTATCGAAAAACGACCGGAAAATAGATTTCCATATTTTTCTGCGGTGGAGCGCGTATAGATAGACCGACAGATTGATAGACATTCCATCCAACTTTTACCAACCGATTGTTATCTGGTTGGTGTTTTTTGGTCTCTCTCACTCCCGGCGAACGGATACCGTTGGATTTCCCCGAGAATTTTTCTTTTTCCTTTTTTTTTCGTTATTTAAACGATGCTCTCGTACGCGATCGCGTTGTGATACGCAGCGTTCAATTCTCTCGGGAAAGGTGATCATCCGTCGCAAGAGTTCCTCTATTACGTACGCTCGCGAGCAGGGTTTTGTTTTCCGGGGAAAAAGGAATGTAAAAGCCGCGTTATTTCGAGCAACGGCGAAAGTGTTTTGCAACGGAGTCTCTCGTCCACGTTCCGTTGTCGCGGACGTCTATTTGACGCACCTCGTGGCTCGCAAAATTCGAAATTTTTATTATTAACTCTGGTGGTCGCACTGAACTACCGATTAGTATTGTAATGATATAAACAGTATTTTGGTATAACATATAACATGTAGAGTAAACTGTACTATTGCTGACACTGCAGTAGTTATTCCCACTTTTGATTTAAATGGCAAATATTAAAATTCCTGGTATAGAAAATCATTTTATGTTGCTTCTCATTTGTATTTCATAGCAACGTTTTAAGTTTTCATAGCAGAGTTTCACGTATGACTGTTAGCAAATGTGGCAATGAATGCTACTTGTCTTACGATTGTTATTCACTGAATATATTTTATAATAAAAGATTTATGACTCGTAAAACTGTTTGATTTTGCTGTCAAATCTGTATTAGCTTATAATAATAACAAGTAAGGCTCGTTTAAACATTTCAAAAAAGATCAAATGATTTTGGCTAAGTGTGCCAATCATTGTAAAATTACAGTTTAAAAATGACCGTAGTAATTAGTAACGTGCGATACTTACGCAAAATGAACATTGTCGATGTGAATAACAAGAGATAGAAGCTGAATAAATATGTATTTAATAATTCGATGAAGTCTAAAAAAGTGTAACAACTTTTGTACTTCCGTTCATTTTGTTAGAACTTCATAAAATTTCCATTTTATTGATTAATAGACTGCAGATGTGTTTTTATGACCTCTAAAAATGTTTAAATGGATATCAAATTCCAGGGAATTTGGTTAAATTTTCCTTTACTCTGAATCTGCAAATTACCACTTCTTCAAAAATTGAAAATTGCATAAACATCCTAGTGATTAACTTGGAAGTAACGATGACTGTTTTACAATTTCGTCGATCGTTTATCAACAGACATGCGCTGAATTTTTTTCGCAAAACGGACTGTAACATGAACACTGTACCACCACGAACATTCTCCATTAATCATGTTTCTTTTAAATGCCACGGGTCGTGTACACAGACCCGTATTAAGTTCAACTAAAACATTCTGCCAACTGAAAACCTACGTCACAGTGCATAAAGTACGAAGTTCAATTAGGAAATTCAATCACTCGAGTTTGTAATTCGCAGCAGTATATCAACATCGAGTTACAACTGAAATACGAAACCGGAGCTAATGGTGAGTGACCGCAAATCATATCGTAGACGGGTATAGTCCACGGAAATGTTATGAAGGGATTGTTTGGAAGGGGCCCAGTGTGTACTAAACTTGAAGCATGATACTTGCAAGCTTTCCCGGAGGAACACATAGGAGAAGTGCCCTCGACGGTCGCGAGTCAACCGGGAGAACTGCGCAATGGTCAACGAATTTGTTTGCGAAGTGTCCTGAAAATAACTAGGAACCTCGTTGGTCATCTTCCACGTACAAATCGTCAGGAGGTAGACACAAAGCTTTCTACTTACTCAAAGTTTTAATTACTCGATTAATTTAGCTGTAACTGTCGCATCAAAGACGTAAGAAAATGCTGCTATTATTATGAGCTAATTGATCTCTTAACTTTACTCTCCGGGAATTTTTGATTTGGAGACTTGATGAAGACAATGTTTAATACCTCTACTTCATAGATAGCTTTATCAACGTCGCGCCTGTTTTGAATTTGTTATTTGTTAATCATAAAACCTGATTAGTGTCATAATTAGACTGCGGATTGTATGCATTTATAGGAAAAATGACTGGGTGTAATTTAAAATAGCAAAGAAATTACAAAAGTTTAAGGATGTCGATATATTATTTTCAACTCTGTACAATTTTTAAACAGTCGAAAATATTTCTATTTGGCTCCAGTTACTCGCAATCTATGAAGCAACTTTTTATTTTGCATAAAGATCCGCAGTCTAGTCATAATACAAGATGCCACACGATACGATAAAATTAAACTACATTTAACTAATACTACTCGAGTGGTGACTCTGAGGCGCCCCTAAAAATTGATGTATCATTATTGTCAATATTGTGTACATTATCAGATACGTTGCTATCTAATAAAAAATGATCAAAAATCAATCTAAAATTATCTAATCAAAATCTAATAAAGATCGTTTAGAATGGAGATATTGAAAAGTCGGAAGAAATGTTTAATTTTCGCGTTAAAATAGCTCCGAGTTCAAATGGTTAAGTAAATAAACTTTGAGGGAAGATTATACTTTAGCCCAGGGGCGACGAACTTCTGGAGCCACAGAATCTTCACTATCAAAGCGATAGTTCTCCTACTATGGCAGAGAACAGCTCTCCCACTTCGAACCTAACTCGTGTGCCAGAGTGATGGGCATGATACCCCACTCTTCCACCTCCCCTTTTCCTAAGCTGGAGAGAAGAGTGGGGATAAGAGCTAGGACTGGCTGGTTCGTCACCTTTTAGCTGTTGCATAGTGGATGCTGACTTCATTGCAACTGGCAAATATATTCAAACATGTATCAATTTTCTTTTACCTCGAATTTGTAGAAAACGTTCACCACTCTCGGTTCTGAGGGACCCAAGTTCCTCCAAGTCCAAGAGTGAATGGTACTTTATTCGCATCTACAAATCCCTTTGAAACAGCTAGGGTAACTGCACCAGTGAATGAACATTTAAGAAATTGTTCAGGAAAATATTTTATTTAAAAAAAAACTATGTGAATTAAAGGAATCTCGTATATGCCAAATAGCTCCCTATACTTCATTTGTCAAAAATAAATGAACACAAATACAATGAAATTATTATTATTCTTCTTTATTAAACGTTAAATCAAAAATATGAAAAATACCAGTCAATGAACACTACATTCTAGTAATTGAATAATGCTAGTCCAATCAATGAACAAAATTACTAAACAATATTCTCCTATTTATTTAACTCTTTAATCACAATTTTATCGCTAGTATGTCGTCCGGGTTAAAATTTGTTGAAATATACAAAAGCGTTCATTTACTGGTGCCCGTTCATTCACTGGTGCAGTTACCCTAGTTTACCCACAGAAAGGATCAGGATACGTATCCGCAGGTGACGCGTCTCGCAGAAATTGATCGAGCGCGAAGCGTTAAACTAAACGCGGATTTTTAGTGCGGTTGCTCGATCCCAGCGGAACGGAACGGTGCTCACGGTATAATGCTTGGCCGCCGAATCGATTCAGGCCTATAAATTCACGGTGAACTTGATCCCACCTCCACTTACATCGCAAACAAGCCATGAATATCGCGCGCCGTGCTCTGTTTGTCGCTTATTCATAGCCCATCTTTCCTTCCCCCTGGAAACACAATCCCTTGGCCGCGGTCGTCTCTTTTCCTCGTCGTTCCCTATGGTTCCCCGTAGTACCCTACGCTTCCCCATAGCCCCTACGGTTCGTCATGGTAACCTACGGTACCCTACGGTCCAAACGCGCTCGCGTTTTTCTCGCTGCATTCCCCGCGGCTAGCTTCTCGGCTCGCGTCTGCTCGTTCTCTCTCGAACGATAGAGAAATCGTCTTTCCTTCTCCCTGGAGTGGGAGAGAAATCTTCCCTCTTGCTCGCTCGGGGAGAGCGATCTTCTCCGGAGTTCCGGCCGCGTAAACACGGTTCTCTCTCGCCGGCCGACGAGTTTCCATTAGCAAGACCAGTACCGCACACGCGGACGAACACGGACCTGGCGCCAGCACTGTGTTTCCATTGCGGCGAAAGCAAGCCTTGCGCGAGAACCGGCGCAACCTCGCTCGCTTCGGGAAAAAAGAAGACCCGGGTGAAAGGGGAGACGCGAACGGGGAAAGAAAACCGATGCTGTTGCTCGAAAACGAACTAGCTGTGCATAGCATCCTTGTCGCCGCGCCGATCGCGGCGATGCAGCCGCAGCCTTATCAAGATGCACCCATCGCGCTTCAATTTGCTCGCGATCTTCAGACGTACACTTGTACAGGGCGTCGAGAAAGCAATGGATAGTTGCAGAGTTGGGCAAAATTTGGATCTAGATACAAATTTCGAATCGTAGATACAACATTTTTAATTAGATACTTTAGGATCTAGATACAAAAGGATCTTTTAGTTGACTTGTATTTTTGTACTTTACGGTTGCAAATGTATCCGTAGCTTCGGATACTTTCGATTCGGATCCAAATGTATCTAAATACAAGTAAACTAAAAAATCTTTTTGTAACTAGATCCTTCGGATCACGAATAATAGATACGTATCTTGTACCTAAATACGTATCTAGATACTTTTATATTTAGTTACTGCCCAACTCTGAATAGTTGTGCTACTTGCGATGGACACTTGAGGAATAATGTCTCGATAAACAGGGTGGGTCACGACATATTAAGGGGCTGTCTTCAGGATTGAGGCACGGTTTGTTTTTAGCTGTAAAATTTCATAGGATGAGAATTACGCAAACAAATCTATACTGTCAGAAAGGTATAGTTACCAGCTTATGTTTTCGTTGGAAACAATATAATGATAGCATTAACAGATACAAAATTATAGCCAATTTTCTGAGGACAAAAATCATTTGTTTAAGAGATATGAGGGGCTCGAAGTGACAATCATTTACAATAATTTACATCATAACATTCGCGAATACTCACTGTAACGAGTATTCTTTTGCCATCGCATTTGCACCATTGAGATTGATACACAATATGGCACGGTTTGGATCATGAGTATTCATTTAATTTACGATAGAATAGAACCTCGATTACCTGAATTATCTAGTGAGATTTGACTGTTCGACCGTTCCAGTATTGAATAGCTATCAAATAGTGTACATAAATGTTGCAGAGGATTGAGAGGATGCATTACCTCCAGTTAATCCCTTGCATTACAATATCGTGTCGGACTCGTGATGACGATCCTGAACAGAATCTAATAAGCATGTATGCTAGTAATTTCCTTTAAATCGAAATAATTATATTCATATTATAATTAAAATTCTCTTTTAGTTTTCGTTAATGTACAGCTACTGGGAAACATATAGGCGTAGTATACAGGGTGTCCAAAATTCCTCCGACACCCGAAAATGGGAGGTTCCTTGGGTCATTTGAAATCACATTGTCCTTTACAAAAATGGCGTACGCGGCTTTGTTTAGGAGTTATTAACGAAAAACACGGACCAATCAGAGCGCGACCTAGACGCGAGTTAGCACAGTCGGCCCGACGCGCCAACTGTCAATTGGCCGAACGTGTCATCGCATATCTAGATCGCGCTCTGATTGGTCCGTGTTTTTCGTTAATAACTCCTAAATAAAGCTGCGCACACCATTTTTGTAAAGAAAAATGTTGCTTCAAATGACCCAAGGAACCTCCGATTTTCGGGTGTCAGAGGAATTTTGAGACACCCTGTAGATATAGTTTCTCCTATTTTAGGAAATTAAGAATTACAAACAAAATTCTAATCGCTGAAATCGTAAAATAAATCGTAAGGCAAGGAGTTAAATACTGCATCCGCAATTTCTATTCCCACTTTGCTTGACAATTTTCACACTTCCAAATTCACCAAACCCACGAACCGCAGATTCACGCGTACACGCGATAGCAGGGGTTCGGCGTGTAATTCCACAGGTCGGTCCCATCGTAACAAAGGGAATCCGTAAAAACATTCTGATAGTCGGTGGAATGATCGCAGCAAAAACCGTCTGCCATCTTTACGAGCCCGTTCATACAAAGTTTTACGAAAACGGCCGGCAGGGTGAAAGAAAATGGTGGAGAAGGCGAGACATCATGCGAGAATTTTCTATTTGCACGGAGTAAACACTTCAGCCCGGCATTCTGGCAGTGCTCCTTATTCTCTTTCACTCTGCGGACCCTTCCCGCGTGCTCTCCTCCACCAACGGCGTCCCGTGGCTCTTACGAAATTGAAGAGATTCGATCAAATATTAGGCGGCTCTTTTCCGGGAGGCGATTCCTCGCTCGACCGACTACTGACACGTTTCTCGAACGCTTGGCCAACTGGCTGCGACACGAAACTCGCGGGAAATCGACGAGGAAAGCTCGATCTGGACCAAACCAATCAGCTGCCGGACGAATTTCCATGCGAGACGGCGATCGAGGAACCAAACACGCAATATACCACCTTGAAACCATCGATACTTTATTTAAGGGGTCCCCTCACTTTGATAGCAATTTCAAAGTTTTGCGGTGTATGCTGACCAGCCCAAAACAAAGAAGAATATTGATTGCATAAAATCGAAAAAATTTTGTTCAGGAAGAATTTATTCCAACCAGTGCCCATATGTAAGCTATCTACCACCGCAAAGGGTTGAACTTTGTGGATACATTTGTCAATATTTGAAGAAAATGAAATTTTCAACGGAAAATGGTGATTCTGTCAAAGGTTACAGAGGTTCAGCGATTGTCATGAATTCAGTAAGGCGGACACTACCGTAGGCGGTCCCCAAAACCGTTGCCAAGTGAATTAATATTTCTGATAACTAGGCAGTTATTCCATGTGAATGCAAGAATTATAGACTTCAAAACTAGTCCACATTTATTATTGTACAATAAACTATTATAGTTTTAATATTGACAATTTCTCGAGAATCAGAAATGTAGTTTGTAGATACTTTTAGTATCCACTCTACACATAAATCACCAATAATGCCACGATTTTAATATTGGATTTTATTTGATAAGTATCCAGAAAGGGAAATGTGAATGAACGAAAATTTAGAGCGGAAAATTTAGTCCTGAATAAGTGAAATATTTCTTATTAAATACGAATATTCGTAAAAATCTTTCCGCGTATATCGGCCACTTCTGCATTCCGAAAACAACGCGGAACAATAAGCTGGCTTTCAAAACTCGCATCTCTATACCAAAGTTGAAGTTTCCGTCGAAATACCCACGTGTCCGTGGTCCGTTTCGTACGGGAAACGCGACTTCACTTTCAAAGAAGCCGGATGTTCCCCGAGCCGCGGATAAAACTTGAAAGATTTAAAAAGGGAAGAAAACCAGAAAAAAGGAACCGACGCTTCTTCAAATTCAGACAACCAAGCAAACTGCAATTTGCCACTCCAAACAAACCTCGTTTTTCCCCGAGGATCTCCTTTAGCCCTGAAGAACGTTCGTTCGTCGTGCCATTAGTGATTTCCAGCGAGAAAAGTTAATTTCTTTTTAATGTGAGCGGCTCCGAGGCTCGTTTCGTGTAATACCTTGACATCGTTGTCGGCGGTAATTAAAACAAGCGCGATAAATGAAACGAGAGGAATTGCAACGGGCGAACGGAGACGATAAAAAGCGGAAGAGAATCAGCAAACGACGAATTAAGCCGACATCGATTTTTCCGAGGCGCGCGCGATGTGTCCCCGAGTTTGTTTTTTGTTTTTCCACTCCACGCTCTCCCGTTTTAAAGGCGAACAACATAATAACTCCGGTATCCCCATTTGTCTTACGCGTTATAAATTATAATTGCACGGAACTGGGTCGAGATATCGCGGGCTTGCGGCCGGGAGTTCATGAAATTGAATAATTTCTGGATCGAGGTATCGCACCGTGTTCCCGTTGTTCTTGCGAGAAACGACGCCTCGCGATTTACGAGCCCCGTTATTTACCTTCCCGACCCGGAGAATTACATTCTCAAGCGTTCGCTGTTCGCTAATGATTACCGGATTCCCAGCGCAATACCCTCTGATTTATTGATCCCGAAAATCGTGTCGGTCGCGGTATTTTTGCGCCCGCTATTGTTCTCCGTGTTTTACCTAGTTGTTCCGCTTCTATGTACTTTTTTACCGTGCTTTCGACATATCCGTTGGATGTACTGCGGCAGCTAGTTTTCGAGTGAAATTGCTAACGTTATCGCTAAATCGCGAAAAATCGGGCCGCTTATGCGTCGATGAAATAGAGCGAAACTGCTCGTGATTTAATTAACTCGTTGCGGTGCAATGTTTTTATTTGTTCGAGTGATTTTTAACTGTCTCTTAAACCATCGGAACATTTTCATTCGAATCGAATAAAAAATTTTGATACACACCATTTTTATTTTCCATGAAAATCCGCGGTGTAATGATATACTCATAGTACTACAATCTGAGAACAGTATCTTATATTTAGACAGCAGATTTTATGCGTTTATGATAAAAATGTTATATTATGTTTAATCTATTAAACGTATTAGGAAGCAAAATCAATTTTGATTTCTCTCCAGATTGTTGCAATTCAGGTAGAAAATGTTTATTTTGCACAAAGATCGGTTGTCTACTTATATTAATTCCATTATAAGATTGAAAGATTGATTATTATGAAATACATTGAACTGTTCCCTAGAAAAATATAATTTTAATATTTAAATAATTTAATGCGTTTATGATAAAAATGTTATATTATGTTTAATCTATTAAACGTATTAGGAAGCAAAATCAATTTTGATTTCTCTCCAGATTGTTGCAATTCAGGTAGAAAATGTTCATTTTGCATAAAGATCCGTTGTCTACTTATATTAATTCCATTATAAGATTGAAAGATTGATTATTATGAAATACATTGAACTGTTCCCTAGAAAAATATAATTTTAATATTCATGTCGTGATTGCAGCAAATACGCATAAAATTCACTGAAATTGGTACAAGCAGATAAACCCTAAACTCGATAATGCAGATTTTCGAGCCCAACCTAGAATAAAGATAAATTGTCTATTGTGCAAAAATTCAGTCGGTCTCTTTAGTCTCTTTTTTATACAATCTCGTAGATTGCGACGAGAAAATGCCAAAAATCCAAGTAAATCATTCATTCGGATAATTCTACTGCGTTTATTTCAACAGACATGCAGCTTATTTGTGTTGGAAATGGGATGCCGAATAAAAGAAGTTGCGATTTACTTTTAAACCAAATGCGACTTTATTTCAACGACTCGGAACAGGACGTCTTTCCTTTAAGAGGATTTTTAGCAGACTGACTGACCTGCAAAAATGTGCATAGCAAGGCAAACCCAAAACCCAACTATAGAACAAGGATGCAGGGTCCTTGTCTATACGCTACAACGCGCTTTCTAATTTTTACAGCTTGAGAGGGTAGGGTACCCACGTGACCATGGCATTTTTCATTGTGACCAACCCCCGCGAGAAAAACCAATTTGACAACAGTGATGAACATACATTTGTATCAATCCAACGCTTCAAATTCGCTATAATTACAGGTTTTCTACTTTTAATCATTATTGGAACAATTGAAGGGAACAATTGCTTGCGATAACGGGAACACACCTCACGTCCTCATACGATTATGTATTGAGCTGAGTGAGGGCTCATTTGAAAGAGGAAAGTTAAACAAAGCGCGCGTGGGTCTCTAAATTAGCAGGAAAAATCTTTTTGTGATCGAAAAATACATTAGAATATCCGGAATTTTTCTTCATTTGTTTTCCCTACTTTGGACAATTACATTATTGGATATAAACATGTAGGGTTTTTCTATGTATCAGTATGTATTGTATATGAGCAGAGTGCGCTCCATCTATCGTGGGTTCGTTTCGAACGCGCAGCAGCGCGTAGTAGTCTCTGTTCGAACGTCATGTCGCCTAGAACGTGTATAATAGTTTATTCAAATATATATTTACTTTTATATATCCAACCCTGCGTATAGTTATTCATTTAAATAACCAACAAAACATAATGTAACTGAAGTTGGACCCACGCACGCATCGTTTAACCTTCCCCTTTAGAATGAGCCCTCATTCAGCTCAAAATATAATCGTATGAGGACGTGAGGTGTGTTCCCGTATACCCCTGTTTTGGCCCAAAATCTAGTTAGATTCTGGTTAGATTCTAGCGATGTCACGTGGGTACCCTACCCCCTTAGCCGGGTGCGTCGAGGTGTTTCCAGGTAAAACCCTCTGACGACACATCTGGCTTGCAGCCCTTATACTGCCTTCGATTATTTCAAGGATATACGAATGCAAGAGGCGGTTTTGAAAACGTCGGTAAATCCACCAATTTGTCCATTTATTGGACAGGTGATCGTCTAAAAGTTTTCTCTCGTCCTGGAAATGAATGAAGACAAAGAAACCGAATCATTGCAGCTGCGGTGCTGGGGTAGGATTGTACAGCAAATGATTAAATGGTAACTTTGCATACAGTAGAAAAGTCCGGCGAGACGCGAGGAGGAGCGCGTGCCCGCGCCAGGTGCTAATTAATAGTCGGGGTTTGCTCGTCTGTGCGTTTTCATTTATCCGATAATTGGGCTATCTATAACAGGTTCTTCCAGCAGCGCGGCGGTAAAGCAAATTGTTGGAACAACAATGTATTCGCGAACGTAACGCGGCCAGTATGGCGTTCTATCCACGCAATTTCCGCGAGCAGCCAAGCAATTCCGTTGTTCGAACCGACGTTGATGCATCTGCGCGCGCTCCACGGCGAATATGCATTGACAATAGCGCACGCCCCGGAAAAGGTGATTTCGCCGCGGAACATACAGAACGTCATCTTCAGGACTTTCGAAAATATTTCGCAGCTCCGACATCATACGAACGTCGCTGTCCACACAATTTCCGCGGTACTTTTGCCCTGTCCGCGATCTTGATATAAACGTTTCTCAACACAACATGCAATTCGTGACCAGTGTTAACATTATAGGTTTACGGGACGCATCAAAATGACGATGAGAAATTATCCAACAATTTATTTCTTTGCATATACAGGGTGGAGCGTTGCGAACAGGTCACCCGAATAACTCGCTTGCTTTTGAAGATACAAGAAAATGCATCAGACCAAACTTTTGTACTTTGGTATTGAGGCGCTCATAATCCGATGTTACTAATATTTTTATAGTCGGCTCACATACTGTCTCCCGACTTGTATAGGATTCTTCCTATGCGGTACAGACATCAAGAGTCTGCTAATTATTTTGGATTTCTTTAAGCGTTGCGCACTAAAAATTTTATTTCATTGAATTATCCTTTTGAATTATAAATTAATATTAAGTTAAATTAAGTTAAGAGGCGTATTAAGACAACATGTTATACGCTAATGGACTCATGTACTGAATATGCTAAATAAACCACATCTGGTTTAAATTAATTAAATAAATGAATAAATAGTCGGCTCACATTACGGTTAGTTAGCTCACATTGCATATTAAATATTTACAATAGGGGACCCGTTCGGTGATAAATACCCGAAAAATTTTCCCAGATATACTATCTCCGTATTAATAAATTTAAGTAGAAAAGTTGCAGTCTTATTTACGAGATTTTACATGGGAACTTTTCGGGAAAGCCTTAGTCTAGCACAAAACTACTGTTATGGCATAGCTCCTTGCACGAAACTCCTCGATTGGAATGATCATGTTTGAATTGCTACCTAACATCGTTCCATTGAAGCGACACACAGACTGGTATTTGACCGATCTAGCTGGCCAAAAGTCGATTTCCTAGAACTACCCCAGCTAAAAAATAACATTGTTATTGGGAGAGCCAGGTAGTCCCTCGAACCGACCTCATGGTTTATAACGTATGAATTGTTCTTTTTCATTAATGCAAGCATAACTTAATGAAACATAATAAGTTGAATCAGTTTTAGGTAATCAAAAATTTTGGCCAGCTAGATCGGCCAAATACCAGTCTGTGCGACAGGTGAAGACTCGCTTGAGGCAGCAGTTTTTCGCGACTCACCCTGTATAGTGTCCCACTAGCAGCGCAAAAAGGGGAAAGAGCGGCCGCGGCCGTTGATTGAAAGAGAAGAAAAGGGAGCAGAACGGAAAACCGTGCGGAAAATCGAAGGGGCGTACGTGCCGCTATGTTTATAGAGAAAGAGAGAGAGAGGGCGTCGAAGGGGCAAGATTTTCGTAAGCAAACACCGGCGGCGGCGTCGAAACGGCGTTAACCGAACCGAGGCGACGTAAAAATACATGCAGCCCTTGCGCGGAATCGAACGAGAGAAAACCCGTCGGCCCCCGTGTTCCTTGTTTATGGGAAGATGTCGCGTCGTAGAAGGGTAGTTCCTCCCCCTCCCGAGCTACACAGCACACCCTTTTCTTCCGGCGGCGTTTCTCTGAGCCGTCGCTGGTGTCGGGAGTGACAAAACAATTCCTGTGGGCTGCTGGAACTCTGGTCTTTGACTTGCCAGTAAAAACAAGGAGCGGGGAAGTTTGCGGGTGTGGGGTAGGAGGAGAGGGTGGATTCGGGGACAGAGAGGCGTCGAGTAAATACGTCTTCGCCAGCTGTTCCTCGGTTTTCGGGCTAAAACAGGACCGGGGCACAACAAGCGTTCTGCAATTAAATTACCATCATCCCCCGTTCGCTTGTGCGCGCTGCACCCGGCGACCGCCATCGGCGAACCTCCGGATGTTTCTTTTATTTCGCTCGGTGCTGCCGGCAATTAAGCGTATTTAGGAGGCAATTAAACGATCGCGGCGCGTACCAAAGGAAAAACCTGCACGCACTAAGCGGAACAGATTCGGTTGGATGACCCGAACCGATAACGAGCAACCGGCACGGCTTACGAGCGAGATAAGACCTCCGGAGAAGATGTAGATCTTTCCCCCGATCCCGTGAAACGGTAAAGGTAAAACGGATTCGCCCGGTTCCGCCACAGTCACTCGACCCTCGCGCACTGACAACTTCACTGGACCAACTTTCCCCGGGATACCTGCAATTAAAGTACGAACTTCGCTGAAATGGACCCACGTCGGGCGAGATCGATCTTTAGTTTGTTTTTTAAATCCGTGTTCTAACTCCTAAAATCCTAACTCCTCCCAGCTGCGCTGTGGATCCCTGTTCGACCGTTTCCACGAATCTCAACTTTCTCCGGTAATACAATTGTATAAAAACATTAATAGCAAATCTAGTTCTACCCTGTATAATTTTAACCCTTTGCAGTTAACATTTCCCTGAACTAGAATCTTTTCATTTATATGCTTTTTATCATTTTATGGATCATGAAATTGTTATAATACCTCGTACAATACTTAAATGCGCAGTAATTGATGAGATAGGAACACGTTTAATAATATAAACAATATTGTGAGTAATGGTACAGCAATTTTTTAGTGGTGATTCCGAGTCATTCGTGGTAAGGATGCGAAGGGTTAATTTTTGTGGTTCCCGTAAACCGTTTTTTGGAACAAAATCATTGTTTGAGAAAATGTGAAGGGAAAAATCGATTTTTTCAAACTGTTCCGTCAGTATATCAGCTCCCACCCAGGAGGTTTATCGATGCCAATAAGATCTGCGACAGGTCTGATTCTAACCTGGCTATCTAGAGGTACCTACCTAACTTTGCGGGAGAGTAAACGGGGTAGAGCAAGGTCAAGAGAGGGAGAGAGAGGGGGGTTCAGGGAGCAAAGAGAAGTTCAAACTTCTACACCCTCGCCACTGCTGAAAACGTCGCCCGGGGACTTACAAGGGGAACACGAAGATCTGCCAGTCAGAAGTTGCCAAGCCGTAGAGAAGGTATCATCTACGTGACAAGTTGATATATACGCGTGTACATATGTATGCACGGCACAAGGCAGGGGAAGCGAATACTGTCCAATGTAAAACATCGACTGAGAGGAAGATAATCAGAGAACGAGAACTCGGTGGAAACCCCTAACGTGATTAACAACAGGAATTTGTCATTTTGGACGGGCTCTTCTGCGATGCCTAACCTCGCCGCACGTGTCTGTTTATTAACGCCTTTCGCAGTAAACGTCCCTTTAAGGTCCATTTATACTACACGGACAGATCAGCCACGGACAGAAAGACAATGCTTAAGGAATAGGGACGCTGCCGCGCCATCTTCTGACGGAATCTGGTGGCCAGAGTCCCTATTCGTTAAGGGGGTAGAGTACCCACGTGACCATGGTATTTTTCAGTGTGATCAACCCCCGCGCGAAAAACCAATTTGGCAACAGTGATGAACATACATGTGCATTGATTTGCATCTATCTAACTCTTCAATTTCGCTATAATTACAGGTTTTTTTCTTTTAAGCATTATCTTCATTGCTATTAATGGATCCGAGTGGCTTCATGCCCTTTACACTTTTGTTGTTAAGAAACTACGCTAATAATTCTCCTGACTAAGCGCCATCTCGTCCAAGTAGCTGAACTAAAATTGCTTCTACTCACCCTTCATGAAGGGAATCTGGGAAACAATTGAATGCGATCACGGGAACACACCTCACATCCTCATACGATTTTATATTGAGTTTAGTGAGGGCTCATTTGAAAGAGGAAGGTTAAACGAAGCGCGCGTGGGTCCCTAAATAAGCAGGAAAAATCTTTTTGTGATCGAAAAATACATTAGAAAATCCGGAATTTTTCTTCATTTGTTTTCCCTACTTTGGACAGTCACATTACTGGATATAAACATAATGTAACTGAAGTTGGACCCACGCGCGCTTCGTTTATCCTTCCTCTTTAGAATGAGCCCTCACTCAGCTCAAAATATAATGATATGACGACGTGAGGTGTGTTCCCGTAAACCCCTGTTTTCACTTGTTTTCTAGTTAGATTCTGGTTAGATTCTAGTAATGTCACGTGGGTACTCTACCCCCTTAAGGGGGTAGAGGCCCCACGTGACCATGGTATTTTTCATTGTGACCAACCCCCGCGCTGAAAACCAATTTGGCAACAGTGATGAACATACATCTGTATCAATCTAACGCTTTAGTTTCGTTATCATTACAGGTTTTTTTCTTTTCATCAATATCTTTATTGCTATTAATGCATCCGAGTGGCTTCATGCCCTTTACACTTTTGTTGTTAAGAAACTACGCTGATAATTCTCCTGACTAAGCGCCATCTCGTCCAAGTAGCTGAACTAAAATTGCTTCTACTCACCCTTCATGAAGGGAATCTGGGAAACAATTGAATGCGATCACGGGAACACACCTCACATCCTCATACGATTATATATTGAGCTGAGTGAGGGCTCATTTGAAAGAGGAAGGTTAAACGAAGCGCGCGTGGGTCCCTAAATTAGCAGGAAAAATCTTTTTGTGATCGAAAAATACATTAGAAAATCCGGAATTTTTCTTCATTTGTTTTCCCTACTTTGGACAGTCACATTACTGGATATAAACATAATGTAACTGAAGTTGGACCCACGCACGCTTCGTTTAACCTTCCCCTTTAGAATGAGCCCTCATTCAGCTCAAAATATAATCGTATGAGGACGTGAGGTGTGTTCCCGTAAACCCCTGTTTTCACTTGTTTTCTAGTAATATTCTGGTTAGATTCTAGTAATGTCACGTGGGTACTCTACCCCCTTAAGCATTGTCTTTCTGTCCGTGGCTGATCTGTCCGTGTAGTATAAATGGACCTTTACTGTCCAACAACCGGGCGAAACTTCCGTTTATAGCAAAAATCAGAATTCGACGAAATTTTGAAAATAGGTTCCTTTTTGACTAAAATGACTATTGCCAGAAGGATTTTTGGCGCATCGAAACAAATTTTTTTTTATCATTTCAATGTCGCGCTCTACCTTACCGACTTTTACCGACTTTTTATTTTATATAGAATATCTTCAATTAGTTGTAAAAAGGGATCATCGCCAGCCTAGTTCACCTCACAGCGCCATAAACGTTCACACATATCATCTATGAACGAATCCTCTATAGTTTAAAGTAAACGGCGAAAAAGTGGGGTTTCGCGAAACGTGCGTGCACATTTTCCCCATTAAATTGTCTGTTGTTAAAGAATTCAGTCGGGGTCCGTCTTTGCCTCGCGTTCCGGCCCGATGTTTCTTTCAGCCAGCGCTCATCATTTTCCTGTGACAAATGCGAGCATATTTTCCCCTTTCGCATTTCAGAAACACCTCGGCGAAGTGTGTCTAACGTGCATGTAGGTTAACATCCCGTGCGGAACTCGATCGCACAAAGATGCGACGGTATTCGCCGTTCAAGAGCAACCGCGCGCGGAGGCGGAGAACGCGAAATCATGTCGGAGATCTCGCGAAACGAGTCGAGTCGACGGGAAAACTCGAAGCTGCGGCGGTCGCGTGGTAAACAGCCTGAAAGAGTAACGAGCTCACCGAGACAAAAGCGTTCTTGATATTCCGCGGCAGAAGGGCCGCGAGATGAAAGAAACTAGATCACGATCTTCTCGAAACTGCGCGAGTGGCACGCGCGATGCACGGACAAAAAAATCAAAGAGGCTTCGAGGTTTAAGGGCGAAGTTGGTCGTAGGGAAATTATCGAGCACGTGGAATCACTAAGGGACTGTTGTAAAGGCTGAGACACGTTTTGTTTTTTAACTTCCCGATTCATAGGGAAGTTACTGTAATTACCCCGAAAATCGAAAATCGATTTTTTAGCAGATCTTCACGTTTCATGGTTATTGAAGTCATTTTAGACTATTTTTATCAAATTGTTAGTATGTGTGTGTGTGTGTGTGTGTGTGTGTGTGTGTGTGTGTGTGTGTGTGTGCGTATGGCCGTTTTTATGTTATCAAATTTTTCGTTAACGTTTTCTGAAAAAGTAACAATGCGATCAGAATGATGAATGATGCAATCGATGTGCCCCGTCGTAGCTTAGAGCTGATTAGATTTTGGTCCATATCGGTCAAGTAGTTTTTTAGATTTTTTAGTTTTTTTAGTTTTTTTCGAAAGAAGTTCATTCAAGAATGCAATTTATACGAGAGGATTGAAATTTTCCACCGAATAAACAAACGTAATTATATATATTTCATTTTTATGTAAAAAAAATTTTTTTAAATTTAACCCTTTGAACACGAGCGGCGCCGATACGGCGTCCGGCCGATGTTAAGTAGCAACTCGAGCGGTGCCGATACGGCGCCCGGCCGATGTGAAGTGGCAAGGATGCATCTTGGCTATTGTTTTACTAAGTATCACACCAAAACTAATTACAGAGTGTAATATTTATCAAAATTTGTTGTTTTCGACATATAAATGAATAAACTGGTGAAATTTTTTTTTTAATTTTTTTAAAATTAAATATTTTTGAAGTACCTGTAAAATGTTCACCTAATTTGGCCGAAATCGTCTCGAGTTGCTGGTTCGCGCAAGCGAAAACGGCCTCGAGTTCAAAGGGTTAAAAAAAATTTTTTTTAATTAAAATAAAATTTTTTTTTTCAATTATGCAACTAATGCTAATGTTACCGCTTACAATAATCAAACTAGCTGGTTATTGTTGCTCGCCCGCTTCGCGAGCTCGCGGGTAGGACTGCTCTTTCGAGAGGGTTAGTGGTACGCATTGCTAGTGGGGCATACAGCTATTAATGTTTTTTTACCCCGAAAATCGAAAATCGAATTTTTAACAGATCTTCACGTTTCATGGTCATTGGATTCATTTTAGACTATTTTTATCAAAATGTCGGTATGTGTGTGTTTGTGTGTGTGTGTTTGCGTGTGCGTATGCGTGCGCGTGTGCGTGTGCGTGTGTGTGTGCGTTCGTGCGTGCGTGCGTGTCTGTGTGTGTGTGTGTGTCAAATTTCTCGTTAACATTTTCTGAAAAAGTAACAATGCGATCAGAATGATGAATGATGCAATGGATGTGCCTCGTCGTAACTTAGAGCTGATTAGATTTTGGTCCATATTGGTCAAGCAGTTTTTTAGATTTTTTAGTTTTTTTCGAAAGAAGTTCATTCAACAATGCAATTTATAAGAGAGGATGGAAATTTTCCACCAAATAAACAAACGTAATTATATATATTTCATTTTTTTTTAATTATGCAGTTAATGCTAATGTTACCGCTTACAACTAACGAATCGGGAAGTTCTTTGTGTGGCTCGTGGAGAGTCACACACAAAATAAAAAAAAACCATTAATAGCTGTATGCCTCACTAGCAATGCGTACCACTAACCCTCTCGCAAGAGCAGTCCTACCCGCGAGCTCGCGAAGCGAGCGAGCAACAATAACACCATCCGCGAGCTCGCGAAGCGAGCGAGCAACAATAACCAGCTAGTTAGTTATAAAATTTCATAGGTTGAGAATTGCGCCAAAAAATGTATACTGTGGAAAGGTACGGGTTTCAGCTACATTTTCGCTGCAGAAAGTATAATGATAGCATTAACGGATAAAAAGTTGTAACCAATTTTCTGAAGGCAATGTTCTCGGAAAAAGTAAATTTTTCAGTATAAATTAGGACACCGAAAAAATTCTGAAAAGTGCAGAAATGAAGTCAAAATGCGTTATATTCGATATTTAGTCAGTACTTATTTCTGAGATAACGATTTGACACAAAAAAACATTGTTCACTCAATAATAATCGGCTCAATCGTCTGATTCACTTTCATAATGAACCAAACAATTTAAAAATACTGTTATATTATTTGACACGCATTAAAATAATTAGCTAGTTCGATAAATATCCACATTACACCTGTAATTAATATAAACAATTCTTAGTTTGCATCGAAACCCACAGTACACTAATTAGTTTATAACTTGAAGCCAAACGTAAGAGTAAAATAATGTTCCTTGAATTATGCAAGATTGTTCCTCTAAAATAGTAATTGTTTGTCTAGAAACAAACATAAAGGTTCGCATATTTTCACTTAGTATGGCCGTCTTACCACAAGCTCCTATATCACCTCCGGTTTGGAACAACATTCCTGACACTGACCGCAAAAAGGGATCAATAAGCAATAACCCTTTATTTCACGGTATAGGATCTCCGGTTGCTATTAGGTGGAGTGGAAGGTCGGGTGGAAAGGTCAGGCAAATCGAGGTCAAGTGACAAGCGCAGCCCTCGAGAACGGGGTGGTCGCGATTATACTTGGAGGGGAAGATCGGTTATACCGACACGAGGAGTGGAATAGCTGAGGTGACGATAGGGAATCGACGACGATGAAGGGTTGAAGAAGGATGGAATCGTTGGAAGGGTGGTAGGGGATGGGCGGTACATAGAGATAGCGGAGAAGGAATGACGTTGCAAAGAGAGGTCAGGTATTACAGCTTGACAAGTTGATGCATCCCTCTTGCCTTCCGTATCGGATTTCTCGAAAGCACTATACCGGAGGAGGATCTTCGAGAGTTCTCCGGCGAGCAGCGGATAGCGGATCGACCGTGTCAGCTTTTGAAATTCTGCTCCCGAGTCGATTTTACAGTAAACAGGTACGCGACGGAGGAAAACAAGGGATCCAGGATTGGTCAAGTGTACGCTGCGCCGTGCCGCGTCGGATGCGAGATTCTTCCATGGAATCTTGTTCGAAGTGAACGACGGGGAGAGACTCGAGTGGCTCGGCTGCTGCTGCAGCCGCGACGCGACGTGCTCGAACCATGGAAATTGCATGCCAGTAATTCTGAGGCTGATTAAGACCTCTGAGTGACTGCAGACGCCCCCCTCGCCGCCAACGATAATCAACACTTCATTTTTTTAATCGATGCACGATCGTCCAGGAATTTACAGTAATGCCTCGATATGCCTGAACAAGATGTACGTGATACGTGCGAACCGTTTGTCCCTACTCCCATGGAATGGTATTGGACAGGACATGTGTTCAAGATCAAATTGCAAGATTTCAAGGTCGTCGAAGGTTTTTTAAATGGAATATTTTCATTACAACAGTCTTATACCTCATAAAAAAACAAATTCAACGATGTGCGATGTGTCGACCTTCACGTGACCTTCAACGAGATCCAACCTAGCAAGATACATAGGGAGAGAGAGAGTACTAATCTGATACCACAACTATTTTGGATCTAATCATTTTTTTCATGGAACTTCCACTGACATATTCATTTATTCAATTGACGATTTTGTAGGTATTCACTTAACCGAATCGATGAATTCTTCGTTACCTAAACACGTGTTTTACGTGTACAGTTTATTATCAATCAACAGTCTGCTGATTTTTATTTTGGAATCATTTTATTTCTTCAGCGATTGTTTGATCGTATATTAGGAATGGAGAAATATTTCCAAAGATTCTTTCCTGTTTCTTGACTTCTCAAAGCGTGGATTTTGTGTCGCAAAAATTGTATTGGTTATACGTAATTGAAGTAACCTCGAAGCGACGGACGCACGATTTTTCATTCAAGTTCACCCGAGTTCATGAATACGAATTTTCTCTTATTTTATACTCCCTTTAACGGGGTGGGGGAAGGGGGAATAAAACAGTTCCCTCTCTTCCTATTTGTGAGAATTCTTCTTCCAGTTTCCTCCTCCGTCGTTGCCAGTTTTCTTTCCCCGGCACACTCCAGTAAATCTTGAGCCGCTTCTTGAGCGTAATGCTCGTGATTTTACGGATTGACCGACTTTATTCCTGTGACCGAGTCGAATTCGCAATAAGAAGCGGTTCCTTTGTTTTTTTCCCAGTTGGACGACGACGTCGCCGGGGAAAAATGGAAACGGACGACAAATAGAGGCGCAAAAAGAATTACGTAAATCCTGCGATCCTTTATTGGAATTGGCGTTCACGGTGAACAAACGGAACGTGTCTTACAACCCTTATGCCCACACCTTTGCTATCATCCATCTTGGAATTTACTGCAGAAAGGTTTACAGTTACAAAGGGTTACAGGGTTACTCTACTTAAAAGGTTCGCATTTTAAGTAGAGGTCATAGTGTAAACTACTACTTTATTTTCATTAAAAAAATACATCATTATGAAAATTAATATTACTAATAAATGACAAGTTTCAGATATTTTGGTTCACGATTATTGAAATTATTAACCCTTTGCACTCTGAATTATTTTTCAATTTTATTGCCGACAACTCCTTACTATTTTAAGTGTTTTATTTGAAAATTACTTCAAAGGACAGTTCTCTCAAACTCTGTTGTAATTTATATTTGTGGAACTTATATTTATTTTAAACTAAAAAATAATAAATTACTAAAAACCTGTTTCATTTACATTTTTCTTTCTCTAATGTCGAGTCCAATTGGACAAAGGAGTGCAATGGTTTAAGATACTTTCATGGATAGCGGTTCAATAGAATTTTGTATTCAATTCGCATTCATAGCTACTTTAATAGCCGGTAGGTTTCAAGATACATCACGAAAACGAGTAAGCAAAGTACACAATAATAAAATCCTGGAAAATTTAATAACACCGTGGCATATTTTAAAATTTAATAAAGCAGCTAGGAAAATATTTTAAGTAACTTCCGTTTCTCAAAATTAATATCAGGCGAATTTTTATCTTGTCTAGAGATCTGCAGCGTACTTAATAGCGAAAAAGGAACAGACTTTGATGCAATGAGAAGATACGGGCAAGAACAGTGACAGAACTAGTCTGTATTTAATTATTCCTTTATGAAACTGTTATCAACACGTTGGTGACGTCTCTGGGATTAAAATAAGTCCAAAAAGATGCAATTTGAATCATATGTACTTTTTCAATCTACGATACACACACGCCTACTGATTAGTTCGGATAATCAAAATTCCAGAGTATCGTGGATTCAACAAGTACATATTACCTGAATTGTGTCGTGTTTGGATTTATTTTAATCAGGAAAGCGTTACGAATATGTTATCAATAGAAACCAAAAATTAAAACGATAGCACAGTGTTGGATTCGTTTCACCGATACATCATTTTTTCATAAGAAGAAAAGTGACACAACTCAAAATATATTTTTAAAAAAGTATAATAACAAATATATAAATTGTGGTGTACTTTATAACTAGACAGCGGATCATTATGCAAAATAAAAATTTTCCATCTGAATTGCAACAAACCGTAGTAGGATAAAAAATTTATTTTCTCTCTTAACAAGTTCAATAGGTTGAAAATAGTATGAAAGTATTTTTAAATTCATCTAATGTATTTAATGTTTTAAATTACACCTACTTATTTTTATCATAAATGCATAAAATCCGCTGTCTATTTATAACTAATGTAAATGATAATCAACCCAATATCTAAATAATAATAAATTACTTTACATTTCTTGATGATAACAAATTTAAAAAATTGGAAATTTTAGGCCACTTTGAAATGACGCTCCTGTAAAATTTCCTTTTTTTTACATCTTCCGCGGCCCTCAAGGGTTACACCCAGAGACAGTGGGAATACACATCCGACAAAAATCGTGCACACCTCTTTCAGCCCAATTCAGCGAACCATAACTTGCCAACGAAATGAATGTTGAGAAAATTCTCGGTGAAAAGAGGGGCGCGGCCCGGTCCCCAAATTGGTGCGATTATTTCACGATGCGGTGAAAGATTTATTCGGCCGACGAAAGAAAACGAGTTCGGGAGTGAGTCGCAGGAGCGTGCGAGACGAAATGGAGGCCACGTGAGGAAGGAAGGAAGGAAGGAAGGAAGCACGAAAGGAAAAGGTGAAGGTTTTCTCTTGCGGGGAGTTGGAGTTCGGGGTAGTGGGGGGAATGGGGGTTGGAGAGAGGCCGGTAGGGGGATGAAAAGCCACCGAGAACTCGAGCAGTTTTATCGGGTGAATTGTATCGGTGTCAGACGTGCCGAGTCCCGTCGGACTGGATTCCTCGGCCCTGCGGAAATTACATTCTCCGATAGAACGTGGTGGCGCAAAAGGAAACGCAGCGAAGCTAGGAAAACCGTTCCGGGGTAGAAAAAGGGGTGAAGGGCAGAGAGGCTCGTGCATTTCAGGACCGCGTCCGTTCCCGATGGTTCCCGCTATGCTCTTGGAATTAAATTCTTCGAAACAATGTCTTCGATCCCGTAGGTACCCCCTCTCATCCTTGTCCCCTTACGGGGCCGGAGGGGGAGGGGGATGCGCAACAAAAACGAAGTAATGAAACACGAAAAAAAATAGAGCTGGGAACCGGGTCGATTTTCCAGTCGGAATTGCCCGGGGTCAGGTACCCCAGTGATTGCGTCGATTGTATCGAAACGGAAGACAATGTTCTACGAATACGATTTCGAAATTGAATTCGAGGCCGAGCGGAACCGAGTAGAACTGAACCGAGAGGAGCCCAGTCCGCTTGGAAACCGACGAGCGCGCGTCGCGTCGGCTTCTAGCGGCTTTCAGGGAAGTTTAAAGTCGACACCGAGCGAGATTGAAAAAGTTGCGACTTTTTAATAAGGCCGCAGTCAATTAGCGAATAAACGGCGCGAGGAGCAGATTATGGTACTTAGACAGTTCTCGCTCGATAATCGTCCTACTTAAAGAATTTCTCTGCGAGCGAACGAGCGGAAGTATTGGCGACGTGTTTGAATCTCTTTGAGCAGCGAACTGTTCAGACATTTACGGTGTACAGGGATCGGTACAGATTCTTGGAGCACTTCGAAGAGGGCGGTTTCATACGGGGTGAGTAACTTCAAGCTAGAAATATCTTCGTAAATATCTTCTACAGTTTATGGGATACAAATTTTGCTTCTGATTTTTTATTGTCAAGCTGGTTTCTTTAAATGGAACTACATATTTCTGAACTCCTACGTTTGCAGCCCTTTACTAGACAATTTCAACGAGATAATCGTTCAAGGTTATTCAGAAATCGATGAAAAAAATGTGAATTCACTGTGAATGCGTAGAATTCGCAGGCAAAAGGATTTATTTGAATTCGTAAAACGAACAACGTAATTGTAGGCTTTGAAAAATGCAGTTAGCGTCGCGAGATATTGATAGTTTCATTGGTATTGATTAGAAAACAATTAATTAGGTAATCTAAAGTAGATACAGTTTCAATTTAAAAATGATTTGTCAAATTTTTCCCTTGTGATCTACTCCATTTTTGTACAGAACTATGAAATTTTTCTTCAGATATTCTACGCAGCTAGTTCTGCATTTGTGTTCTAATACTTTTTTGTTGTTTACTTTTAATCAATTAATTCTTACTGCAATTCTCGAAGTCATAGAAATATTCTGTTTGAAATGTTTTTGCAAATTAATTTCTTTCCTCACTTTTTCCAACTATCGAGAAAAACTGTTTCATGTCACACTGAAAAAAACATTCAGTTAGAGTGTCTTAATTTGTCACTTGGAAGCGCACTTTAAAAGAATGTACTTCATCGCGAGTCTTTAATTGGCGATTCAGGTTAATCTGCAGTGACGTGGCCTCATTGTTCTATATTTGGGAATTTCCAAAAGTAGAATCTCGTATTATTATAGAACGGTATATGAAAGCACCGGAATTACAAATACATGCAGAAAATAGAATAGAAATGACTTTGAATTGAATTCAGCTAATATCAATAGTTCAGGAGAACGTCAGCTAGGTATATTTGGAAATTCACATGTCAGTGATGTTTCATGTGTCATGCAAATCATGAAAAACCACCGAAGGATGAATAAGCTTAATCTCCGTGTACAGTTAATAGTATTCATATTTCTCGGGACAATTTTGGATAAAGTTTCACGCGCGTGTACTTTCAATATAGCATATTACATTTACATGGTACCAATGAATCAACAAGAAACGAAAACGGTGAAGTTTATCAGACATTTTAAATAATTTTTAAAAAATGAATTCATTTTGTCGATTTAATTTTTCTTTATCCTTCGAGATAATAGAGTTCAACTTTTTTACGATTTAGCGATTTCCACATTAATGATGAAATACGAACACCTACTATTATTATAGTAAAGTGCATGTTATATAACACAATTTTATTTAGCAAGTTCATAATCATTTTCGTAGCGAACACGCCTTCACATAAATCGATTCTATCAATCACCTTTCTTATAGAAAGATGTAATCCAATGTAATTAAAAATCTGAATATTTCAATCTGAATTTGTTTCTATAATCGACACTTTGATTAGGCACAAGTGAAAATAAATAAGAAAGAATCTTCATAAATTGAAGATTCATAAGCAAACACTGATTCCTCCACTTACGGATAAATAGCTCCCTGAATAAAAATCAATAACAGTTCTACTTCGCTTCAGTCATAAAGAAACTTAAGGCCGGTAAAATGAATTTCCCACCGATTCCACTTTTTACAACGTATCCACGAAAATGGCAATTCCCCTAGCATATCCGCAATCTTCCAGTGTGTGTGTGTGTGTGTCAACCCCGTTATAACCGCAGTGTTTCACAGTTCCCACGTATAAAAAAACCGACGTATCACGCAAACTATTCAATTTTTGACGAACACGCCTGGCAGTACTAACAAGCAAAACGATTCACCGAATCGATTCGCGCGAAGGAAAATGGCACGCCGCCATTTAAAAACTATCTTGGTGCCCTAAAAAAAATTGTTTGTAGCAACCACGCCGCGTTTGCGAACAGCTGGCTCAAAGAAGCTAGCCCGTAGCTCGTGAATGTTCGCCCGTGGTCTGTCGCTTATGATTTTACTGCTGAAATAGTGGCGCATTTCGACACAGACGCGAAAGGACCGTGGGGTCCATTTTATTTCTGCTCCGCGCGCGATTCATTTTTTAATGTACGGCGATGAGGCCGGCCGTGGAAAAAGGTACAGGGACACAGGGTGGAGCTGTTTGAAAAGGATCACGGCCGCGTTACCCTTTCAGACGCGATTTTTACCTCGTTTTTCGGTGGCCCACGCCTGCAACACCGGCCGCGGCCCTCTCCGCTAAACAATTTCCGCGGAATTAAAATTCAGTACGAAGATTTTTCCTGCTGTACACAGTAGAGCTCACTTACAGGCATAGATTATCGGCTCTCATGTTATGGAAATGCCTAAACTTTACATTTTCTTTTCTTAGTTACACGTAAGATGCTTAAATGCAGTAGCAGTGAAAATTAAGCTGCACGCTAGCTTTATGTTTCATGTATTTTTCAGAATTTTAAATCGGCTATTGAAGGGTTGATAAAAGACCATTTATTTTTCGCAGTGACTATATTTAAGAAGTGGGCAATAATGGCTCGTCATGTAATTATGTTCTGTCATGTAATTATTGTGTTGGTATTATAAATTATAATATGATATCGGCGCCAGGTTCGATCAACTTTTGAACAAACAAATGTGCAATTTAAATATTTAAACTCAACGTTTCGATCCTTATGTGGATCATTTTCAAGAGGCTAAATTTTTGCGTCTGAAAAAGAAAAAAGAAACGTACAAAAAAGGAATTAATACATACTTGCTGTGATACAAAGGACAAAAACTTTTAAACACATAATTATGAGTTACAGAATCACTCCTAAGCCAACTTGATCGAACCTGGCGCCGATATCATATTATAATTTATATTTCAAATTCCGATCGATATGAATTTTTCCTTTGTGTTGGTATTATTAAATAATTTTAAAGAGTTGTGGTGAATCTGCAGAACATACTCCAATTTCGATAATTATTTATTGCAGATATTTATGCGAAATAAAAATTGCATTAATTTCGAGATGCAGGTGCCACATAGATTTATTTCCTTAGTAATTCTCTAATACTAGTTCTAATACTATGTTTTATATTGCATCTACTCGATTT